>JAWHQI010000075.1:8417500-9617500 GCA_033032865.1 Dactylorhiza incarnata | reverse complement strand
GACTAATTTCCTGGTTTAGTAAGAAGCAATGTTCAATTTCTACATCCACTATTGAAGCTAATTACATTTCATATGGGAGTTGTTGTTCCCAACTCCCGTGGATGCAAAATCAATTACTAGACTTTGACTATAAGTTTTCTAAACCCCAAATCTTCTATAATAGTACAAGTATAATTTCAATTGCATATAATCTTGTTTTATATATCAAAGCTGAAGATATTGGAATAAGATATCATTTCATTAGAGATAATGTGGAGAAATTAAAAATGTCTTGGAATATGATTCCACAGAGAATCAAAAGGCTGATATTATCACAAAACCTCTTGTTGAAGTGAAGCATAAGTATTTCATTCTTGCTTTGGGGATGCTAAATGGAGCAGACTATGATAAACATTGAAGTTCATACTTGATTGTACCCGACTTACATGGACAAGTAATTCAAGGTATGCAATTAGGCCTCGACTGATATTAAAAGGACGACTTAAAGCTCTTGTCCCAATATTTTCTTATTCAAAACTCTTTCGTCTTCCTTCACTTTCTCGTTTTCTCCGAGTTTTCATGCAGGTTCCAAAATGGTGACCAAGATTAACACAGGTTTTTATATTGATTTGAGTTCATTTGAGAAGTCGGAGACTAAATTCCGTGACATTATGAAGTTACTGGAAGATAACAAATAGAATAAGAGAGGTCCATGATTTTACCTCCACAGTACACTTCTATTCCTACTTTCCCATCTCAATCTGATGCACCGCAAATTGTATCTGATATGATGACTCTCATTCTTGCATCTTTTTCCGATTCTCTACGGATAAAGGTAGATTTTCTATCTATGCACTTCAACAGCATATTTGATTCTCTCTAGAATCAAATTTCGGATATTTCAGCTGTTGTATCTCCTGTCTCATTCTGCTACTCATACTCCTATCACTCAAGAATTTTTGGCTTCCCTACATTATCCTCTGATTGTAGGTGAGCGCGTTGAGTTTCATCATCATATTGTTGATCTATTTAGACGTTGTCGCCACGGCCCCGATGCGGTTATGATTTCAAAGGGCCCGTAGAAACGTGGTGCCAACTTTGGGCACGGCCGTCACGCGACGGTGAGCTGGCGGTTTGGATGGAGCTTGAGAAAAACCTTCTCTCCAA
Source organism: Dactylorhiza incarnata (assembly GCA_033032865.1). Taxonomy (NCBI): domain Eukaryota; kingdom Viridiplantae; phylum Streptophyta; class Magnoliopsida; order Asparagales; family Orchidaceae; genus Dactylorhiza; species Dactylorhiza incarnata. The sequence goes on along the minus strand of JAWHQI010000075.1, from coordinate 9,616,354 downwards.
CTTGGAAGGAGAAATCCCGGCGCTTCCGGTTGGCAAAGGATACCATCTTTGCCTTGGCCCGTCGGAGATGGTGCTTCAAACTATCGAGGATGATGCCGCGATCCTGGAAATGGTCAGCCAAACTGGCCACTGGGCATTCCCACGGGAGGTGTCGGACCACCGAAGGTGGAGGGCGGCCATAAACTGTCTCGAACGGTGAGGTATTTGCCGCATGATGATAGGCTGTGTTATAGGAGTTCTCTGCCCAACACATCCATTTGGCCCAAGTGCCTGACCGCTCGCCGATGAAACAACGAAGATAAGTCTCTAAACATCGGTTGGGCACTTCGGATTGCCCGTCTGACTGCGGGTGATAGGCCGTACTCATACGGAGTCGCGTGCCCTGTAGCCGAAAATGGGAGGTCCAAAAACTACTGAGGAATAGAGGGTCGCGGTCGCTCACGATGGAGCGAGGGAATCCATGTAGCCGCACGATCTCGGCGATGAAGCTGTCGGCTACGGTAACGGCCGTGTACGGGTGGCGGAGTGGAATGAAGTGTGCATACTTCGAGAGACGGTCCACGACCACCAAGATGCAATCGAACCCCCTTGAACGGGGAAGCCGGGTGATAAAGTCCATGGAGATATGCTTCGGAATTGGAAGGGGTTGAAGTAGGCCGTTGGGGAACATGGTCTCGTACTTTGCCTTCTGACAAGGAAGACTAGTGGCCACGTAGGCCTTAACCTGGCGGAGCATATGTGGCCAATAAAGAGATGCCGCCAATCGCCGATAAGTGCGGAAAGCACCCGCATGGACGCCAGACGGAGTGGAGTGGAACTCGTCTAATCTACGCGATATGCTGGCAGAGGTGGCGGAAAGCACGAGGCGGCCCCTATGGAACAGGCGGCCTCCAATAAGCGCGTATGGCGGGTGAGCGTCCGAGTTCGCCAAGAGGGCAGTCCGGATGGCCGCAAGGTGGGGGTCCCGTTCGACGTCCTGCTGGATGGAAGCCGCATCGTCCCAAATCGGCCGAGAAATGGAGGCGAGCTTCGTAGCTTGCGGTTGCCGAGATAGAGCGTCCGCCTCTCGATTCGCCCTACCGGGGCAGGACTCAATGGTGAAGTCATAACCCAACAATTTGGCCACCCAAAGTTGTTGTGTCGGAGTCGCCATCTTTTGTTGAATAGGTAACGAAGACTGTGATGGTCGGTACGGACCACGAAGGGACGACCCAAGAGATAGGGGCGCCAATGCTGGATCGCGAGAACGAAGGCCATGAGTTCATTCTCGTAAGCCGAGCGGCTCCGGATGGCTGTCGAGAAAGCGTGTATGTAGTAAGCAATAGGCCGCCCGAACTGCATCAAAATGGCGCCGACTTCCGTGCCGCACGCGTCACATTCCATGAGGAAGGGTTGATGAAAATCTGGCATGGCTAACACTGGCCCTTGAACAAGGGCTGCTTGGAGCTCACTGAACGCGGCCATGGCGTCGGGTGGCCACGAGAACGGGTCGTCCTCCGAAAACTTCAACAACTGGGTGAGGGGGTGGGCCAAACCGTCGTAGTTCTTGATGAACCGTCGATAGTATCCGGTGTGGCCAAGGAACCCACGAACCTCCTGAAGAGACGTGGGTGTCGGCCAGCGGAAAACCGCTTGAATTTTTGTCTTCATCCATGGCGACGCCGGCGGCCGAAATGGTGTGGGCCAAGTAACCCACTGTCGTCGTGCCAAAAGTGCACTTCTTGCGGTTGACGGCGAGATGGTGTTGCCGAAGCGTCAAGAAGGTACGACTGACATGTTGTAGGTGTTCCTGCCAAGATCTACTAAACACCAAGATGTCATAAAAAAAAACTAGCACATGCGTACGTAGTACCAGGCGGAAGATATCATTCATTGTCACTTGAAAGGTCGCCTGGGCGTTGGTAAGTTCGAACGGCATAACTAGAAACTTGAAGTGACCATCATGCCTCCGGAAAGCGGTCTTGGGCACGTCGTCCGGTCGGACCTGGATTTGATGGTAGCCTGCCCTGAGATCCAGCTTCGTGAAGTAGGCGGCGCCGTGGAGCTCATCCAAGTGTTCCTGAATTACCGGAATAAGATACTTATCCGGAACTGTGACTTTGTTGAGCTCTCTGTAGTCAACACAAAAGCGGCAACTCCCGTCTTTTTTTCGAACCAATAGGACCGGGCTGGAGAACGAGCTAGCACTCGGTCGAATGAGGCCACCCAACAACATCTCCCGCACAAGGCGTTCGATCTCGTCTTTCTGGGCGTGCCTGTAACGGTAGGGGCAGACAGACACCGCCGCCGCACCTGGATGAAGCACAATCGGGTGATCGGTCGGCCGTATCGGTGGAAGGCCCTGTGGTGTAACAAAAATATCAGGGAAGTCCTCGAGCAGGTGCTGAAAATCTGCGGCTAGTGGTAAGGAAGCGGTTGACTCTAGTTGTAGGGGCCATAGCCAGGCTGAAAAATCCACGTCAGTTACCCGAGTGAGAGCTCGAAAGGAGACTGGCGACCGTAGAAGAGCCGAATCGCCCACCAGACGACAAGGGCGGCCCTCGTACTGAAAGAGCATAGTCATAGCGACCCAATTCACACGGACATCCCCCAAGGTTTGAAGCCACGCTACCCCCAAGATAACGTCGATGACACCCAATTCGAACACATAGAAATCCGCCGTGAGTGTGCACGGCCCGACGGAGAGAGTCACCACCAAGCACTGCCCCAAGGTCGTCCGCCGGCGGCCATCGCCTAAGGAAACGGAAAATTCTGGGGACGGTGAGATCGGGAGGGCGAGGTCATGCGCCAATTGTGCAGAAATGAAATTGTGGCTAGCGCCACTATCGACCATCACAAGCACTGCCCGATCGAGAATCACTCTGGTCATCTTCATCGTCCGGGGCCCGGTAAGGCCGCCCACGGAATAGAATGGAAGGTCCAGTACATTGAGAGCCGCGCCGTCGGGCTCCGGTGGAATCACATCCTCATGTATGGCGAGGTCGTCAAAATCCGCCATAGTGATTTCTAGATCGTAATCGCCGAAGAGGGCATGGAACTCTTTTACCGCACAATGGTGCGACGAATAGGGTTGGCGGCAACGGAAGCACAATCCCTTGCGGCGAAGTTCATTGTAGTTGTTATTGGAGAAACGGTGGGGCGGTTCAGCGCGTCCCGACCGAAGGCCCTCAGCGGGCGGTGGCCGTGGGGCCAAGTCACGGTTGGCCTGAGTGCGTGAAACGGTGTGTCCGCTGGGTTGAAAGTGGCGGGGGACGAGATCTGCTTCCACCGCACGGGCAAGCTCCAAAGCCTCGGATACCGTTCGACGATGGTGTGTCCGGATGCGGGAGCGGATATTGGGCAATAGCCCCTGAAGGAAGAACACCAAGTTGTCGTCGGGCGGAAGGCCCGGAACTTGTGTCACGAGTGCTACGAACTCATCAATGTAACTATCCACGGTGGTTGTTTGGCGGGCACTGCAGAGGCGCTCGACGACGGCGCCGGTGTAGCGCGAATCATAACGACTGATCATCTCTTGCTTGAACTCGCTCCACGAGATCGCGGGCTGAACTTGACGGAGCCAACGCGCCTAATGGAGAGTCGAGCCGTCGAGACCGACCATGGCCGTGCCGACTTTATCCGCTGGCGGGGTGAGGTTGAGGTCGAAAAACTGCTCTGCGCACGCGATCCGGCCCATTGGATCGACGCTGAAGGAGGGGACGTCCAATGTGGGGGGGCACGCCCAGGTGGAGGTGCAGGTGCGTTGGGAAGTAGCTGCGGTGGCGTCCCCAAAATCTAGCCCGTGTCCGTAGAGGAGGTGGATCCCGTCAGTGGCGTGTGGGCGGCCGTGGCCTTGAGGGCGTCGAGGCGGCCGAGGATGAGAGACTGCCCGGCGAGGAGGGCGTCGACAGAGGACTTCAGGCTTTGCAGCCGGTCGTCGTGGTGGTCCAGTCGGGCGCGGGTGTCGTCCGTCCCGTCGAGGCCTTCGGCGGCGTGGAGGCGAGTGTTCGGAGCCATCGATAAACACGAGGGAGCGTCCGGCGTCCTGCTCGGTAGAGGGTTCCGGCAAAGGGGGAGGTAGCCGGCCTTCGGAGAGAGAACGAAGGAGAGAGAGGGAGAGGAGATAGAGAGATTAAGGGTTAGGGATGGAATAAGAGGGAGAAGCCCCCTTTCACTTTATTGATCCAAAGATAGCAAAACAAACCAAAGTTTACCCTCTTATAGTGAGGGATCAATACAACAACAAAATACTTAATTAATAATAAACTGAAATATAAAAATCAGCCTGAACCGCCCGGTTCACTTCCTCCTGCGCCGTGAGTCATTTCCGCCGAACCGCCCGGTTCGCCCGCGCCATGAATCACCTCCGGCTCCTGCGGTCTTCACGTGTAAACTTGCCACGGCGGTTTTTCCGCCTGCAGATCGGTAACAAGGATAAAGACGACCCCTCAGACGTTCACTCCTTATAAAGATATACGTTTTAAGGATTTTCTTTGGAAAATTTTCAAAGATAAATTTTGGGTCAAAATTAATTTTGTGGTGCTCACTAGACTCAATTGAATGATAAAATTGAGGTGTTTGATCTAGATCTAGTAGACACGTGTAGGTGTCTAACATAAGAGCGTATGATGCATCATGATTTGATGATTCCACATGACGAGCCTGTCTGCCCTGTACCTTGTTTTTTTGTTCCCCTTTCCTTCTCACATAGTGATACCAGTCTCTTTGATGCTTTGAATTTTATGGATCATTTAAATGATATGCATAAAACTATAGCTAATAATTTGTGAGCATCTTCGGAAAATTATAGTTTCATGATTGATTTTATCACCGGAGGTTATATTTTTTCTAAGGAGATTAATTTCCTGCATCTTTCAGAAAAAAAGGTTACTTACAGGCCATGAGCTGCAGTGAGAGATCTTTCCTTTGTCCTACTAGCTACCATAGCCCATAGTCTCCCACATTTCATATACCTATCAGACTTATCTTGAAGGAGTTTTCTTGGGTCTTGATTATTCAGCAGCATGACAGTGGCCGGGCATTTATCAAATCGAGGTTCGGACTAACTTGTTGCATGCCACATTACATTCTCGATGGGGTCAAGGTACTTCAACCTCGGGAGAATTAATGCACAACTTGCGTTGCATCATCGCACAGTTACTTTATTTTTTACTCGTGCATGTTTTAGCGCATATTTAATTATTTATCGTGCATCTTGTTGTTTATGATCACACACGTACACGTTTTTTTATATCGCTCACATTGCTCATGCTCATTTTTGCAGCTTATGGAGTGATTCTCCAGAAGACCCTGAATCAAAGATCCGTAAAATTAGCTAACATGATAATTTGGGCAAGCAGTGAATTAAAAAATTAAAAAAAGTATTTTATAAAATCTAAATAATTCTGAAATTAAAGAAATAAAATATCATATCCTTAATTTCTATGAACTATTAGAAATGAGATTATTGAGAATCTTCTAAAAAAAAAGAAAAAACCTAAAATCCTAATTAGCCCTATATAAAGCCGACTCACCCCTTGTAAAAAGAACAGTTTGGGTATATTCGAGAACATGAAGACCTTCCATGTTTACTCGACAACCTAGCCGACTCTTCATCGCCGCAATTCGGCTCCCAAGCCTCCACTATCCTCAACGTTGCCGACAGAAGCCTTGCCGAATCCCGACGACCACTTTCCCGTTGTTCCTTGGCTGTACCATCGAGCCCTAGCCCGACGACCCTTGCTTTCGTCATCCACAACACCGTCGGCATCCTCAATTACCTCAAGTTCCCTATTTTCCGCCGCATAGGACCTCCAGATGCTTCCCCACCTTTAGGAAGCCCCCCTCGTCTTCTTCACATCCGTCCGACCACCACATCTCCCTCCCAAGACTATGGGCTCGTTTGGTGGGGAGGATCCCGCGAGGTCGCGCGGACCGTGACGCGCAGTCGCGGCCGCCGCTCGTTTGGCGGGGCAGAGGTCGTGCGGTGGGATCCGCCCTGCTTCACAACTTTCTTCTTATTCCCGCTGATTTCATCCGCGCCGAGGTAACCGCGGTCGCGGTTGCCTCCCGTGCTGATTTCATCCGTGGGAATAAGCCTCGCCAAACCAGCCCTAAATCCCTAGCCTGATCCCCCTTCCCTGAGTTCCTATTCGAGCCTGACTTCTCTTCCAGCAACCATATTCCATCCCACCTAGCCAATCTCTCCATATCCAGAGAATCCAGTCACTGTTTGTGGATGTCAACGCGACATTCATGAACTATGGTATTCCTCTCAACTATCTCTCGTTCGTGTTATCCTAGTATTTCCTCTCAACTGTCACTCGTTCGTGTTATCCTAGTATAATCTTAATTTTATTTGGTGTATAATTTCAGAGCTTGTTTTCCTTAGTTATCTCGTTACTTGTTTGTCGTTAAAAAATTCCCATGTTGTTCACTCATGCTCCTGTTTTATTATACTTCTTACTTGTGGATGAATCTCTTTTTGACGCGATTACATTTGATTGCTAGGTCTTATGTACATCTTATGCGGCTTTATTTAATTATCTCATTTTGTTGCCCGACGAGTTGAGCATTGTCGCTCAATTTAAAAAGATCTTAAATTTATATTTAATATCAAATCTCTATTCTCGGGTTACTTCAGGAATTGTTCTCTTTAGTGAGTGATGTCAGGGTTTCTCCCGCCTGGTTGGCTCTATGGTTTGACTTTGCGGTTTAGTTTTCGTGGTACTAATGCGAATTGAGGTCTTGCCACTTGGTCTCATGGTTTTACCTTCCTGTATTGGAGTTTTATCTGCTGAGGAGCTTCTTTCTTGGTTGCTTACATGGATGCAACTGCCAAATGGCATCTTTTGACATACTTGATCCATCTGGATGCTGAGTACATTTTGGGGTATACAATTATAAATACTATAAAACTTCAATCATCTGATCAATGTTGCTCTTCATTCAAAGGTGAAGCAAAGAACCATATTTTGATTAAAAAATAGTTAGGAGAGCTTCAAATTTTTGCCCTTCAAGTGAGATTATAATTTTAATAATTTGTCTCCTGTGAGAAGCACAAATATACATAGCAAAGTGTATAATTTGAGCCGGCTAAAATCTCATTTCGAAGATCCTGTGTGCAGCTCAAGATCGCTCGGAAGAATGCTAATACCCAGAGAGGGTAATTAAGAGGAAATTTTATCCAAATAAAAAATGATTCAAGGATAGAAAAAAAACACTTCTGTGATATATTATTTGCTGGTCCTGATAAAGAAAAGGCTTGAGCTTTGGCAGGTGCAAGGTTTGTGGTGGAAGCGGACTTGGCTACTGCAGCCGATGCCTTGGTACAGGAGAGTACAGAGACATAATGGGATTTCATTTTATGAAGAGGGCGGACTCCAATTCAACATGACACTTAAATACAGGTACGGAGAATTTCATTAACTTTTTTTGGTTGCTCCTGAACAAACAGGCCCAATTTTCTGAGAGAACAGATAATTTGAGGAGTGGTTTTTGTAAATTCTATATGAATTTTCTGTTTGAATGTTTTTAGATTTTTTGAATTCTAATCCATTAAGCAGGAGTCGGGTCATCTTTCAGTTTTTGCCTTACGTAGAATGTTTTAATAGGGGTATTTTTCCATCTATATTTTCTTTCAGGACTTTTTTGGTCTATTTGGAGGTATTTTGGGAGATTCTTTTGTATTGCTGAATAATATATAAGCTTCATTAGTTGTAGGTTTGAAATGCACGGCACAAGGCCTCCTATCTTTATTTTTATCTGTACTAACTCTTCGTACCGAACATGTACCTTCATCGTGGATGTGGCCATAATCTACAGCGAGCCAAATATTTTCGTGTGTTAGTGCGATTTTGCGGTTTCTGTGATATTTTCTTTTTGATGATTGTCTTAAGAATACACTGTGATTTTAATTTAGTGATATTATACTGCAACCAGGCATATTATTAAGGTAGTCCTGTCATATAATCCGTCACCACTTAGCACAGGCGTTTAATAGTTATTTTGGATAAATATTTTGTTAGAAGATTGTTTAAAACTCTAATTCAGTGATTCTTTTATGACTTCCGAAGAAAACAATAACGGTAAGAAGTTAGGCTGCAATATAAGCTTGTGTATTAGTTATTAAATCTAATACCGGGGTTTCGGAGGATTGTTTTCGATCAAAAGCATTTTGAGCCTTGTTCGAGTCGGATCCACCTCGTTAATTTGAACTGTAGTCTCTGATCTTTGCTTTGTTTTGATTGATGACATGATGAACAGCTTTTCGTGTTGTATCATGTCATATATGTTGGAATTTTGTAATCTCCTCACAAAGAAAAGCTCAAATGTACTTATATTAATTATATATTTTAAGATAATGTTATTTAACTACAGTTTTATTGTGTAACATTATTCTTAGTGTTATTTGTTTGCTGATATTAATATTATTATATAATATATATATATTATAATAGTTAACTTTTATTATATATATATATATTTATGTTAAACATTTAATATATAAAACATTATATATATATAACGTAAAACGTTAAAACGTTATATATATATTATATAAAAGTTTTATATATAATTATATATAATAAAGCATTTATGTATATATATTAACTTTAATATATAGTAAATATATTATACATTTATTATATATAAAAATGAAACGTTTAATGTTATAAACATTAATAATATTAATATGTATAATTAATATTTATTATTAATTATCATAATTTAATATATTTAATATTTTAGTAACTTATGAGATAGATTTTGTCTATAAATAGCCCTCTAAAATATGAGATGAGATATACACAATCTCTCTCTTATCTTCTTCCTTATGCTTTTTTGGTGTCCGCGCACATCGGAGTTTCGGGTTCTAGCTGGGTGTTGTACCTGAGAAGTGAGCATCGGTTGAAAACCCTGTCGGAAGGTGGTGCAACTTCTTTAGGGCAGTGATCACACGCCTTACTCAGGCTCGATTTCTTACTTTATTTTTCATTGTATTTTATTTTATGTATTTCTAAACTTTTGTATTTTGTTCAAGAAAATTATATTACAAATATTTTATTATTTATTTCTAGAGAATATTTTAGTAATAATATCATTATATAAGCAAAATTTCTAACAATCTAAAGAAGTTGATTTCCACATCATAATTTCTTGCGAAAGAGTCGTGTTGGGCTATCATCCCACAAACCTCCTAGTACCAGTGAGAGTTCATCATTGGGTATTCCTTGGGAAGTCCAAGAATAATACATAAATAAATATTTGAATATTTATTAAGAATGTTTTTAGTGCATGATAATTTTGTAACAAATATTATGTTTAATATTAATGTAATTGATATAATATTTAATCATGCACAATGGTTAACATCAATGTTATATATGTGTTAACGTTATTATTATATGATCATTTAAATATAATAGATTTCTTTAACTAATATAATTATTATTATAATATAAGTAACATAATTATTATAATATAATTATTATTATAATATAATGTTATTAATATTTAAATAACATAACTATACTATATTCTTATAAACATTTAGATTGTATAATATCATAAATGCATATTTATATCATAAACTTTGTAAATGTAAATGTTTGTAAAATAAAGGATTATATGCTAAATGGTATTATTAATATAATATAAATATTTATTTTCTTATAAACAAAATAAATGTTTATATCATAAATATTATAAATATTATTAATATTTATATTGGAAAATGATATATTTTGAATGGTTTATTTAAATTAAATATTATGTATTTTGTAATAAATCAAATTAGTTATACTACTTTAATACCTAGCAATGTGTGACATATTAGAGTAGGACATGTAAATTTTGAATCTATGAAAATGATAAAATTAGATCTATTACCTAATAAAAATATTTTATCTAATATTAGATACAAAATTTGAATCCACTCTAATTTGTAAGAAAAATTTTAAGAACATGAAAAAACATAACACCATTGTATTTTATTTATTCTAATGTTTGTGACTCAAATCGTCAAAGTGATAGAGATGGAAATAAGTATATTGTAACATTCACAGATGACTTCAAAAAAAAAAACCTTTTACATTTATTTATTAAAAAAGAAATGAAGTTGAAAATCAAATGAGTTTCACCAGCAAAAAAAAAAAATATTCAATCTAGAAAATCGATCTTTCGGATTCTTAAAATGTGGGGGTACTGATCTAAAGTATTTATTATCAAACTAAAATTGATAGGTCTTAAAATGATCAATTTATTTTTATTAATATGTCTCCGCTAATTATAGTGCAAATGCATTTTTCATTACTAATTGCCAAATAAATGAAATTTCTAATAATATTATTTTTGAAGCCCGTGATGCGGTTTACCGTGAAAATAAAACAAAAGATCACATATTAACATTCAAGTATAGTCATACTTCACATTTACTTGTCAATTCTCTTGCTTATTGATTGTTTTAATTGATTATGATATATCTAATTCAAAGATAAATACGTTTATGAGATTCAAGTACAAATCTGTGAAGCAAAGAAGAAAAATGTGATATCACAAAATATGCAGAGTCAGAATTAATCTGACTGATAATCTCACAAAGGGTTTGTCCCAAAATGAGATAAAAAATCATCGAGGGAAATGAGGCTTAAGCCCACATAATTTTGCTACCAATGGTGGATATCCAACCTATGTGATTGGAGATCCCATGAATTAGGTTCAATGTGGTAGAAACGAAACTATTGATGTAGCCAAGTGAGGAGCACAAATTAGAGAAGATAGATGTATCTTTCTCTCCTCATTCCTATGGTGAAAAGTGCTACACGTAACGGTATAGGTTGTGATGTTTAGTCCTTAATGGTTGTCAAAGACATAATTTTGTGAGATATGCGTTGCGAATATCTCTTGAGGCACCACCTATGTGGGGGTAGTCGTGAGGCCGCGACTTTGGGATTCGGGCTGAGCCCTAATAACCTCTATGAAAATCAAGGGATGCGCATGGCCATTAAAGCGCCCACCGCCATAACCCAAAGAATGACCAATCTAGTGTGTGCTTATTTTATCTATTGGTCAAAAGAATATAATTCAAGGCTTCTAGCACATTATGTTCTTCAATAGAGAATAAGTACTAAGTATAGGTTCAAGGTAATCATTCCACCTATACCCATTGCATTAGATACAACTGGATGAAACAAATAGTTATGTATTTATTTATTTGTTTGTTTATATATATATATTATTATTTTATTTAATATTATTCAGTACATTTTCACTTTTGTGGGAGATTGTTGAAATTTTTTAATCTCCTCACGAAGAAAAGCTCAAATGTACTTATATTAATTATATATTTTAAGATAATGTTATTTAACTACAGTTTTATTGTGTAACATTATTCTTAATGTTATTTGTTTTATGATATTAATATTATTATATAATATATATATATTATAATAGTTAACTTTTATTATATATATATATATATTTATGTTAAACATTTAATATATAAAACATTATATATATAACGTAAAACGTTAAAACGTTATATATATATATTATATAAAAGTTTTATATATAATTATATATAATAAAGCATTTATGTATATATATTAACTTTAATATATAGTAAATATATTGTACATTTATTATATATAAAAACGAAACGTTTAATGTTATAAACATTAATAATATTAATATATATAATTAATATTTATTATTAATTATCATAATTAAATATATTTAATATTTTAGTAACTTATGAGATAGATTTTTAGTCTATAAATAGCCCTCTAAAATATGAGATGAGATATACACAATCTCTCTTATCTTCTTCCTTATGCTCTTATATTTTCGATACTATTATCTCGCGATTCTACGTTTGCTTCATCCAGTGGAAGTTCGGGTGCTCTGTGCTTATTCGGTGTCCGCGCACATCGGAGTTTCGGGATCTAGCCGGGTGTTGTACCTTGGAGAAGTGAGCATCGGTTGAAAACACTGCCGGAGGGTGGTGCAACTTCTTTAGGGCAGTGATCACACGCCTTACTCAGGCTCGATTTCTTACTTTATTTTTCATTGTATTTTATTTCATGTATTTTTAAACTTTTGTATTTTGTTCAAGAAAATTATATTACAAATATTTTATTATTTATTTCTAGAGAATATTTTAATAATAATATCATTATATAAGCAAAATTTCTAACAATATAGTGGTATTATAGTTTTTTTTGTGGTTTCATTGTTTTTTCGGGTTGTTGTATCTACTCTAAAAATCTATTTACAACGTACAGATCATAATTTTTTGGTTATATAGTATCTGTCTCAGATTATTGTACCTCACTTTAAAGCGACAGCTTTTTTTTCTGTTGGGTTATTAAGGGCCTGTTTGGTGTTGTGGCGGGCGTCATGGACATTGTGGTCATGAACTATTATTTGTAAATGGAGTGATTATTTGTAAATGGAGTGATTGTGAATTGAGGTTTGTGAACAAAGTTATGTTGGGAAGAATTTTGTTTTCTGTGTTTATGAACGGAAAGACAATTTTGAACGTTTGGTAGTACGAGTGTGGTGGCTGCCATGAACACTCTTAAGCCTCCCTTTTTAAAAAGTCACATAACAGTTCATATCAAAAAGTTGTATAAAATATAATAAATGCATTTTTATTTGGATAAAGATTATGCATAGTATTAATGCTAAAAGTTAAACAGAGCTTCTAAGGCTCTGTTTGGCGCGGTGGGGGCGACTGGAGAAGTAGTGGTGAAATAATCAGCTGTTTTGCAGAGTGGTGGCAAATTCTGCGAAACTGTTTGGATGAAGTGCGTTTTAGTGCTCTTTGATTTGGAGAAAACAAAAAATTACTAAATCACAGGAGATTTGAAATGGAGCAGATCTGAAATGGACTAGATCTGAAATTACTAAATGGATAGGTCAACCAAAAGAAGGAGAGGAAGATCGGAGGAGGATTTGGAGTTGCCGGAAGGAGGCGGCCGACGGGTAGATGTTCGTCAGATGGATCGTTGTCGGCGGCCTACATATAGAGGTCGCTGAGTTTGTCGGAGGGAGAAGATCGCCGGCTTGTTAGTGGGTTGCTGGATGGAGTTTTGGCCATGGAGATTGTAGAGAGAGAGAGAGGTTGATGGATGCGTCCATGGCTGCTTGAGGACGAAGGAGCTCGGAGCCGCCGGAGAAGAGATGGAGAAGAGGGAGGAGGAGGTGGAGCTCGGAGCCGTCGGAGGAGAAGGGGGAAGGAGCTTGAACCGAATTGCGCTAACCGCGATCTGCGAGGCGTGAAAAAAATCAAGACTGAATATCGTGTTATACCACGATTTTGGAGCGACGGCGACTCGAGTTGTCGTCCCCAAATTTCCGTTTGGCGCGACGTTTTCAAAAACGGCGGCACCCCACTGCCAAAATGTCGCGTCAAACAAAGGCTTAACATCAAGGTCTTAAAGGGGATAGGGATATGTACTATATTCAAACACACGTATGACGATACAAATTTCTTGCAATAAGTTTTAATTTATTAATACAAAAGATAAAACAACGAACCAGGATACACAAGATGAAGTATATGCGAAAGAGTGCTCAAACTTCAATTTACTAATAAAATAAAAATTCACAAAGTTCAAGAGTTTGAAACAGATTACAAATAACACTCTTTGTGTAGAAAATAAGCACAACATTTAATACTAGGAATTAACTTCAAAACTAAGAGACTCACACAGAAGTAGTTGTAAAAGGCTTGGAGAGGAAGCTTGATGTGTTTGCTGGTAGCGAGAGTCCCGATAGTTGTTTGAATGGGGATTTGGGGATGCTGGAATAGTGTCCAGCTGCTGGAATTGGGAGCTATAACAACATGAAATAATTTCCCGGGTGCTGGAATTCTAAAATATGGCTGCAGGAACTCAAATGCATGTTGCTGGAAATGAGTCAAGCCGCAGGTATTGAGGGACTGGGTTGCAGGTTTAGGAGGCCCAGGCTGCTGTATGGGTGCAGCTGCAAGGAGATGGAGGTGGGGGCTTGGTTTGTATGTGGAGGGGGCTTGGTGGGATTCGATGGGAGTGGAAGAGGTGGGAGAGGGGCTCAATTTTAGAGGGTGAGTGGGGAGAGGGAATGGGGTGGGCCGACTGTAGTAAGGGAGATGGATTAGGCTACACGTGTGAGAGAGGAATAAGGTTAGTGGAGTAGTGGGGAGTTACAGAGGTAGTGGGATAGTGGGTGGGATGGGGGTGGTTATGGGGTAGTAGGGTGGCGGTTATGGAGTAGTGGGTGGTGGCTGGCCGGAGGTGGCCAGATGTGTTTGTCGGCGAGGTGATCGGTGGTTGTCGTCGGAGGTGTTTTCTGGCGATTGCCGAAAAATTAAAAAATGAATAAAACGATAAGGGGATTGGAGAGGAATCATCAGAGGTGACAAGAGTTGGTTTTTCGGTGATAACCAAAGCTGGATGAGAGGGGATTTTGGAGGTGTTTGGGGGCTTTTTTGGGTGGTGTTTGGGGAGGGGAATTGTGGAGGGAGGGGGGGGGGTCGACTATATGGAGGGTGGGGGTGGGGGTCCACGACAAGGGGGAGATTGAGGGTGACATGCTATGGGGTGGGGGGTGGAAAGGGGTGGTTCCATGACAAGGGGGAGGTTGAGGGTGTCTGGCTACAGGGTGGGAGGTGGAGAGGGGTGGTTCCACGACAAGGGGGAGGTTGAGGCTGGTCGACTATGGGGTAAGAGGTGGAGAGGGGTGGTTCCATGACAAGGGGGAGGCTATGGGTGGCCGACCAAGGGAGTGGGGAAGGAGGAAGTAGTGGCCAGCCAAATGGGAGAGGGAGGGGAGGGGGCTTCACGCACATGAGTCCGACTTTGACACCTGAATGATCAAAAGAAGGCTTCTGCACTCACCTTTCAATGCCTCTCTTTAGAGCATTCTACCTCTATATATATAATTGTGAGGGGGCAACGAACGATCATGATTCTCAGTTCGTTGCCTATCTAAAAAAAACAAAATTGCACAATGTAATAAAAATATAAAGAAAAAACATGTTACATTCGGCGATCCGCTTTGAATGCGCGACCCCGATCGTCACTGGTCTGTGGTCGGCAGGGATAGACCCTAATGGGTTGGGTGGCCCGATCCCCATTAACTCCACCCGCCTCAAAATCATTCATCTCCGAAGAATGGAGATGGTCGTAATGTCGTCGTAGAGCCGGGGCGAGTCTCTCAAGATCTGGCGTAGAAATCCAAGTGTCATCGATAAAAGTGCGTCCTCGCCAACAGACCAAGTATTTGACTCTGTTTGGTGTCGGTGCAAGCTCATGGGTAACGATCTCAGTGATGTCGTCAAATGGTCCTGATACAGTAGATGATGAGACCGGTGTCGGAGGAAGTGGTACTGCTGCGGAAGAAGCTGGAGCTATAAATGGATAAGTGACGGTGTTCCAATACATAAAAATAAAAATTTCGTCACCGAAATTCAGGTTAAGTCGGCGGGGTTTCTACTGCAAATGATTGAATGTACCATCTCTAGAAAAATTAAATTATACCTGACGCGAAGAGCTCCGAATAATTCTACTGCATCAGGTCCAATGGCTCCCATGTGTGCTCCTCATGTCCATGATTCCTCCTAAGGACCTTGATCAGCAGGACCTTCTTGCGCCGTAGGACTCGCATCTCGGTTTCGTCTATCTAGACCAGCTCCTGGTGAACCGATCGATCAGTAGCTACTGGCCCATCTGTACTAGATATCTGCTGCTCCAGCCGTAGTAGAGCTCTCCTAAGGGAGGAGATATGGAAGACGTCGTGCAAACCCGCTAACTCCGGCGACAGCTCCAGTCTATAAGCCAGGGGCCGATCTGCTCCAGGATCTTGTAAGGCCCCATATACCTAGGATTGAGTTTCCTCCGCCCACGTACCCGCGAGACTCCGTGCATCAGACGTATCTTAAAAAAAACCCGGTCTCCAACTTGGAACTCCACTGCATGATGCCGCGCATCGTAATACTTGACCTGCCTTCTCTGGCCTTCTATCATCCTGTCTCGGATCAATCTCACCTGAGCGTCTGTGTCCTCTATGAACTCCGAGCCGAGTGCCTTAGGATCCTCAACCTGGATCCAAGACAGTGGAGTCCTGCACCTCCGTCCGTATAATGCCTCGTAAGGGGTCATGCCTATGCTGGACTGATGGCTGTTGTTGTAGGAAAACTCTACCAGCGGCAACAGTCTCTCCCATGGCTATCCGCGGTCCAGAATACATAGGCGTAATAGATCCTCCAGCGTTCAGTTGGTACGTTATGTTTGTCCGTCCGTCTGTGGGTGCATTGTTGTGTTGAAGGTCAACTGTGTACCTAAATACACCTGGACTGATCTCCATTCGTGGGACGAAAATCGTCCATCCCAATCTGACACGATCGTCCTAGGCATACCATGATATCAGACAAACTACTCCACAAATCTCCGTACCAAATCACTGGCCGGGGCGTCCTTCCTGACCGGAATAATCCTGGCCACCTTCGTCAACCTATCGACGATCACCCATATCGAATCATTCCCCGCATATGATCGGGGAAGTCCATGTATAAAGTCCATCGTGATGTCGTCGAACTTCCACTCCGGCACCGGGAGTGGGTGCAACTATCCTGCCGGCCTCTTGCATTCCGCCTTCACTAGCTGGCAAGACTCGCAGTGAGTCAAAAAATAAGTGATGTCCCTCTTCAAGCCTGAACAGTACATGGTCCTCTTCAAGTCCACCGTCATCTTGGTGAAACCCGGGTGCACTGAATACTTGTTGCAGTGAGCCTCAGTCATGATGTCGTCCCGAATCCTGCCCCCTGCCGGTATGTAAACTCGGCCTCTGAAGCACAGCCGCCCGTCTTTAAATGAATAGTCCCCAGCCGTGCCTTCCTCCAAGGCCCTGAATATCGTATCCAACTTGGCATCCTGCCTCTGTTCATCCCTGATGCGGTCTCGAATGTCATCTGTGGTACTCATCGCTGCCAGGTACTCCTCGTAGAGCTTAGGGTCATCCGAGGATACCAAGGTGATATGCATGTCCTCTAGCATACTCACCAGCTCCAAATCCATCATCTGGGGCTCCGCTCCCGTTGTGGTAGCTCTCCGGCTCAGTGCGTTCGCCACCACATTCGCCTTCCCTGCATGGTAGTGCATCATATACTGGTAGTCCGATAAGAACTCCAACCATCGTCTCTGTCGATTGTTCAGCTCCTTCTGCGTGTCCACGTACTTCAGATTCTTGTGATCTGAGAATATATCACGGTGGATGTAACGCCCCTGATTTTCCGATAATTATTTAATTCGGTGATGGCGTGTTTATGACGTCAGAGCGTTACTTTTAACGTCGAGTTAGCGGCGCGCCGCCGTTTGCGCGTTTTCGCGTCCGTTTGGGTCAAGGCGACCAATTTTTGAGATGACCAGGAATTGGAAAATTTTACGTTAGGAAATTAAATTATATAATTTTAGACTTGCCCGTCAAGTTTCGCTGCGATCCGAGCCATTTTGGAGCCTCGGCGCATTTTAGAAGTTTTGTACGTATTTAACGTTCGCCGTAAACTTCGGCCATTTATATCTCGAGAACGGCACGTCGGATTTTGATTCCGACTTCACCGTTGGATTCGGAATGCCACCGTTCACCTTAGGCGAAATTTTCGTTGGGTTCGGCGTTCGATTTTTAGTAATAATATAATAATAATATTATTATTATATAAAACAAAATCATATATATGTATACGATTCTGTTAGCTCTATTCGACGATCAGTCCCCCCTCCAGTATGAGTTCGACGATATATATATATATATATATATATATATATATATATAACTTGAGTTCGACGATATAGATAGCCCATTTCATTCGTCGACCTCCTCCCTCCATTTCGTCGATCCAGCCTTCCTCCACCCGTTTGACAAATTTGGGCGCTCGTCGACCTCCGCTCGACAAATCCCCCCATTCGTCGACCTCCGCTCGACAAATCCCTCCGTTCGACAAATCTGCCCGTTCGACTCTAGTCCCCTCCTTTTCAGCGGTTCTCCTTTCTAAGCCTTATTACTATTTTATTATTAATAATAATATTATTATTATTAATATTGTTAAAATATGTTATGTTGCATAAAAGAAAATGAACCCAGCCCCCTTTCTTCTCCATTCTGACCGAACCAGAGAGAAAAATCGAGCGACGGGGACGGCGATTTCTTGAATCTTCCGGTCGCCGCCGACGGAGCTCCGGTGGTCGAAATCGCAAACCGAGCATAGATCCGGAAAGCTCTCGACGAGAGCTTCGTTCTCGTGGTAATTTCCTTCCGTTTCGTGAAACTTTTTTGTTAGGTTTTTCGTACCCTAACCTATTTTAGCCTGATCTCTTGTAGATCTTGACTCCTCCCGCCTTCTCTTACCCCGATCTACAACGTGGAGCAACTCAGAAAGTTTTTCCAGCAAAACCTAAGGCAAGTGGTGATCTTGCTCTTGCTCTTTCTCTTTGCCATATAACAGCTCCAAGTTGGCGCTTTTGATCTAGCTGTGCTATATCTCCTTATTATTCTCTATTATTGTTGTTAATAACTTGACTTTTTGCCAGCTAATAAAAGGATCTTTGTTTAACACTATATCTCCCTTATGTTCTTTATTTCTAGTCGCAATATGGTAGGTTATGTTTTGTTGGGCCTCGCCCCTTGTTCATTGAAAGTTTCATGAAAAATGTAAATTCTGTTGGAGGTCGTACACGATGTTGGCGGTGCTCTGAGGGTCGTGACGATGGAGATGATATTATCCCCGCACGGCTTCTCCTTTTCTGATGAGCTGATCAGTCTCTATAATTCTGAAAAAGAGTAACATGATTAATAATGAATGTTGATGGTTACTTATTGATGGCGAGTTTTTACCTTGCCTGTTTTCACACCTTTGTTTGACGAGTGATTTTCTGCTGGTTATTAGATTCTTCTGCTGTTTCTTTTCTTGTTGATTATTTGCTGCTAGCTTTGTCATCACTGATCCTTGCAGCTATTGTTTCCCTCCGGTCTCGCGGAGGTTTGCTTACTTTCTTGTTTTTCTGCACCACTTGTAACTTGCTTCTGAGGTGTTCTTTCTTTGAATGCCTCAAGTTCTGGACAGTAGCAAGTGTTAGTGCAGAGTTGCTTTAGTTGCCGTATTCTGACTCTCTTGAGGTAGGGTATTCTGTGGACTTGTCGGCCCATGGGTTCGTGTCAGGTGTTGGCGCCCGTGGTGCCGTTTGGTTAGACTTTTGTTTCACTGCTGCTGTTACTTGTTGTTTACTTTTGAACACTTGTTCTGGAATGGTTAGATGTGGGTTGGCTTTATAGCCCCTTGCTTAGATATGCTAAGGTAATTGTAGCATTGCATATCATGATTTGAAATGTTAATCTCACTACTTTCTGCGCGTGATAAATCTACTTTTATATATATAGTAAATCCACACATTCGATTATGCATGGTGCACCTCACTTGGTCTTCATGTACACTTAGGCCACTAAGTAATTAAATCAAGTATTTTTTTCGCTGCGTAAAACTATATCTTAAAAGCATGGACTAGTTGATCCACCTAGCCGAGGGACGCGGCTTGTTAACTTTCTGCATAAATTATTTTTGAATCACTTTGAATTGATAATAATAATTGCTTGAACTGCGATGAAGGATGAATTGCCTTAACGTCAGTAGGCATCCCCTACGTGATGTGGCATCACGACGCGTAGCTTTCCCTACTCTGATAGCATTTTAAATGTTGGGAAAATGCGGGTTGTGACAGTTGGTATCAAAGCTAGGTTCTGTGAAAAAGGTAGTTGGGTGGTTTGTCGTGTGAGCCAAACGACCGATATCCTAAGCAGAACCTCATAAGATCATTTCATTGTATACACACACCGATATGTCATCAGTATGTCTTGATCGAAGCATGATCACTACACTCATAGCATGATAAGAAGTATACAAGGCATATTTTGTAGTATGGGATGCATAATATGTGTTTGTATATGGATCCACCATAGGTGGCAACATGTGACGGTTATGTAGTATGAGATGCATAACCACCATTACATGGATGCCCATTAGCACGTTTTCTTTTTTCGTTACATGTAACGTTATGTAGTATGCGATGCATAACATTACATGTGTACGCCGCTCATGACATGCATTAAGGCCTATTTCTAGAATGCATAACACTGCATACATTCATATCATCGCATAAGCACGCGTGCCAAGTTAAAGACATACCAGATGACATATGTACATACATGTTTTGAAAAAGAAATTTAAATGTTCATGCACTCATGTCATAGCACAAGAGTCAATAGGATGATGGTGCATCATCCTAAGTTTAATCATTGCATCATTTCATGAAATTCCAGAACAAGTTAACAGCAATAGCAGGTTGTTTCTTTCATGTTCCGAATTGATCCGTGATATTTCCGAGTCTGTTTGGCTTAAGCGTCTTAAGCCTATTTCTGATTGAATGTCCATCTTTCTTGTAGACATGTATCGTAGGAGAGTGACACGATCGACTCCCCTGCCTGAGGGAGAGTCTTCTGGTGGTCAGAGTGATTCCACGATCGAAAGTCTGCGACAGAGCAATGACACTTTGACCAGACAGTTAGTTGCGATGCAGACTCAAATTCAGTCCTTGGTGTCTGCTGCCCCGGTGCAGCAGCCTGTTGTGCAAGAACCGGTGGTGAGTCCAGCCGTTCCTGCTCCCCTGGTGCCTCCAGTGGCATTGCCACCGGAGATGAACTTCATTTCGCACTTTCAGCGTTTGTGACCTCCTACCTATGATGGTAGGGCAGACTTCATGGCCTTGGATGATTGGGTGATCATCATGGAGGAGATGTTCTCCTATTCAGGTATCTTGGAAGCTTCGAAGGTGTTGGTGGTTGCATATCAGCTGAAGGGTTTGGCGAAAGGTTGGTGGATTAGGGAGAAGGAAGGTCTCGCCGAGAGATGCTCTTGGGAGACGTTTAAGAGGTTGTTGCTTAAGAAGTTCCTCCCTTCGGTTGAGCGCGACCGATTGATGAACAACTTTCTGCATCTGAAGCAGAGGCAGCTCATCGTCAGTGAGTACGAGATCGAGTTCAGCAAGTTGAGCAGATTCGCCCCTGAGTTGGTGGTCTCGGAGGAAGGAAGGGTGAAGCGATTTTTGGGTGGTCTCACTGGCGACGTCCAGCAGTGGGCAAGCGCCTATGGGTCAAAGACTTATGCTGAAGCGGTGGAGGCCGCATTGAAGGCCGAGTCGATCGAGAAGATGAAGACTCGTGGGCAGCAGACAAAGAGTGATAAGAGAAAGTTTGATGATTGGGAGAGTTCCAAGGTGTCTCACTCGGACTCAAAGAAGAGGGGTGTGGGACACTGTAGCTTCTGTGGCAAGCGGGGCCACCCGTTTGAGAGGTGTTTAAAGATGCTCGAGGCGCTGGAGCCGTTAAAGGTTAGTGCAATTCAAGACGCACCCAAGGCGGTCCCAGTGTGCTCATTCTGCTCTAGGCCCGGGCATGAGGCGGCCCGGTGTTACAAGAAGGCTGGTTGTTGTTTCCTGCGTGGACAAAAAGGACATCGTAGGGCCGACTGCCCGAACTCTCAGACTGTGACTTCAGCGGTTCCTCTGCAGACCTTGTCACCGCCCCTTAGTTCGTGAGCAAGGCTAAAGGCAAGCTTAATGTGCTGACTAGAGAGGAAGCTCAAACCTCAGCGCACGTGATATCTGGTTTGTTTCTTTCCTCCAAACTTGTTCTCTTTCTTCTAGTTTTAGCTTACTATTGTCTAGTGGTGCATGCTTGTTAGGTGAATTCAAGGTGAGGAATAAGTGGGCGCGTGTCCTGTTTGATTCGGGAGCGTCTCACTCTTTTGTTGCTAGGAGTTTTGTTGATAGTCACTGATGGTCTGTTGATCGGTTGGATGATGCCTTGTCCGTTAAGTTTCCGTCTGGAGATCAGGTTACGTCAGATCAGGGTATCCGGGAGTGCCCCATTTCTTTGGGTGGTGTCCAGGTTCTAGCGGATTTGAAGATGCTAGATTTGGCAGATTTCGATGTGATTCTCGGAATGGACTGGTTGTCCAAGTATGATGTCGTGATCAAGTGCAAGGAGAAGCGGCTAGATTTCAAGTTGGGCGACGGACGTCCATTGAGCGTTTATGGTCTCCCTCGGGAGAGTTCTCCGATTATTTTTGCGGTACGTGCTCGCCGAGCTTTAGGTTCTGGTTGTTTGGGTTTTCTGGTTTCTATCTGTGTTGTGGATGCTTCTCGTGTGGAGCCATCCGTGGAGGGTATCCCGGTGGTGCGAGAGTTTCCCAATGTTTTTCCTGACAAGCTCTCTGATCTCCCTCCCAAAAGAGAGGTGGAGTTTTCCATAGAACTCGAGCCAGGAACCCGGCCTATTGCCAAGGCACCGTACCGCATGGCGCCTCGCGAGTTAGAAGAATTACGTGTTCAGTTGGATGAGCTTCTGGAGTGTGGCTTCATCAGACCGAGAACTTCTCCATGGGCCATTCCTGTTCTCTTTGTGAAGAAGAAGGACGGTTCATGAGGCTGTGTATCGATTATCGAGAGTTGAACAAGGTGACGATCAAGAATAGATATCCGTTGCCGTGGATTGATGATTTGTTCGACCAGTTGCGTGTGTGCACCAAATTCTCGAAGATAAATCTTCGTTCAGGCTACCACCAGATGAGGGTTCGTGAGTCAGACATTCCTCTGACGGCTTTTAGATCCCGGTACGGACATTTAAAGTTCCTCGTGTTGTCCTTTGGTTTGACTAACGCGCCTTCTGCGTTCATGGATCTGATGAACCGTGTATTCAAGGATTTTCTTGACCGTTTTGTGGTCGTCTTCGTCGATGACGTTCTCGTCTATTCTCGCATTGATGAGGAGCATCCCTATCACTTGCGTCTAGTTCTGTCTGTCTTGAGAGAGCATAAGTTGTATGGTAAGCTGAGCAAGTGCGAGTTTTGGCTGCCTCAGGTGTCTTTTTTAGGACATGTGGTGAGCAAGGATGGAATCTCTGTTGATCCTGCCAAGATTTCAGCGGTGATGGATTGGAAGAGACCTTTTACTCCAAAGGAGATCAGAAGTTTCTTGGGCTTGGCCAGATACTATAGGAGATTTGTGGAGGGTTTCACCACGTTGTCCGCTCCGATGACTCGGCTTACGCAAAAGAATGCCGCCTTCACTTGGAGTGATAAGTGTGAGGAGGCTTTCCAAGAGTTGAAGAGAAGGTTGTGTACTGCCCTAATTCTGATTCTGCCAATTGAGGGAGTGGAGTATACGGTGTATGTTAATGCTTCCCACATTGGACTTGGTTGCGTTCTGATGCAAGAGGGGAAGGTGATCGCCTATGGATCTAGGAAATTGAAGGTTCATGAGAAGAATTACCC
The DNA here is from genome assembly GCA_033032865.1 of Dactylorhiza incarnata. Lineage (NCBI taxonomy): Eukaryota > Viridiplantae > Streptophyta > Magnoliopsida > Asparagales > Orchidaceae > Dactylorhiza > Dactylorhiza incarnata. Next base: position 9,593,013 of record JAWHQI010000075.1, on the reverse strand, counting down.
CACCCATAATTTGGAGTTTGCGGCGGTTATCTATGCCCTGAAGCTGTGGAGACACTTACTGTATGGCGCTGTGTGCAAGGTTTATACTAATCATAAAAGCTTGAAGTATGTATTCACACAAAAGGAACTGAATTTGCGCCAATGCCGGTGGTTGGAGTATGTTGCTGATTATGAAGTGGACATCCTTATCATCCTGGTAAGGCCAATGTGGTGGCCAATGCATTGAGTAGGAAGACGGCTCAGATCTTCAATTTATCTGTTCAAGCCTTGGTTGAGGAGTTCCTTTTGATGGATATTTCAGCGGTGAGCCGTGGCAAGCCCTCTCGTTTAGAGGAATAAGAGCCTTCGTGGATCACTCTCACAAGGTTACATCAGAAAGAAAACCCAGATCTTCAGCATCTCCGGGGAAGGACCGAGAGAGGAGAACTATCTGATTTCTCCATAGATGAGCTTGGCACCCTCTTGTATAGAGGTAGATTCTGTATCCCGACGGTGGGAGATATTCGAGTGATGATTTGCAGAGAAGCTCACGGATCTAGTGTGGCCTACCACCCGGGTTCCACCAAGATGTATAGAGATCTGAAGCAAATCGTGTGGTGGTCGGGCATGAAGAACGACATCGCCAAATTTGTATCGGAGTGCTTCACGTGCAAGCGGGTGAAGGCCGATCATGGAAGGCCTGGAGGAAAATTGACCCCTTTAGAAATTCCCAGGTGGAAATGGGAAAGTATATCGATGGACTTTATTACAGGATTACTAAGGTCCCCTCGTGGACATGATTCCGTCTGGGTTATAGTTGATCGATTGACGAAGTGTGCCCATTTCGTCCCCTTCAAAATCGGCTATTCTATGAAGAAGATAGCAGAGTTATATTTGGATGAGTCATCCGTTTGCATGGAGTGCTAGTGAGTATCGTATCAGATCGAGACTCCAGGTTTACGTCGCGATTCTGGCAGAGCTTACAGGGAGCTTCGGGCATCAGGTTTTCGACCGCATACCATCCGCAGACCAATGGTCAAATGGAGCGAGTTAATCAGATCGTGGAAGACATGATCAGGTGTTACATATTGGAGCATGCTGGAGCTTGGGACGAGCGCCTCAGACTTATGGAGTTCACTTACAATAATAGTTTTCAATAAAGTCTATCTTTCTTGTAGACATGTATCGTAGGAGAGTGACACGATCGACTCCCCTGCCTGAGGGAGAGTCTTCTGGTGGTCAGAGTGATTCCGTGATCGAAAGTCTGCGACAGAGCAATGAGGCTTTGACCAGACAGTTAGTTGCGATGCAGACTCAAATTCAGTACTTGGTGTCTGCTGCCTCGGTGCAGCAGCCTGTTGTGCAAGAACTGGTGGTGAGTCTAGTCGTTCTTTCTCCCCTGGTGCCTCCAGTGGCATTGGCACCGGAGATGAACTTCATTTCGCACTTTCAGCGTTTGTGACCTCCTACCTATGATGGTAGGGCAGACTTCATGGCCTTGGATGATTGGGTGATCAGCATGGAGGAGATGTTCTTCTATTCAGGTATCTCGGAAGCTTCGAAGGTGATGGTGGCTGCATATCAGCTGAAGGGTTTGGCGAAAGGTTGGTGGATTAGGGAGAAGGAAGGTCTCGCCGATGGATGCTCTTGGGAGACGTTTAAGAGGTTGTTGCTTAAGAAGTTCCTCCCTTCAGTTGAGCGCGACCGATTGATGAACAACTTTCTGCATCTGAAGCAGAGGCAGCTCACCGTCAGTGAGTACCCGATCGAGTTCAGCAAGTTGAGCAGATTCGCCCCTGAGTTGGTGGCCTCGGAGGAAGGAAGGGTGAAGCGGTTTTTGGGTGTTCTCACTGGCGACGTCCATCAGTGGGCTAGCTCCTATGGGTCAAAGACTTATGCTGAAGCGGTGGAGGCCGCATTGAAGGCCGAGTCGATCGAGAAGATGAAGACTCGTGGGCAGCAGGCAAAGAGTGATAAGAGAAAGTTTGATGATTGGGAGAGTTCCAAGGTGTCTCACTCGGACTCAAAGAAGAGGGTGTGGGACACTGTAGCTTCTATGGCAAGCGGGGCCACCGGTTCGAGAGGTGTTTCAAGAGGCTCGAGGCACTGGAGCCGTTAAAGGTTAGTGCAATTCAAGACGCACCCAAGGCGGTCCCAGTGTGCTCATTCTGCTCTAGGCCCGGGCATGAGGCGGCCCGGTGTTACAAGAATGCTGGTTGTTGTTTCCTGTGTGGACAAAAAGGACATCGTAGGGCCGACTGCCCGAACTCTCAAACCGTGACTTCAGCGGTTCCTCTGCAGACCTTGCCGCCGCCCCCTCAGTTTGTGAGCAAGGCTAAATGCAAGCTTAATGTGCTGACTAGAGAGGAAGCTCAAACCTCAGCGCACGTGATATCTGGTCAGTTTCTTTCCTCCAAACTTGTTCTCTTTCTTCTAGTTTTAGCTTACTAGTTATCTTGTGGTGCATGCTTGTTTACGTGAATTCAAGGTGAGGAATAAGTGGGTGCGTGTCCTGTTTGATTCGGGAGCGTCTCACTCTTTTGTTGCTAGGAGTTTTGTTGATATGCACCGATGGTCTGTTGATCGGTTGGATGATGCCTTGTCCGTTAAGTTTCCATCTGGAGATCAAGTTACGTCAGATCGGGGTATCCGGGAGTGCCCCATTTCTTTGGGTGGTGTCCAGGTTCTAGCGGATTTGAAGATGCTAGATTTGGCAGATTTCGATGTGATTCTCGGAATGGACTGGTTGTCCAAGTATGATGCTGTGATCAAGTGCAAGGAGAAGCGGCTAGATTTCAAGTTGGGCGACGGACGTCCATTGAGCGTTTATGGTCTCCCTCGGGAGAGTTCTCCGATTATTTTTGCGGTACGTGCTCGCCGAGCTTTAGCTTCTGGTTGTTTGGGTTTTCTGGTTTCTATCTGTGTTGTGGATGCTTCTCGTGTGGAGCCAACCGTGGAGGGTATCCCGGTGGTGCGAGAGTTTCCCGATGTTTTTCCTGACAAGCTCTCTGATCTCCCTCCCGAAAGAAAGGTGGAGTTTTCCATAGAACTCGAGCCAGGCACCCGGCCTATTGCCAAGGCACCGTACCGCATTGCGCCTCGCGAGTTAGAAGAATTACGTGTTCAGTTGGATGAGCTTCTGGAGTGTGGCTTCATCAGACCGAGTACTTCTCCATGGGCCGCTCCTGTTCTCTTTGTGAAGAAGGACGGTTCCATGAGGCTGTGTATCGATTATCGAGAGTTGAACAAGGTGACGATCAAGAATAGATATCCGTTGCCGCGGATTGATGATTTGTTCGACCAGCTGCGTGGGTGCACCAAATTCTCGAAGATAGATCTTCGTTCAGGCTACCACCAGATGAGGGTTCGTGAGTCAAACATTCCTCTGACGGATTTTAGATCCCGGTACGGACATTTTGAGTTCCTCGTGTTGTCCTTTGGTTTGACTAACGCGCCTTCTGCGTTCATGGATCTGATGAACCGTGTATTCAAGGATTTTCTTGACCATTTTGTGGTTGTCTTCGTCGATGACGTTCTCGTCTATTCTCGCAATGATGAGGAGCATGCCTATCACTTGCGTCTAGTTCTGTCTGTCTTGAGAGAGCATAAGTTGTATGGTAAGCTGAGCAAGTGCGAGTTTTGGCTGCCTCAGGTGTCTTTTTTAGGACATGTGGTGAGCAAGGATGGAATCTCTATTGATCCCGCCAAGATTTCAGCGGTGATGGATTGGAAGAGACCTTCTACTCCAAAGGAGATCAAAAGTTTCTTGGGCTTGGACAGATACTATAGGAGATTTGTGGAGGGTTTCTCCACGTTGTCCGCTCCGATGTCCCGGCTTACGCAAAGGAATGCCGCCTTCACTTGGAGTGATAAGTGTGAGGAGGCTTTCCAAGGTTGTGTAATGCCCCAATTCTGATTCCGCCCATTGAGGGAGTGGAGTGTGCGGTGTATGTTAATGCTTCCCACATTGGACTTGGTTGCGTTCTGATGCAAGAAGGGAAGGTGCTCGCCTATGGATCTAGGCAATTGAAGATTCATGAGAAGAATTACCCCACCCATGATTTGGAGTTTGCGGCGGTAATCTATGCCCTGAAGCCGTGGAGACACTTACTGTATGGCGCTGTGTGCAAGATTTTTACCGATCATAAAAGCTTGAAGTATGTATTCACACAAAAGGAGCTGAATTTGCGCCAACGCCGGTGGTTGGAGTATGTTGCTGATTATGAAGTGGACATCCTTTATCATCCTGGTAAGGCCAATATGGTGGCCGATGCATTGAGTAGGAAGACGACTCAGATCTTCAATTTATCTGTTCAAGCCTTGGTTGAGGAGTTTCTTTTGATGGATATTTCGACGGTGAGCTGTGGCGAGCCCTCTCGTTGGAGGCAGAAGAGCCTTCATGGATCACTCTCACAAGGTTACATCAGAAAGAAGACCCAGATCTTCAGCATCGCCGGGGAAGGACCGAGAGAGGAGAACTATCTGATTTCTCCATAGATAAGCTTGGCACCCTCTTGTATAGAGGTAGATTATGTATCCCGGCGGTGGGAGATATTCGAGTGATGATTTGCAGAGAAGCTCACGGATCTAGTGTGGCCTACCACCCGGGTTCCACCAAGATGTATAGAGATCTGAAGCAAATCGTGTGGTGGTCGGGCATGAAGAACGACATCGCCAAATTTGCATCGGAGTGCTTCACGTGCAAGCGGGTGAAGGCCGATCATGGCAAGCCTGGAGGAAAATTGACCCCTTTGGAAATTCCCAGGTGGAAATGGGAAAGTATATCGATGGACTTTATTACAGGATTACCAAGGTCCCTTCGTGGACATGATTCCGTCTGGGTTATAGTTGATCGATTGACGAAGTGTGCTCATTTCGTCCCCTTCAAAATCGGCTATTCTATGAAGAAGATAGCAGAGTTATATTTGGATGAGGTCATCCGTTTGCATGGAGTGCCAGTGAGTATCGTGTCAGATCGAGACTCCAGGTTTACGTCGCAATTCTGGCAGAGCTTACAGGGAGCTTTGGGCACCGACCTCAGGTTTTCGACCGCATACCATCCGCAGACCAATGGTCAAACGGAGCGAGTTAATCAGATCGTGGAAGACATGATCAGGTGTTACATATTGGAGCATGGTGGAGCTTGGGACGAGCGCCTCAGACTTATGGAGTTCGCTTACAATAATAGTTTTCAAGAAAGTTTGCAGATGGCCCCTTTTGAAGCATTGTATGGGAGGCGCTGCAGGACTCCCTTGTTTTGGGCCGAAGTCGGTGAGAGACCGTTGCTATGTCCGGAAGCATTGATGGAAATGGAAGAGGCGGTGACTAATATTATGGAGAAGCTCCGCGTTGCTCAGGAGCGGTATGAAAAGTATGCCAACCAAAGAAGGGCGGATCTGGAGTTTGAGGTTGGGGACAGTGTTTTCCTGAAGGTCTCTCCGATGCCAGACGTTAAAAGATTTGGGAAGAACCACAAGTTGGATCCCAGATATGTTGGGTCATTTCAGGTTGTTGAGCGCATCGGGGTGTCTGCTTATAGATTGGAGTTACCTGCTACCTTCCCTGACGTCCATGATGTGTTTCATGTGAGTCAGTTAAGGAAGTGTGTCCGCAGCAATCGTGAAGTCCTCGATTCGGTGCCTCAGATTCAACCCAATTTGTCTTATGTTTAGGAGCATGTCCGTATTTTAGAGACCCAAGAGCGGGTGTTGCGGAGGAAATCTATTCCCATGGTAAAAGTTCTTTGGCGGAATTATGACGTCGAGGGCGCAACATGGGAGCTGGAGTCAGCAATGCGAGAGTCTCATCCTCACCTCTTCATTTAAATAGCTCAGGTAAATCTCTTTTCCTGCACCATTGTTTTGTCCAAATGTTATTTCCTGCTCTTACGTCAAGTTTCGGGACGAAACTTTCTCTTAGGGGGAGTGGCTGTAACGCCCCTGATTTTTCGGTAATTATTTAATTCGGTGATGACGTGTTTATGACGTCAGGGCGATACTTTAAAAGTCGAGTTAGCGGTGCGCAGCCGTTGCGCATTTTCGCGTCCGTTTGGGTCAAGTCGACCAATTTTTGAGATGACCCGGAATTGGAAAATTTTACGTTAGGAAATTAAATTATTTAATTTTAGACTTGCCCGTCAAGTTTCGCTGCGATCCGAGCCATTTTGGAGCCTCAGCGCATTTTAGAAGTTTTGTACGTGTTTAACGTTCGCCGTAAACTTCGGCCATTTATATCTCGAGAACGGCACGTCGGATTTTGATTCCGACTTCACCGTTGGATTCGTAACGCCGCCGTTCACCTTAGGCAAAATTTTTGTTGGGTTTGGCGTTCGTTTGATTTTTAGTAATAATATAATAATAATATTATTATTATATAAAACAAAATCATATATATATACGATTCTGCTAGCTCTGTTCGACGATCAGTCCCCCCTCCAGTATGAGTTTGACGATATATATATATATATATATATATATATATATATATATATATATAACTTGAGTTCGACGATATAGATAGCCCATTTCATTCGTCGACCTCCTCCCTCCATTTCGTCGATCCAGCCTTCCTCCCCTGTTCGATAAATTTGGCCGCTCGTCAAAAGCAGCTCCGCTCGACAAATCCCCCCATCCGTCGACCTCCGCTCGACAAATCCCCCCATTCGTCGACCTCCGCTCGACAAATCCCTCCGTTCGACAAATCTGCCCGTTCGACTCTAGTCCCCTCCTTTTCAGCGGTTCTCCTTTTCAGCGGTTCTCCTTTCTGAGCCTTCTTACTATTTTATTATTAATAATAATAATATTATTATTAGTATTGTTAAAATATGTTATGTTGCATAAAAGAAAATGAACCCAGCCCCCTTTCTTCTCCATTCTGACCGAACCAGAGAGAAAAATCGAGCGACGGGGACGACAATTTCTTGAATCTTGCGGTCGCCGCCGACGGAGCTCCGTTGGTCGAAATCGCGAACCGAGCATTGATCCGGAAAGCTTTCGACGAGAGCTTCGTTCTCGTGGTAATTTCCTTCCGTTTCGTGAAACTTTTTCGTTAGGTTTTTCGTGCCCTAACCTATTTTACCCCGATCTCTTGTAGATCTTGACTCCTCCCGCCTTCTCTTACCCCGATCTACAACGTGGAGCGATTCAGAATGTTTTTCCAGCAAAACCTAAGGCAAGTGGTGATCTTGCTCTTGCTCTTTCTCTTTGCCATATAACAGCTCCAAGCTGGCGCTTTTGATCTAGCTGTGCTATATCTCCTTATTATTCTCTATTATTGCTGTTAATAACTTGACTTTTTGCCAGCTAATAAAAAGATCTTTGTTTAACACTGTATCTCCCTTATGTTCTCTATTTCTCGTCGCAATATGGTAGGTTATGTTTTGTTGGGCCTCGCCCCTTGTTCATTGAAAGTTTCATGAAAAATGTAAATTCTGTTGGAGGTCGTACACGATGTTGGCGGTGCCACCGGTGCGGTGCTCTGAGGGTCGTGACGATGGAGATGATATTATCCCTGCACGACTTCTCCTTTTCTGATGAGCTGATCAGTCTCTATAATTCTGAACAAGAGTAACATGATTAATAATGAATGTTGATGGTTACTTACTGATGGCGAGTTTTTACCTTGTCTGTTTTCACACCTTTATTTGAGGAGTGATTTTCTGCTGGTTATTAGATTCTTATGCTGTTTCTTTTCTTGTTGATTATTTGCTGCTAACTTTGTCATCACTGATCTTTACAACTACTGTTTCCCTCCGGTCTCGCGGAGGTTTTCTTACTTTCTTGTTTTCTGCACCACTTGTAACTTGCTTCTGAGGTGTTCTTTCTTTGAATGCATCAGGTTCTGGACAGTAGCAAGTGTTAGTGCGGAGTTGCTTTAGTTGCCGTCTTCTGACTCTCTTGAGGTAGGGTATTCTGTGGACTTGTCGGCTCATGGGTTCGTGTCAGGTGTTGACGCCCGTGGTGCCGTTTGGTTAGACTTTTGTTTCACTGCTGCTGTTACTTGTTGTTTACTTTTGAACACTTGTTCTGGAATGGTTAGATGTGGGTTGGCTTTATAGCCCCTTGCTTAGATATGCTAAGGTAATTGTAGCATTGCATATCATGATTTGAAATGTTAATCTCACTACTTTCTGCGCGTGATAAATCTACTTTTATATATATAGTAAATCCACACATTCGATTATGCATGGTGCACCTCACTTGGTCTTCATGTACACTTAGGCCACTAAGTAATTAAAACAAGTATTTTTCCGCTGCGTAAAACTATATCTTAAAAGCGTGGACTAGTTGATCCACCTAGCCGAGGGACGCGGCTTGTTAACTTTCTGCATAAATTATTTTTGAATCACTTTGAATTGATAATAATAATTGCTTGAACTGCGATGAAGGATGGGTTGCCTTAAAGTCAGTAGGCGTCCCCTACGTGATGTGGCATCACGACGCATAGCTTTCCCTACTCTGATAGCATTTTAAATGTTGGGAAAATGCGGGTTGTGACAGTGGACACCATAGAGGTAGTGCCGTCAGATCTTCAGAGAAAAAATAACCGCTCTCATCTCCAAGACGTGCACCAGTTAGTTTCGCTCATGATTCTTCAACTGACGGGAAGCGTACCCTATCACATGCCCGTTCTGCATCAGAACGACACCCATCCCCTGATACGACGCATCATTATACACCTGAAATCATTCCTTCCCCGTCAGAAGGGCAAGGATGGGGGCCGACGTAGGCCGACCCTTCAGCTCCTGGAAGGCCGCTTCGCACTGCGGCTTCCAAACGAAAGCGGTATCCTTCTTCTTCAAGGATGTGAGCGGGAGGGCTGTCTGAGAAAATCCCTGTATGAACTTCCGGTAATAACCGGCAAACCCAAAGAAACTCCGCACGTTGGTGGCCGTCTTCAGCAGTGGCCAGTCCCATACTGCCTGGATCTTCGCTTGATCCACTGCTAATCTAGATCCATTGATAATGTGACCCAGGAAGACCACCTCCTTCAGCCAAAACTGACACTTGCTGAACTTCACGTAGAGACTGTGCTCTCGAAGTTTCTCCAACATCAGTGTCAGATGTCGTGAATGCTCCTCTTCCGTCCTTGAGTAAATGAGAATGTCGTCGATGTGCACGATGACAAAGATGTCGAGATATGTCTCAAACACCCGGTTCATCAGACTTATAAATGCCGACGGTGCATTCGTGAGCCCGAAGGGCATCACAGTGAAGTCATACAGTCCGTATCGGCTGCTGAAAGCCATCTTAGAGATGTCCTCCTCCTGTATCCACAGCTGATAATACCCCGACCTCAAATCCAGCTTTGAGAAGCAGTGGGCTCCCTCTAGCTGGTCAACCAGCTCATCGATCCTAGGCAGCGGATACGTATTCCGGACCGTCAGCCTGTTCAATGCTCTATAATCGATGCACAGTCTGAGCATCCCATCCTTCTTCTTTACAAATAGCACCGGAGCACCCCAAGGTGAGGAACTCGATCTAACAAATCCAGCTTCCACCAGGAGTAATGGGCTCCGTTAATTTTAATGGTTGAAAATAGAGTCTTCAAGCGCAGCCACTGATTTAATGGTTGAAAATAGAGTCTTGAAGAAAACGTTGTGGCCGGATTTGTATATTGTCGAAAATGGCCGTTAATTTTGAATTTCGATGGTTGAACGAAAGGATGAAAAATCTGAATTCAAGGGCATTTTAGGATTACTAAATGTTGCACCAAAGGATGCTTATACTTTATAGATAGTAGATTCTTTTCTTTCATCTTTCTCTTCCCAAATATTTTTTTCCAATTTCAAATCTCATCCAGTACTTATGATAATATAACAATTGCTCTATTTATTTGTGTTTTATACGGATGGAAATTCGTGGCTTGGTGATAATGTGTTGGGGTTTCCATAGAAAAATGGCATAAAGGCTCAAATATGGGAACTAGCGATTAAGATGTGTTGGTTAGGCTCATTAATCAAACACAATTTCAAAGATGGCCTAGAACATTTCCAAAATAGGAGTCATAATTAGATCAAGCTTTGAGAATGTATAGTCCCTGTTTTAAAAAAATGTAAATTACAAACATTAATTTCAAAGAGCGTAATCTTTTACTTGACATTTGAATCAACTGAGCTATTATTGAATGATCCTTCTTATAATTACAGACTACAAAGAATTTAAAGTTTCATAAAATTTCTTTTACTTGCAAAGTCATTTTCAAAATTTTCCAAAGTTACAAAGTAATGAATTTCACCTTATTCCTAATGAGATAATGACACACCCCCTAAAAGTTATTTTTCAAATAATTTACATACTCTTATGAAAACTATTTGCGCTAGAATAAGCAAAATAACTTAATGTTTTATTTAAATGGTGTAATATTAATTTTTAATATTGAACCATATGGAGAAAGAATTTTCTTTTAAATTCAAATTAATGAAAAAAGATGCAAAATTTTCCAAATAATATGTTACTCCCCTGCACTTGCATTTAATTTCACAGAGATTTTCATGATACGAATAAATAATAAACTTGGGAAAAAGAATAATATTATGAGATTTGTGATGTTCCGTCCAAGCACTATGTGATCTTTGACGGACTTCCACTTTTGTATCGTCTGCACAAACATGTTTATTCATTACCATCTGATTCTGCAATTGTTAGAAAACAGAAAGTACAAAAAGAAAATAGAAATATAATATGCAAAATCACGAACACAAATGAAACATCAAAGCAACAAACATGTTAAAACAATGGTGTTGTTCATTTGAGATTTGTATAAATCCCAAATAAACTACGAAAACAACATAATGAAGGAAATCATTTTTCAAGTGGCTCTTCTACTCCCGAAGGTTCCTGAATTACCAGTGATAAATTTAGGTTGGGAACGGTATTGGTATTGTCTTTCTTAAGTGTAATCGACTCATTCTTGACATGCATAGCGAGCGATGGCTAAGAAGGGATAACCAAAAATAAGTGGTGATTCCATATTGTCTTCAATTTTAAGCACTACAAAATCAAGATAGAAACTAAAGGGTCCTAATTTGACTGGAATGTTCTCAACTATGCCTACAGGATAATGAATAGTTTTATGGGTAAGTTAAATTGAAATATTTGTTGGTTTTAGGTTTTTAATTCCAAGATGTTTAAAAATAGAGTGGGGGGATCATATCAATCGATGCTCCATAATCCCAGAGTGCGTTTAGAGTTAAATTGGAAATAAACTGGAAAAAAATGAAACTCCCCGGATCCATAAGTTTAGGCGGAATATTATTTTGAAATTTGCTGTGCATTTTTCCGTAACCGTTATAGTGCCGAATTCTTCCAAGTTTCTCTTCGGAGATAATATTTCTTTTAAGAATTTAGTATAACTCGACATTTGAGTCAAAACATCAAGTAACGGAACATTAATATTCACCTTTTTAATCATCTGCAAAAATAATTTAAATTTCTTCTCGTCACGCTTTTTTTGTACCCTTTGGGTAAGGGATATCAGGAGCACTCAGATCTGGTATCTCTTTTTGGTTTGTGTAAAATTCTTCTTTTCTCCTAAAGCCAAAATATTCCCACGAAGGACTTTTCCACTTCTAAGAAATATGACATTAATATCCTCCTGTGGGTTTACTTCCTTATTTCTGGGTTGAGTTTCTTGTAATCATTCAGAAGTTACCTTAACCAGTTGTCTGATTTATTGTTCAAGATTCTGCATAAAGCCTTCGTGATTGCATAGAGATCCTTCGAGTGATAGGATTCTCTTATCGGAGTTTGTCGTGAACATCCCCTTAAATTCCTCGAGGTTGGGTCTCCTATATTCCCGAGTATTACCTGATGTATTATTTTTGGTGGTTTCTGAGCATTTTCTGGGTTGCTCCAGGAAACGTTAGGATGATTGCGCCATCTCAGATTATAAGTTGAAGAATATGAGTTATTCAACGAGTTATATGCTGGTCTAGGGTTATTATTATTATTACCCACATACACAAGACACTCTATTTTTTGAGGGGTAAACATGGCTAGTGATTGAGGGTCTTACTCAAGAGAGCAACCCTCAGGATGTCCTTGTAGTCTGAGGAATTGTTGTGATGGTCGAGAAAGGTTATCTATCTTCTTCATCAAGTTTTCAACATGTAGTGCTAGAGATGTCATAGCACCGATGTTGTAGACACATGATTATTTTCTTGGCCCTAACAGTTGTCCATTAATAATTTTTGACGACCATATATTTAATTAATTCTTGGGCGGCCTCATGTGTATTATTATTCATTGTTCCTCCTACAGCGGCATTGATCATTTGTTTGGTCCCGAGGTTGAGACCATTGTAGAATGTCTGTATCTGAACCCAAGGGGGTAAAGCACAGAGGACAACAACGACTTAATAAATCCTTAAATCTCTCCCAAGCATCATATAATGATTAAGATTCTAATTGAACATATGAAGATATGTCATTTCTTAGTTTGGCTGTCGTTTTAGGTGGAAAATATTATGATAAAAACTTCTCCATCATTAGATCCCAAGCTTTGCTCGAACCTCTTGGTAGAGAGTTCAATCATTGCCTAGCCTTATTTTTTAAGGAGAACGGGAATAAACGAAGTTGTATGACGTCATCAGTGACATCATTTATCTTAAATGTTGCATAGATTTTAATGAAATTTGCGATATGACTATTGTGGTCTTCATCTTGTAGGCCATTAAATTGTACAAACTATTGCACATATGGATGATGCTCGGTTTGAGTTCAAAGTTATTAGCGGCTACTGTCGGACATACAATACTAGATCCCATGCCTTTAAGATTTGGTTGAGCATAGTCGGACATAGTCCGCATATGTTCACCATTATCATCTTCCACATTATCAGCCATAATGTTAGGATGTAAAGTGATATTGGTTTCTAAAAGTTTGAATATCACTTACCTTTCCTTTAGTAGGTGTAACCTTTTTCTTAGCGAACGTCTAGGCTCTGGGTCTTCTTGATATAAATTCGTGATAATTTCCCCGAGACAAAGCTTTATTATGAAAGGAGAATTAATATGACAAGATTTTTAAGGGACAAAAGAGGGATTAAAAGTAAAATTTCTAAAATCATCAAACTGAAAACAACTATGTTTGGTATTTTTGGTTGCAAAGCAAATATGTGAAAATAACGTACTACTATATAATACTAACAAGATAAAATAGGTTTTCAATTTGAATATAAATTCGTCATCCGTGTCCCCGACAACGACAATAGAAACTTGATACGCTCCTTTCACATCCGTATTAGCGATAGATTTGCGTATGTTTTAGGCAAACACACCTATCATTGTAGTATTGAACTTCTTAATATATCAAGGTTCACATTTATAATTTTCTAGGGATTGTCTTTTACGTAACCTACTTCTATTCTCTCTTGTTATCTTACTAATTTTATATTTGGGAAATATTTTTTAATAATAATAATAATAATAATATACTAAAACTAATATATGATAACTAGTACTCTTGATATTTGGGGTAATGTGTCTATTTAGAATCACTACAAGATAAAGGTCTTTGTAAAAGTTTACGATTATATTTAAAAAGCAGTGTTTGATTCAAATCTACTCCGCGGGATTCCACGCCACTTTGGTCTCAACATCATATGCGTAGTCGAAGATCTGAGTTTAGAGAGGTGTACCTAAGATTTGAACTATGGGTAGGAGACCCTAAAGATCGCAATAATGTTTTGTGAATCCCAACACTAGATTTTGCACGCCCTATGTGGGAGAACTTTGTTTCCCTATTCTTTCAGGGAGCAATCACCTCTCTTTATACTATGTTTGTTTGAATTCGTGTTACTACCCAAAATCATATGGAGACACGAATATCATAAATCACGATGAAAATACTTTAGCACTAAGTCATCGAGCATGGAAGGGACATAATATAAAAGAAGACCAATCATAACATTTAAAAATAGTAGTAAAATACTTCTTTAATCATGAAAAGTAAACCATAGAAGTTGTAGTGATCACATGAATACAAATTACATACACAAGGGAACAAGATATGAGAGTCTTTGGACTAGGATGATCTAAGAGGGGTGATAATGTCTATTATATATATATATATTTAATATAGTTTGGGTTTTTATTTTAAATAATTTATTATGCAGGACGCCGGGGCTCCGACCGTACCCCGTGGCATCACACCAGCTAGCGGACTACGGCCAAGCACATCTGCCAGAAGGACTGCAGTCCAGGCACCCCAACCCGTCTCCGCGCCTGTTCTCAGCGCGGCGGGTTTTTGAGGCTGGGGCTCGATCCCCAGACCTCCTTGATAAGAACCACTCCTAACAGGCCTTATCACCAACTGACATGCAGGTCGCCTCCTATCTTTATTTTTATCTATACTAACTCTTCGTACCGAACATGTACCTTCATCGTGGATATGGCCGTAATCTACGGCGAGCCAAATATTTTCGCGTGTTAATGCGATTTTGTGGTTTCTGTGATATTTTCTTTTCGCTGATTGTCTTAAGAATACACTGTGATTCTAATTTAGTGATATTATACTGCAACCAGGCATATTATTAAGGTAGTCCTGTCATATAATCCGTCACCACTTAGCACAGGCGTTTAATAGTTATTTTGGATAAATATTTTGTTAGAAGATTGTTTAATACTCTAATTCAGTGATTCTTTTATGACTTCCGAAGAAAACCATAACGGTAAGAAGTTAGGCTGCAATATAAGCTTGTGTATTAGTTATTAAATCTAATACTGAGGTTTCAGAGGATTGTTTTCGATCAAAAACATTTTGAGCCTTGTTCGAGTCGGATCCACCTCGTTAATTTGAACTGTAGTCTCTGATCTTTGCTTTGTTTTGATTGATGACATGATGAACAGCTTTTCCGTGTTGTATCATGTCATATAGTGGTGTTATAGTTTTTTTGTGGTTTCATTATTTTTTCGGGTTGTTGTATCTACTCTAAAAATCTATTTACAGCGTACAGATCATAATTTTTTGGTTATATAGTATCTGTCTCAGATTATTGTACCTCACTTTAAAGCGACAACTTTTTTCTGTTGGGTTATTAAGGGCCTGTTTGGCGTGGTGGTGTCCGTCATGGACATTGTGGTCATGAACTATTATTTGTAAATGGAGTGATTATTTGTAAATGGAGTGATCGTGAATTGAGGTTTGTGAACAAAGTTATGTTGGGAAGAATTTTGTTTTCTGTGTTTATGAACAGAAAGACAATTTTGAACGTTTGGTAGTACACGAGTGTGGTGGCTGCCATGAACACTCTTAAGCCTCCCTTTTTAAAAAGTCACATAACAGTTCATATCAAAAAGTTGTATAAAATAAAATAAATGCATTTTTATTTGGATAAAAATTATGCATAGTATTAATGCTAAAAGTTAAACAGAGCTTCTGAGGCTCTGTTTGGCGCGGTGGGGGCGACTGGAGAAGTAGTGGTGAAATAACCAGCTGTTTTGCAGAGTGGTGGCAAATTCTGCGAAACTGTTTGGATGAAGTGCGTTTTAGTGCTCTTTGATTTGGAGAGAACAAAAAAATTACTAAGTCACAGGAGATGTGAAATGGACTAGATCTGAAATGGACTAGATCTGAAATTACTAAATGGATAGGTCAACCAAAAGTAGGAGAGGAAGATCGGAGGAGGATTTGGAGTTGCCGGAAGGAGGCGGCCGGCGGGTAGATGTTCGCCAGATGGATCATTGCCGGCGGCCTACATATAGAGGTCGCTGAGTTTGTCGGAGGGAGAAGATCGCCAGCTTGTTAGTGGGTTGCTGGATGGAGTTTTGTCCATGGAGATTGTAGAGAGAGAGAGAGATAGGTTGATGGATGCGTCCATGGCTGCTTGAGGACGAAGGAGCTCGGAGCCGCCGGAGAAGAGATGGAGAAGAGGGAGGAGGAGGTGGAGCTCGGAGCCGTCGGAGGAGAAGGGGAAGGAGCTCGAACCGAATTGCGCTAACTGCGATCTGCGAGGCGTGAAAAAAATCAAGACTGAAAATCGTGTTATACCACGATTTTGGAGCGACGGCGACTCGAGTTGTCGTCTCCAAATTTCCGTTTGGCGGGCGTTTTCAAAAATGGCGGCACCCCACTGCCAAAATGTCGCGTCAAACAAAGGCTAGCATCAAGGTCTTAAAGGGGCTAGGGATATGTACTATATGCAAACACACGTCCGACGATACAAATTTCTTGCAATAAGTTTTAATTTATTAATACAAAAGATAAAACAACGAACAAGGATACACAAGATGAAGTATATTGCGAAAGAGTGCTCAAACTTCAATTAACTAATAAAATAAAAATTCACAAAGTTCAAGAGTTTGAAATAAAGATTACAAATAACACTCTTTGTGTAGAAAATAAGCACAACATTTAATACTAGAAATTAACTTCAAAACTAAGAGACTCACACAGAAGTACTTGTAAAAGGCTTGGAGAGGAAGCTTGATGTGTTCGCTGGTAGCGAGAGTCCCGATAGTTGTTTGAATGGGGATTTGGGGTTGCTGGAATAGTGTTCAGCTGCTGGAATTGGGAGCTATAACAACATGAAATAATTTCCCGGGTGCTGGAATTGGGCCAAAGTGCAGGAATTATAAAATATGGCTGCAGGAACTCAAATGCATGTTGCTGGAAATGAGTCAAGCCGCAGGTATTGAGGGACTGGGTTGCAGGTTTAGGAGGCCCAGGCTGCTGTATGGGTGCAGCTGCAAGGAGATGGAGGTGGGGGCTTGGTTTGTATGTGGAGGGGGCTTGGTGGGATTCGATGGGAGTGGAAGAGGTGGGAGAGGGGCTCAATTTGAGAGGGTGAGTGGGAGAGGGAATGGGGTGGGCCGACTGTAGTAAGGGAGATGGATTAGGCTACACGTGTGAGAGAGGAATAAGGTTAGTGGAGTAGTGGGGAGTTACAGAGGTAGTGGGATAGTGGGTGGGATGGGGGTGGTTATGGGGTAGTGGGGTGGCGGTTATGGAGTAGTGGGTGGTGGCTGGCCGGAGGTGGCCAGATGTGTTTGTCGACGAGGTGATCGATGGTTGTCGCCGGAGGTGTTTTCTGGCGATTGCCGAAAAATTAAAAAATGAATAAAACGATAAGGGGATTGGAGAGGAATCATCAGAGGTGACAAGAGTTGGTTTTTCGGTGATAACCAGAGGTGGATGAGAGGGGATTTTGAAGGTGTTTTGGGGCTTTTTTGGGTGGTGTTTGGGGAGGGGAATTGTGGAGGGAGGGGGGGGGGGGTCGACTATATGGAGGGTGGGGGTGGGGGTCCACGACAAGGGGGAGATTGAGGGTGACAGGCTATGGGGTGGGAGGTGGAAAGGGGTGGTTCCATGACAAGGGGGAGGTTGAGGGTGTCTGGCTGCGGGGTGGGAGGTGGAGAGGGGTGGTTCCACGACAAGGGGGAGGTTGAGGGTGTCTGGCTGCAGGGTGGGAGGTGGAAAGGGGTGGTTCCATGACAAGGGGGAGGATATGGGTGGCCGACCAAGGGAGTGGGGAAGGAGGAAGTAGTGGCCAGCCAAATGGGAGAGGGAGGGGAGGGGGCTTCACGCACACGAGTCTGACTTTGACACCTGAATGATCAAAAGAAGGCTTCTGCACTCAACTTTCAACGCCTCTCTTTAGAGCATTCTACCTCTATATATAGAATTGTGAGGGGGCAACGAACGATCAAGATTCTCAGTTCGTTGCCTATCTAAAAAAACAAAATTGCACAATGTAATAAAAAATATAAAGAAAAAAACATGTTACATTCGGCGATCCGCTTTGAATGCGCGACCCCGATCGTCACTGGGTCTGTGGTCGGCAGGGATAGACCCTAATGGGTTGGGTGGACCGATCCCCATTAACTCCACCCGCCTTAAAATCATTCTTCTCCGAAGAATGGAGATGGTCGTAATGTCGTCGTAGAGCCGGGGCGAGTCTCTCAAGATCCGGCGTAGAAATCCAAGTGTCATCGATAAAAGTGCGTCCTCGCCAACAGACCAAGTATTTGACTATGTTTGGTGCCGGTGCAAGATCATGGGTAACGATCTCAGTGATGTCGTCAAATGGTCCTGAAACAGTGGATGTTGAGACCGATGTCAGAGGAAGTGGTACTGCTGCGGAAGAAGCTGGAGCTATAAATGGATAAGTGACGGTGTCCCAATACATAAAAATAAAAATTTCGTCACCGAAATTCAGGTTAAGTCCGTGGGGTTTCTACCGCAAGTGATTGAATGTAACATCTCTAGAAAAATTAAATTATACCTGACGCGAAGAGCTCCGGATACTTCTACTGCATCAGGTCCAGTGGCTCCCATGTGTGCTCCTCCTGTCCATGATTCCTCCTAAGGACCTTGAGCAGCAGGACCTTCTTGCGCCGTAGGACTCGCATCTCGGTTTCGTCTATCTAGACCAGCTCCAGGTGAACCAATCGATCAGTAGCTACTGGCCCATCTGTAGTAGATATCTGCTGCTCCGGCCGTAGTAGCGCTCTCCTAAGGGAGGAGATATGGAAGACGTCGTGCAAACCCGCTAACTCCGGCGACAGCTCCAGTCTGTAAGCCAGGGGGCCGATCTGCTCCAGGATCCTGTAAGTCCCCACATACCTAGGATTGAGCTTCCTCCGCCCACGTACCCGCGAGACTCCGTGCATCAGATGTATCTTAAAAAAAACCTGGTCTCCAACTTGGAACTCCACTGCATGATGCCGCGCATCGTAATACTTGACCTGCATTCTCTGGGCTTCTATCATCCTGTCTCGGATCAATCTCACCTGAGCGTCTGTGTCCTCTATGAACTCCGAGCCGAGTGCCTTAGGATCCTCATCCTGGATCCAAGACAGTGGAGTCATGCACCTCCGTCCGTATAATGCCTCGTAAGGGGCCATGCCTATACTGGACTGATGGCTGTTGTTGTAGGAAAACTCTACCAGCGGCAACAGTCTCTCCCATGGCTATCCGCGGTCCAGAATACATAGGCGTAATAGATCCTCCAGCGTCCGGTTGGTACGTTCTGTTTGTCCGTCCGTCTGTGGGTGCATTGTTGTGTTGAAGGTCAACTGTGTACCTAAATACGCTTGGACTGATCTCCATTCGTGGGACGAAAACCGTCCATCCCAATCTGACACGATCGTCCTAGGAACACCATGATCTCAGACAAACTACTCCACAAATCTCCGTACCAAATCACTAGCCGGGGCGTCCTTCCTGACCGGAATAAATCTGGCCACCTTCGTCAACCTGTCGACGATCACCCATATCGAATGATTCCCCGCATATGATCGGGGAAGTCCATGTATAAAGTCCATCGTGATGTCGTCGAACTTCCACTCCGGCACCGGGAGTGGGTGCAACTATCCTGCCGTGCTCTTGCATTCCGCCTTCACTAGCTGGCAAGACTCGCAGTGAGTGAAAAAATAAGTGATGTCCCTCTTCAAGCCTGACCAGTACAAGGTCCTCTTCAAGTCCGCCATCATCTTGGTGAAACCCAGGTGCACTGAATACTTGTTGCAGTGAGCCTCAGTCATGATGTCGTCCCGAATCCTACCCCCTGCCGGTATGTAAACTCGGCCTCTGAAGCACAGCAGCCCGTCTTTAAATGAATAGTCCCCAGCCGTGCCTGCCTCCAAGGCCCTGAATATCGTCTCCAACTTGGCATCCTGCCTCTGTTCATCCCTGATGCGGTCTCGAATGTCATCTGTGGTACTCATCGCTGCCAGGTACTCCTCGTAGAGCTTAGGGTCATCCGAGGATACCAAGGTGATATGCATGTCCTCTAGCATACTCACCAGCTCCAAAGCCATTAGCTGGGGCTCCGCTCCCGTTGTGGTAGCTCTCTGGCTCAGCGCGTCCTCCACCACATTCGCCTTCTTTGGATGGTAGTGCATCGTATACTGGTAGTCCGATAAGAACTCCAACCATCGTCTCTGTCGAATGTTCAGCTCCTTCTGTGTGTCCACGTACTTCAGATTCTTGTGATCTGAGAATATATCGCAGTGGATGTAACCCCCCTGATTTTTCGGTAATTATTTAATTCGGTGATGGCGTGTTTATGACGCCAGGGCGTTACTTTTAACGTCGAGTTAGCGGCGCGCCGCCGTTTGCGCGTTTTCGCGTCCATTTGTGTCAAGTCGACCAATTTTTGAGATAACCAGGAAATTTCAAATTTTACGTTAGGAAATTAAATTTTTTAATTTTAGACTTGCCCGTCAAGTTTCGCTGCGATCCGAGTCATTTTGGAGCCTCGGCGCATTTTAGAAGTTTTGTACGTATTTAACATTCGTCGTAAACTTCAGTCATTTATATCTCGAGAAAGGCACGTCGGATTTTGATTCCAACTTCACCGTTGGATTCGTAACGCCGCCGTTCACCTTACGCGAAGTTTTCGTTGGGTTCGACGTTCGTTTGATTTTTAGTAATAATATAATAATGAAATTATTATTATATAAAACAAATATATATATATATATATATATACGATTCTGCTAGCTCTGTTCGACCATCAGTCCCCCCCCCCCTCGAGTATGAGTTTGACGATATATATATATATATATAACTTGAGTTCGACGATATAGATAGCCCATTTCATTCGTCGACCTCCTCCCTCCATTTCGTCGATCCAGCCTTCCTCCCCCGTTCGACAAATTTGGCCGCTCGTCAAAAGCAGCTCCGCTCGACAAATTCCCCCATTCGTCGACCTCCGCTCGACAAATCCTCCCATTCGTCGACCTCCGCTCGACAAATCCCTCCGTTCGACAAATCTGCCCGTTCGACTCTAGTCCCCTCCTTTTCAGCGGTTCTCCTTTTCAGCGGTTCCCTTTCTGAGCCTTATTACTATTTTATTAATAATAATAATAATAATAATATTGTTAAAATATGTAATGTTGCATAAAAGAAAACGAACCCAGCCCCCTTTCTTCTCCATTCTGACCGAACCAGAGAGAAAAATCGAGCGACGGGGACGACGATTTCTTGAATCTTCCGGTCGCCGCCGACGGAGCTCTGGTGGTCGAAATCGCGAACCGAGCATAGATCTGGAAAGCTCTCGACGAGAGCTTCGTTCTCGTGGTAATTTCCTTCCGTTTCGTGAAACTTTTTCGTTAGGTTTTTCGTGCCCTAACCTATTTTAGCCCGATCTCTCATAAATCTTGACTCCTCCCGCCTTCTCTTACCCCGATCTACAACGTGGAGCGATTCAGAAAGTTTTTCCAGCAAAACCTAAGGCAAGTGGTGATCTTGCTCTTGCTCTTTCTCTTTGCCATATAACAGCTCCAAGCTGGCGCTTTTGATCTAGCTGTGCTATATCTCCTTATTATTCTCTAATATTGCTGTTAATAACTTGACTTTTTGTCAGCTAATAAAAGGATATTTGTTTAACACTATATCTCTCTTATGTTCTCTATTTCTAGTCGCAATATGGTAGGTTATGTTTTGTTGGGCCTCGCCCCTTGTTCATTGAAAGTTTCATGAAAAATGTAAATTCTGTTGGAGGTCGTACACGTTGTTGGCGGTGCCACCGGTGCGGTGCTCTGAGGGTCGTGACGATGGAGATGATATTATCCCCGCACGGCTTCTCCTTTTCTGATGAGCTGATCAGTCTCTATAATTCTGAACAAGAGTAACATGATTAATAATGAATGTTGATGGTTACTTAATGATGGCGAGTTTTTACCTTGCCTGTTTTCACACCTTTGTTTGACGAGTGAGTTTCTGCTGGTTATTAGATTCATCTGCTGTTTCTTTTCTTGTTGATTATTTGCTGCTAGCTTTGTCATCACTGATCCTAGCAGCTATTGTTTCCCTTCGGTCTCGCGGAGGTTTGCTTACTTTCTTATTTTCTGCACCACTTGTAACTTGCTTCTGAGGTGTTCTTTCTTTGAATGCCTCAGGTTCTGGACAGTAGCAAGTGTTAGTGCAGAGTTGCTTTAGTTGCCGTCTTCTGACTCACTTGAGGTAGAGTATTCTGTGGACTTGTCGGCCCATGGGTTCGTGTCAGGTGTTGACGCCCGTGGTGCCGTTTGGTTAGACTTTTGTTTCACTGCTGCTGTTACTTGTTGTTTACTTTTGAACACTTGTTCTGGAATGGTTAGATGTGGGTTGGCTTTATAGCCCCTTGCTTAGATATGCTAAGGTAATTGTAGCATTGCATATCATGATTTGAAATGTTAATCTCACTACTTTCTGCGCGTGATAAATCTACTTTTATATATATAGTAAATCCACACATTCGATTATGCATGGTGCACCTCACTTGGTCTTCATGTACACTTAGGCCACTAAGTAATTAAATCAAGTATTTTTCCGCTGCGTAAAACTATATCTTAAAAGTGTGGACTAGTTGATCTACCTAGCCGAGGGACGCGGCTTGTTAACTTTCTGCATAAATTATTTTTGAATCACTTTGAATTGATAATAATAATTGCTTGAACTGCGATGAAGGATGGGTTGCCTTAACGTCAGTAGGCTTCCCCTACGTGATGTGGCATCACGACGCGTAGCTTTCCCTACTCTGATAGCATTTTAAATGTTGGGAAAATTTGGGTTGTGACAGTTGGTATCAGAGCTAGGTTCTGTGAAAAAGGTAGTTGGGTGGTTTGTCGTGTGAGCCAAACGACCGCTATCCTAAGCAGAACCTCATAAAGTCATTTCATTGTATACACACACCGATATGTCATCAGTATGTCTTGACCGAAGCATGATCACTACACTCATAGCATGATAAGAAGTATATGGGGCATATTATGTAGTATGTGATGCATAATATGTGTTTGTATATGGATCCACCATAGGTGGCAACATGTGACGGTTATGTAGTATGGGATGCATTACCACCATTACATGGATGCCCATTAGCACGTTTTCTTTTTTCGTTACATGTAACGTTATGTAGTATGAGATGCATAACATTACATGTGTATGCCGCTCATGACATGCATTAAGGCCTCTTTCTAGACTGCATAGCACTACATACATTCATATCATCGCATCAGCACGTGTGCCAAGTTAAAGACATATCAGATGACATATGTACACACATGTTTTGATAAAGGAATTTAAATTTTCATGCACTCATGTCATAGCACAAGAGTCAATAGGATGATGGTGCATCATCCTAAGTTTAATCATTGCATCATTTCATGAAATTCCAGAACAAGTTAACAGCAATAGCAGGTTGTTTCTTTCCTGTCCGAATTAATCCGTGATATTTTCGAGTCTGTTTGGCTTAAGCGTCTTAAGCCTGTTTCTGATTGAATGTCCATCTTTCTTGTAGACATGTCTCGTAGGAGAGTGACACGATCGATTCCCCTGCCTAAGGGAGAGTCTTCTGGTGGTCAGAGTGATTCCGTGATCGAAAGTCTGCGACAGAGCAATGAGGCTTTGACCAGACAGTTAGTTGCGATGCAGACTCAAATTCAGTACTTGGTGTCTGCTGCCTCGGTGCAGCAGCCTGTTGTGCAAGAACTGGTGGTGAGTCCAGTCGTTCCTGCTCCCCTGGTGCCTCCAGTGGCATTGGCATCGGAGATGAACTTCATTTCGCACTTTCAGCGTTTGTGACCTCCTACCTATGATGGTAGGGCAGACTTCATGGCCTTGGATGATTGGGTGATCAGCATGGAGGAGATGTTCTTCTATTCAGGTATCTTGGAAGCTTCGAAGGTGATGGTGGCTGCATATCAGCTGAAGGGTTTGGCGAAAGGTTGGTGGATTAGGGAGAAGGAAGGTCTCGCCGAGGGATGCTCTTGGGAGACGTTTAAGAGGTTGTTGCTTAAGAAGTTCCTCCCTTCAGTTGAGCGCGACCGATTGATGAACAACTTTCTGCATCTGAAGCAGAGGCAGCTCACCGTCAGTGAGTACCCGATCGAGTTCAGCAAGTTGAGCAGATTCGCCCCTGAGTTGGTGGCCTCGGAGGAAGGAAGGGTGAAGCGGTTTTTGGGTGTTCTCACTGGCGACGTCCATCAGTGGGCTAGCTCCTATGGGTCAAAGACTTATGCTGAAGCGGTGGAGGCCGCATTGAAGGCCGAGTCGATCGAGAAGATGAAGACTCGTGGGCAGCAGGCAAAGAGTGATAAGAGAAAGTTTGATGATTGGGAGAGTTCCAAGGTGTCTCACTCGGACTCAAAGAAGAGGGTGTGGGACACTGTAGCTTCTGTGGCAAGCGGGGCCACCGGTTCGAGAGGTGTTTCAAGAGGCTCGAGGCGCTGGAGCCGTTAAAGGTTAGTGCAATTCAAGACGCACCCAAGGCGGTCCCAGTGTGCTCATTCTGCTCTAGGCCCGGGCATGAGGCGGCCCGGTGTTATAAGAAGGCTGGTTGTTGTTTCCTGTGTGGACAAAAAGGACATCGTAGGGCCGACTGCCCGAACTCTCAGACTGTGACTTCAGCGGTTCCTCTGCAGACCTTGTCACCGCCCCTTAGTTCGTGAGCAAGGCTAAAGGCAAGCTTAATGTGCTGACTAGAGAGGAAGCTCAAACCTCAGCGCACGTGATATCTGGTTAGTTTCTTTCCTCCAAACTTGTTCTCTTTCTTCTAGTTTTAGCTTACTATTGTCTAGTGGTGCATGCTTGTTAGGTGAATTCAAGGTGAGGAATAAGTGGGCGCGTGTCCTGTTTGATTCGGGAGCGTCTCACTTTTTTGTTGCTAGGAGTTTTGTTGATAGTCACCGATGGTCTGTTGATCGGTTGGATGATGCCTTGTCCGTTAAGTTTCCGTCTGGAGATCAGGTTACGTCAGATCAGGGTATCCGGGAGTGCCCCATTTCTTTGGGTGGTGTCCAGGTTCTAGCGGATTTGAAGATGCTAGATTTGGCAGATTTCGATGTGATTCTCGGAATGGACTGGTTGTCCAAGTATGATGTCGTGATCAAGTGCAAGGAGAAGCGGCTAGATTTCAAGTTGGGCGACGGACGTCCATTGAGCGTTTATGGTCTCCCTCGGGAGAGTTCTCCGATTATTTTTGCGGTACGTGCTCGCCGAGCTTTAGCTTCTGGTTGTTTGGGTTTTCTGGTTTCTATCTGTATTGTGGATGCTTCTCGTGTGGAGCCATCCGTGGAGGGTATCCCGGTGGTGCGAGAGTTTCCCAATGTTTTTCCTGACAAGCTCTCTGATCTCCCTCCCAAAAGAGAGGTGGAGTTTTCCATAGAACTCGAGCCAGGAACCCGGCCTATTGCCAAGGCACCGTACCGCATGGCGCCTCGCGAGTTAGAAGAATTACGTGTTCAGTTGGATGAGCTTCTGGAGTGTGGCTTCATCAGACCGAGAACTTCTCCATGGGCCATTCCTGTTCTCTTTGTGAAGAAGAAGGACGGTTCATGAGGCTGTGTATCGATTATCGAGAGTTGAACAAGGTGACGATCAAGAATAGATATCCGTTGCCGTGGATTGATGATTTGTTCGACCAGTTGCGTGTGTGCACCAAATTCTCGAAGATAAATCTTCGTTCAGGCTACCACCAGATGAGGGTTCGTGAGTCAGACATTCCTCTGACGGCTTTTAGATCCCGGTACAGACATTTAAAGTTCCTCGTGTTGTCCTTTGGTTTGACTAACGCGCCTTCTGCGTTCATGGATCTGATGAACCGTGTATTCAAGGATTTTCTTGACCGTTTTGTGGTCGTGTTCGTCGATGACGTTCTCGTCTATTCTCGCATTGATGAGGAGCATCCCTATCACTTGCGTCTAGTTCTGTCTGTCTTGAGAGAGCATAAGTTGTATGGTAAGCTGAGCAAGTGCGAGTTTTGGCTGCCTCAGGTGTCTTTTTTAGGACATGTGGTGAGCAAGGATGGAATCTCTGTTGATCCTGCCAAGATTTCAGCGGTGATGGATTGGAAGAGACCTTTTACTCCAAAGGAGATCAGAAGTTTCTTGGGCTTGGCCAGATACTATAGGAGATTTGTGGAGGGTTTCTCCACGTTGTCCGCTCCGATGACTCGGCTTACGCAAAAGAATGTCGCCTTCACTTGGAGTGATAAGTGTGAGGAGGCTTTCCAAGAGTTGAAGAGAAGGTTGTGTACTGCCCTAATTCTGATTCTGCCAATTGAGGGAGTGGAGTATACGGTGTATGTTAATGCTTCCCACATTGGACTTGGTTGCGTTCTGATGCAAGAGGGGAAGGTGATCGCCTATGGATCTAGGCAATTGAAGGTTCATGAGAAGAATTACCCCACCCATGATTTGGAGTTTGCGGCGGTGATCTATGCCCTGAAGCTGTGGAGACACTTACTGTATGGCGCTGTGTGCAAGGTTTATACTAATCATAAAAGCTTGAAGTATGTATTCACACAAAAGGAACTGAATTTGCGCCAATGCCGGTGGTTGGAGTATGTTGCTGATTATGAAGTGGACATCCTTATCATCCTGGTAAGGCCAATGTGGTGGCCAATGCATTGAGTAGGAAGACGGCTCAGATCTTCAATTTATCTGTTCAAGCCTTGGTTGAGGAGTTCCTTTTGATGGATATTTCAGCGGTGAGCCGTGGCAAGCCCTCTCGTTTAGAGGAATAAGAGCCTTCGTGGATCACTCTCACAAGGTTACATCAGAAAGAAAACCCAGATCTTCAGCATCTCCGGGGAAGGACCGAGAGAGGAGAACTATCTGATTTCTCCATAGATGAGCTTGGCACCCTCTTGTATAGAGGTAGATTCTGTATCCCGACGGTGGGAGATATTCGAGTGATGATTTGCAGAGAAGCTCACGGATCTAGTGTGGCCTACCACCCGGGTTCCACCAAGATGTATAGAGATCTGAAGCAAATCGTGTGGTGGTCGGGCATGAAGAACGACATCGCCAAATTTGTATCGGAGTGCTTCACGTGCAAGCGGGTGAAGGCCGATCATGGAAGGCCTGGAGGAAAATTGACCCCTTTAGAAATTCCCAGGTGGAAATGGGAAAGTATATCGATGGACTTTATTACAGGATTACTAAGGTCCCCTCGTGGACATGATTCCGTCTGGGTTATAGTTGATCGATTGACGAAGTGTGCCCATTTCGTCCCCTTCAAAATCGGCTATTCTATGAAGAAGATAGCAGAGTTATATTTGGATGAGTCATCCGTTTGCATGGAGTGCTAGTGAGTATCGTATCGGATCGAGACTCCAGGTTTACGTCGCGATTCTGGCAGAGCTTACAGGGAGCTTCGGGCATCAGGTTTTCGACCGCATACCATCCGCAGACCAATGGTCAAATGGAGCGAGTTAATCAGATCGTGGAAGACATGATCAGGTGTTACATATTGGAGCATGCTGGAGCTTGGGACGAGCGCCTCAGACTTATGGAGTTCACTTACAATAATAGTTTTTAATAAAGTCTATAGATGGCACCTTTTGAAGCGTTGTATGGGAGGCGCTGCAGGACTCCCTTGTTTTGGGCTGAAGTCGGTGAGAGACCGTTGCTAGGTCCGGAAGCTTTGATGTAAATGGAGGAGGCAGTGACTAATATTTGGGAGAAGCTCTGCGTTGCTCAGGAGCGGTATCAAAAGTATGCCAATCAAAGATGGGCGGATCTGGAGTTTGAAGTTGGGGGCAGTGTTTTCCTGAAGGTCTCTCCGATGCCAGACGTTAAAAGATTTGGGAAGAACTACAAGTTGGATCCCAGATATGTTGGGCCATTTCAGGTTGTTGAGCGCATCGGGGTGTCTGCTTATAGATTGGAGTTACCTGCTATCTTCCATGGCGTCCATGATGTGTTTCATGTGAGTCATTTAAGGAAGTGTGTCCACAGCAATCGTCAAGTCCTCGATTCGGTGCCTCAGATTCAGCCCAATTTGTCTTATGTTGAGGAGCCTGTTCGTATTTTAGAAACCCAAGAGCGGGTGTTACAGAGGAAATCTATTCCCATGGTAAAAGTTCTTTGGCGGAATCATGACGTCGAGGGCGCAACATGGGAGCTGGAGTTAGCAATGCGAGAGTCTCATCCTCACCTCTTCATTTAAATAGCTCAGGTAAATCTCTTTTCCTGCACCATTATTTTGTCCAAATGTTATTTCCTACTCTGGTTTTAACGCCCCTGATTTTCTGGTAATTATTTAATTCGGTGATGGTGTGTTTATGATGTTGGGGCGTTACTTTTAACGTCGAGTTAGCGGCGCGCCGCCGTTTGCGCGTATTCGCGTCCATTTCGGTCAAGTCGACCAATTTTTGAGATGGCCCGGAATTGGAGAATTTTACGTTAGGAAATTAAATTATTTAATTTTAGACTTGGCCGTTAAGTGTCGCTGCGATCCGAGCCATTTTGGACCCTCGACGCATTTTAGAAGTTTTGTACGTATTTAACGTTTGCCGTAAACTTCCGCAATTTATATCTCGAGAATGGCACGTCGAATTTTGATTCCGACTTCACCGTTTGATTCGTAACGCCGCTGTTCACCTTAGGAGAAATTTTCGTTGGGTTCGGCGTTCGTTTGATTTTTAGTAATAATATAATAATAGTATTATTATTATATAAAACAAAATCATATATATATATATATTTATATATATATATATACTATTCTGCTAGCTCTGTTCGACGATCAGTCCCCCCTCCAGTATGAGTTCGACGATATATATATATATATATATATATATATATATATATATATATATATAACTTGAGTTCGACGATATAGATAGCCCATTTCATTCGTCGACCTCCTCCCTCCATTTCGTCGATCCAGCCTTCCTCTCCGTTCGACAAATTTGGCCGCTCGTCAAAAGCAGCTCCGCACGACAAATTCCCCCATTCGTCGACCTCCACTCGACAAATCCCCCCATTCGTCGACCTCCGCTCGACGAATCCCTCCGTTCGACAAATCTGCTCGTTCGACTCTAGTCCCCTCCTTTTTAGCGGTTCTCCTTTTCAGCGGTTCCCCTTTCCGAGCCTTATTACTCTTTTATTAATAATAATAATATTATTAATATTGTTAAAATATGTTATGTTGCATAAAAAAACGAACCCAACCCCCTTTCTTCTCCATTCTGACTGAACCAGAGAGAAAAATCGAGCGACGGGGACGACAATTTCTTGAATCTTCCGGTCGCCGCCGACGGAGCTCCGGTGGTCGAAATTGCGAACCGAGCATAGATCCGGAAAGCTCTCGACGAGAGCTTCGTTCTCGTGGTAATTTCCTTCCGTTTCGTGAAAATTTTTCATTAGGTTTTTCGTGCCCTAACCTATTTTAGCCCGATCTCTTGTAGATCTTGACTCCTCCCGCCTTCTGTTACCCCGATCTACAACGTGGAGCGATTCAGAAAGTTTTTCCAGCAAAACCTAAGGCAAGTGGTGATCTTGCTCTTGCTCTTTCTCTTTGCCATATAACAGCTCCAAGATGGCGCTTTTGATCTAGCTGTGCTATATCTCAAACTCTGTTGGAGGTCGTACACGATGTTGGCGGTGCCACCGGTGCGGTGCTCTGAGGGTCGTGACGATGGAGATGATATTATCCCCGCACGACTTCTCCTTTTCTGATGAGCTGATCAGTCTCTATAATTCTGAACAAGAGTAACATGATTAATAATGAATGTTGATGGTTACTTACTGATGGCGAGTTTTTACCTTGCCTGTTTTTATACCTTTATTTGACGAGTGATTTTCTGCTGGTTATTAGATTCTTCTGCTGTTTCTTTTCTTGTTGATTATTTGCTGCTAGCTTTGTCATCACTGATCCTTGCAGCTACTGTTTCCCTTCGGTTTCGCGGAGGTTTGCTTACTTTCTTGTTTTCTGCACCACTTGTAACTTGCTTCTGAGGTGTTCTTTCTTTGAATGCCTCAGGTTCTGGACAGTAGCAAGTGTTAGTGCGGAGTTGCTTTAGTTTCCGTCTTCTGACTCTCTTGAGGTAGGGTATTCTGTGGACTTGTCGGCCCATGGGTTCGTGTCAGGTGTTGACGCCTGTGGTGCCGTTTGGTTAGACTTTTGTTTCACTGATGCTGTTACTTGTTGTTTACTTTTGAACACTTGTTCTGGAATCGTTAGATGTGGGTTGGCTTTATAGCCCCTTGCTTAGATATGCTAAGGTAATTGTAGCATTGCATATCATGATTTGAAATGTTAATCTCACTACTTTCTGCGCGTGATAAATCTACTTATATATATATAGTAAATCCACACATTCGATTATGCATGGTGCACCTCAGTTGGTCTTCATGTACACTTAGGCCACTAAGTAATTAAATCAAGTATTTTTCCGCTGCGTAAAACTATATCTTAAAAGCGTGGACTAGTTGATCCACCTAGCCGAGGGACGCGGCTTGTTAACTTTCTGCATAAATTATTTTTGAATCACTTTGAATTGATAATAATAATTGCTTGAACTGCGATGAAGGATGGGTTGCCTTAACGTCAGTAAGCGTCCCCTATGTGATGTGGCATCACGACGCGTAGCTTTCCCTACTCTGATAGCATTTTAAATGTTGGGAAAATGCGGGTTGTGACAATGGACACCGTAGATGTAGTGACGCCAGATCTTCAGAGAAAAAATAACCGCTCTCATCTCCAAGTCGTGCACCGGTTAGTTCCGCTCATGATTCTTCAACTGACAGGAAGCGTACGCTATCACATGCCCGTTCTGCACCAGAACGACACCCATCCCCTGATACGACGCATCATTATACACCTGAAATTATTCCTTCCCTGTCGGAAGGGCAAGGATGGGGGCCGATGTAGGCCGACCCTTCAACTCCTGGAAGGCCGCTTCGCACTGCGGCTTCCAAACGAAAGCGGTATCCTTCTTCTTCAAGGATGTGAGCAGGAGGGCTATCTGAGAAAATCCCTTTATGAACTTCCGGTAATAACCAGCAAACCCAAAGAAACTCCGCACGTTGGTGGCCGTCTTCAGCGGTGGCCAGTCCCACACTGCCTGGATCTTCGCTGGATCCACTGCTAATCTAGCTCCATTGATAATGTGACCCAGGAAGACCACCTCCTTCAGCCAAAACTAACACTTGCTGAACTTCACGTAGAGACTGTGCTCTCAAAGTTTCTCCAACGTCAGTGTCAGATGACATGAATGCTCCTCTTCCGACCTCGAGTAAATGAGAATGTCGTCGATGAGCACAATGACAAAGATGTCGAGATATGGCTCAAACACCCGGTTCATCAGACTTATAAATGCTGACGGTGCATTCGTGACACCGAAGGGCATCACAGTGAACTCATACAGTTCGTATCGGCTGCTGAAAGCCGTCTTCGGGATGTCCTCCTCCTGTATCCACAGCTGATAATACCCCGACCTCAAATCCAGCTTTGAGAAGCAGTGGGATCCCTCTAGCTGGTCAACCAGCTCATCGATCCTAGGCAATGGATACGTATTCCGGACCGTCAGCCTGTTCAATGCTCTATAATCGATGCACAGTCTGAGCATCCCATCATTCTTCTTTACAAATAGCACCGGAGCTCCCCAAGGTGAGGAACTCGATCTAACAAATCCAGCTTCCACCAGTTCCTGTAATTGGCTCCTTTAATTTTAATGGTTGAAATAGAGTCTTCAAGCGCAGCCACTGATTTAATGGTTGGAAATAGAGTCTTGAAGAAAACGTTGTGGCCGGATTTGTATATTGTCGAAAATGGCCGTTAATTTTGAATTTCGATGGTTAAACGAAAGGATGAAAAATCTGAATTCAAGTGCATTTTAGGATTACCAAATCTTGCATCAAAGGATGCTTATCCTTTATAGAATAGTAGATTCTTTTCTTTCATCTTTCTCTTTACAAATATTTTTTTCCAATTTCAAATCTCATCCAGTACTTATGATAATAGAACAATTGCTCTACTTATTTGTGATTTTTATACGGATGGAAATTCGTGGCTTGGTGATAATATGTTGGGGTTTCCAAAGAAAAATTGCATAAAGGCTCAAATATGGGAACTAGCGATTAAGATGTGTTGGTTAAGCTCATTAATCAAACACAATTTCAAAGATGGCCTAGAACATTTCCAAAATAGGAGTCATAATTAGATCAAGCTTTGAGAATGTATAGTCCCTGTTTTAAAAAATGTAAATTACAAACATTAATTTCAAAGAGCGTAATCTTTTACTTGACATTTGAATCAACTGAGCTATTATTGAATGATCCTTCTTATAAACAGACTACCAAGAATTGAAAGTTTCATAAAATTTCCTTTTACTTGCAAAGTCATTTTCAAAATTTTCCAAAGTTACAAAGTAATGAATTTCACCTCATTCTTAATGAGATAATGACACACCCCCTAAAAGTTATTTTTCAAATAATTTACGTACTTTTATGAAAAATATTTGTTCTAGAATAAGCAAAATAACTTAAAGTTTTGTTTAAATGGTGTAATATTATTTTTTAATATTGAACCATATGGAGAAAGAATTTTCTTTTATATTCAAATTAATGAAAAAAGATGCAAAATTTTCCAAATAATATGTTACTCCCCTGCACTTGCATTTAATTTCACAAAGATTTTCATGATACGAATAAATAATAAACTTGGGAAAAAGAATAATATTATGAGATTTGTGATGTTCCGTCCAAGCACTATGTGATCTTTGACGGACTTCCACTTTTTTATCGTATGCACAAACATGTTTATTCATAATCATGTGATTCTGCAATTGTTAGAAAACAGAAAGTACAAAAAGAAAATAGAAATATAATATGCAAAATCACGAACACAAATGAAACATCAAAGCAACAAACATGTTAAAACAATGGCGTTGTTCGTTTGAGATTTGTATAAATCCCAAATAAACTACGAAAACAACATAACGAAGGAAATCATTTTTCAAGTGGCTCTTCTACTCCTGAAGGTTCCTGAATTACCAGTGATAAATTTAGGTTGGGAACGGTATTGGTATTGTCTTTCTTAAGTGTAATCGACTCATTCTTGACATGCATAGCGAGCGATGGCTAAGAAGGGATAACCAAAAATAAGTGGTGATTCCATATTGTCTTTAATTTTAAGCACTACAAAATCAAGATAGAAACTAAAGGGTCCTAATTTGAATGGAATGTTCTCAACTATGCCTACAGGATAATGAATTGTTTTATGGGTAAGTTAAATTCAAATATTTGTTGGTTTTAGGTTTTTAATTCCAAGACGTTTAAAAATAGAGTGGGGGCATCATATAAATCGATGCTCCATAATCCCAGAGTGCGTTTAGAGTTAAATTGGAAATAAAACTGGAAAAAATGAAACTCCCCGGATCCATAAGTTTAGGCGGAATATTATTTTTAAATATTGCTGTGCATTTTTCCGTAACCGTTATAGTGCCGAATTCTTCCAAGTTTCTCTTCGGAGATAATATTTCTTTTAAGAATTTAGTATAACTCGACATTTGAGTCAAAACATCAAGTAACTGAACATTAATATTCACCTTTTTAATCATCTGCAAAAATGATTTAAATTTCTTCTCGTCACGCTCTTTTTGTACCCTTTGGGTAAGGGATATCAGGAGCACTCAGATCTGGTATCTCTTTTAGATTTTCCTCGGAAATGGTTTGTGTAAAATCTTCTTTTCTCCTAAAGCCATAATATTCCCACGAAGGACTTTTCCACTTCTAAGAAATATGACATTAATATCCTCATGCGGGTTTACTTCCTTGTTTCTGGGTTGAGTTTCTTGTAATCATTCAGAAGTTACCTTAACCAGTTGTCTGATTTATTGTTCAAGATTCTGCATAAAACCTTCGTGATTGCATAGAGATCCTTCGAGTGATAGGATTCTCTTATCGGAGTTTGTCGTGAACATCCCCTTAAATTCCTCGAGGTTGGGTCTCCTATATTCCCGAGTATTACCTGATGTATTATTTTTGGTGGTTTCTGAGCATTTTCTGGGTTGCTCCAGGAAAAGTTAGGATGATTGCGCCATCTTAGATTATAAGTTGAAGAATATGAGTTATTCAATGAGTTATATTCTGGTCTAGGGTTATTATTATTACCCTCATACACAAGACACTCTATTTTTTGAGGGGTAAACATGGCTAGTGATTGAGGGTCTTGCTCAAGAGAGCAACCCTCAGGATGTCCTTGTAGTCTGAGGAATTGTTGTGATGGTCGAGAAAGGTTATCTATCTTCTTCATCAAGTTTACAACCTGTAGTGCTAGTGATGTCATAGCATCGATGTTGTAGACACATGATTATTTTCTTGGCCCTAACAGCTGTCCATTAATAATTATTGACGACCATATCTTTAATTAATTCTTGGGCGGCCTCGTGTGTATTATTATTCAATGTTCCTCCTACAGCGACATTGATCATTTGTTTGGTCCTGAGGTTGAGACCATTATAGAATGTCTGTATCTGAACCCAAGGGGGTAAAGCACAGAGGACAACAACGACTTAATAAATCCTTAAATCTCTCCCAAGCATCATATAATGATTCAGATTTTCTAATTGAACATATGAAGATATGTCATTTCTTAGTTTGGCTGTCGTTTTAGGTGGAAAATATTATGATAAAAACTTCTCCATCATTAGATCCCAAGATTTGCTCGAACATCTTGGTAGAGAGTTCAATCATTGCCTATCCTTATTTTTTTAAGGAGAACGGGAATAAACGAAGTTGTATGACGTCATCCGTGACATCATTTATCTTAAATGTAGCATAGATTTTAATGAAATTTGCGATATGACTATTGTGGTCTTCATCTTGTAGGCCATTAAATTGTACAAACTATTGCACATATGGATGATGCTCGGTTTGAGTTCAAAGTTATTAGCGGATACTGTCGGACATACAATACTAGATCCCATGCCTTTAAGATTTGGTTGAGCTTAGTCGGACATAGTCCGCATATGTTCACCATTATCATCTTCCACATTATCAGCCATAATGTTAGGATGTAAAGTGATATTAGTTTCTAAAAGTTTGAATATCACTTACCTTTCCTTTAGTGGGTGTAACCTTTTTCTTAGCGAACGCCTAGGCTCTGGGCCTACTTGATAGAAATTCGTGATAATTTTCCCGAGACAACGCTTTATTATGAAAGGGGAATTAATATGACAAGATTTTTAAGCGACAAAAGAGGGATTAAAAGTAAAATTTCTAAAATCATCAAACTGAAAACAACTATTTTTTGGTATTTTTGGTTGCAAAGCAAATATGTGAAAATAACGTACTACTATATAATACTAACAAGATAAAATAGGTTTTCAATTTGAATATAAATTCATCATCCGTGTCCCCGACAACGACAATAGAAACTTGATACGCTCCTTTCACATCCGTATTAGCGATAAATTTGCGTATGTTTTAGGCAAACACACCTATCATTGTAGTATTGGACTTCTTAATATATCAAGGTTCACATTTATAATTTCCTAGGGATTGTCTTTTACGTAACCTACTTCTATTCTCTCTTGTTATCTTACTAATTTTATATTTGGGAAATATTTTTTAATAATAATAATTATATACTAAAACTAATATATGATAACTAGTACTCTTGATATTTGGGGTAATGTGTCTATTTAGAATCACTACAAGATAAAGGTCTTTTTAAGAGTTTACGATTATATTTAAAAAGCAGTGTTTGATTCAAATCTACTCCGCGGGATTCCACGCCACTTTGGTCTCAACATCATATGTGTAGTCGAAGCTCTGATTTAGAGAGGCGTACCTAAGATTTGAACTATGGGTAGTAGACCCTAAAGATCGCCTTAATGTTTTGTGAATCCCAACACTAGGTTTTGCACGCCCTAGGTGGGAGAACTATGTTTCCCTATTCTTTCAGGGAGCAATCACCTCTCTTTATACTATGTTTGTCTAAATTCGTGTTACTACCCAAAATCATATGGAGATACGAATATCATAAATCACGATGAAAATACTTTAGCAGTAAGTCATCGAGCATGGAAGGGACATAATATAAAAGAAGACCAATCATAACATTTAAAAATAGTAGTAAAATACTTCTTTAATCATGAAAACTAAACCATAGAAATTGTAGTGATCACATGAATACAAATTACATACACAAGGGAACAAGATATGAGAGTCTTTGGACTAGGATGATCTAAGAGGGGTGATAATGTCTATTATATATATTTATTTAATATAGTTTGGGTTTTTATTTTAAATAATTTATGATGCAGGACGCCGGGGCTCCGACCGTACCCCGTGGCATCACACCAGCTAGCGGATCACGACCAAGC
The DNA here is from genome assembly GCA_033032865.1 of Dactylorhiza incarnata. Lineage (NCBI taxonomy): Eukaryota > Viridiplantae > Streptophyta > Magnoliopsida > Asparagales > Orchidaceae > Dactylorhiza > Dactylorhiza incarnata. Next base: position 9,556,990 of record JAWHQI010000075.1, on the reverse strand, counting down.
ACGTCTGCCAGAAGGACTGCAGTCCAGGTACCCCAACCCGTCTCTGCGCCTGTTCTCAGCGCGGCGGGTTGTTGAGGCTGGGGCTCGATCCCCAGACCTCCTTGATAAGACCACTCCTAACAGGCCTTATTACCAACTGACATGCAGGTCGCCTCCTATCTTTATTTTTATCTGTACTAACTCTTCGTACCGAACATGTACCTTCATCGTGGATATGCCTAAACCCTAAATCTACGGCAAGCCAAATATTTTCGTGTGTTAGTGCGATTTTGCGGTTTCTGTGATATTTTCTTTTCGCTGATTGTCTTAAGAATACACTGTGATTCTAATTTAGTGATATTATACTGCAACCAGGCATATTATTAAGGTAGTCCTGTCATATAATCCGTCACCACTTAGCACAGGCGTTTAATAGTTATTTTGGATAAATATTTTGTTAGAAGATTGTTTAAAACTCTAATTCAGTGATTCTTGTATGACTTCCGAAGAAAACCATAACGGTAAGAAGTTAGGCTGCAATATAAGCTTGTGTATTAGTTATTAAATCTAATACTGGGGTTTCGGAGGATTGTTTTCGATCAAAAGCATTTTGAGCCTTGTTCGAGTCGGATCCACCTCGTTAATTTGAACTGTAGTCTCTGATCTTTGCTTTGTTTTGATTGATGACATGATGAACAGATTTTCCGTGTTGTATCATGTCATATAGTGGTATTATAATTTTTTTTGGGTTTCATTGTTTTTTCGGGTTGTTGTATCTACTCTAAAAATCTATTTACAGCGTACAAATCATAATTTTTTGGTTATATAGTATCTGTCTCAGATTATTGTTGTTGGTTTGACTTTGTTGACCGGGTCAATGAGTCTTAGTTTTATTTTAAGTTGTATTTTTATTTATGTTATTGAGGAGAGAGAGTGTGCATTTAATGAGGAGAGAGGGTGGCTTGTTTTCTTTTGCCTATAAATAGGCTTGTACTTTGTATTTGTAAAGCGCGGTTGAATAGAAAATTCTGGAGTTTCTTTTGGCAGATTTATAGAGAGAGAGGGAGAGAGTGTAGAGAGAGAGGTAGAGATATAAACTTTATTCCCGCAGGAATAAAGTTGACCACCATCTTCTCGCATAGGAGCTCGCCAGCACTCCTATTGGGACTCTCGCCATTAACATCTCGCCTATATCATTCCCGCAGGAATAGGAAGCCAACCTCGCACATCTCGCCTGGAGGTGTATCTCGCACCCTCTTCTCGCCTACTTCTCCCGCAGGAGGTTCTCGCACATGAGCTCTCGCCACCTCAGCTCGCCGGACCAAGGGGAAGGAGGTGCACTCGCACGCGTTGGACTTGGAGGAGTTCTCGGCACCGCACCCTCGCCGCAGCAGCTCGCCGGGTTTTGTGGTCTCGCCGGAGTTGTGTGGAGGTGCATCTCGGCCGAGTAGTGTGGTGTGCGTGCTCACCGTGGAGAGTGCTAGGTGAAAGGTTCTGCTCGCCGGCGTTTTGGGGTGGAGCTCGCAGAAGTAGTGTGCGTTGCGAAGTGGTATTGTTCGCGCGTGGTAGGTGTTTCGCCGGAGTGAGTTCGCGTGCCGACCCCTAACGCTTCCAACAAGTGGTATCAAAGCTAGGTTGCAAACCTTTGCGGTGACTCAGAAGGTTTGAGGTGTAGAAGCGATGGAGACAAGCGGAGCGATGCCGGGGCAAGTCCCCAAGCTGACGAAGACCAACTATGGGAATTGGAGTATACAGATGCGAGTTCTACTCGCCTCCAAAGAGTTATGGGATGTAGTAGAGAATGGCTATGAGGAGCGTACTGCAGCAGCAGAGGCGGCGTTGACTAACGCCCAGAAGACAACACTTAGAGAAACAAGGAAGGCGGACAAGAAGGCTCTATTCTTGTTGTATCAAGGGGTTGACGAAGCAACCTTTGAGAAGATCTCAGACGCGAAGACTTCCAAGGAGGCATGAGAGGTGTTGCAACGCTCAGGGGCGGATCCAGAGGGGGGCCCGAGGGACACGTGCACCCCCATTATTTTTCAAAATTGTTAGTGGATTTGGATTCCTCTCGTCGAGACAATGAATTTTGACTATTTATATGTCAAAAACGATGGCCAGATGAGGAAGAAATGACTCCGATAAGATGGAAGCGTTCTCACGTCACGTAACTAGTTTGTTTTGGGACAAATATTGGCTATTCGCAGACCAAAGTTGCCTATTTGCAGACCAAAGTTGCCTATTCGCAGACCAAATTTGGCTATTCGCAGACCAAGTTCAGCTATGTGCACCCCCAAAATTAATTTTCAATATGTGACGACCCTCCTACTCACCCCGCTAGCATTTGTGTTTTGAAATTTTTTGTGCACCCCCATTTATAATTTTCTGGATCCGCCACTGGCAACGCTCCATGCAGGGGGTAGACAAGGCTAAGAAGGTGAAGTTGCAGTCCCTCCGTGCGGAGTATGAAGTAACAAAGATGCAAAGCACCGAGAAGGTCGGTGACTATGTGCGTCTGTGGACGCTCACAAACGAGATGAAGAGAAATGGGGAGACGATCGAAGATGTAAGCTTCATGGAGAAGTTGTTGAGATCTATGTCGAAGAAGTTCCGCCATATAGTGGTGGCAATTGAAGAGTCGAAGGACCTCACCGAGATGGCCGTGGATGAGCTTGTAGGCTCTTTGCAAGCTCATGAGTACAGGATGTTGTAGGATGAGGAAGAAGTGAGTGGCTTGGGAAAAGCACTCCAGACCCAGTTGAACTTTGGGGAAAGTTCAGGAAGAGGAGGCGGCCAGCGTGGCCGAGGTCATCAAGGCAGAGGCAGAGGTAAAAGAGGAGGTAGAAACCAAAATTTTCAGAGAGAGGCGGAGCGACCTCAAGGAAGTTGTCAAGAAGGAAGAGGAAGAGGAAGAGGCCGAGGAAATATGTCCCAAATCCAATGTTTCAACTGTAACAAGTTTGGGCATATGAGCTATGACTGTTGGACTCCGAGGAAGAGAGAAGAAGCAAACCACTATGCCGAGGCTAGGAACAACACTGACGTGGGAGATCCGATGATGTTCCTAACCTACCGAGGAGCGAAGGAAGGTAGAAATGAAGTGTGGTACCTGGACACATGAGCGAGCAACCACATGTGCGGAGATAGAGAAATGTTCACTAACCTGGAACCCAGTGGGGGTGAGGTTAGCTTCGGGGATGCGTCGAAGATCTCGCTGGAAGGAAAAGCCCTGGTGGTTGTGATGCTAAATGGAGAGAAGGTGCATCTGAATGATGTGTACTATGTGCCAGGCTTGAAGACTAACATCTTGAGCCTTGGGCAGTTGGTGGAGAGAGGCTACTGCGTCCAGTTAAAGGATGGATCTCTAGCGATGAAGAACAGTCAAGGAAAGGAGGTAGTGAAGGTGAAGATGACGGCGAACCGTCTCTTTACACTGAAGATGGATACTCAGGAGACGACATGTCTCGCGAGGACGGAGGAAGAAAAGGAAGCATGGTTGTGGCACCATCGGATGGGCCACTTGGGCTTCACAGGCTTGAAGCTGCTATCCCACTCCAGGATGGTGGAGGATCTACCCATGATCTCCCCTCCACAGAAGGTGTGCGAAGCGTGCACGAAGGGGAAGCAGAAGAGGCTGACATTTGAAGGAGGAAAGTCTCGGAGAGCGAAGAGACAACTTGAACTGGTTCACTCGGACATCGCGGGTCCGTTTGAGACCACCTCAGTTGGCGGAAGCAAGTACTACATCACCTTCACGGATGACTTCAGTCGGAAGTGTTGGGTAAATTTTTTGAAGGAAAAATTTGAGGCCCTTGACAAGTTCAAGGAGTTCAAGGCGATGGCTGAGAAGGAGAGTGGTCAGCCACTGAAGGTGCTGAGGACAGATCGAGGTGAGGAGTACACCTCGAGGTTGTTTGATGTGTTGTGCAAGGAGAATGGGATCTCACACCAGCTGACAACGGCGTACTCACCACAACAGAACGGAGTCGCGAAAAGGAAGAATCTCACCATCATGAACATGGCGAGGAGTATGGTGAAGGGCAAAGGGTTGCCGAAGATGTTGTGGGCGGAGGCAGTGCAGTGTGCGGTGTATCTACTGAACAGATGCCCCACGAAGAGTGTGAAGTTCATGACCCCGTTCGAGGCTTGGAGTGGTTGGAAGACAAGTGTGAAGCACTTGAGGGTCTTTGGGTGTGTAGCTCATGCTCACGTCCCAGACCAGAGAAGGAAGAAGCTCGATGACAGGAGCGAGAAGTGCATCTTTATGGGTTATGCTCCGGAGAGCAAGGCTTACAAGTTATACAACCCGGTGACGGAGAAGGCCATAGTCTCGAGGGACGTGGTGTTTGAAGAAGACAGCTGCTGGAGCTGGGATGAGGAGATAAGGAGCAAGAAAGGGATGTTCTTTGAAGATGAGGAGGAAGGTGGTCATGAAGCAGGAGCTGAGGGTGGTGGGGCTGAGCCACCATCACCACCTAGCGGACATTCAGGAGGAGCTTGCACTCCCAACTCAAGTGGAGGAAGTACTAGTGGAGCAAGCACTAGTGGAAGCAAGGATGATCGTCCTCAACCTAGGATGAGAAGGATGGAGGAGATCTACGAGGAGACGGCACCAACACTTAACAATTTTTCTTTGTATTGTTTGTTGGCAGATTGCGAGCCGCACTCCTACGACGAAGCTGGCCAGGAGAAATCTTGGAGGATGGCGATGGATGCTGAGATGGCTTCCATAAAGAAGAATGAAACTTGGAGGCTAGTCGATCCACCCGCAAGCCACAAACCCCTCGGGGTGAAGTGGGACTACAAGGTGAAGAAGAACAAGGATGGAGCTGTGGAGAAGCACAAGGCTAGGCTCGTTGTGAAGGGCTACAGGCAAGTCCAAGGAGTGGACTACGATGAGGTCTATGCCCCAGTGGCGAGGATTGACACCATCAGGTTGATCATCGCACTGGCAGCTCACTATGGGTGGAAGATCATGCAGATGGATGCAGTGTCAGCATACCTGAACGGCTACCTGGAGGAAGATGTGTACATCGAGCAGCCTCCGGGGTATATGGTGAAAGGCCAGGAGAGGAAGGTGTGCAAGCTAGACAAAGCCTTATATGGCCTGAAGCAAGGAGCAAGAGCTTGGAATGGGAGGATAGATGCTTTCCTCCAGAAGCATGGCTATGTGAAGTGCCCCTATGAGTATGCCCTCTACATAAAGGTCAGGAAGAACGGTGTGTAAGACCCCCCACCCCCCCCCCCCCCCCTCCCCAGACTGAACCGAGTTCAGGGAGGGGGGATCTTACTGCCCAAAGAGGACTACCCAGCGCTTTCCGGGTGGCGACGTCCCACCCTCTCAAGCGCTGAGCGGTCTCTTTGTCAGGCATAAGAATCATCACAACACATCAGAACGCGCAACGGAAGCAATCGAAATAAGAAAAGCTAAGCATGCTGATTATATTACATATTTAAATATGGCCGGGGCCTATCGTTTTACAAAACATTGCCTCGAGGGCTACATAGTCTAAAACAAAAGGGAGCCCTAGGCTAGTCCTTATACTCTCGAACTCACGTCTCTGAAGATAGGAGGAGAGGCTGGGGTGTCTGATCGGGCCATCTCTAAGGCTCGTAACTCATCCTGCGGGGTGGGGGCTTCGTGCTGTCCCGTTTCCTGTGATTGGTTATAAGAAATAACCGTTAGTCACAGAGCTAAGTAGAAGAATACACCCCCTCCCCGGATCCTTATCCGGGGGGCGGCTAAAGGACAGAAATGAAATAGCCGAAGCAAGGTAGAGGGTTAGCAGCAGGTAAACATATATATATATATCCACGTATATATATATATGGCCTCCCGCCCTGAAGCCCGTAATCGCGCCGTATAGTAAGTACACAACACTATAACGCGCAGATACACACACCCAGGTATTCAAACCTGTACGCACACAAAAGACCCTGTGTCGACACAGTTTAGACCGCTTTATTTCAAGCAGGGGAGCTAACCCCGCAGGCCTCACCGATGTGGCCGTCGGTGACAGTGGCCAGTCTTGCCACTTCTGAATGTAGTCGTACCGTATCATTCAGGCCCTCCTGTACAACTTGGTGTACCAACTGGATGTGAGCGACATCCGGCGAGCCGATTTGTAGGCCGACCAGAGGAGGCAAAACTGCAGGCTCGGAGGGTGATAACCCGCTGTGCACATCTCCCTGTCGCCATGAGTCGTCAACCCACCAGCACCGGTACGAACGGTCTGAAGCGTGACCAACCCGCCACTCCCAAACAATCTTCACCCGCTTTATATAAAAACAAGTACATAAGTGACGTGGCAATTCTGCTCGACCGGTCACACGACTTCTGACCGGGAGGATTAGCGGTATGAGGGCTCCTTGCTTGGGGCTAACCCGGGAGGAGGGACTCAACACCGGGTTTTCCCCAGCTAAGGCCTCGCAGAAGGGAGGATAAGCACTGCATGGTTGCCATGACAGCTTTGCATTAGCAAATAAATTAGGCCGAAAGCGGGGCCATAGTACTAAGCAGAAATGTAGGCCGAAAGCAGAGGCCATAACAATAAGCTGAAAAGTAGGCCGAAAGCAGAGGCCGTGTAATAAGCAGAAAATTAGGCCGAAAGCAGAGGCCATAACAATAAGCTGAAAAGTAGGCCGAAAGCAGAGGCCATGGTAATAAGCAGAAAAGTAGGCCGAAAGCAAAGGCCATAATGATAAACAGAAAAGTAGGCCGAAAGCAAAGGCCATAATGACAGGACCAGTGCGAGACTGGATTTAAATGAAAGTACAGAAAGTAAGTGCGGGGGACCAGTGCAAGACTGAATTTAAATGAAAGTACAGAAAGTAAGCGCGGGGGACCAGTGCGAGACTGGATTTAAATGAAAGTACAGAAAGTAAGCGCGGGGGACCAGTGCGAGAATGGATTTAACAGAAAGTACGGAAAGCAGTAAAAGCATAAAAGAAAGGGTTAGTAGTCCAATCACTCCATAGGAGGAGGCTTCAATCGTCGACTCCGTTCTTTTATTATTGTCGCGGCGGGGTTAAATTTCGGCATCGCGACGCGATTTCGTTCCGATTTTCGCGTCGATATTCCGAGCTTAGTCTACTCCTTGGATAGATACGCGTAATTTTTAATAGGCATTTAAAAATATGCGTTGAGGGGCGCCGATTCATTTTGATGAATTTCACTCTTTTTTGGGCGTTTATTTTTGCTTGTAAAAGCATTTAAAGGACCAATTGAAGGGCTTATCCCTTGAGATTTTGATGGTAGGTGAAATATGTCCTAACTAGGGCTCATGAATTTTGGGTGATTTTTTCCCACTCATTTGGGCTTTAATTTCCTTAAAATAAACTTTATAGGGGGTTTTAAAAATAGTAAAATTCATCCTAAAATCCCAAAAAAATATAGTAGGTGCCCCTTAGGGTGGGGCACATTTTTCATTTAGAAAACTTTTCCTGAAACTGCCCCGATTTGCCTCAGGAAATTAAAATAGGAAAAACCTATTTGGGGTGCGAATAGCGGCAGGGAAGAGGCGCAGGGGTTTTGCACCATGCGCCCTCACGCGGCCCCCACAGCGGATCCGCAGGGCATCTGCTGAGGGGGGCGCACATGTTGAGGTGGTGCGGGCAACGAGATTTCGGGGGCCGCTGGATCTCCCGGGGGAGATCATGCGGCCCCCGATTAATCTCGGGTGGCAGCCGCTGCCGCCGCCGGGCAGCGGCCGGCTGGGGCCGGCGCCGCCCCCGGACGGTGCGCCGGGGGCCGGCGACCACTCCAGTGGTGGTCCGGTGGCCTGGCGCCGCCGGCCACCGCCGGGAGCGCTGCAGGAAGGGGGACAGGGGCGGTGGCGGGCATGCATGCATCGTGCATGCTCGCCGCGCCACCACCTCCGCCAGGGGTGCGGGGAACGCCCCCGGTCGGTGCGCCGGGGGCCGGCGACTCCTCCGGTGGTGGTTAGGCGGCCTGTCGCCGCCGACCACCGCCGGGGGAGGGTTATAAAGGAGGCGGGAGGCGGTGGCATGGCCTGCATGGGCCATGCAGGCCCGCTACGCCGCCGCCTCCGCTGAGGGGGGGCCTCCGGTGCCGCCCCCGGTTGGTGCGTCGGGGGACGGCGCCCACTCCGGTGGTGTCCCGGCGGCCTGGCGCCGCCGGACCCCACCGGAAAGAGAGACAAAGAGGACGGGGAGGCGCGGCGCAGCCGGCAAGGGCCATGCCGGCTTGCTGCGCAGCCGCCTCCTCGTGCACGGCCCTCCCTGCCGCCCCTGGTCGGGGCGTCGGGGAGGGGGCAACCCTCCGGCGGTGGTCCGGCGGCCTGGAGTCGACGACCGCCGCCGGGTGAGGGGGTTATCCCCCTACAGTAAAAACGGGGAGGAGGAGGAGTCCACGGGTACCGCCGGCCGTGTCCGCCGGCGGCCCGGGCGTGTCCGCCGGTGGCCCGGCCGTGTCCGCCGGTGGCCCGACCGTCTCCCCTGTGCCGGCGCCGAGGTCCCCTAGGGGGACCCACTCCCCCCCAGCGCCACCACCGGCGCTGGGGGAGGAGACTTCCACGGCCGGCCACCTCCCCGAGCCTTGCAAGGCTCGGGGCAGCGACCGACTGCGCTCCGGCGACAGAGAGAGGGGGGGTCTTCCCCGGGAGGTAGGAAGGAGGAGGGGGAGGTCTTCTACCTGGGGGTGAGGGGCTCGGGTGGTGGAGGGGCGGCTGGCCATGAGGGAGGAGGAGGAGGTGGCTCGGCTGGGTGGCTTGCTCCGGCAAGGTGGAGGAGGAGGAGGGTGGGTTGCAGGCAGGGAGAGGCTGAGAGGGAGAGTGAGTGGGGTGGTGGTTTGAGAGGGGCTGCCCCTTCCTTTTATAGGAAGGGGGGGAAGTCTCCCCCCTCTCCTTCCCTTTACACGTGGCTTTAGGGGAGGATGAGTGGGGGGGGGGGGGGGGGAGATATTTTCTCCCCCCCCCCCCCCCCTTCTCTCTCTTGCCCCCTTTGCCCAAATAGGGCTGCCCCTTCATGGGCAGCCCCCTCCCTTGTGGGGGGCTTTCTCTCCCCCCTCCCTTTTTCTTTAGCAAATTCGAGTTTGGGGGGGGGGGGGGGGGGGGGTTGACCAAGTCAACTTAGGGCGGGGTCCTCCTTGGCCCCCGGGGTCCAATAAGAGTTGCCGGGGCCGATGTTGGGTTCGTGTGCTTTATATCTCGTGCGTTGCACTGAGGCGATCTGCATAGTCCTAAAATGGCATACTCTCCATACGACCTTGAATCGAGGCCCAACGAATTCCGTTGCACTCGTATTGTTCGTACGAGTTTACCAGAACTGACAGAAGTTAATTCGGGGCTCGTACGGTCACTATTCATAATAATGAGGTAGTGGCGCGCTAAGACACCCGAAATAGTCGTTTTCTTCAAACGACCTCGGATCGAAGTGCAACGAATTCCGTTGCGCTCGTATTGTCCATACGAGTTTACCAGAACTGACAGAAGTTAATTCGGGGCTCGTACGGTCACTATTCATAATAATGAGGTAGTGGCGCGCTACGACACCCGAAATAGTCGTTTTCTTCAAACGACCTCGGATCGAAGTGCAACGAATTCCGTTGCGCTCGTATTGTCCATACGAGTCTAACGGAACTGACGGAAGTCCAATCGGGGTTCGTATGGTCACTATTCATAATAATGAGGTAGTGGCGCGCTATGACACCCGAAATGGTTGTTTTCTCCAAACGACCTCGGATCGAAGCGCAACGAATTCCGTTGTGCTCGTATTGTCCATACGAGTCTAATGGAACTGACGGAAGTCCAATCGGGGTTCGTATGGTCACTATTCATAACAATGAGGTAGTGGCGCGCTACGACACCCGAAATGGTTGTTTTCTCCAAACAACCTCGGATCGAAGTGCAACGAATTTCATTGCGCTCGTATTGTCCATACGAGTCTAACGGAACTGACGGAAGTTCAATCGGGGTTCGTATGGTCACTATTCATAATAATGAGGTAGTGGCGCGCCACGACACGCGAAATGGTCGTTTTCTCCAAACAACCTTGGATCGAAGTGCAACGAATTCCGTTGCGCTCGTATTGTCTATACGAGTCTAACGGAACTGACGGAAGTCAAATCGGGGTTTGTTTGGTCACTGTACCCCAATGATTTAGTTGCGACGCGCAACATTACTTAAAATGGTAGTTTTCTACTGCTCGGGCCTACTTTTTGTTGGAGTTACCATTGTGATCTAGAAGTGGTCAAACATGTAATGTCACTGCCAACGCGATATGAGCCTGCAGGGTCGCACATAAGTGCATGTGGAGAAGTTGGAAGATTGACTATGTTGGTAAAGGTTACCAATCACCATATAGAATGGGGGAAGTCCAGCAAATGTTGCTGTCTGAATTCGTCGGGTTTACACGGATAGAATTCATCGGATTCTTCGGATTCGTCAGATTGTTCCGTGGAATCCCGACGAATTGTTACAGAGATCCTTAACTCGGCATATGTTGCCGTCTGACATGATTCGTCGGATTCGTCGGGATTCGTCGGATTGTTCCGTGGAATCTCGACGAATTGTCACAGAGATCATTAACTCGGCAAATGTTGCCGTCTGATATGATTCGTCGGATTCGTCGGGATTCGTCGGATTGTTCCGTGGAATCTCGACGAATTGTAACAGAAGCCCCTATTCTGCTGTGTGGTCTGCGGATAATGATTCTTCTAGAAGTGTGTTTATCCTTTGGGTATAAATATAACTTTTTTAGGGTTCTCATAACTTACGAATAGAAGCCGACGGAAGGAGTTCCGCTCGAACCTTAGACGAAGGAGTTCCGTCTGAATCGCCTCCGCCGACTTCCTCTCCGACGATTGTCGCCGGTGTTGTTCTTCCTGAAGCGGATCTAGCAATCCGTGGAAGCGCAAGGTGTAGTCTTCTTCTCCCGGCTCGTGTGGACTGCTGTAGAGACGTAGACATTATTCTACGTGAGAACTCTTGCAAAGCCGACGAAGGCAATCTTCTTCTTGGAGCATCTAGGTTGGATTTGATCCAATCCCGCCAAGGTAATTTCAAACCTAGCATTTTGATTTACTTCTTGATTCAATATTCATGGCCCGATCAAAGTCTTTTGGGTTGTTTCTCTTCATTTCCGCTGCGCCTACATTTGATGTATGGTTCTAGAAAAACCCAACAGTGGTATCAGAGCCAGGTTCTGGTCATGAATGTTGTTTCAGAAGTTAGGTTATTCTAGTACGTGCAAATCTAGGTATTTGGAAGCGTTCTAAATGTCAAGATTTCTTCTTGGAATATCACATTTGATGTGATTTTGTGTGGTTTCTGGTGGTGGGATTTCAAAAATTTGGTCGGCGCGGCCCCTTGGAACCCCGCTAGGAACGTCTGGGATTTTGTGGTTATTTCTAATTGTTAGAAATTGTTGTCTCCTTAGCAGTAACCGTCCCTCAAGTGGTTAATGAACCCTGTATTGTTTTGGATTTTGAATCCAACAATGAGAGACGAGCTTGTCTACTGCTTTAAGTCGAGTTGTCTTTGCCTTTGTCCAATGCATGTAAATCTGAAGATTTGGAAGAGTTCTAAATGTCCAGATTTAGCCCTTTCGTCTATCAAAGGTTGATAGTCTTATATTGCGCACATAAGGGATGCATGTGGATTTTAGAAAGCTTGTTTTTTCTGTTGATGTGCACTTGATCAAATGTTGATCATGGTTAAGTGTTAACTTATTATTAAAAATTAAAATCCCTTCATCAAATATTAAGTGTTCGGATGCCTTCCGATGGATGACACTCTTCCTGCCTCGATCGATGAAGTGTGGGCTTGCCAAAGCAAGGTGCATTAATCTATCTTGGTAAGGGTGCGAGCGGATAAGTGTGATATCCCACTGTCGACATCGGGTCTAACTTAACTAGGTGACCTCAAAGGTTGAGTGCCTAGAGGCATAGGGTTGGCATGCACCATATGATGGATGCGAATAAGGAGTTATTCACCAGCCATACAAGAGTTGCATGAGGATGCAATTGGCAAGCATTGCCTACCTAAATAACCGCATTATGAGAGGAACGCCAAAGCGGACTCGTGGTGTTGGTGAAATACGGATCTTGTCCACTAAGAGAGTAGCTCGCATGGACTCTCCGAATTGATAGTGAGGGCTATCAACTTGAATAAAATAGTGGGAGTATTTAATTGAAGTCCAAATTAAAATAAATTGTATTTTGAAATTAAGGTGCTGATTAAATTCTGCATGAATTCTTGTAGAATTCCATGGCAAGTGGTTCACATTCCACCTTGTCCCTGAGAGCTATCCTTGAGAAGGACAAGCTTAGTGGGACGAACTATATGGACTGGTATAGGAACCTGAGAATTGTTCTCAGGCAAGAGCGAAAGCTCTACGTCTTGGAAGAAGAAGCCCCCGAGGTGCCGACCGGGAACTCGTCCCGTGTTGATAAGGATGCTTATAAGAAGTATACCGATGACGCCTTAGACGTCGAGTGCCTTATGCTTGCCACCATGAACTCTGAGCTTCAGAAGCAACACGAGAACATGGGGTGCAAGGAGATTGACGAGCACCTAAAGAAAATGTTTCAAGGGCAAGCTCGTCAAGAGAGGTTCGATGTCACGAAGGCCTTATTTCAGTGCAAAATGGGAGCTCGAGACTCGGTTGGTACTCACGTACTCAAGATGATTGGGTATATAGAGAACCTGGAGAGACTGGGTTTTCCTCTGGGTCAAGAGTTGGCCACAGATCTTATCCTGCAATCGTTGCCGGATAGTTATGAGCAGTTTGTCTTGAACTACAACATGAATGAAATAGACAATACACTGCCCGAGCTCCTAGGCATGTTGCGAACTGCCGAGATAAACATGAAGAAGGCCAAGCCTGCTAGTCCCATATTGATGGTATATAAAGGCAAGGGTAAGGCCAAGGGCTTCAAGAAGACGAAGGTGGGACCAAAGTCACATCTTGAGCCCAAATCTTCTGCGCTGAAAAAGAAGAGCACCGTGAAGGAAGGGAAATGCCACCACTGTGGCAAGGCTGATCATTGGAGGAGGAATTGTCCTTCGTACATTGACGGTCTGCGGAAATTGAAGGGAGGTATGACTTCCGCTTCGAATATTTACGTTATAGAGATAAACCTTTCTGCTCCTTCATCTTGGGTATTGGATACCGGATGTGGTTCTCACATTTGTACAAATGTGCAGGAACTGGGAAGGAGGAGATTGCTGAGTAAAGGAGAGGTGGACCTGCGCGTCGGCAATGGAGCAAGAGTTGCTGCTGTAGCCGTAGGGGTTTACCGTCTTTCTTTGCCCAGTGGGCTTGTAATAGAACTTGATAATTGTTATTATGTTCCGGCCATAACTAGAAACATTATATCCATTTCATGCTTAGACATGATTGGATTTTCTTTTATAATTAAGAACAATTGTTGTTCTATATTTAAGAATGATGTTTGTTATGCTGTAGCTTAATTGTTTAATGGTCATTATGTTTTGAACCTAGACCATCCGATCTATAATGTAGATAATAATAAAAGACTAAGAACAAATGACTCAAATCCTACATATCTCTGGCATTGTCGTTTGGGCCATATAAACGAGAAGCGCATATCCAAGCTCCATAAAGATGGACTATTGGACTCATTTGATTATGAATCATTTGAGCGATGCGAGTCTTGTTTATTAGGCAAGATGACTAAAGCCCCTTTCACTGGTTATACTGAGAGGGCTGAGGATCTCTTGGGTGTTGTACATAGTGATGTATGCGGGCCCATGAGTTCTATGGCTAGAGGTGGGTATTTCTACTTCGTTACATTTACTGATGATTTCAGTAGATACGGATATGTGTATCTTATGAAGTGCAAATCCGAAATTTTTGAAAAGTTCAAAGAGTTTAAAAATGAAGTGGAGAACCAATTGGGTAAAAAGGTTAAAGCACTCCAATCTGATCGAGGTGGCGAATACCTGAGTCATGAGTTCCGTGATCATCTGAAAGATTGTGGTATTGTATCACAGCTCACTCCACCTAGACACCGCAGCATAATGGTGTGTCTGAGAGGAGAAATCGTACTCTGTTAGACATGGTACGGTCGATGATGAGTCATGCAGACTTGCCTGTTTCCTTTTGGGGTTTTGCTTTAGAGACTGCTGCAATGACACTGAATCGCGCTCCGACGAAAACGGTTCTAAAGACACCATATGAGATATGGACTAGGAAGCGTCCTAGTATGTCATTCATTAAAATTTGGGGCTGTGAGGCATACGTACGACGTCAAATGCCTGACAAGCTGGAACCCAAATCAGATAAGTGTTATCTGGTGGGGTATCCTAAGGAAACGAAAGGATATTATTTTTACCTACCGTCTGAGGGCAAAGTGTTTGTCGCAAGGATGGGTGTCTTCTTGGAGAAAGAGTTCTTGTCAAGAAAGACGCAAAAGGTAGAACTTGAAGAAGTTCAAGAACCACAAGTAGTGAACGAACCAGAGTTGGATTCTGAGCCAGGACTACAAGATGTTGTAGCTGGAGAACCTGCTCAAGAGACACAAGTCCTACGTAGATCTGGTAGACCAAGATTTGAGCCTGAGAGATATGGATTTCTCGTGTCTCAAATAGGTAATGTGTTGCTTATGGATCATGATGATGAACCAGCGACCTACCAAGAGGCTATGAATGGACCGGACTCCGACAAATGGCTTGAGGCTATGAAATCCGAAATGGACTCCATGTATACAAACCAAGTTTGGAACTTGGTGGAACCACCTGAAGGGGTACGACCCATAGGGTGCAAGTGGGTCTTCAAGAAGAAGACCGACATGGATGGGAATGTACAGACATTCAAAGGGCGACTGGTGGCTAAAGGTTTCAAGCAAATTCATGGTGTTGACTATGATGAGACCTTTCCCCTGTTGTCATGGTAAAGTCCATTAGGATATTGCTTGCTATTGCTGCATATTATGACTACGAGATCTGGCAGATGGATGTCAAAACGGCTTTCCTAAATGGAAACCTCCTTGAGGAAGTGTACATGACACAACCCGAGGGTTTTGTATCCCCAAATGAAGCCACTAAAATATGCAAGCTGAATAGGTCCATCTATGGATTGAAACAGGCCTCTAGAAGTTGGAATCTTCGTTTTGATGAGAAAATCAAAGAGTTTGGTTTTGTCAAGAATGAAGATGAACCGTGTGTTTACAAGCGAATCAGTGGGAGCATTGTTATCTTCCTGATATTGTATGTAGATGACATAATGTTGATCGGGAATGACATACCTACCCTGAAAGTTGTTAAGAACAACCTAGGGAACTGCTTTTCTATGAAGGACTTGGGTGAAGCGACTTACATACTCGGTATTAAGATCTATAGAGATAGATCGAAGAAGTTGCTGGGTTTGACCCAGAGTACGTACATTGAGAAGGTGTTGAAGCGGTTCAACATGCTTGAGTCCAAGAAAGGATTTTTGCCCATGCATGGTGTGAATCTCTCTAAGGACCAGTGTCCAAAATCTTGTGAAGATAAGGACCGCATGAAGTTGATTCCATATGCTTCGACAATTGGGTCAATCATGTATGCAATGTTATGTACTCGACCCGATGTCTCTTTTGCTTTGAGCATGACTAGCAGGTATCAGTCTGATCCCGGTGAATGTCACTGGATAGCCGTAAAGAATATCCTGAAGTACTTGAGAATGACTAAGGATGTATTCTTGGTGTATGGTGGAGAGGAAGAGCTCGTTGTAAGTGGTTACACGGATGCCAGCTTCCAAACTGATAGGGATGATTCGAAGTCTCAGTCAGGGTTTGTGTTTTGCCTGAATGGAGGAGCTGTGAGCTGGAAGAGTTCCAAGCAAGAGACAGTTGCTGATTCTACAACTGAGGCCGAGTATATCGCTGCGGCAAACGCAGCGAAGGAGGCTGTATGGATTAGGAAATTCATCGGCGAGCTAGATGTAGTTCCTAGCATTGTTGGTCCCGTAGTTCTCTACTATGATAACAATGGTTCAATTGCACAATCTAAGGAACCTAGATCCCATCAGCGCTCCAAGCACATACTTCGGCGGTTCCATCTTATTCGTGAGATTGTCGAACGAGGAGATGTGAACATTTGCAGAGTGCCGACTGAGGAGAATATTGCAGATCCACTAACAAAGCCTCTCGCGCAGAGAAAGCATGATGGTCATACTAGATCAATGGGTATACGATACCTGAGTGATCATCTCTAGTGGGAGTCTTGTGGGTTGCATGTAAAATATATATTATGTTGGCTGTTTTTATTTATTCATATGATGAATTGTGTACCAATTATTTCCTTTTACAATTAATGGCAAGTTCTTTTATTACGATATACTGTTTATATATGATAGAATAAAATTCGTGATAAATACCCTTAGAATGCTCGCTTCCATAGGACATCAAGTACGTGACTTGAATGTGAGAGCCTATGATCTCGAAGCTTCATTCTTAAAAGGTCCCTGGTCGAGGTATCATCGTAGAAGCTAAGGGTGATGATGATACATTAAGACTAGCATGTGTGTTGACTGATGACCGGTTCTCACAGGTCATGATATTGTGATATCAAGTCATCACGTGGGTACTTGTTAGTGAACAAGTTGTACTGGACAGACCCAACCTGAAACTACTTTGTGGATTGTTACTTAAAAGTGTCACAAGTAGGTCTCATTTGACAATGGTGTTGTGGTCCTTTGACCTGAAGTCACAACATTCATCGAGTGAGGAAGAGCGTGCTTTGATGTCATCTAAAGTCTTCCTTGAAGAAGGTTGATGATAAGGGTGGTCAATGGGTACGTTACGAATCATTTGGATGTTTGGGTGTGAGCAGATATGAGATTTGTCCTCCTATATAACAGGAGTTGCATCCATGGGCCCCTTGATGGAATTGGACTGGGAAATGCATGGCCATGCTTGGTTGAGTCAATATGTGATATTGAGCTCACCATTCTCTGGAAGTCCGTTCTAGATCAAGAAACTTGGATTGAGCTATTATGAGGGTGACACGGTCCATGCCTCTAGTTCTTTCCGGATGTAAGGGACAAAGGGACAAAGACAACGCTGGAACATTGGTCATAAAGGCTTATGAGTTATGAACTCTTATTGCTTGGGGAGCAATGATGCATTGCTAGATGCCGCTCATTGTTTGTGAGGTTTTTGTTTGATACTTTAAGATCAAGTGGGAGACTGTTGGAGTTATCATTGTGATCTAGAAGTGGTCAAACATGTAATGTCACTGCCAACGCGATATGAGCCTGCAGGGTCGCACATAAGAGCATGTGGAGAAGTTGGAAGATTGACTATGATGGTAAAGGTTACCAATCACCATATAGAATGGGGGAAGTCCAGCAAATGTTGCTGTCTGAATTCGTCGGGTTTACACGGATAGAATTCGTCGGATTCGTCGGATTGTTCCGTGGAATCCCGACGAATTGTTACAGAGATCCTTAACTCGGCAAATGTTGCCGTCTGACATGATTCGTCGGATTCGTCGGGATTCGTCGGGATTCGTCGGATTGTTCCGTGGAATCTCGACGAATTGTCACAGAGATCATTAACTCGGCAAATGTTGCCGTCTGATATGATTCGTCGGATTCGTCGGGATTCGTCGGATTGTTCCGTGGAATCTCGACGAATTGTAACAGAAGCCCCTATTCTGTTGTGTGGTCTGCGGATAATGATTCTTCTAGAAGTATGTTTATCCTTTGGGTATAAATATAACTTTTTTTAGGGTTCTCATAACTTACGAATAGAAGCCGACGGAAGGAGTTCCGCTCGAACCCTAGACGAAAGGAGTTCCGTCTGAATCGCCTCCGCCGACTTCCTCTCCGACGATTGTCGCCGGTGTTGTTCTTCCTGAAGCTGATCTAGCAATCCGTGGAAGCGCAAGGTGTAGTCTTCTTCTCCCGGCTCGTGTGGACTGCTGTAGAGACGTAGACATTATTCTACGTGAGAACTCTTGCAAAGCCGACGAAGGCAATCTTCTTCTTGGAGCATCTAGGTTGGATTTGATCCAATCCCGCCAAGGTAATTTCAAACCTAGCATTTTGATTTACTTCTTGATTCAATATTCATGGCCCGATCAAAGTCTTTTGGGTTGTTTCTCTTCATTTCCGTTGCGCCTACATTTGATGTATGGTTCTAGAAAAACCTAACACTTTTATTGGGCTCACTAGGGTCTAGTGGCCCAATAAAAGTTGGGATGTTACAATCCAATAAAAATAAAGAGATTTTCGTCCCCGAAAATTGGCTAAAGTAGGGGTTTAAAGGATATACCTGGGGGAAGAGTGCCGGGTATTTTTCTCGAACGAGCGTCTCTGGTTCCCAAGTAAACTCTTCGCGTCCACAGTTTGACCACAAGATCTTGACCATCGTGATGGTTTTGTTTCGCAGTTCTTTGATCTTGGAGTCCACTATCTTCACTGGTTCGAGTTGGACGGATCGGTCGGATTGTACTGATGTCGGTGATACGGGGAGATGTTGCTCGGGTTGGCGGAGTATGCGTCTCAGCGAGGAGACGTGAAACACGTCGTGGAGGTTCCCCAGTTCAGCCGGTAGGGCTAGTCTATAGGCCACCGGGCCAATTCTTTCGATGACTTGATATGGGCCTAGATAGCGGGGGTCCAGCTTTTTCTGCTTCTTTATTCGGGATATCCCGTGCATCGGCTTAATTTTCAAGAAAACCATATCTCCTACTTGGAACTCCACTTGCCGATGACGTGCATCGTAATATTTGGCTTGCCGGCTCTGCGCTTCTAGCATACGTTCCCGGATTAACCTTATTGCGGCAGTGGTATTGTCTATGTAGGTGACCCCCAAGGCTTCGGGGTCCTCATACTGTGCCCAAGATAGTGGGGTCCGACAGCGTCTTCCGTAGAGGGCTTCGTAAGGTGCCATCTTGATGCTTGCCTGAAAACTGTTGTTATATGAAAATTCCACCAGAGGTAGTAACTGCTCCCATGGCTCGTTGTGTTCCACTATGCATAATCGGAGAAGATCTTCCATCGTCCGGTTCGTTCTTTTCGTCTGCCCATCGGTCTGGGGGTGGAAGGCGGTGCTAAATGCCAATCTGGTTCCTAGATAAGCTTGCACTCTTCTCCATTCCTTCGATGTAAAGCGCCCGTCGCGGTCCGAGATGATCGATTTGGGTATTCCATGAAATCGGACTACCTGCTCAATAAATAGTCTGGCTAATATGTCGACACCGTCGCCTTGCCGGTTCGGGATGAATCGGGCTACCTTGGTGAAGCGGTCTACTACGACCCATATGGAGTCATTACCTGCACGAGATCGGGGTAAGCCATGGACAAAATCCATGGAAATATCCTCGAACTTCCATTCTGGTATGGGCAGGGGTTGTATTAGGCCCCCTGGGCTTCGACACTCTGCCTTGACCAGTTGACAGGTCTGGCAGTGCGCAACATAGTTGGTGACGTCCCTCTTCATTCCTGGCCAGTATAAAGTCCTTCGTAGGTCTGTATACATCTTCACTACCCCTGGGTGTATTGAGTACCTTGTCTGGTGTGCTTCGCGAAGGATCTCTTCCCGAATTCCCTCTACTGCGGGGATGAATATGCGGTGTCTGAACTGCAGGATGCCGTCATACAAATTGTAGTCCTCCTGTGCACTATGTTGCAAGGCCTGAATAATCGGGGCTGCTTCCACGTCGATCTTCTGTGCTTCTCTTATCATGTCCCTGATGTCGCACTGAATTTCCATCCAGTAGAGCTGGGCCTGGTATTCCATCAGATTCCTACGGGTGATGAGGATAATGTCCAGTTCCGCCAAGGATTCGACTAATTCCTCCGGTACCATTTCTAACCAACTCCCGGTCCTCGGAGGCTGCCGACTCAGGGCATCTGCAACCTTATTAGCCTTGTCGGGGTGGTACTGAAGGGCGAAGTCGTAATCGCAGAGAAATTCCAACCACCGGCGTTGTCAGAGGTTCAGCTCCTTCTGGGTGAAGACATACTTGAGGCTCTTATGATCGAAGAAAATCTCGCATCGTACCCCGTAGAGGTAGTGTCTCCAAACCTTTAATGCGAAAACTACCGCCCCCAGTTCCATATCGTGGGTGGCGTAGTTTAGTTCGTGCGGCTTGAGCTGACGTGAGGCGTAGGCAACTACCTTGCCATGTTGCATAAGCAAGACTCCCAATCCTTTCAGAGAGGCATCAACATAGATCTGGAAGCCCTCAGTTCCTGAGGGGAGAGTCAGGATCGGGGCCGATATCAGCCGGTTCTTCAGTTCGATGAACGCTGCTTCGCACTCGGGAGACCACTGGAATGTCACATCCTTTTTGGTGAGGGAGGTAAGCGGTAACGCAATCTTGGAGAATCCTTCGACGAACTTACGGTAGTAGCCGGCGAGGCCAAGGAAACTTCAGATGTCTGCCGCTGTCTTAAGTGGCGGCCAATCTCGTACCGCTTATACTTTGGCTTGATCCACTGCTACCCCGTTCTTGTTAACTGTGTGTCCTAGAAAACTGACTTCTTCCATCCAGAACTCGCATTTGCTAAACTTGGCGAACAACGAGTGCTCTCTTAGCTTAAGCAGAACAATTTGGAGATGTCTGGAGTGATCGGTTTTGTTATTCGAGTAGATGAGGATATCATCTATGAAGACTATTACGAAATGATCCAGGAAGGGTTTAAATACAGTATTCATTAAAGTCATGAAGGCGAACGGGGCATTGGTTAACCCAAATGGCATTACCATGAACTCGTACAGTCCGTAGCGGGAGCTGAAGGCGGTCTTGGGAATGTCCTCTTCTCGCACTCTGAGTTGATAGTAGCCGAATCTTAAATCCATCTTGGAAAAGACGGACGCGCCTTGCAGCTGATCGAACAATTCATCTATCCGGGGTAGGGGATAGGTATTCCGGACAGTGAGTTTATTCAATTCTCTGTAGTCAATGCAGAGACGCAGAGATCCATCCTTCTTTTTAACAAACAGTACTGGGGCTCCCCAGGGCGAAGTACTAGGACGTACGAATCCTGCGTCGACTAACTCTTGTAGTTGAATCTTGAGCTCGGCCAGTTCCCTCGGGGCCATCCGGTACGGTGCTCGGGATACTGGTCGGGCTCCTTCAGTAAGTTTGATTTGGAAGTCCACTTCCCGTTGCGGGGGCAACCCGGGAAGGGACTCTGGGAAGATATCTGGGAAGTCCCTGATCACAGGCACTTTAGCGAGTACTTGTGTCGTGTCTTCCATCTCAAAGTAGATTAGGTACACCTCGTCCTTCCGTCGAACTGCCTTGACGGTTTGTGCAGATGTTAAGATAATGCGGGTGACAGAGGGTATACCTGCTAGCGTGATAAATTGCCCATTTGGATTCTGGAGGCGGATTTCTCGAGTTGAACAATTGATTTGGGTGCTGTGCTTGGCCAACCAATCCATCCCCAGAATGATGTCGAATCCGGTTATTGCCAAAATGGTTGCGTTGACTTCGAATTCTATGCCTCCTAGCATTGCTTGGAAGGAACACTTTTCGGTGGAAGTCATATCTGATCCATCCGGGAGTCGTATTCGGATTGACATCCCGGATGATCGCACCGTGTTCTCCATGTCAGCGATGAAGTTTTGTGCAACGAAAGAATGTATGGCGCCGGTATCGAACAGTGTTTTAGCGGGATGACCTTCTACCAAAAGTAAACCTGATAACATATATATACTATGATCATAAGCTTTTCACAGATATACAGGAGTAGGGATGACATATACAAAAGTCCTAATATATAAAGCTATAACATCTCCTAGGATATCGTACTACCGGAAGTAGATACCTATCAGTACGTCAGGAGCAGGACCGTGCTGAAGATCCAACGCGTATGACTCGAGCGGTGCTGCTCTGCCCTGCCTGGTCGGCTCCCTCCTTCCTGCGGGACGTCCTCTGCGTCCACCTCGTCCTCTCTCCGCCGCTCTCTGTACTGCTCCTAAACCGGGTCTCCCGGTAGCCTGCGGGCAGAAGGCTCATATATGCCCAGGCTGCTGGCATAGGTAGCAGTTCCCTGCGAAGGTAACATCTCGTCGTGCGGCTGGGATGACCTGAGGTGCTGGGGTTGGGGGTGCTGGTCGGGGCTGGGGTGCCTGCCTATATGGCTGGTGACGCTGACGCTGTCTCCCGTATCGGCCCTGCCTGCGAGGACCTACTCCTCTCTCTCGGTCCTGAGTCCGGGGAACACCTACGTGTCCCCTCCGCTGCTGGGCTACCATCCGCTGATCCATCTCTAGAGCGGTGGCATGTGAGGCGATCGTGTGGAAGGATGCCTGGGAAATCATGATTAGGGCCTGACGGAGGTCGTCTCGTAATCCCCGGTAAAATCTGGCCGCCCTGTCCTTATCCGTACCTGCTAAGGTCCCGGCGAAGCGGGCCAGGTGGATAAACTCTCTCTGGTAGTATGGAACCGTCCTATCTCCCTGCCTGATCTGCAGGAACCGCTCCTGGAGTGCCATCCGGTCTGCATCCGAAATGAAATGCTCTAAGAAGGCCTCTGAGAACTCCCCCTAGAGGATCGTGCTGAGTGGTCATCTTCTGAAGGTAGAGCGGCTAGCGACCCTCCACCAGTCCCGGGCATAGCCCTCCAGCATGGTCACCACCAGGGACACTGCGGCTACTGCGGGGCACATCATCCCTACTAGAAGCTCCTCTACCCTCTTCACCCACTCCTCGGCCTGGATGGCTGACTCGGTACCTCGGAAGGTGGGGGCCTTAGCCCCCGGAATGTCGTCAGTAGATCGGTGGGTACGGTGGCCTGCTGTGGTGGCCGTAAGGTGGCTGTCTGGAAGGCGACTAACATGGCTACCAGGGTCTGTCCGAGCTCTGTCTCTCCGAATGGAACTGTGGCTGGAGCGGCCGGGGCTGGTGGTGGAGTGGGATGATGGTACTGGTCCCGAGAGGAGGACCTTCCATTACTCGACTCCGGTATCTGGAGAAGTAACAAACGGGTATCAGAACTTGCAAAAATAAGGGAATTTTGCAGGACTGAAAGAAAAGGAAGCGGAAAGCGTGTGGGTGTACTACCGTGCAGTCTCGAATCCTTAACCTTAAACCTAAAGGGTCCACCAGGCTTCCGCTGCGTGGTTCGTCCCGAACCAAGAAACGGAACCGGGGAAGGGAGGATCGAAAGACTTCCCCATGTGGTCGGATCGTGGTGGCTCTGATACATTTGTAAGACCCCCACCCCTCCCCAGACTGAACCGAGTTCAGGGAGGGGGGATCTTACTGCCCAAAGAGGACTACCCAGCGCTTTCCGGGTGGCGACGTCCCACCCTCTCAAGCGCTGAGCGGTCTCTTTGTCAGGCATAAGAATCATCACAACACATCAGAACGCGCAACGGAAGCAATCGAAATAAGAAAAGCTAAGCATGCTGATTATATTACATATTTAAATATGGTCGGGGCCTATCGTTTTACAAAACATTGCCTCGAGGGCTACATAGTCTAAAACAAAAGGGAGCCCTAGGCTAGTCCTTATACTCTCGAACTCACATCTCTGAAGATAGGAGGAGAGGCTGGGGTGTCTGATCGGGCCATCTCTAAGGCTCGTAACTCATCCTGCGGGGTGGGGGCTTCGTGCTGTCCCGTTTCCTGTGATTGGTTATAAGAAATAACCGTTAGTCACAGAGCTAAGTAGAAGAATACACCCCCTCCCCGGATCCTTATCCGGGGGGGGGGGGGGGCGGCTAAAGGACAGAAATGAAATAGCCGAAGCAAGGTAGAGGGTTAGCAGCAGGTAAACATATATATATCCATGTATATATATATATGGCCTCCCGCCCTGAAGCCCGTAATCGCGCCGTATAGTAAGTACACAACACTATAACGCGCAGATACACACACCCAGGTATTCAAACCTGTACGCACACAAAAGACCCTGTGTCGACACAGTTTAGACCGCTTTATTTCAAGCAGGGGAGCTAACCCCGCGGGCCTCACCGATGTGGCCGTCGGTGACAGTGGCCAGTCTTGCCACTTCTGAATGTAGTCGTACCGTATCATTCAGGCCCTCCTATACAACTTGGTGTACCAACTGGATGTGAGCGACATCTGGCGAGCCGATTTGTATGCTGACCAGAGGAGGCAAAACTGCAGGATCGGAGGGTGATAACCCGCTGTGCACATCTCCCTGTCTCCATGAGTCGTCAACCCACCCGCACCGATACGAACGGTCTTTGAGCTTGACCAACCCGCCACTCCCAAACAATCTTCACCCGCTTTATATAAAAACAAGTACATAAGTGACGTGGCAATTCTGCTCGACCGGTCACACGACTTCTGACCGGGAGGATTAGCGGTATGAGGGCTCCTTGCTTGGGGCTAACCCGGGAGGAGGGACTCAACTCCGGGTTTTCCCCAACTAAGGCCTCGCAGAAGGGAGGATAAGCACCGCATGGTTGCCATGACAGCTTTGCATTAGCAAATAAATTAGGCCGAAAGCGGGGCCATAGTACTAAGCAGAAATGTAGGCCGAAAGCAGAGGCCATAACAATAAGCTGAAAAGTAGGCCGAAAGCAGAGGCCGTGTAATAAGCAGAAAATTAGGCCGAAAGCAGAGGCCATAACAATAAGCTGAAAAGTAGGCCGAAAGCAGAGGCCATGGTAATAAGCAGAAAAGTAGGCCGAAAGCAAAGGCCATAATGATAAACAGAAAAGTAGGCCGAAAGCAGAGGCCATAATGACAGGACCAGTGCGAGACTGGATTTAAATGAAAGTACACAAAGTAAGTGCGGGGGACCAGTGCGAGACTAGATTTAAATGAAAGTACAGAAAGTAAGCGCGGGGGACCAGTGCGAGACTGGATTTAAATGAAAGTACAGAAAGTAAGCGTGGGGGACCAATGCGAGACTGGATTTAATGGAAAGTACGGAAAGCAGTAAAAGCATAAAAGAAAGGGTTAGTAGTCCAATCACTCCATAGGAGGAGGCTTCAATCGTCGACTCCGTTCTTTTATTATTGTCGCGGAGGGCTTAAATTTCTGCGCCGCGCCGCGATTTCGTTCCGATTTTTGCGTCGATATTCCGAGCTTAGTCTACTCCTTGGATAGATACGCGTGATTTTTAATAGGCATTTAAAAAGATGCGTTGAGGGGGCGCCGATTCATTTTGATGAATTTCGCTCTTTTTCGGGCGTTTATTTTTTCTTGTAAATGCATTTAAAGGACCAAATAAAGGGCTTATCCCTTGAGATTTTGATGGTAGGTGAAACATGTCCTAACTAGGGCTCATGAATTTTGGGTGATTTTTCCCCACTCATTTGGGCTTTAATTTCCTTAGAATAAACTTTATAGGGGTTTTAAAAATAGTAAAATTCATCCTAAAAATCGCAAAAAAATACAGTAGGTGCCCCTTAGGGTGGGGCACATTTTTCATTTAGAAAACTTTTCCTGAAACTGCCCTGATTTGCCTCAGGAAATTAAAATAGGAAAAACCTATTTGGGGTGCGAATAGCGGCAGGGAAGAGGCGCAGGGGTTTTGCACCCTGCGCCCTCCCGCGGCCCCCACAGTGGATCCGCGGTGGATCCGCTGAGGGGGGCGCACATGTTGAGGCGGGGAGGGCAACGAGATTTCGGGGGCCGCTGGATCTCCCGGGGGAGATCGTGCGGCCCCCGATTAATCTCGGGTGGCAGCCGCTGCCGCCGCCGGGCAGCGGCCGGCTGGGGCCGGCGCCGCCCACGGACGGTGCGCCGGGGGCCGGCGACCACTCTAGTGGTGGTCCGGCGGCCTGGCGCCGGCGGCCTGGCGCCGCCGGCCACCGCCGGGAGCGCTGCAGGAAGGGGGACAGGGGCGGTGGCGGCCCTGCATGCATCGTGCATGCTCGCCGCGCCACCACCTCTGCTAGGGGTGCGGGGAATGCCCCCGATCGGTGCGCCGGGGGCCGGCGACTCCTACGGTGGTGGTTCGGATGCCTGGCGCCTCCGACCACCGCCGGGGGAGGGATATAAAGGAGGCGGGAGGCGGTGGCGTGGCCTGCATGGGCCATGCAGGCCCGCTATGCCGCCGCCTCCACTAAGGGGGGCCTCCGGTGCCGCCCCCGGTTGGTGCGCCGGGGGACGGCGCCCACTCCGGTGGTGTCCCGACGGCCTGGCGCCGCCGGACCCCACAGGAAAGAGAGACAGAGAGGAAGGGGAGGCGCGACGCAGCCGGCACGGGCCATGCCGGCTTGCTGCGCCGCCGCCTCCTCGTGCACGGCCCTCCCTGCCACCCCTGGTCGGGGCGCCGGGGAGGGGGCAACCCTCCGGCGGTGGTCCGGCGGCCTGGAGTCGCCGGCCTCCGCCGGGTGAGGGGGTTATCCCCCTACAGGAAAAACGGTGAGGAGGAGGAGGCCACGGGTACCGTCGGCCGTGTCCGCCGGCGGCCCGGCCGTCTCCCCTGTTCCGGCGCCGAGGTCCCCGAGGGGGACCCACTCCCCCCCAGCGCCACCACCAGCGTTGGGGGAGGAGACTTCCACGGTCGGCCACCTCCCCGAGCCTTACTAGGCTCGGGGCGGCGGCCGGCGGCGCTCCGGCGACAGAGAGAGGGGGGGTCTTCCCCGGGAGGTAAGAAGGAGGAGGGGGAGGTCTTCTACCTGGGGGTGAGGGGCTCAGGTGGTGGAGGGGCGGCCGGCCATGAGGGAGGAGGAGGAGGTGGCTCGGCTGGGTGGCTTGCTCCGGCAAGGTGGAGGAGGAGGAGGGTGGGTTGCCGGCAGGGAGATGGTGGAGGGAGAGTGAGTGGGGTGGGGGGTTTGAGAGGGGCTGCCCCTTCCTTTTATATGAAGGGGGGGAAGTCTCCCCCCCCTCCTTCCCTTTACACATGGCTTAGGGGGAGGATGAGTGGGGGGGGAGATATTTTCTCCGCCCCCCCCCCCCCCCCCCCCCCCCCCCCCCTTCTCTCTCTTGCCCCCTTTGCCCAAATAGGGCTGCCCCTTCATGGGCAGCCCCCTCCCTTGGGGGGGGGGGGGGGCTTTCTCTCCCCCCCTTTTTCTTTAGCAAATTCGAGTTTGGGGGGGGGGGGGGGGGGGGGGGGGGGTTGACCAAGTCAACTTAGGGCGGGGTCCTCCTTGGCCCCCGGGGTCCAATAAGAGTTGTCGGGGCCGATGCTGGGTTCGTGTGCTTTATATCTCGTGCGTTGCACTGAGGCGATCTGCATAGTCCTAAAATGGCATACTCTCCATACGACCTTGAATCGAGTCCCAACGAATTCCGTTGCCCTTGTATTGTTCGTACGAGTTTACTAGAACTGACAGAAGTTAATTCGGGGCTCGTACGGTCACTATTCATAATAATGAGGTAGTGGCGCGCTACGACACCCGAAATAGTCGTTATCTTCAAACGACCTCGGATCGAAGTGCAACGAATTCCGTTGTGCTCGTATTGTCCATACGAGTTTACCAGAACTGACAGAAGTTAATTCGGGGCTCGTACGGTCACTATTCAGAATAATGAGATAGTGGCGCGCTACGACACCCGAAATAGTCGTTTTCTTCAAACGACCTCGGATCGAAGTGCAACGAAATCCGTTGCGCTCGTATTGTCCATACGAGTCTAACGGAACTGACGGAAGTCCAATCGGGGTTCGTATGGTCACTATTCATAATAATGAGGTAGTGGCGCGCTATGACACCCGAAATGGTTGTTTTCTCCAAACGACTTCGGATCGAAGTGACACGAATTCCGTTGCGCTCGTATTGTCCATACGAGTCTAACGGAACTGACAGAAGTCCAATCGGGATTCGTATGGTCACTATTCATAATAATGAGGTAGTGGCGCGCTACGACACCCGAAATGGTTGTTTTCTCCAAACGACCTCGGATCGAAGTGCAACGAATTTTGTTGCGCTCGTATTGTCCATACGAGTCTAACGGAACTGACAGAAGTTCAATCGGGGTTCGTATGGTCACTATTCATAATAATGAGGTAGTGGCGCGCTACGACACCCGAAATGGTCGTTTTCTCCAAACAACCTCGGATCGAAGTGCAACGAATTCCGTTGCGCTCGTATTGTCTATACGAGTCTAACGGAACTGACGGAAGTCAAATCGGGGTTTGTTTGGTCACTGTACCCCAATGATTTAGTTGCGACGCGCAACATTACTTAAAATGGTAGTTTTCTACTGCTCGGGCCTACTTTTATTGGGCTCACTAGGGTCTAGTGGCCCAATAAAAGTTGGGATATTACACGGTGATATAATGATCCTATGCTTGTACGTCGACGACATGATATTCACCGGGAACAACCCAACTATGTTTGAGGAGTTCAAGAGGGTGATGAAGAAAGAGTTCGAGATGACTAACTTGGGAGAGCTCAACTACTTCTTAGGCGTGGAGGTGCAGCAGAGAGGATATGGGATCTTCATCTCGCAGAAGAAGTACGCGGAGGAGATCTTGAAGAAGTTCAGGATGGAGAATAGCAAGGTATCTCCACTCCCGCTGATCCCGGAACGAAGCTGAGGAAGGACTCGGAGGAAGAAGCTGTGGACCCAACGATGTTCAAGAGTTTGGTTGTGAGTCTAAGGTACCTGACTTTCACCAGACCTGACATCATGTATGCGGTTGGGGTAGTGAGCAGGCACATGGAAGAACCCAAGCAGGATCACTTCACTGCAGCGAAGAGGATCCTGAGATATGTGAACGGGACAAGGGACCATGGCCTGAAGTACTCATCTGCGGGAGAGTTGAAGTTAGTCGGCTACTCGGATAGCGACTATGGTCGTGATGTGAATGACCGGAAGAGCACTTTCGGATATGTGTTTCTTATGGGAACCGCGGCGTTCTCATGGAGTTCAAAGAAGCAGGCTACGATAACCTTATCGTCATGCGAGGCGGAGTACATCGCAGCTGCAACATGTACTTGCCAAGCCATCTAGCTGAGGAACCTCTTGGGGGAGCTACATCATGTGCATGATGGCCCAACGACAGTGTTAGTGGATAACATGTCGGCCATCCAGCTCGCGAAGAACCCGGTGCTGCATGGAAGGAGCAAGCACATCGAGACGAGGTATCATTTCCTTCGTGAGCAGGTGGAGTTGAAGACTGTGGAAGTTGTGTATTGCCCCACCGGAGAGCAGGTCGCGGACATTTTCACCAAGACGCTGAAGGCAGAGACGTTTGCGAAGCTCAAAGGAAAACTCGGCATATGCTGCCAAGTTTGAGGGGGAGTTTGTCTGTTTGACTTTGTTGACCGGGTCAATGGGTCTTAGTTTTATTTTTAGTTGTATTTTTATTTATGTTATTGAGGGAGAGAGTGTGCATTTAATGAGGAGAGAGGGTGGCTTGTTTTCTTTTGCCTATAAATAGGCTTGTACTTTGTATTTGTAAAGCGCGGTTGAATAGAAAATTCTGGAGTTTCTTTTGGCAGATTTATAGAGAGAGGGAGAGAGTGTAGAGAGAGAGAGGTAGAGATATAAACTTTATTCCCGCAGGAATAAAGTTGGCCACCATCTTCTTGCATAGGAGCTCGCCAGCACTCCTATTGGGACTCTCGCCATTAACATCTCGCCTATATCATTCCCGCAGGAATAGGAAGCCAACCTCGCCCATCTCGCCTGGAGGTGTATCTCGCCACCCTCTTCTCGCCTGCTACTCCCGCAGGAGGTTCTCGCACAGGAGCTCTCGCCACCTCAGCTTGCCGGAGCAAGGGGAAGGAGGTGCACTCGCACGCGTTGGACTTGGAGGAGTTCTCGGCACCGCACCCTCGCCGCAGCAGCTCGCCGGGTTTTGTGGTCTCGCCAGAGTTGTGTGGAGGTGCATCTCGGCCGAGTAGTGTGGTGTGCGTGCTCGCCGTGGAGAGTGCTAGGTGGAAGGTGATACTGCTCGCCGGCGTTTTGGGGTGGAGCTCGCAGAAGTAGTGTGCGTTGCGAAGTGGTGTTATTCGCGCGTGGTAGGTGTTTCGCTGGAGTGAGTTCGCGTGCCGACCCCTAACGCTTCCAACAATTTACCTCACTTTAAAGCGACAGCTTTTTTCTGTTGGGTTATTAATGTTGGAAGCGAGACCAACATGCGAGCTCACTTCCACTCCACGCTTTTCAAGCACTTCACCGGCGAGTACACCAACCTCCTTCCTCCGGCGAGCACAACCTATCCTCCTTCAGGCGAGCTCTCCCCTTGACTCACGACGAGCACACTCTACTCACGGCGAGATACACCACCACTACTCTATGCGAGCTCCTACAAACTCCAGCGAGCACCTCCACAAAACCCGTGAGTTCCAACTTCACTTCCGCGCGAGATGGGAGCTGGCGAGGCGATTACGACGAGCAGCTCCTGCAGTGAGGCGGGCTGGCTCGGCAGCGTTGCGAGCAGGAAGTGCTCCTCCTTCCCTTAGTCCGGCGACGAGCTGGCGGGCTACTCCTCGAGGCGAGATCTCTGGCGTGAGATGGCTGGCGAGAGATACAGGCGAGAGCTGTTATGCGAGAAGAAATGGCGAATCACTGTTGCGGGAAGAAACTGGCGAGAAGTTTTATTTCCTGCGGGAAATTAAAACTTTATCTTTCTCTCCCTACACTCTCTCTTTCTCTCTCTATGTTTTTCTGCCGAAAAATAAAGCCAAAAACTGCCAACACTTTCAACTCATTTTCTATCTCCCTCTCTCTCGCTCCTGTTCACAAGAAAAAAAAACTTTCTTTTTTCTCTTCTATTCACAGCACACAAACAAATACAAGGGGGGCCTATTTATAGGCAAAGCAAAAACACCTTCCACTCTCTCTCCGCAATAAATGCGGGCTCTCTCTCCTCCACCTATATAATTTAAAATCCTAATAATAAAACCTTTAAACAAATGTTGACCAGGTCAACACAGCTCAAACTCCAACAAACTCCCCCTCAAGCTTGGCAACACATGTCGAGCTTGCCTTTGAGCTTCGCAAACGTCTCTGCCTTCAGCGCCTTGGTGAAAATGTCCGCGACCTGCTCTCCGATGGGGCAATACACAACTTCGACTGTCTTCAACTCCACTTGCTCCCGAAGAAAATGATACCTCGTCTCGATGTGCTTGCTCCTCCCATGCAGCACCGGGTTCTTTGCGAGCTGGATGGCCGACATGTTATCCACTAACACTGTCGTAGGCCCTTCCTGTCCATGATGCAACTCCTCCAATAAGTTCCTCAACTAGATGGCTTGGCAAGTACATGCTGCAGCTGCGATGTACTTTGCCTCACATGAGGATAAGGCTATCGTAGCCTGCTTCTTAGAACTCCATGAGAACACCGCGGTCCCCATGTGGAACACATATCCGGAAGTGCTCTTTCGGTCATTCACATCACCACCATAGTCGCTATCCGAGTAGTCGACCAACTTCAACTCTCCCGCAGATGAGTACTTCAGGCCATGGTCCTTTGTCCCATTCACATATCTTAGGATCCTCTTCGCTGCAGTGAAGTGGTCCTGCTTGGGTTCTTCCATGTACCTGCTTACTACCCCGGCCGCATACATGATGTCAGGTCTGGTGAAAGTCAAGTACCTTAGACTCCCAACCAAACTCTTGAACATCGTTGGGTCCGCAGCTTCTTCCTCCGAGTCCTTCCTCAACTTTGTTCCGGGATCAGCGGGAGTGGAGATAGCCTTGCTATTCTCCATCATGAACTTCTTCAAGATCTCCTCCGCGTACTTCTTCTGCGAGATGAAGATCCCATGTCCTCTCTGTTGCACCTCCACGCCTAAGAAGTAGTTGAGCTCTCCCAAGTCCGTCATCTCGAACTCACTCTTCATCATCCTTTTGAACTCCTCAAACATAGCTGGGTTGTTCCCAGTGAATATCATGTCATCCACATATATGCATAGGATCATGATATCACCATTCTTCTCCACCTTCAGATAGAGGGCATACTCATAGGGGCACTTCACATAGCCATGCTTCTGGAGGAAAGCATCTATCCTCCCATTCCAAGCTCTCGCCCCTTGCTTCAGCCCATACAGTGCTTTTCCCAGCTTGCACACCTTCTTCTCCTGGCCTTTCACCACATACCCCGGAGGCTGCTCGATGTACACATCTTCCTCCATGTATCCATTGAGGTATGATGCCACCGCATCCATCTGCATGATCTTCCACCCATAGTGAGCTGCCAATGCGATGATCAACCTGATGGTGTCAATCCTCGCCACTGGGGCATAGACCTCGTCATAGTCCACTCCTTGGACTTGCCTGTAGCCCTTCACAATGAGCCTAGCCTTGTGCTTCTCCACAACTCCATCCTTGTTCTTCTTCACCTTGTAGACCCACTTCACCCCGAGGGGTTTGTGGCCCGCGGGTGGATCGACCAGCTTCCAGGTTTCATTCTTCTTTATGGAAGCCATCTCAGCATCCATCGCCATCCTCCAAGGTTTCTCCTAGACAGCTTCGTCGTAGGAGTGCGGCTCGCAATATGCCAACAAACAATATAAAGAAAAATGGTTAAGTGTTGGTGCCGTCTCCTCGTAGATCTCCTCCATCCGCCTCATCCTAGGTTGAGGAAGATCATCCTTGCTTCCACTAGTGCTTGCTCCACTAGAACTTCCTCCACTTGAGTTGGGAGTGCAAGCTCCCCCTGAAACTCCACTAGGTGGTGATGGTGGCTCAGCCCCACCATCCTCAGCTCCTGCTTCATGACCACCTTCCTCCTCATCTTCAAAGAACATCCCTTTCTTGCTCCTTGTCTCCTCATCCCAGCTCCAGCAGCTATCTTCTTCAAACACCACGTCCCTCGAGACTATGGCCTTCTCCGTCACCGGGTTGTATAGCTTGTAAGCCTTGCTCTCCGGAGCGTAGCCCATAAAAATGCACTTCTCGCTCCTGTCATCGAGCTTCTTCCTTCTCTGGTCCGGGATGTGAGCATGTGCTACACACCCAAAGACCCTCAAGTGCTTCACACTTGGCTTCCAGCCACTCCAAGCCTCAAACGGGGTCATGAACTTCACACTCTTCGTGGGGCATCTGTTCAGTAGATACACCGCACACTGCACTGCTTCTACCCAGAACATCTTGGGCAACCCCTTGCCCTTCACCATGCTCCTAGTCATGTTCATGATGGTCGAGTTCTTTCTTTCCGCCACTCCGTTCTGCTGAGGTGAGTATGCAATAGTCAACTGATGAGAAATCCCGTTCTCCTTGCAGAACTCATCAAACAATCTAGAGGTGTACTCCCCACCTCTATCGGTCCTCAGCATCTTCAGTGGATGACCACTCTCATTCTCCGCCATCACCTTGAACTCCTTGAACTTGTCAAGGGCCTCAGATTTTTCCTTCAGAAAATACACCCAACACTTCCGACTGAAGTCATCCGTGAAGGTGATGAGTATTTGCTTCCGCCCACTGAGGTGGTCTCAAACGGACCCGCAATGTCCGAGTGAACCAGTTCAAACAGTCTCTTTGCTCTCCGATACTTCCCTCCTTCAAACATCAACCTCTTCTACTTGCCCTTCGTGCACGCCTCGCAGACTTTCTCGGGAGGTGAGATCATAGGTAGATCCTACACCATCCTGGAGTGGGATAGCAGCTTCAAGACTGTGAATCCCAAGTGACCCATCCGGTGGTGCCACAACCATGCTTCCTCTTCTTCCTCCGTCCTCGCGAGACATGTCGTCTCTTGAGTATCCATCTTCAATGTAAAGAGACGGTTCGCCGTCATCTTCACCTTCACCACTTCTTTCCCTTGATGGTTCTTCATCGGCAAAGACCCATCCTTCAACTGGACGCAGTAGCCTCTCTCCACCAACTGCCCAAGGCTTAAGATGTTAGTCTTCAAGCCTGGCACATAGAACACGTCATTCAGGTGCACCTTCTCTCCATTCAGCTTCACAACCACCAAGCCTTTACCTTCTAGCGAGATCTTCAACGCATCCCCAAAGCTAACCTCACCCCCACTGGGTTCCAGGTTAGTGAACATCTCCCTATCTCGTTGCTTGCACCTGTGTCCAGGTACCACACTTCATTTCTATCTTCCTCCGCTCCTCGGTAGGTTAGGAACATCATTGGATCTCCAGCGCCACTGTTGTTCCCATTGTTCCTAGCCTCGACATAGTGGTTTGCTTCTTCTCTCTTCCTCGGCGCCCAACAGTCATAACTCATGTGCCCAAATTTGTTACAGTTGTAACACTGGATTTGGGACATATCACCTCGGCCTCTTCCATGGCCTCTTCCTCTTCCTCTTCCTCTTCCTTCTTGCCAACCTCCTTGAGGTCGCTCCGCCTCTCTTTGGAAATTTTGGTTTCTACCTCCTCTTCTACCTCTGCCTCTGTCTTGATGACCCGGGCCACGCTGACCGCCTCCTCTTCCTGAACTTTCCCCAAAGTTCAACTGGGTCTGGAGTGCTTTTCCCAAGCCACCCACTTCATCATCATCCTGCAACATCCTGTACTCATGAGCTTGCAAAGAGCCTACAAGCTCGTCCACGACCATCTCGGTGAGGTCCTTCGACTCTTCAATTGCCACCACTATATGGCGGAACTTCTTCGACATAGATCTCAACAACTTCTCCATGAAGCTCACATCATCAATCGTCTCCCCATTGCGCTTCATCTCATTTGTGAGCGTCCGCAGACGGGTCATATAGTCACCGACCTTCTCGGTGCTCTGCATCTTCGTTACTTCATACTCCGCACGGAGGGACTGCAACTTCACCTTCTTTGCCTTCTCAACCCCTTGCATGGAGCATTGCAACACCTCTCATGCCTCCTTAGATGTTCTCGCGTCTGAGATCTTCTCGAAGGTTGCTTCGTCAACCCCTTGGTATAACAAGAACAAAGCCTTCTTGTCTGCCTTCCTTGTTTCTCTAAGTGTCGTCTTCTGTGCGTTAGTCAACGCCGCCTCTGCTGCAGCAGTGCGCTCCTCATACCCATTCTCAACTATATCCCATAGTTCTTTAGAGGCGAGTAGCACTCGCATCTGTATGCTCCAATTTCCGTATTTGGGCTTCGTCAACTTGGGGACTTGCCTCGGCATAGCTCCACCCATCTCCATTTCTTCTACACCTCAAATCTTCTGAGTCATCGCAAAGGTTTGCAACCTAGCTTTGATACCAGTTGTTGGAAGCGAGACCAACACGCGAGCTCACTTCCACTCCATGCTTTTCAAGCACTTCACGGACGAGTACACCAACCTCCTTCCTCCGGCGAGCACAACCTATTCTCCTTCAGGCGAGCTCTCCCCTTGACTCACGACAAGCACACTCTACTCACGGCGAGATACACCACCACTACTCTATGCGAGCTCCTACAAACTCCAGCGAGCACCTCCACAAAACCCCGTGAGTTCCAACTTCACTTCCGCGCGAGATGGGAGCTGGCGAGGCGATTACGGCGAGCAGCTCCTGCAGCGAGGCGGGCTGGCTCGGCAGCGTTGCGAGCAGGAAGTGCTCCTCCTTCCCTTAGTCCGGCGACGAGCTCGCGGGCTACTCCTCGAGGCGAGATCTCTGGCGTGAGATGGCTGGCGAGAGATACAGGCGAGAGCTGCTATGCGAGAAGAAATGGCGAATCACTATTGCGGGAAGAAACTGGCGAGAAGTTTTATTTCCTGCGGGAAATTAAAACTTTATCTTTCTCTCCCTACACTCTCTCTTTCTCTCTCTATATTTTTCTGCCGAAAAATAAAGCCAAAAACTGCCAACACTTTCAACTCATTTTCTATCTCTCTCTCTCTCGCTCCTGTTCACAAGAAAAAAAACTTTCTTTTTTCTCTTCTATTCACAGCACACAAACAAATACAAGGGGGGCCTATTTATAGGCAAAGCAAAAACACCTTCCACTCTCTCTCCGCAATAAATGCGGGCTCTCTCTCCTCCACCTATACAATTTAAAATCCTAATAATAAAACCTTTAAACAAATGTTGACCAGGTCAACACAGCTCAAACTCCAACAATTAAGGGCCTGTTTGGTGTGGTGGCGGCGGTCATGGACATTGTGGTCATGAACTATTATTTGTAAATGGAGTGATTATTTGTAAATGGAGTGATCGTGAATTGAGGTTTGTGAACAAAGTTATGTTGGGAAGAATTTTGTTTTCTGTGTTTATGAACGGAAAGACAATTTTGAACGTTTGGTAGTACACGAGTGTGGTGGCTGCCATGAACACTCTTAAGCCTCCCTTTTTAAAAAGTCACATAACAGTTCATATCAAAAAGTTGCATAAAATAAAATAAATGCATTTTTATTTGGATAAAGTTTATGCATAGTATTAATGCTAAAAGTTAAGGGAATTTATATAGGCAGCCCGCGTTTGGCTATTGGCAACCCAAAGATAATAGTAGCCCGACAAAGCGCTATTTGCAGCCCCATTTTCACTACTGCTATTGGCAGCCCAAAATTAAAAAATCATTAAACATGTTTGCAATCCATTGTTCTTATACAAATACTGAAAATGAGAATATAATAAGAACTAATAATGAAGCATAACTAAATTGTGAACTCCTTAGTCGCACACACTTGTTAAAGAACTAACCATTGCACACACTTGTCACAAAACTTCCATTTACATGTATCTGTATAATAAGTTATAATTATGTTGCAGTAATTTTTGTAGCAACGCTATTAGTTTGCAGCAAATAACTCCGATGCAATGGGAAAACACTAATAACTGTGAATCAACAACCCACACAGGAGAAATTACATAATAACTCTCACAATTTCATTGGGGCATTTCCACAAACGCTATGAGTGCAAACAATTTCATTGAGAACATGCAGGATATAATAGATCGACCTTATCAACATCCACATCAGCGACAATGACATTAATGACCTCCACATCAACGACAATGGCAGAAGAAGTTGCACGTAACTCTTTTCGTAAGAGACGAAACAAGAAGAGTGTTTCGAAACTCCAGTAGCTCGCTTATTATGCTTCCCCATGGAGCATGATGCCGACTAGGCAGCAGCGCCCCTAACTCCAGCTCTGAATCGAAGGGGCTGCCAAAGAAAAGCACGAAAAAATTACATTGCTATCGATGCCCTAATGCAAAAGGGTGAACAACGAACCACCCAGAGGAGTTCGCTGGAGTTCTGAGCCACCTTCTCCGGCGGTCGTCGGTGGCCGGCGGCGTCGATTCGCCCGTCCGAGCGGGAGGCGGCGTGCTGGGCGAAATGCGGCGGAAGGGTTTCGGGAGTTAGAAAGCACGGGAGATAGGAAAGGGAGAAAATATTAGGGCTGCTATTAGAGGGGGTTTGGGTTATTTTTAAGTTCTTTTTTGTTGTTTTTCGGGTTGCCAATAGCCAAACGCGGGCTGCCTATATAAATTCCCAAAGTTAAACAGAGCTTCCGAGGCTCTGTTTGGCGCGGTGGGGGCGACTGAAGAAGTAGTGGTGAATAATTAGTTGTTTTGCAGAGTGGTGACAAATTCTGCGAAACTGTTTGGATGAAGTGCGTTTTAGTGCTCTTTGATTTGGAGAAAACAAAAAAATTACTAAATCACAGGAGATTTGAAATGGAGCAGATCTGAAATGGACTAGATCTGAAATTACTAAATGGATAGGTCAACCAAAAGAAGGAGAGGAAGATCGGAGGAGGATTTGGAGTTGCCGGAAGGAGGCGGACGGCGGGTAGATGTTCGCCAGATGGATAGTTGCCGGCGGCCTACATATAGAGGTCGCTGAGTTTGTCGGAGGGAGAAGATCGCCAGCTTGTTAGTGGGTTGCTGGATGGAGTTTTGGCCATGGAGATTGTAGAGAGAGAGAGAGGTTGATGGATGCGTCCATGGCTGCTTGAGGACGAAGGAGCTCGGAGCCGCCGGAGAAGAGATGGAGAAGAGGGAGGAGGAGGTGGAGCTCGGAGCCGTCGGAGGAGAAGGGGAAGGAGCTCGAACCCAATTGCGCTAACCGCGATCTGCGAGGCGTGAAAAAAAATCAAGACTGAAAATCGTGTTATACCACGGTTTTGGAGCGACGGCGACTCGAGTTGTCGTCCCCAAATTTCCGTTTGGCGCGGCATTTTCAAAAACGGCGGCACCCCACTGCCAAAATACCGCGTCAAACAAAGGCTTAACATCAAGGTCTTAAAGGGGCTAGGATATGTACTATATGCAAACACACGTCTGACGATACAAATTTCTTGCAATAAGTTTTAATTTATCAATACAAAAGATAAAACAACGAACAAGGATTCACAATATGAAGTATATGCGAAATAGTGCTCAAACTTTAATTAACTAATAAAATAAAAATTCACAAAGTTCAAGAGTTTGAAACAAAGATTACAAATAACACTCTTTGTGTAGAAAATAAGCACAACATTTAATACTAGGAATTAACTTCAAAACTAAGAGACTCGCACAGAAGTAGTTGTAAAAGGCTTGGAGAGGAAGCTTGATGTGTTTGCTGGTAGCGAGAATCCCGATAGTTGTTTGAATGGGGATTTGGGGCTGCTGGAATAGTGTCCAGCTGCTGGAATTGGGTGCTATAACAACATGAAATAATTTCCTGGGTGCTGGAATTGGGCCCAAGTGCAGGAATTCTAAAATATGGCTGCAGGAACTCAAATGCATGTTGCTGGAAATGAGTCAAGCCTCAGGTATTAAGGGACTGGGTTGCAGGTTTAGGAGGCCCAGGCTACTGTATGGGTGTAGCTGCATGGAGATGGAGGTGGGGGCTTGGTTTGTATGTGGAGGGGGCTTGGTGGGATTCGATGGGAGTGGAAGAGGTGGGAGAGGGGATCA
This sequence comes from Dactylorhiza incarnata, assembly GCA_033032865.1. Taxonomy (NCBI): domain Eukaryota; kingdom Viridiplantae; phylum Streptophyta; class Magnoliopsida; order Asparagales; family Orchidaceae; genus Dactylorhiza; species Dactylorhiza incarnata. Next base: position 9,518,453 of record JAWHQI010000075.1, on the reverse strand, counting down.
ATTTGAGAGGGTGAGTGGGGAGAGGGAATGGGGTGGGCCGACTATAGTAAGGGAGATGGATTAGGCTACACGTGTGAGAGAGGAATAAGGTTAGTGGAGTAGTGGGGAGTTACAGAGGTAGTGGGATAGTGGGTGGGATGGGGTGGTTATGGGGTAGTGGGGTGGCGGTTATGGAGTAGTGGGTGGTGGCTGGCCGGAGGTGGCCAGATGTGTTTGTCGGTGAGGTGATCGGTGGTTGTCGCCGGAAGTGTTTTCTGGCGATTGCCGGAAAATTAAAAAATGAATAAAACGATAAGGGGATTGGAGAGGAATCATCAGAGGTGACAAGAGTTGGTTTTTCGGTGATAACGAGAGGTGGATGGGAGGGGATTTTGGAGGTGTTTGAGGGCTTTTTTGGGTGGTGTTTGGGGAGGGGAATTGTGGAGGGAGGGGGGGGGTCGACTATATGGAGGGTGGGGTGGGGGTCCACGACAAGGGGGAGATTGAGCGTGACAGGCTATGGGGTGGGAGGTGGAAAGGGGTGGTTCCATGACAAGGGGGAGGTTGAGGGTGTCTGGTTACGGGGTGGGATGTGGAGAGGGGTGGTTCCACGACAAGGGGGAGGTTGAGGCTGGTCTACTATGGGGTAGGAGGTGGAGAGGGGTGGTTCCATGACAAGGGGGAGGTTGAGGGTGTCTGGCTACGGGGTGGGAGGTTGAGGCTGGTCGACTATGGGATAGGAGGTGGAGAGGGGTGGTTCCATGTAAAGGGGGAGGCTATGGGTGGCCGGCCAAGAGAGTGGGGAAGGAGGAAGTAGTGGCCAGCCAAATGGGAGAGGGAGGGGAGGGGGCTTCACGCACACGAGTCCGACTTTGACACCTGAATGATCAAAAGAAGGCTTCTGCACTCAACTTTCAATGCCTCTTTTTAGAGCATTCTACCTCTATATATAGAATTGTGAGGGGGCAACGAACGGTCATGATTCTCTGTTCGTTGCCTATCTAAAAAAACAAAATTGCACAATGTAATAAAAAATATAAAGAAAAAAATATGTTACATTCGGCGATCCGCTTTGAATGCGTGGCCCTGATCGTCACTGGGTCTATGGTCGGCAGGGATAGACCCTAACGGGTTGGGTGGCCTTATCCCCATTAACTCCACCCGCCTCAAAATCATTTATCTCCGAAGAATGGAGATGGTCGTAATGTCGTCGTAGAGCCGGGGCGAGTCTCTCAAGATCTGGCGTAGAAATCCAAGTGTCGTCGATAAAAGTGCGTCCTCGCCAACAGACCAAGTATTTGACTCTGTTTGGTGCCGGTGCAAGCTCATGGGTAACGATCTCAGTGATGTCGTCAAATTGTCCTGAACCAGTGGATGATGAGACCGGTGTCGGAGGAAGTGGTACTGCTGCAGAAGAAGCTGGATCTATAAATGGATAAGTGACGGTGTCCCAATACATAAAAATAAAAATTTCATCACCGAAATTCAGGTTAAGTCTGCGGGGTTTCTACCGCAAGTGATTGAATGTAACATCTCTAGAAAAATTAAATTATACCTGACGCAAAGAGATCCGGATACTTCTGCTGCATCAGGTCCAGTGGCTCCCATGCGTGCTCCTCCTGTCCATGATTCCTCCTAAGGACCTTGATCAGCAGGACCTTCTTGCGCCGTAGGACTCGCATCTCGGTTTCGTCTATCTAGACCAGCTCCACGTGAACCGATCGATCAGTAGCTACTGGCCAATCTGTAGTAGATATCTGCTGCTCCGGCCGTAGTAGAGCTCTCTTAAGGTAGGAGATATGGAAGACGTCGTGCAAACCCGCTAATTCCGGCGACAGCTCTAGTCTGTAAGCCAGGGGGCCGATCTGCTCTAGGATCCTGTAAGGCCCCATATACCTAGGATTGATCTTCCTCCGCCCACGTACCCGCGAGACTCCGTGCATCGGACGTATCTTAAAAAAACCTCTTCTCCAACTTGGAACTTCACTGCATGATGTCACGCATCGTAATACTTGACCTGCCTTCTCTGGGCTTCTAGCATCCTGTCTCAGATCAATCTCACCCGAGTGTATGTGTCCTCTATGAACTCCGAGCCGAGTGCCTTAGGATCCTCATCCTGGATCCAAGACAGTGGAGTCCTGCACCTCCGTCCGTATAATGCCTCGTAAGGGGCCATGCCTATGCTGGACTGATGGCTGTTGTTGTAGGAAAACTCTACCATCGGCAACAGTCTCTCCCATGGCTATCCGCGGTCCATAATACATAGGCATAATAGATCCTCCAGCGTCTGGTTGGTACGTTCTGTTTGTCCGTCCGTCTGTGGGTGCATTGTTGTGTTGAAGGTCAACCGTGTACCTAAATACGCCTGGACTGATCTCCATTCTTGGGATGAAAAGAGTCCATCCCAATCTGACACGATCGTCCTAGGCACACCATGATATCAAACAAACTACTCCACAAATCTCCGCACCAAATCACTGACCGGGGCATCCTTCCTGACCGGAATAAATCTGGCCACCTTCATCAACCTGTCGACGATCACCCATATTGAATCATTCCCCGCATATGATCGGGGAAGCCATGTATAAAGTCCATCGTGATGTCGTCGAACTTCCACTCCGGCACCGGGAGTGGGTGCAACTATCCGGCCGGGCTCTTGCATTCCGCCTTCACTAGCTGGCAAGACTCGCAGTGAGTCAAAAAATAAGTGATGTCCCTCTTCAAGCTTGACCAGTACATGGTCCTCTTCAAGTCCGTCGTCATCTTGGTGAAACCCGGGTGCACTGAATACTTGCTGCAGTGAGCCTCAATCATGATGTCGTCCCGAATCATGCCCCCTGCCGGTATGTAAACTCGGCCTCTGAAGCACAACAGCCCATCCTTAAATGAATAGTCCCCAGCTGTGCCTGCCTCCAAGGCCCTGAATATCGACTCCAACTTGGCATCCTGCCTCTGTCCATCCCTGATGCGGTCTCGAATGTCATCCGTGGTACTCATTGCTGCCAGGTACTCCTCGTAGAGCTTAGGGTCATCTGAGGATACCAAGGTGATATGCATGTCCTCTAGCATACTCACCAGCTCCAAAGCCATCAGCTGGGGCTCCGCTCCCATTGTAGTAGCTCTCCGGCTCAGCGCGTCCACTACCACATTAGCCTTCCCTGGATGGTAGTGCATCGTATACTGGTAGTCCGATAAGAACTCCAACCATCGTCTCTGTCAAATGTTCAGCTCCTTCTGTGTATCCACGCACTTTAGATTCTTGTGATCTGAGAATATATCGCAGTGGACACCGTAGAGGTAGTGCTGCCAGATCTTCAGAGAAAAAATAACCGCTCTCATCTCCAAGTCGTGCACCGGTTAGTTCCCCTCATGATTCTTCAACTGACCAGAAGCGTACGCTATCACATGCCTGTTCTGCATCGGAACGACACCCATCCCCTGATACGACGCATCATTATACACCTGAAATCATTCCTTCCCCGTCGGAAGGGAAAGGATGGGGGTCGATGTAGGCCGACCCTACAGCTCCTGGAAGGCCGATTCGCACTGCGGCTTCCAAATGAAAGCGGTATCCTTCTTCTTCAAGGATGTGAGCGGGAGGGCTCTCTGAGAAAATCCCTGTATGAACTTCCTGTAATAACCGACAAGCCCAAAGAAACTCCGCACGTTGGTGGTCGTCTTCAGCGGTGGCCAGTCCCACACTGCCTGGATCTTCGCTGGATCCCCTGATCATCTAGCTCCATTGATAATGTGACCGAGGAAGGCCACCTCCTTTAGCCAAAACTGACACTTGCTGAACTTCACGTAGAGACTGTGCTCTCAAAGTTTCTCCAACGTCAGTGTCAGATGTCGTGCATGCTCCTCTTCCGTCCTCGAGTAATTGAGAATGTCGTCGATGAACACGATGACAAAGATGTCGAGATATGGCTCGAAAAACTGGTTCATCAGACTCATAAATGTCGACGGTGCATTCGTGAGCCCGAAGGGCATCACGGTGAACTCATACAGTCTGTATCGTCTGCTGAAAGTCATCTTCGGGATGTCCTCCTCCTGTATCCACAGCTGATAATACCCCGACCTCAAATCCAGCTATGAGAAGCAGTGGGCTCCCTCTAGCTGGTCAACCAGCTCATCGATCCTAGGCAGCGGATACGTATTCCGAACCGTCAACCTGTTCAATGCTCTATAATCGATGCACAGTCTGAGCATCCCATCATTCTTCTTTACAAATAGCACCAGAGCTCTTCAAGGTGAGGAACTCGATCTAACAAATCCAGCTTCCACAAGTTCCTGTAACTGGCTCCGTTAATTTTAATGGTTGAAAATAGAGTCTTCAAGCACAGCCACTGATTTAATGGTTGAAAATAGAGTCTTGAAGAAAACGTTGTGGTAGGTTTTGTATATTGTCGAAAATGGCCGTTAATTTTGAATTTCGATGGTTGAACGAAAGGATGAAAAATCTGAATTCAAGGGCATTTTAGGATTACCAAATGTTGCATCAAAGGATGCTTATCCTTTATAGAATTGTAGATTCTTTTCTTTCATCTTTCTCTTCACAAATATTTTTTCCCAATTTCAAATCTCATCCAGTACTTATGATAATAGAACAATTGCTCTATTTATTTGTGATTTTTATACGGATGGAAATTCGTGGCTTGGTGATAATATGTTGGGGTTTCCAAAGAAAAATGGCATAAAGGCTCAAATATGGGAAGTAGCAATTAAGATGTGTTGGTTAGGCTCATGAATCAAACACAATTTCAAAGATGGCCTAGAACATTTCCAAAATAGGAGTCATAATTAGATCAAGCTTTGAGAATGTAAGTCCCTGTTTTAAAAAATGTAAATTACAAACATTAATTTCAAAGAGCGTAATCTTTTACTTGACATTTGAATCAACTGAGCTATTATTGAATGATCCTTCTTATAATTACAGACTACAAAGAATTGAAAGTTTCATAAAATTTCTTTTTACTTGCAAAGTAATATTCAAAATTTTCCAAAGTTACAAAGTAATGAATTTCACCTCATTCCTAATGAGATAATGACACACCCCCTAAAAGTTATTTTTCAAACAATTTACGTACTTTTATGAAAAATATTTGCTCTAGAATAAGCAAAATAACTTAAAGTTTTATTTAAATGGTGTAATATTAATTTTTAATACTGAACTATATGGAGAAAGAATTTTCTTTTAAATTCAAATTAATGAAAAAAGATGCAAAATTTTCCAAATAATATGTTACTCCCCTGCACTTGCATTTAATTTCACAAAGATTTTCATGATACGAATAAATAATAAACTTGGGAAAAAGAATAATATTACGAGATTTGTGATGTTCCGTCCAAGCACTATATGATCTTTGACGGACTTCCACTTTTGTATCGTCTGCACAAACATGTTTATTCATAATCATGTGATTCTGCAATTGTTAGAAAACAGAAAGTACAAAAAGAAAATAGAAATATAATATGCAAAATCACGAACACAAATGAAACATCAAAGCAACAAACATGTTAAAACAATGGCGTTGTTCATTTGAGATTGGTATAAATCCCAAATAAACTACGAAAACAACATAACGAAGGAAATCATTTTTCAAGTGGCTCTTCTACTCCTGAAGGTTCCTGAATTACAAGTGATAAATTTAGGTTGGGAACGGTATTGGTATTGTCTTTCTTAAGTGTAATCGACTCATTCTTGACATGCATAGCGAGAGATGGCTAAGAAGGGATAACCAAAAATAAGTGGTGATTCCATATTGTCTTCAATTTTAAGCACTACAAAATCAAGATAGAAACTAAAGGGTCCTAATTTGACTGGAATGTTCTCAACTATGCCTACAGGATAATGAATTGTTTTATGGGTAAGTTAAATTAAAATTATTGTTGGTTTTAGGTTTTTAATTCCAAGACGTTTAAAAATAGAGTGGGGGCATCATATCAATCGATGCTCCATAATCCCAGAGTGCGTTTAGAGTTAAATTGGAAATAAAATTGGAAAAAATGAAACTCCCCGGATCCATAAGTTTAGGCGGAACATTATTTTGAAATATTGTTATGCATTTTTTCGTAACCGTTATAGTGCCGAATTCTTCCTAGTTTCTCTTCGGAGATAATATTTCTTTTAAGAATTTAGTATAACTCGACATTTGAGTCAAAACATCAAGTAACGGAACATTAATATTCACCTTTTTAATCATCTGCAAAAATGATTTAAATTTTTTCTCGTCACGCTCTTTTTGTATCCTTTGGGTAAGGGATATCAGGAGCACTCAGATCTGGTATCTCTTTTAGATTTTCCTCGGAAATGGTCTGTGTAAAATTCTTCTTTTCTCCTAAAGCCATAATATTCCCAGGAAGCTAAGGACTTTTCCACTTCTAAGAAATATGGCATTAATATCCTCCTGTGGGTTTACTTCCTTGTTTCTGGGTTGAGTTTCTTGTAATCATTCAGAAGTTACCTTAACCAGTTGTCTGATTTATTGTTCAAGATTCTGCATAAAACCTTCGTGATTGCATAGAGATCCTTCGAGTGATAGGATTCTCTTATCGGAGTTTGTCGTGAACATCCCCTTAAATTCCTCGAGGTTGGGTCTCCTATATTCCTGAGTATTACCTGTTGTATTAATTTTGGTGGTTTCTGAGCATTTTCTGGGTTGCTTCAGGAAAAGTTAGGATGATTGCGCCATCTCAGATTATAAGTTGAAGAATATGAGTTATTCAACGAGTTATATGCTGGTCTAGGGTTATTATTATTATTACCCACATACACAAGACACTCTATTTTTTGAGGGGTAAACATGGCTAGTGATTGAGGGTCTTGCTCAAGAGAGCAACCCTCAGGATGTCCTTGTAGTCCGAGGAATTGTTGTGATGGTCGAGAAAGGTTATCTATCTTCTTCATCAAGTTTTCAACTTGTAGTGCTAGAGATGTCATAACATCAATGTTGTAGACACATGATTATTTTCTTGGCCCTAACAATGGTCCATTAATAATTATTGACGACCATATCTTTAATTAATTCTTGGGCGGCCTCGTGTGTATTATTATTCAATGTTCCTCCTACAACGGCATTGATCATTTGTTTGGTCCCGAGGTTGAGACCATTATAGAATGTCTGTATCTGAACCCAAGAGGGTAAAGCACAGAGAAGACAATGACTTAGTAAATCCTTAAATCTCTCTCAAGCATCATATAATGATTCAGATTCTAATTGAACATATGAAGATATGTCATTTCTTAGTTTGGCTGTCTTTTTAGGTGGAAAATATTATGATAAAAACTTCTCCATCATTAGATCTCAAGCTTTGCTCGAACCTCTTGGTAGAGAGTTCAATCATTGCCTAGTCTTATTTTTTTAAGGAGAACGGGAATAAATGAAGTTGTATGACGTCATCAGTGACATCATTTATCTTAAATGAAGCATAGATTTTAATGAAATTTGCGATATGACTATTGTGGTCTTCATCTTGTAGGCCATTAAATTGTACAAACTATTGCACATATGGATGATGCTCGATTTGAGTTCAAAGTTATTAGCGGCTACTGTCGGACATATAATACTAGATCCCATGCCTTTAAGATTTGGTTGAGCATAGTCGGACATAGTCCGCATATGTTCACCATTATCATCTTCCACATTATTAGCCATAATGTTAGGATATAAAGTGATATTGGTTTCTAAAAGTTTGAATATCACTTACCTTTCCTTTAGTGGGTGTAACCTTTTTCTTAGCGAACGCCTAGGCTCTGGGTCTACTTGATAGAAATTCGTGATAATTTCCCCGAGACAACGCTTTATTATGAAAGGGGAATTAATATGACAAGATTTTTAAGCGACAAAAGAGGGATTAAAAGTAAAATTTCTAAAATCATCAAACTGAAAACAACTATTTTTTGGTATTTTTGGTTGCAAAGCAAATATGTGAAAATAACGTACTACTATATAATACTAACAAGATAAAAAGGTTTTCAATTTGAATATAAATTCGTCATCCGTGTCCCCGACAACAACAATAGAAACTTGATACGCTCCTTTCACATCCGTATTAGCGATAAATTTGCGTATGTTTTAGGCAAACACACCTATCATTGTAGTATTGGACTTCTTAATATATCAAGGTTCACATTTATAATTTCCTAGGGATTGTCTTTTACGTAACCTACTTCTATTCTCTCTTGTTATCTTACTAATTTTATATTTGGGAAATATTTTTTAATAATAATAATAATAATATACTAAAACTAATATATGATAACTAGTACTCTTGATATTTGGGGTAATGTGTCTATTTAGAATCACTACAAGATAAAAGGTCTTTTTAAGAGTTTACAATTATATTTAAAAAGCAGTGTTTGATTCAAATCTACTCCGCGGGATTCCACGCCACTTTGGTCTCAACATCATATGGGTAGTCGAAGCTCTGATAAAAAGCAGTGTTTGACACAGCTGGTGAGCGTCATGACCGGGTTAGGTGTCATGATCGCGCTGCTTCGTGGGGGAGTGGCGATCTCCTGGTCATTTTGAAGTCGGCGAGCTCACAGGCGCAGAGCGGTCTGCTGATCGCGCGGGTTGACCATTCTGGTCGCGCGATCTGGGGTGATGACTCAATCTCATAGGGTGATGACTGGATCAGGTCGCACGCCTATAAATAGGAGCCACTGTAGCAGCGAAATAATCGCACCAAGTGTAAGCTGAGCTCGCGCCTCTTTCTTGCGGTCTCATTTTTGTGACCGGCTGGTTAGCTGATTGAACTTGTCTTGTGCAGCTTCTGCGGACTGTGCGGGCAGCAGCGGTCACCTGTTATTCTAAGGTGTTCGGGCGGTCTCGCGGCTTGCAGTGCGGGTTGCAGGAGTTCGGGAGAATCAGTGGAGTTCGAGAGGTTGCGGAGTTCGCGGCTGGTGTTGTTCAGGTCGCTGACATGTGTTCGGGCGGTCTTGTTTTCTAGTCGCGCGAACAGCCAGTTCGGGCGGTCAGGTGGTCTCAGGATTTCAGACCGCTGGTTATCTTTCTTCAGTTGTATTTTCTCCTTTGTTTTGTGTACTGGCGAAATCATGTCTCGCCATGTATACCTCGCCTTGTAATGAATATTTCTGCTATTATCAATAAAGTTTACCTTGCTTCATGTGCTTCTGGTTGTTGGCTGTAACTTTGAGTTGTACGATTCCTGCTCACTCCTAGATCTTGAAAAACTTCACAGTGCGTTGTACCAAAAGAGACCCACCGAAAATTGCTATTCGGAAATGGGTAGATCTCTCCCAACAAAAGTCGGGGCTCGCCAAGCCCCTTCGAAAATTAAAAGAAAAGGATGAATGCAAATTTCAAGATGAAAGAAAACCACGATATTTCGGTGATTCGAAGAACAAGCCACAAATTCCACCACAAGAAAAATCTAGAGAAAAGAAAACACATGAGTGGAGCGTTCGTTACCCTGCTTGAGATAAGATTAGCCTCAAGCATGCACTCGCCCGGTCGCTCTTCTACGGAACCAACGGAAGCGCGTTGTTTGGAGAGGAGTCCGTTCTCCGTCTTTGCTTCACGCTTATCCAAGATCCACACGAATCCACCACGCGCCGTGGAGGAAATCCCGTCACAAAGTGAAGGCTTGAAGGGGGGGGGGGGGGGGGGGCGGATTTTCCCAGGGGAGGAAGGGTGGTCGGTAGCTTGAGAGGGAGAGAGAGAGGGAGGGGCGGCCTTGGCCGAACCTTGAGAGGTGGAGGAAGAGAGGGGGCGGCCCAAAGGTGGCCGGCGGTTTGAGCGGGAGAGAGAGAGAGGGAGGGGCGGCCTTGGCCGAACCTTGAGAGGGGGAGGAAGAGAGGGGGAGGCCCAATGGTGGCCGGTGGTTTGAGAGGGAACGAGAGAGGGAGGGGCGGCCAAGGAGAGGAGGGGAGAGAATTGTAGGAGAGAAATTATGGCTCAATTTCTTAATTCATTCCTTGTTAAGTCCAAATCCTCCAACATATAGCCTTTTATTACAACCACAGTGGCTAAACGCCGTCCAAAGTAAAATAATAAAACAAAACATGACAAGTCCCAATAATTAAAATAAAGCATGTCAATTTTAATTAATAATTATAAGGATAATTATTAATTAAAATTTTATTTTAAAAGCATGACAATATTATTTAGTAATTATAATTAAATCATTATAACTATTAATTAATGTTCTTGCGTCACGGATAGAGGTTGTAGCGGCGATGGCGTCCGTCATAAATATCGTCGCGGTGACGACGACGTAAGTCTTTGGTTGGAGAGGCGCCGTCATCCGCAAGCGCGCCGATTGAATCTGTAAGCGCACCGGGACTATCATCTACCTATTGAGGGCCGTCGTCTCCATCAAGGGGCCAGTAGGTTGTTTATACTGCGGTCCAGAGGACAATCCCTGAAAACATACACCTGACCTTAAAGACTGGTGGGTTCCAACAAAGAGTACACAAGACTCTATAGTGCACCTAGGACGTGTACAGAGGCGGACGAAGGGTCTAGGCCTGTAGTGTGTATACCCGCCTAGGAAGTGGAGGCACCCGCTCCACCGCTGCCGTAGCCACAATGGTGGTACCAGAGAGTGTAGTTAACTCCAAAAATTGGGAACGAGAGGTCTGTGATCACAGTCATGTGTGTGAGTTGCACTTGTATGAATCATAACATAGCATGCATATCATACATAAACCATAGAACATAATTTGTAGACCCTTATCATATAAATTAGTATGAGCTCTTTTATATGATAAGTTATAATTCCAGAAATCTTAACTTATAAGTTTGTATTAAGTTTGTATGGGCATTTATATAAGTTAAGATACTCATTTGATGGTATTATACTTTACTTGTTACTGTGCTTGCGCGTACTGCTTTACTTACTTCTTTTATCGTTCATTACTGCTTACCTGCTTATACTGTTGGTATAGTACCTTGTGATATATATATCTACTAGTACAGCTTACCTGGTTAAACATATACTTGCTAGCGTAGATTCCCTTGTCACCTCCATATTGTTATTACTATATTTGTTGTCCTCCGCTTCCTTCCTCCCGCTCGATACCTAGGAGTAGCGGGGGGAGGCAGGGACAAAATTGGCTTAGTCTTAAGACTAACGGTCGGTTGTGACCGTGGGAGTCCGAGGAGATGGAGCACCAGCCGGACGAGGTGGCAGGACTAGAAAAGTAGATGCCGCTCACTACTTCTCCTACGAGTCAGGTGATTTATGATGAGAGTGTTTAGCTTCCGCATAGAGATGTTGTGAGAGAGTGGCTCTTTTGTTATTTTCATTTGGATATGTATCGGCCATATGCCCTTACTCACTTTTGTGCTCATTGCTGGACTACTTATATACATTTATGAGATTTTGTGATTGTGGACTTGTTCATTTCTTTTATATACTTTTACTCTCCATTGGCCTAAAGGTTAAATGATCGTACGAGCCGGCAGGATGGGCACCTTGCGGTGGCGGCTAACCCGAGTGTTGGTGTCATCCGTAAGGCGGCGGTTCTGGGCATAAGGTCGGGTAACCCTCCTAGTAAGGGGGAGGGGGTCTTACATTCTGCGCTTGGGACTCTGAGTTTGTCTTTGAGATTTCTTCTTGGAGCATCTTGGTTGAATGTTGACTCAATCCCCTTAAGGCACCTCGTTGTTGTTACCTTTCGTATTTCTTGACTCATGAAATCGTAAGATTCTCCTAGTAAGAAGCAGACTACTACGTGCTCTCCACCTATGAAGCCAAACATGTTGCAGCATTAGCATTCGCATGCATGGTTATTTGGTTGAAAAACCTATTAGTTGAGCTACATCAAAAACAAGCAGGGGCGGATCCGGAGGGGGGCCCGAGGGACACTTCCCCCCCCCCCCCCCCCCATTATTTTTCAAAATTGTTAGTGGATTTGGATTCCTCTCGCCGAGGCAATGAATTTTGACTACTTATATGTCAAAAACGGTGGCCAGATGAAGGAGAAACAGCTCCGATAAGAAGGAAGTGTTCTCACGTCATGTAACTAGTTTTTTTGGGACAAATATTGGTTATTCGCGGACCAAAGTTGGCTATTTATAGACAAAATTTGGCTGTTCGCAGACCAAGTTCAGTTATGTGCACCCCCAAAATTAATTTCCCACATGTGATCCACGACCCTCCTACTCACCCCGCTAGCATTTGTGTTTAGAAATTTTTTGTGCACCCTCATTTATAATTTTCTGAATCCGCCACTGAAAACAAGAGATCAATATTTATGTTGATAACAACAGCGCTATTTTGTTTACCAAATTTAAGTGTTCAGATAATCAAATAACCCGCAAGAAACACATCAACATCAAAAGTCATTTAATTTAGGAGCAAGTGAAAAAACATTGTGGAGCTGATCTATTGCAAGACAAAAGACTAGATTGCAGAAATTTTGACAAAGCCATTAAAGACCGAGATATTTCACACGCTAAAAACCAAATTAGGTGGAGTGGAGTCGTGTAAGTTGTAGCTGAGTAAAGTAAATATTTGAGAGCTTTGCAAAACAAAGAATGCAAGTCTTCTTTATTAATAAATTGTTCTGCTCTGTTTCTAGTTCTTGTTTGTCTTTGTCATTGAGTTCACTATGCTTCTAACACAAAGATCTTGCGGCAGTCGAAATTCTTGTCACCGCCGCCAAATAATATACATTATATTGCCAGAGAAGCGGAGTGCAGCAACACCATCACCGTGCCCCAACGCCAGCTACAGCGGGTTGGAGGAGCCATCCTTGGTTAGCTAATGCACAGTATCAACAGCGCTCGTTAAGCTCAATGACTTTATTTAAAATTTTCTTCAAATCAAAAAGGGAAGAAGCTAGGAAACATAGAAGCCCAGAAAAAGAAAATGTAAAGATCATATGTCGGCCCTACTTGCCTTCATCACGCCAGTAGCTAGAAGAACATGAATCCTGAATATAAGGAGGAAAGGGCAAAGTCATTGAAACATGTCACGGTCAACACAATCTCTTTTACTCCTTCAAAGTGCAAATGATTGATGCTGTCTATTACCATCATTACCCCAATCTAGTAACATGCAATTGCAAGTACTCTCAAAAAGTTACCCACTCCACCCCACGGCTTTACAATGAACAGGCTGACAGTAAGTTTTACCCAAGTGAAAAGGCAATGATATAACAATAACGCCATTATTCTTGCAATTCATGGGATTATGAGATAAAAGTTAAATAAAAATAAAAACGCTTTTTAGGCGCAGTAGAAAAGTTAATTAGTTACCAACTACATTTAAGCTAATGATAAAAGGATACATGTAGCGATTTACTCAGAACAGATATATGCTAACTTATGCTAATGCCGTTTGTTGACTAAGGCTGCTTGGGCGCCGTTGATGGGGCTTCTGACGGCGATGATCGGTTCCGCTCGATCAGCTCCCTTGCTAGAGCATGAAGGTCATCTCCGTCGTGGCTACCGGATCTCTCAGCCACTTGTCTCATCGCACTACCCCCGAGCTGCTGCGGGAGCCGGAGCTCCACCGAGCGATTCTGCTGCGGAGGATTCTGCATTTGTAGTTGCGGATCGAAGAGTGATGAAAGGTCGATGGCGGAATGAGACGGCAGATTGGCGGAGGAGAGGAGGTCTGGCATTGAGAAGGCGTTTGGTTGGGGGAGTACCGTCGGGGGAGGCGGCGGCGGTGGAGGCATGGGTAGCTCCAGTGTGGCAAGGTGAGCCTGCAGGTAGGAAAGCTCGGCTTGGAGGCTGACAACCTGAATTTCTCTGCATGTCAGTTATTTCCTCTTGCGAGAGAGAGAGAGAGAGAGAGAGAGAGAGAGAGAGAGAGAGAGAGAGAGAGAGAGAGAGAGAGAGAGAGAGAGAGAGAGAGAGAGAGAGATTCATTATCAACACAATGCAGAGAAATTTTGTTCCGGATGTAAAATATTCTCGCATAAAGGCAGGCTAAAATGACATGCATTAAAAATGGAATACTATTACAATAAAAACATATATTAATGATAACCATTAAAAATGGAATTTGTATCTGGAAATATATATATATATTCTCGCATAAAATCAGACTAAATGACATGCATTAACAATGGAATTGTATATAATAAAAAATATATATAGAAGCTAAACCAGTTATAAGTATATATATTGATTAGAGTGTTGTAGAAGGGTGTCTCCTTTAATGGTTCAATGCAAGAACAAAAATTCAGTTGCGGTGAAAACTACATATGGATTGTGTGTTTAGGGATATCAAGGAATATAAAACCTGCACAGATCTGTAGACAAGAGGAGTGGGATCGGAAGGGTAACACTTAACAACATTCTCTTCAGAATAGTACCAATCTCTCTCTCTCTCTCTCTCTCTCTCTCTCTATATATATATATATATATATATATATATATATATAGTTTTAGAACCACGCAAAAGAAACATATTGTGTTCATATATGATTTAAATCATGATTATTTCCTCATCAAAGTTGAATCAGTAAATCACGCAAACACTCAATTGACTCAACAGCTTCGTTCAATACTGACCTGTTGCTGCAGGGCGAAGATGTGGGCGACGCAGCCATAGACAGGGTCGCGCAGCCTTGACTGCGCCTCGTAGCAGATGGTGACGACAGCGTCGAGCCGCTTGTGCGCTGGGATGTGGATGAGGAGCTTCGACACATTGCTAGCGCCAAAGACCTTGTGCACGGCCGCAAAGTGTGCCGCGCCCTGCTCAGAGTCAAAATAAGGCGCGAAGATGCAGCCGGTCACACACTTTCTTCGGAGAAACTTGCAAGCGCCGCAGGGCCCGCCTCCGGCGCCGCTGGACCCGCCAGCTCCTCCGTATCCTGCGCCACTTCCTCCGGCCCCTCCGCTGCTGCTTGTACTCCCTGCACTCATATCACCTTCTGCGCGCTTCTCTTATTTGTCTCCTATATATATATATATATATATATATATATATATATATATATATATATATATATATATATATATATATATATATATATATATATATATATCCCCACTAAGTTTATGATTATTCACGATTCTTTGTGGAGTGTTGGGACGGAGAGGAATGAAGCTAGGAGAGGCGAGGGTGAAGTCTATGCCAATTATTTATTTAATGAGTCCGTCCTATTGGTAGAGGGTCGTGTTGGGGGGTTACTGTGTGCGTGGGGCTTGGATTTCTTTATTATGTTTTCGGTTTCTGCTTCTCTTTGTATTGATGAGTCTTTAAAGCCACGGCAGGGAAGGAAGGCTACCCCTCCAGAGCCTAGCAGCTTGCGTGAAGCAAACATGTGATGGAGGGAAAAATCTAGCAACCTTAATGACTCCTATTTGCTTAATATTTCAATATGTTTTTCCCTTTTTCTTATATTCCGCACCTTACCAATAATAATGAACAGTTGGTGGCAGTTGTTCTCATTTTCCTCCTCATTGCTTTTATATCTCATTCATGTATGTTGACCGGTACATTCTCTTCTTATTCTCTCTCGCCCTTATCCATGTGGCATTTAATAATTTATAATAAAATACATCACCGGTACAAAATATAAAGACTTATATAGACACACAAGGCTTTCACTATACGGGGATCACAGGCCCGTCAGTGCCTGAAAGAATTCCTGCCGTATTAAAAGTGTAATAATGAATGTGGGTGACTGTATTTTTTTGAATATTGCACATGCATACGTAAAAAAGAGGCAAAATTGAAGTAATAAATGTTACAACAAAACAAAGACCCCTAAACCCTAGATATACGAGTAGTCATGCACGGAGGACCCCATGCGGGTGAGGCGACATTCGGCGTGGGCGGCGACATTGTTCGTGGGCGGCGACATTGGTCATGAGCGGCGACATTGGTATTGGGAGGAGACATTCAGCGTGGGCGGCGACATTGGTCGCATGTGGAGATATTCGGCGTGGGCGGCGACATTCGGCGTGTGCCGCGACATTCTCCGTGGGCGGCAACATTCTGCGTGGGCGACGGAATTGATCGTGGGCGGCGACATTCATCGTGAGCGGCGACATACGGCGTGTGCGGCGACCTTCGGTGTGGGCGGAGACATTAGTCTTGGGTGACGACATTTTCAGTGGGCTTGGTCGTAGGCGGCGACATTGGACGTGAGCGGTGACATTCGCCGTGCTTGCTTCGCTCGTAAGCCAACTGGCTGCGCCCACAAACATATTCAATGTTGCTTATGAAAAACACAAATTTAAAAGTGCTTATGTCTAGAAAACACGCAAACGGCCACTTTTGGCTAAAATAGAGATTTATACATTATTTGTTGTCAAATTATTACATAGACTTTATTGTAACATATTTTACTTTTACTAATCCACACTCCTCCCCTCTGACTTGGATGCACAAGTGGGGCAACACATACCATATCAAGAAATTTTAGAAGCAAACATGTGATGGAGGGAAAAATCTAGCAACCTTAATGACTCGTATTTGCGTAATATTTCAATCTGTTTTTCCCTTTTTCTTATAAAACTTTGATGAAATAGATTCCACACCTTACCAATAATAATGAATAGTTGACGGTTATTCTCATTTTCCTCCTCATTACTTTTATACCTCATTCATGTATGTTGACCGGTACATTCTCTTCTTATTCTCTCTCGCCCTTATCCATGTGACATTTAATAATTTATAATAAAATATGTCACCGGTACAAAATATAAAGACTTATATAGACACACAATGCTTTCACTATACGGGGATCACATGCCCGTCGGTGCCTGAAAGAATTTTTGCCGTATTAAAATTGTAATAATGAATGTGGGTATTAAAATTGTAATAATGAATGTGGGCAATCGGGTTCCGACTGTATTTTTTTGAATATTGCACATGCATACGTAAAAAAGAGGCAAAATTGAAGTAATAAATGTTACAACAAAACAAAGACCCCTAAACCCTAGATATACGAGCAGTCATGCACAGAGGACCCCATGCGGGTGATGCGACATTCAGCGTGGGCGGCGACATTCGGCGTGGGCGGCGACATTGGTCGTGGGCGGCGACATTGGTTGTGGGAGGCGACATTGGTCATGAGCGGCGACATTGGTATTGGGAGGAGACATTCAGCGTGGGCGGTTGGTCGCATGTGGAGATATTCGGCGTGGGCGGCGACATTCGGCGTGTGCCGCGACATTCTCCGTGTGTGGAAACATTCTGCGTGGGCGACGGAATTGATCGTGGGCGACGGAATTGATCGTGGGCGGCGACATTCATCGTGAGCGGCGACATACGACGTGACGGTGACATTCAGTGTGGGCGGAGACATTAGTCGTGGGTGACGACATTTTCAGTGGGCTTGGTCGTAGGCGGTGACATTGGACGTGAGCGGTGACATTCGCCGTGCTTGCTTCGCTCGTAAGCCAACTGGCTGCGCCCACAAACATATTCAATGTTGCTTATGAAAAACACAAATTAAAAAGTGCTTATGTCTAGAAAACACGCAAACGACCACTTTTGACTAAAATGGATATTTATACATTATTTGTTGTCAAATTATTACATAGACTTTATTGTAACATATTTTACATTTACTAATCCACACTCCTCCCCCGACTTGGATGTGCAAGTGGGGCAACACATACCATATCAAGAAATTTTAGAAGCAACGTCGAACAACATGTGAGCAACTCGAGTTGATGTTCTAAATAGATGCCCAAGTTAATCAAGATACAAGAAAATCATTAAATAGCAACGAAATTTAGAAAGCAATTTTTTCCTTGATGATTAACAACAAATTTCGGAAGGGATGTGAATTTTGACATCTCAAATGAAATTAGAAACTAAAATGATCGTTGCTAAATTAGGAATAAATATTTTTGTTGCTAAAATTTCTTTAATGATTAGCATCAATTTTTTTGCTTTCAAATTTTTGTTGCTAACTATTACCTAATTTAGCAACAAAAAATATCTTACAAAATTTATATAAATTTTGATTATTAAATAATTAAAATAATTTCTATTATTCTCTCTATATATATAGTCATCTTTAATATAACATTCACGTTTAAGTTTTACTAAGAAAAAAATTTATAATATTAATTAACGTAAAAAATTAAAATATAAAAATTGTAAAGTATGAAATTGGAGAGTAAATTAATTAATTATAAAACATTTGATTCTTTCGAGGTTTTAATATATATATTTTGTACTATGTTTAATTTATAAATTATATGCATTTATATATATTATAAAATCGTCGTATCACAATGAATATATTATCATGGTCACTTGGTTAGCTGCCTTAATAGTCTAAGGAAATGTCTCAAGTTCGAATCCACAGCTGGTCAAATAAAATGTTATAATATAGTTTTTTTTATTCTTTAATTTAATTTTAATACTTAAATAAAATATTAGCAGTAAAATAAACAAATTCCTTGCTAATTTAGAAAGGAGAGCTCTCCTCGCTAATAAATTCTTGAAAAATAGCAAGGTATAATCTCTTTGCTAAATTTAGTTAGGCTCATATAACAAGGAATTGATTTTGTTTCTAAATTCCTTACTAATTAAAATTAGTAAGAAATTTAAATGTTTTGCAACGAATTTAGTCCTTAACTAATCATGATTTTTCATGTAGTGAGATCATATTATAATTATATACACATCATCTGATATGTTGCCTGGAAGGGGTTCTACGTCTCAAAGATTTGTTTATTAGCTCCTCTTCACATCCTATCTGATACAAAAATAAAGCAAATAAAAAGAAGTAATAATGTTTCTACTGAACACGTATTAGCTCCTCTTCCATCACCTGCGTGTGCAAATATTTTGCTTGGAGTGTAGCTAAAATCAAGCTTATAAACAACATAAATCACCTACAACTAAAAAAACTATGTCATCCACTGTTAAAACAATTGTCCAGACCAACATAGAAAATGAAAATGAGATAGGACTTACTTGCAGCTTGGCCTTTTTTTGAAACAGGATATTCATCAAATGGGGTTGTATCAGATCTACAGCAAAGGAACAATGTTTCTCATGACTCAATCAATTAGCTCCTAGAGTCCTGTGATTGGAAACTTATCTCTCGATCAAGTTCAAAGAAATTAATAGTGGGATAAAATAATTTTGCAAAAATTAAATCTAATAAAAAGTTTGTGATAACATCATCAAAAATTCATAAATTTTGGCTAAATAGATAACAACCCTACAACTCTGCACACAAAATTTAAAGTCAGCTAGAGGAATGAAATCAGAGTTATGAAATCCAAAAGAAATCACAGTTACATGTGTCACACTGATTTTAAAAGGTTTGAGATTTTGGACTGCTGAAATTTTATAATGTCTGTGCACTCTAATAAGGCCCAAAGAGACTTCAAAATTAGTTAAAACAATGCAATGAAGCTGCTGGACATAACGAACATGCTGATATACCCGAAGGAAATAAGAATTAAAAGCTTGAGGGAAGGTAGGCCGGTACTACCACATTTTATTTCATAAAAAACAAGGGAATACAAACTGGTACAATACTTACTAAAGAAGAACTCAACTGCCTTCTTTATATATAGGAACTGAAAATACACGATTTAATATATAAAAAGAAACACTGCAGAAGCTGAAGGCACACAACCCAAAGACTCTTATTTGTCTTCCTTATCTTCTCGAAGCACTGAAGGTTTTCTTTTCAAAAATTTGCAGGTATGGAGGATTCATGATAGTGAGCTTTTCTCCATGTTGCTGCACAAAACTGGGATCAACAGCGAGATTAAGATCAACACCGTACCCCCCCCCCCCCCCCCCCCCCCCTTAATCTAGACTGTTGATCACACCCATCTTCTTCCCTGGATCTTCAAAATTCTCGGTGGAAAGCCCTTTTAGTTTGGGCATCGAGGATCTGATTTTTGGTATTGCAATATTCTACGGTACTTCTCCATTACTCACGAGCTCGCGAGCTCGCGAGTAAAATGTCATTTGAGTTCCAAATGCTTGGTTTTGTTGTGGAATATGGGATTATGCGCCAGTGCTATAGTTGAGGTATTGTCTATTTTGATCTTCATCTTTATTTCTATCTCTGTCTCTATTTTTTCTGTCATTCTCCAGATCCACACCCCTTCTCGAGAGGCTTCAGTAAGAGCTACATACTCAACTTCTGTAGATGATAGGGCCACTGCCTTTTGTTTGTGGGAACTCCATGAGATGGGAATATTGTTGAGGAAAAATATATAGACGGAAGTGCTTCTTTTGTCATCGGAGAAGCCGCCCCAATCGCTGTCTAAATAACCTTGAAGGTTGTATATTTTATTGGCATTCTTCTCTTTCTCTCTTCTGGACCCACCGCTTTCTTCTCTATTCTCTTCTCAGCTGTAATGAATTCCAAAATTCCTGGTTCCTATAACATAGTGCAGAATGCGCTTGGCTGCTGCGAGATGTTTAATGCTGGGGAATGCATGTACCTGGAGACCATGCTAATAGAAAATTCTATATCGAGTGTGGTATTAGTAAGATAAATTAAGGATCCTACTAAGCTCTTATACTCTTCTTCATTCACATTTTCTTCACCATCTTGTTTCATTAACTTTTCTCCAGGAACTATGGGAGTAGAAGTAGGTTTAGCTATTTCTATGTTGAATAAAAGCAGCAGATCATCTACCTATTTTGTTTGGGTGATGAGAATTCCCATATGATTTCTGGTGATTTGCATGCCCAAAAAATACTTCACATGCCCCAATCAGATTGTAAATTTTATTTAATAGTTGATATTCCCGTAGAAGTAGATCCTGTTGTGAGCAGGTCGTCTACATAGAAGCACAAAGAGATATACGAGGAATCTTGAATGTGTCTAGTGTAGAGGGCTGACTCATAATCATTCTTATGGAATCCAAGCTTTGAGAGTGTGTGTAACATCCCTCCAGCAACTAGACCCCTTCATGACTAGGTCCTGACAAAATCCTAGGAAGCACAAAGAGATCATAAGACCTTATGCAAGTGGATGAAGATCACATTGGTTTGCAAGTAGTGCATTCCAATTATCCAATCTAGGGTTGGCTTTAGGGCGTCACCATGACCCATGACCCCAACATAACATGCCTAACCCATTAAGGGAGTCCCTTCGTAAAACCCCAATTATCCAATCGTAGAAAGAAAAGTAATTTGAGTTCTGAGCTAGTGCTGGAGGTAGGGGCTAACGCTGGCGGTAGTGGTTGTAACATCCCCCAAACGACTAGACCCCTAGGATGGTTTTGTCATGACTAGGTCACGACAAAACCTTAGAATGCGCAAAGAGAACCTAAGAGCTTAGGCTTGAGGCGAGAAACACCATGGTCTGCGGATAGTGATTTCTAGTTACCAAGCCTAAGGTTGGCCTTAGGGCATCGCCGTGACCCATGACCCCACCATGACGTGTCTAACCCAGTAAAGGGGTCCCCTCATTGTACCTCAATTACCCAACCATAGAAAGAAAGGGGAATATTGAATACGGCGCTAGCGCCGGCGCTAGTGGCTAGCGCTGGCGGTAGTGGTGGTTTAGGTGAACCGCTGAGACAAACACTGAACCGCTGAGACGAACCAAATACCGTTGAAATGCTAGTGTAGGCGCTAGTGCTAGCGTAGGCGCTAGCGCTGGCTGTAACGGTAGCGCCTGACAGTTGCCGAACCGGCAAGCATTACGCCGCCAAGGGGCTAACGCTGGCGCTAGCACTAGCGTCGATGGTAGCTAAATTGACGGGGGACGGCCGAGACTCATTTTCCTGGCCAAATTCATGGCCAAGGGAGTCCAAAAGTCCTCCCAATTGATGGGGGTTCATTCCCCCTATCAATTAGAAGAATATTAAGAGTTTTTCCAACCTTTAAGTAGGGTGAAATGAGTGACCTTTGGAGATTGCCGAAATTTTCACCATGAATGGTGTTAATGGAGGAATCCCAAGCTTCATCTCCCCCCACCAGGATTTGGCTCTATAAAGGGCTCAAGGGGTGGAGGGAATGAGTTTACCCATTTTCTAGAAGAATTCTCATACCTAGGCACCTACCGGCATGACACCCAAGAGCTCTCGACCAACCATGGCAGACCGGCGATCGAAACGACTACAAGCCGCAATTCAGGTCCTCCCCTCTCGTCTATTTCTTAGTAGGTAGATCTTATCATTTTTGCCATTAGATTTGGGTCAATTGGTCTTGAATCGGCATGGACGGAAGCTTGTGATCAAGCTTTCTTCCCTCGTTTAAATTTCTGATTCTGGCCGCCTCCGGCCGGCCAACCACCGTACATCGCCGACCGCCAACTCAACGGAGGTGGTGGAGGCATTGGCCGACCGGGAGAGCGTCTAGGTGGCCGGGAGATCACCTCCCAAGTTGCTACAGGATGGGACAACCATGGCCATTGGCTGATTGGAGAAGATGACAGGATGCCCTTCGTTTGTGCTTTAAGATCTGTGCAAGTTTATGTAGTGATATATTGATATTCCTATTTCTGTCCCTTTACTGGCAGTAGTTATAAATAATTATAGAAAATACTTACTACCCTCTGATGAAAAAGTGTCCAACACCAAAATTGTAGCCCTTGGAGTCTACTTTATTTTAAAATTAGTTTTAGCCCAAAAGGAGCACCGTAGCTCCCAGTAGGGCCATTTTGGTGGGACTGATCCCTAGGGTAGGACAACCACTATTTCTTTAATAACTTTTGATTAGAAAATGATACTGACTTGAAAATTGAAACATAGGCTATTTGTACCTACACCCTTAACTTATCCAAAGATGAGAATTTTTGGAGAATATTTTTTCTAAGGTTTTTGTAAAAATTTAATAATCCATATATTAATTAATTATAAGGTCTAATGACCTCCAATCCCATCCAAAGTTTGGCGGGTGCCTCTTAGGGTTATTATATAATCCTGGTAAAAATTTCATCCCAATTGGGACTGATTTGTTTGGCTAATTATTTAACCCAAGTTTGGTCAAACTAGGTCAAAAGTGCACATGATTGAATTAGGTGGTCAAATTTCATAAAGATGATGTGAACCTTTGGCCACTAGTTTAGAATCACATAAGACACACCCATGAGTAATTTGGGGTGATGTGGGGTGGATGTGCCCTAGGACCCTAGTTCTAACCTTAGGGTGCACTTTAAGCCTTGTGAAGGACATAGGGGCATATGTCCTTGAATGGTCATGAAACTTGGTAGATAAGTTCGTAAGGTGTAAATATGCTCTAGGAAATTTTATGAGAATTTTAAGAACAGTTATCCCCTCTAATTTAGGTTATAACCTTTTGGGGAGACTTCTTATAAAAGGAATTTACATGCTCAAATTATCTTGGATGTTGATGAAAGTTTGGTAGATTACATAAAATCATGATATAGACCTCTTGTAATTTTTGTGTAATTATTGAATTGATTTAATTAGCCTTGCATTCACAAGTCATCTATTTGGTCTTAGGAATATGTTAAAGAATTGAGGGCCAAATACCCTCTAGAAAATTATGAAACATGTTGGTAGAACTTTTTAGGGCATTATAGAGCTCTTTAAATTTTTGTATAATTTTTGGAATTATTTATCAGTAGGTTACTTCACAATTTTCCCTAGTATGGGTTTACTTGGAATATTTATTTATGTGACTAATTAGTTCTGATAAATTTTGAAGTTTAGTCAGTAGACTTTTCTGATTAATATAAAGGTCTGGTAATTTTCCTATAATTTTTGGACAAGTATTTTTGGTGGTTCCTACTTAAATTTCTAATTTGGGTTAATTATTCAATATTATAATTAGAGTCCAACCCCTTACTGTAAAATTGTGATAATTAGAGGCCAACCCCTTAGTTCTGATCCACGAGAAAGGGTCCTCATGACCCGGCATGTCCTTTTGAGAGAAAGTTATTTTTTCTGTCGGGGGTGGGGCCGTGGATGTCGAAGCCACGCTCCAGCGATAGATGGTATGGAGGCTCGCCTTGCGGCTTGCCTCCACCCCTACTCCCTCGTGGATCACTTCGATCCCTCCCCGGGTCCCCACATCGACCCGGTCCTCGCATGTTTCCTCCTCATCCTCCCGAGGCAGGACCTCCTCAATTCTCACCTGCTGCTGCTGCCGCGGAGCCGACACTCTAGCCCTCTTTGTCTCCAAAAACTCCGGGCAAGTGGCCGTCGTGTGACCTTCCTCATCATGGAAGTCACAGTATGGCAACGTCACCTCTCCCCTCTCGGCCTCTGCCGCCCTATTCCCCCTTCTCCTTCCCTCTCGTGCTTCTGCTCCTGCCCCTTCTCTCCTTCCTCTTCCTCCCCTCCCTCGCCTGATTGCCATGGCCTGCAGAGGCAGGGGAGGAACCTGCCTTGGACCTTGCCTCCATCCCAACTGATGGGGTCTTCCCTGATCCCCATGGATGTTACCCCCTCCCAGGGCGTAACCTCTCCCTTGACCCTGCATTCCTCCGCCCTGCTGCCTCCATCCCCCCTTCGGGGCCCGGGGCTCTTCTCTTCTTCGCACCTCCTGTTGCCTGACCTCCGGCTCACTGAGCTTTGCTAGCCTCCTAGTGAGTTCTGAATTGGCCTCCTCACTTTCGATTTCCTCCTCCACCCTCTCCATTAACTCCTCGTAGGAGACGGGGGCCTTTCTCTTCAAACCCATCTTGAAGAAACTCTCCTTCAGCCCGACCGTGAAGGCGAGCTGGAGGGCAAACCCAGGCATTTCATGGGTGAGTAGTACCTCCTCCTGGAACTGATCCACATAGCGAGCCAACAAATCCTTGGGCTCCTGCTTCACCTTGAAGAGGGACTCGGCGTCCTTCTTCCTCTTCTTTGAAGTCGAAGACCGTAATAAGAAGCTTCGACGCAAGTCCTCAAATGCATAGATTGATCCAACAGGGAGTTGATGGAACCAGTCCCTGGCCTTCTCTTTTAGGGTGACGACGAAGATCCGACACTTAAAGGCATCCGACATCGGCCTGATAGAAACAGAGTCCTCGAATGACTGCAGGTGCTGGGCAGGGTCATCCCTGCCGTGGTAGTAGACCCTGTCCCATTCTCTGAACCCTTCCGGAATGGGTGCGGAGAGCACCAACTCGCAAAAGGGGCTCCCTCCACCTGCTACCCTTTCCTGCTCCACTCGCCCCCGAGCTCCCTCGCCATGCTTGAGCTCGCTGGGGCCATGATCGCGAGAGCCATACTCGCCGGAAATGCCTTCACGGATGCCGCGTCTGCCAGAACCGCGCTCGCCTACGCCGAACTCGCCTGCACAACACTCGCCTGAACCGCAGTCGCCAGAACCTCGCTCGATGGGCTGGCGAACAGCACCCGCCCCTCCAGGTCCTGCACTGACCCCCCGACCACCTCCTTTCCAGTCCTTCCTCCCGGGGCATTCTCGCCAGCCGCTGCCGAAGGATGGAATGCCTGAGCCGCCGGGGTCGCGAACTCGCTTCGCAATGCTGCGACTGCGAACCTGAGAGTGTCGAGGACTTCCCTCCTGAAGTACGAGAACATCTTTGGCGTCACCACCGGGGGTGACCCGCAAAACTCCTCGCCCTGCTCTTCATCTCCTGCCATGTCCCTTCCTTGGAATTTTCCTGGACCAGCTACACTCCACGCTCATCGCAGCAAAATGTTGAAACCGATTTCTCGGTCTCTTGTGAAGCTCGGGCCCTCAACGAGTTGAGGGGAAGCTAGCCCTTACTAATCCCTCGGAAAGAGCAGAATGGAGATTCGGAACTAGACTAAGACCTTAGTCGCAACGAGGAGGTCCCATCGCAAACCTGGAAGATCGTTGAGCGCTTCCCCTCCTAAGCCAAAGCTGAGACTGGGCACCTTGGAGAGCTAGAGAGCTAAACCAATGTAACCTAGGGAGGAAGAAGCTCAGAATCGGAGATTGGAATCCTCTCCCAAGGTGCCCTTCAAGGTCTATTTATAGTTTTTTAGCTCGTGGTCTGTTAATAGCGGAATTCCGCCTTTTGGTTTTACTAAACGCACCCCAATTTGGCCTGCTAACAGCCAAACTCCGCTGTTCTAAAATGCTATTGGCAGATCCCTGGGGTAGAAGGGTAAATTCACCTCTAGCCCCCCTGTGCCGAGCGAGTGGTCCTTCCAGGCACCACTCGCCGACCCTCGGGCGAGTACCAACTCACGAGTGGCCCGCAAGGGCGTCACTCGCTACCCGGCCCGCTCGCTTAACTCTTGTCGCGAGTGGCCCGTGAGAGTGCCACTCGCTACTCTGTCCTATTCGTGCTCGCGCGGCTCTCGCCGCGAGGAGTCCGTGAAGGACTGCTGCCGCACTAGTTACTTCTTGCTCGCTCCCGTGCGAGGGCATTCCACGCGAGTGGTCTGTGAGAGCCCCACTCGCTGTTCGCTCTCGCCCGGGGTGTCGCACCTGGCTTGCTCCCGCGCTAGACTTCTTCCTATTGAAGCTTGACCCCGGCTTGGTTCCGTTTTCTGGCTCTGGGCGAACCTGAGGTTGTACATTCATCTTCTTGCATAATAAGCGGCGCCCACCTTCATCATTTTGCTTGTCTTTTTTCAGGTGCTAAAGACGCCCGATTTTCCTCCAACAAAATAAACATTTCAACACCATAGTTTTTGCTCATTCAACTGTCATAATTTGTACTGTTGTTAGCTTCTTTCTCATGTACTATACAAATTGAGGGAATAAGTTTGTCTGCTTTGCTCTTTTGATTATAACAGATCATGATTTTTGAATTGAGCATCTTCTTCATCTATAAGTTCATCTTGTTGGAAAAACACAGAGCATTGATCAAACCAAGAAATGAAGAAAATTTTTTGATATTTAGGAATGGTTAGAAATAAGTATTCTAATGTCTAATTAAACAACATAATTTATTTGGAAGAGAAGTAACATTTTATTTACTCTCCATTCTAGATTGTCTACCTTCTTTCTCACCTTCATTATAGTTAATTGAATGTTAGATTAGATTATATGATTAGAAATCTTAATTTTCTTATAAAACTGTTGAAAGTCATATGTTGTGTATGAGTATTCCATGCATGAATAATAATTTTTCTATCATGATCAGCATAGAGAGATGAGAATGGACATTGATGGCATGTCATATGAGGTAACTTCAAATTCTTCCTGCTTGATTTTTTGCATTTACAATTTCTACATATATGCCTCGAATCCTAATCCAAAAATAATTTTCTGTAGTCATATGCGTATGCGATAAATTTTAAATCCAATTTCTTGGAATAAATTAGGATTTTATAACCCCCAATTGTTCTATTCCTAGCAGCTTATATTCAGTTAATTACATTAATCTGATATAAGAATTTTTTGACTCCATATTGGTGGGTGTCTTAAATATTATGGACACTCTTATAATTAATTTTGTGATGGTATTCCGAAGGCAAAATTTAGTCAAATGATAATTTTTGATCGTAAAAAACATCTGATTTTGTGCTGAGATGGTTTTTGAATTAGTTCTATTGTTTTCATGTTTCTCAGTATATTTTAAAATTTTAGAATTCTAATTTGCCTGATCAGCATTTGGTTCCCAACTCCGCACCATCTCGATTCATCTCTTGTCGCTTTCGCAGATTTGCAAGCCTGAAAGATTTCTGACCGAGATCAATGACTTATTTAAATATTGATCACCATGATATAATAGTGAGTGCTTTTATGCTCAATTTTAGCTCATTTTATGCCAATTTTTTTATATGATCTCAAATTTTTTATGCAGATTTTATGTCCATACTATAATAGGCAATATGTTTAACCAATTGTATCAACTTTTTTCACCACACTAAATGTTTGTGCTGTTAGGGAGTAGAGCACATTTGTCTTCAAACTCATTGTCATTAAAAAGATCATGCTGTACAATTTTCATACATGCATTTTTAAAATATTTATTTCCTGATCTTATTACTGATTATGAGCAAACTCAAGTCCTAGGGAATATTCCTCTTGTAATCTGCGTCTTGGGCCTAAATTGACTTTTATTGGCAATCTGCATCTTAGGTCTAAGTATAAATAAATTTTATTTTTATATATAAAAGAACATTAACGCACCTTTTTAATGCTTAAAAATTAGTGCTTTTTATAACCGATCTAAGGAACAAATTCCAGCATGGTCCATGTATATTATTCAATAGATTGGTCATAATTTTTTTTTAGTTTTGAGTTGCTGGAATGTTGCCCAACAAGAAAAGAAATCTCAGATTTTTTTTCTTAACAAACGTCCTCATAGTTTGGCGGCATTTTTTTTAAAAGCGCCGCGAATGCCAACTTGTATTCGCGGTGTTTTTAAAAAAAACATTGTGGAGTTCTATGGTGGTGATCACATTCGCGGCGATTTTAAAAAAACATTTGAAAAGCGCCGCGAAAAGCCCAAAAAAGCGCCGCCGTAGCCTTGTTTTTGATGCAGTTTGATTATTGTTTTGACCACCAATTCCCCATGTATAATTAGCGTCTTTGTTTTTGGGACTTGCAACTGCTACACTGTATAAGCTTGGCTATATTCCTGCTATATTTAATTTCTTCTGCTTTATTTAATTCCTTCTGTCATATATAAACGCATGCCCTCATTACTTGTTTTTGTGAGCAATTTTTCCTGATGTAATTGGCTTGATGAATTTTATTGTTATAGCTTATATAACAAAATAGAAATCTTGCCCAAGATTTAAGTTGGCGCATGGAGGCATGTGTTTATATTAATTTATCTCGATATGATTTTTTAAAAAATATATAATTTATTATTTGTCATGGTTTGAAACCGTGGCAAATAGTTTTTTAAATATTATCTAATTTATTGTTAGCCCCGGTTTTAAATCGTGGCTAATAAGCAGATTATTTGCCACGGCTCTAAGCCGTGGCAAATAGTCCATTTAAACTTTTACTTAGAATTTTTTGTAGGGGAAAATCGTGGCTAAAAATCAAGATATTAGTCACGACATTATTTCTGCATGGCTAATACTATTTGCCACGTCTAATCCGTGGCTAAAAATCTTTCTCCACGCGACCTTTAGCCACGAATTTTTCTCGTGGCTAGACCATGTCAAAAACTCTTTAGCCACGGTTATGAACTTTGTGCCAGGGCAATTTGCCCTGGCCAAAAGTCTGTTTTCTTGTAGAGACAGTTTCAAGTTCACAACCCATTTTGGACGAAAACCTGCAACCCATCTGACATAATGTTCACTTTGTTCTTCCCCGGATATGTACAGATGCTTTTCTATATAACCGCACGAGCTAGGAGATTTCCAGTTTGGGGTAAACACTATCTGGAGTAACTACAGTACTAGTGACCGCGCACACTTCTCCAAAGTAGAGACTATCGAAATCCTTAGGGTAGTAGCCGCGACTTCTCTACTTGAACACGCACAACTGGTGGATGCTCTCTAAAGTGGAGAACACTCCCCAAAGTATCATGTCGGAATGGCTCTGAGCTTGGGTGAATACTACTACTGTCAGCAAACCGCATGGGCGATTACTCCAACCACTTGATCTGAAGGTCATGTGTTCGAACTGTTGGCACCAAAATAATTCCCAACATTCCACACTCAGTGAACTGTCCGACGGATAACGGAGGAATTGAAAACTGCAAATGGGTTGTTACTAGCCCTTGAGGGTGGAGCAAAAAGAGCACAGATAAGAGGCCGCCGCTAGCAGTGGCAAACACCAGATTTACCCACAGCGACGAGTACCACTTGCTGCGGGCACTATTATTCCACAAAATCTGCTATTATAAGCTATGACATGAGTGTACGCTAGAAATTGAAGGCAACCACGAGACAGAACATGTTACCGCACCTACCACATAGTTAATTCTATCCCAAGTTCCATTTCCCCATCGAGTGCACTGGCCCTCTATTTATACTTGAAGGTAGGAAGCCCAACCGGTTGGGAGCATTTAATGATGTATTAAATGCTCCGCAATTTGGGGGATCTAGAGTGTCATATCCACAAACACTATTGGCTGAGAGGGGGTGGGATGGACTCCAAAAAGTGTCTGTACGGACCTCTATGAGAAGCTATCAAATAGCCTGGAGTAGTACATGCATGCTTGATGAGTAATTGTGCATCTTCACTAAGGATAGTGCGCATCCATCTGGTGAGAGACCACACTCACTGCTGAGTGTCTGGCCGTGACTTCTGGGATCGGAATGAAGTGTACAAGCTGTAGAGGGCACCCATCATGGTCTCTCTGCGAGCTACTGGAGAACTCTGGAGGAGCACGCAGATACTTCTCGAGTAACCATGCGTACCCTTTCTGGGGAGGGGGATAGCGTGATCATTATATGTGTAACCACCCATCCCGCTCAGTATCCGTTGAAATTCTTGGTGTCGAAGTGAACTGAAGCTTGTTGAGGGTTGTCCGGTTTGACCAGCGGTTGGATAGAGGAGGGCGCAGTTACTTTATATGTAACCACCCTTACTTCTATGACAGTTGACGCGACTTCCCCACTTGAATCCGCACAATAGGTGGTCCCTCTCTAGAGTGGGCAGACACTCCTAACAGTAGTCTAATACACTTGAATGGTCTTAGGTGACTGCAGACTTTTGGGGTGAACACCTTTAGTGTTCATGCGACTTATGAATCATATCTTTGAGTCGTTCCTTGATGTTTTTTTCATTGTGTTTATCAATAACATTCTCGTGTACTCCAAGGTAGAGGAAACCAATTGGTAGCACCTTCAGATGGTTTCAAGGATGCTGCGAGAGCATCAACTCTACGCCAAGTTTAGGAAATATGAATTCTAGCTCAAGGAAGTCCATTTTTTAGGACACGCGAACAATGGAAAATGCTTAGCAGTGTATCCTGCAAAGATTCAGGTTGTGCGTGATTAGCTCACACTTACATAGATATCTTATGTTTTCTTGGTTTAGATGGGTATTATAGGATATTCGTAGAAGTTTTCTCCAAGATAGCGCAGCCTTTGACGTCCTTGACAAAAAGGATTCTCCTTTTTTGAACATTAGCTTGTGAAGCATCCTTTACTGAGTTGAAGCAACGTTGACCTCGGACCAAGTTCTGACTCTTCCCTTAGGGAAGGATGGATTTCAGATTTACATTTACACTTTGCTTTGTGGCTTAGGTGTTCTGCTTATGCATCACGATCATGTTGTGGCATATGATTCATGACAGTTGAAGAAGCATGAGAAGAACTACCCTACCCATGACTGGGATTTGGGAGCAGTAGTTTCTGCAAATAAATTATGGAGGCATTACCTATATGGTGTTTGATGTAAGATATACTCGAACCAGTATAGTTTCAAATACATCAACACACAAAAGGACTTGAATTTGTGACAGAGACGCTGGATTGTGTTTTTGTATGACTACGATTTTAACATACATTATCATCCAGGCAAGGCCAATGTTGTTGCTAATGCGCTTAGTAGGTGGCATCTTGCATCTAATAGCGCTATGAGACACCTTTCTATGTGAACTACGCCCACTCTCCGATCATCTTTAGGTAGAAATTGTGAGTTATTGGCTTGGACTGAGATTCAATGCGATATGTGAGACTGAATTCATTTAGCCTAGAAGGAAGATCCAACCTCTACAACTATCTTTTTGATACTACATGAGAATTCTCAAGGTGATTATTTACTGCACGTAGTTTACTTCATTTTCAACACCGAATATTTATCCCTATTGTCGGGGGCGTTCGAGATCAACTATTGAATGAAGCTCATAACACGAAGTTTTCAGTTCATTCTGGTATAAACAAGATGTTAGAAGATCTGAGAAAGTCCTTATTCCCGGAATGAATAAATACGATACTCCGTATGTGATGCATTGCCAATTATGTCAGTTGGTGAAGGCAGAATGTAATAGTCCTGGAGGATTATTGCAGCCACTACCAATTCTATAGTTGAAATTCGAGGATATCTCCATGGATTTTGTGTATAGCATGATGTGTTCTGATGAGCAATTTTCATATAGTGCTTTTTGAACTCTTCTAACATCGTTTTTCATATCATATTTGCTCAACTTCATTAGATTTACTTTTCAAATCATCAAAGTCTTCATTTGAGTATTTCATGCTAGTTGGAGTGAATTTTAAGCATTACATGCATGAAAGAGATCACCTCTCTCGCTCATTCATGTTTTATATGTTGTATAGCATATATTATTCTTGTAAACACCTTTTGTGATTGAATTTGTGGATTCTAGGGTGACCGCACCTGATTTCGATGTGGAGATGCTTTTGCTTGTGCATTTTGTACACGCAATCGTGTGTTTGTATGTGCATGGGCAAGCATTATTCTTTTGAATATCACATGATCAGATGCAATTTGTTCGTGTACAAGTTGTGCATGATCGTTCTCTTGTTACCATGGTTCACCAGAGAAACCCCTTATTTTAGGCCTCATCATGCATTTTTACGCACAATCATGTGTTTTCCTTTGCGTACGGGTGATATGCAATTTTTAAGGCACCTCATTTTGGGGAAAGATTTCCATTCCTTTGCACCAGATCAAACGCACGACCTGTGCATGATCGTGCGTGTTCAATTTTGCAAATGGACTATAAATACAAATTACCATAATTTCTTCTGAATCCTTTGATCGAAAGTGTAAGACCCTCTTTTTTTTTTGCTTTTAAACCGGGTCTTACCGCCCAGAACCGCCGTCTTGCGGCGAGACCATTACACCCAATGGTCACCGCCACAATACGCCGATCCTGCCGGCTAATCATCATCATTCAGGCCAACCACAATTCATAGTAATAGAAGCAAATAGAGTTAACAAGTCCACAAATCACATTAAATATATAAATTACATGATTACAAAGTCCATGATGAGAATTAAAGTAAAGAGGGCATATGCCCGCTACATGATCAAATATAATACATTATTTCACTCATTCTACTTTTAAGCGGAAGCAATCAAACTCTGTCTTCGTTCATCTGTAGCTGCTGCTGCGATGACGTGTAGTGGCTGTTCTGCTTCATCCCATCTTCCTATCCTGTCTCCTAAACGGGGTCCTGCTGCTCCAGTACATCATCCCTAAAGTGATATGGTCCACTGACCGTCAGTCTAAAAGACTCAGCATATTCCTCACCGCCTCCACCCGCGACTCCTAGGCACCGTGCGGGAGGAGGAAGCGGAGGTCATCAAGGGGTAAGTCAAGAAGCAGGTGACAAGTGGTAAAACTAGCAATGTATATAAAGTAAAGGACATTGCATTATAAGAAGCAAGTATAATAGATTAAGAGCAGCTACGAAAGTAACCTTAACTTATATGCACACACAAAGGCATATAAGCTAAGGGATCTGGCAAGCAATAAACTCATCGTATAAAAGAGCCCACACTGATTTATACGATGAGGTCTCTGTTTATGCAATACGTAAAGACAATGCAATATAAGAAGCAAGTATAACAGATTAAGAGCAGCTAGGAAAATTAACCTTAACTTATATGCGTACACGCAAGACACATAAGTCAAGGGATCTGGCAAGAAGTAAACTCATCGTATAAAAGAGCCCACACTAATTTATACGATGAGGTCTCGGTTTGTGCAGAAATGTTATGCTATGATATGCAATGCAATGATGCCATGTTTGTATTATTATATCATACACATGCAACTCACCCACACGACTCTGTACGTACAGACCTTTAGTTCCCACTTTTCGGAGGTAGCTAACCTCTCGGGCACCTCCCATCGTGGTCAAACGGTGGCATAGGAGCGGGCGTCTCCTCACCTAGGTGGGTATGTCACACTACCAGACCTAGGCCCTAATGTACGCTGTGATACCGGTACCTGGTACTCACGAGCTCTTGCGTACTAAACTGAATTGGCCAGGCAGGGTTTAGGGAATCCGTCCTGTCGGACGCGCAGTAAGACAACCTGGCCCCCTTAAAACCACTAGCACTGCCGAGTCAACGAACTGCTGTCGGTGTGACGACTAAGTCAGAACCGGAGACCCACCACATCTTATACACAAACAACATATGTTAGCCTTTTACAACCGAGCTTCCAGCTCACAAATCTACATCAACATTTAAAAAGTAGAGCCTACAGCTCGCCAGACTATTACAGTCTTATATATATAAACTAAGAGCTGACTGCTCGCTATACTACACTAGTCTTATGTTATGAACTACGAGTTTACTGCTCGCTAGACTACACTAGTCTTATCTTATGAACTACGAGCTCACTGCTCGCTAAACTACACTAGTCTTATGTTATGAACTACGAGCTTACTGCTCGCTAGACTACACTAGTCTTATCTTATGAACTACGAGCTCACTGCTCGCTAGACTACACTAGTCTTATATATAAACTACGAGCACACTGCTCGCTAGACTACACTAGTCCATTCTTATAACCCGAGCCTACCGCTCGCTGGACTATCCAGTCCATCCTTATAACTCGAGCCTACCGCTCGCTGGACTATCCCGTCCATCCTTATAACCCGAGCCTACCGCTCGCCGGACTATCCCAGTCCATCCTTATAACCC
Source organism: Dactylorhiza incarnata (assembly GCA_033032865.1). NCBI lineage: Eukaryota > Viridiplantae > Streptophyta > Magnoliopsida > Asparagales > Orchidaceae > Dactylorhiza > Dactylorhiza incarnata. The sequence goes on along the minus strand of JAWHQI010000075.1, from coordinate 9,484,163 downwards.
GAGCCTACCGCTCGCCGGACTATCCCAGTCCATCCTTATAACCCGAGCCTACCGCTCGCCGGACTATCCAGTCCATCCTTATAACCCGAGCCTACCGCTAGCCGGACTATCCCAGTCCATCCTTATAACCCGAGCCTACCGCTCGCCGGACTATCCAGTCCATCCTTATAACCTGAGCCTATCGCTCGCCGGACTATCCCAGTCCATCCTTATAACCCGAGCCTACCGCTCGTCGGACTATCCCAGTCCACCCTTATAACTCGAGCCTACCGCTCGCTGGACTATCCCGTCCATCCTTATAACCCGAGCCTACCGCTCGCCGGACTATCCCAGTCCATCCTTATAACCCGAGCCTACCGCTCGCCGGACTATCCCAGTCCATCCTTATAACCCGAGCCTACCGCTCGCCGGACTATCCAGTCCATCCTTATAACCCGAGCCTACCGCTCGCCGGACTATCCCAGTCCATCCTTATAACCCGAGCCTACCGCTCGCCGGACTATCCCAGTCCACCCTTATATATACCGTCCCGGTTTGGGATGGAAGTTAATTTGTCAAGTTCTTCTACTTAACTAGTCTTGTCTTATAATTTAGTTGACCTTAGAAGCTTTAGGGTTAGCCTTGAACATCCTGAGGGTTACCCTGTGAGGGGTTCGCAGCGATACTAGGAAGTGTGACGGGCTAACACCCCGAACTTCCTCCATCCAAGGCACTTAATCTTGTTGGTATCTACCCCTTTTTACTTGATCCCCATCTTCCTCTCCAATTACATTAAATCTCTAAGATAAGTTAAACTTGGCACTTAGGAGTGGGGGGGGGGGGGGGGGGGGGGGGAGTTCTTTTGAACTCCAACACCACCAATTGTGACCGGGTGCTGACTCTCCCGCCGTCACATTCTAAGCTCGAGTTCCCTTCTTCACCTAGGAACTACATACACACACTTAAAATTCTCATCCTTACTTGGACCCACACTCCTATTCTTCGTCATCCTTAATCCAGGGTTTGCCTTAGATACTTCTCGACTTCGCCCATGAGTATTCACCTTAAGATGGCTCACCCGGCTAAGGGCAGTTCTACTTTCATATAATCACTTAGTACCAATGGGTTGTGTGTGGAGCCCATGATGAGGTCTAACCTCCTTTCCATATCATTATAAATCCTTATGCTTATAGTTTTGCTACGCGCACCCCAATCCTTATTTCCCAAGATGGCCTTAGCGATGCTCTCCCTAATATTCTACAACTTTGTAATATTCAAAGAGCTAATGGTTCTGTATATAAAGGCTAGAGGCGGTCTATGACATATAGATCAGGTTGGCTACTCGTAGACCAAATTGAGGTTGCGCTAGATTTGACTCCTATGGTGAGATCTTCAGCTTATCATGTCTAAATGAGTTCCAAGTTTTTGTCCATCGGCTCTTAATGGGTGACTAACCAAATCTCAAATATCAAACTTCATAATAATCTAAGGTATTTACTCATAAACTCTATTTAAAATGCACGGTGTGCGAACAGGGTTTTGTATTTTGAGCATCAATCAGGTATCCCTATGAGTTTTGGTAATTTTACCTTAACATAGTATTGGTCTAGGAAGCTCAAACCCCAGGTCTCCCATTTTCCCAGAATTACTTGACCTTATTTATTAGTTATAGCTTTTGATGTGCAGATGAGAGTTTACACTACAAGTGTTGGGTTAAGGCTTCGTTAAATTCTTGGGAACTACTGTAGTTCAATATTGGTCTAATGCTATCAACCCTAAGTCTCATACTAATCCAAGGTGTATTTGACTTTAACTACCATTCATTACATTCTTTCTAAACGCACCCAATGTTTAACTTAACAATTTACGGATTTGTACATGTCTTGCTAAAAAAAATAGCATAGAAGGAGCTATGCTTAGCCAAATGACATGAAGTCAGTGGCATTCTAAAGGTAACCTAAAGGGATACAGTGTTCATGTTGATTACAATCTCCAAATATGGGTTTAACCTAGGTGAATTCAACTTACAAGTGCTGTACAAAGTGTAAAATTCAGCAAAACACTATTGTAGACATGTCACATTAAAAATGAAATAGAAGGAGTTGTACTAATCCAAATGACATAAAGTCAGTGGCATTTTAAAGGTAACCTAAAGGGATACAATGGTCACGTTGATTACAAACTCTAGATATGAGTTTAACCTAGGTGAATTCAACTTACAAGTGCTGTACAAAGTGTTAAATTCAGCAAAACACTATTGTAGACATGTCACATTAAAAATGATATAAAAGGAGTTGTACTAATCCAAATGACATAAAGTCAGTGACATTTTAAAGGTAACCTAAAGGGATACAATGTTCATGTTGATTACAAGCTCCAGATATGAGTTTAACCTAGGTGAATTCAACTTACAAGTGTGTAAAATTCAGCAAAACACTATTGTAGACATGTCACATTAAAAATGACATAGAAGGAGTTGTACTAATCCAAATGACATAAAGTTAGTGGCATTTTAAAGGTAACCTAAAGGGATACAATGCTCATGTTGATTACAAACTCCAGATATGGTCCTAGCCCAAGTGAAATCCACATGCAAGGTGGTATGCAATAATTACATGCAAGGTATATTTACACATATAAACAAAATGTGACCAAAAGTGGGATTATTAAACAAGCTAGATACTATACGCCCACCATTTCCAATACACCTAAAGGTGATGCATTCATTCATATCACATGCATGGGTAAATCCCTTGCCAAGGATGGAGCCATTGAGAGAGAATCACAAGTTCAATGGTTATGCTAAATGCACCCCATTTCTTCCATACACTACTTGCATGCATGTAAAAATTACCAAACATGCACAAGGCCAAATGGCCTCAAATTTCTACCAGAGATATAGATATGTATAAAGAGCTCACCACCCAAATTTGGGGGTGTTTGGAGTTATACAACTCCTTAAATACCATGTATTTACTTTTTCTAACAAATGAAATAACTCAATGGATATACATCCAAAAATTCTCAAACTTAAACCCTAGGAGTATCATCATACCATGCATGCATGGTAGAAAAGAAAATCAAAGGATTTGGTTAAGCCATTTGAAAGATATACCCTTTTTAAATTCTGCCCTACACAAGGTGCAATCCTAGGAAAGAGGGTGCCCTGATGTCCACAGTGCACCAAATCAGATGATTAAGGTGGCAAATGAAAGTAGACCCATAGGGCTACAAAAGTTGTCTCTGCCCCTTTTTGCAAATATGGCCTCTAAGGCCTTCAAAAATTGCATGCTAACTACATAAAAATCCTAGGCAGAATTAATATGGTTTGCTAATAGAAATAAAGAGCAGTCCTAGAAAAATGGGTGCCCTGATGTCCACAGTGCACCAAATCAGATGATTAAGGTGGCAAATGAAAGTAGACCCATAGGGCTACAAAAATTGTCTCTGCCCCTTTTTGCAAATATCGCCTCTAAGGCCTTCAAAAAATTGCATGCTAACTACATAAAAATCCTAGGCAGAATTAATATGGTTTGCTAATAGACATAAAGAGCAGTCCTAGAAAAATGGGTCCTCTGATGTCCACAGTGCACCAAATCAGATGATTAAGGTGGTAAATGAAAGTAGACCCATAGGGATACAAAAGTTGTCTCTGCCCCTTTTTGCAAATATGGCCTCTAAGGCCTTCAAAAATTGCATGCTAACTACATACAAATCCTAGGCAGAATTAATATGGTTTGCTAATAGAAATAAAGAGCAGTCCTAGAAAAAATGGGTGCCCTGATGTCCACAGTGCACCAAATCAGATGATTAAGGTGGAAAATGAAAGTAGACCCATAGGGATACAAAAGTTGTCTCTGCCCCTTTTTGCAAATATGGCCTCTAAGGCCTTCAAAAAATTGCATGCTAACTACATAAAAATCCTAGGCAGAATTAATATGGTTTGCTAATAGACATAAAGAGCAGTCCTAGAAAAGTGGGTGCCCTGATGTCCACAGTGCACCAAATCAGATGATTAAGGTGGCAAATGAAAGTAGACCCATAGGGCTACAAAAGTTGTCTCTGCCCCTTTGTGCAAATATGGCCTCTAAGGCCTTCAAAAATTGCATGCTAACTACATAAAAATCCTAGGCAGAATTAACATGGTTTGCTAATAGAAATAAAGAGCAGTCCTAGAAAAATAGGTGCCCTGATGTCCACAGTGCACCAAATCAGATGATTAAGGTGGCAAATGAAAGTAGACCCATAGGGCTACAAAAGTTTTCTCTGCCCCTTTTTGCAAATATGGCCTCTAAGGCCTTCAAAAAATTGCATGCTAACTACATAAAAATCCTAGGCAGAATTAATATGGTTTGCTAATAGACATAAAGAGCAGTCCTAGAAAAATGGGTGCCCTGATGTCCACAGTGCACTAAATCAGATGATTAAGGTGGCAAATGAAAGTAGACCCATAGGGCTACAAAGCTTATCTCTGGGCAGTTTTTGATTTTTGGCCTCTAAGGGCCTCAAAATTGGCTTACAAGATCTGGTCAATAAGTGTGACAGATTTCATATATATATATATTTATTAAACAAAACGTGGTCTGCGATTAACCTAAGCCCAGATCGGACGGCTGGGAGTTATCTTCCCCGATGAGCCAACTGTCGGGATTGACTGCGCCTGGAGCATTTTGCGCGCCGGATTCCGGCGAGCTCCGGCGAATCGGCCAAGCCACCACCTCCACGCGACCTAGGGCTATCCTACGGCGGTGAGCACGTGGCCGGAGGTGGCCGGAGATGGCCTGCAGCATGTTGCGATTTCCGGCCAAGAACAATGAAAAATAGGAACGGTGGATCACCATTCCCTCAACGATTTTGAAAACGGAGAGATTAGAGGACTAGCACAGGAGGAGGGGGAAAGGAACTTTCCTGATTTCGAGCTTGATGTTGAAAAGATCCCGAGCCGGCCATGGCCGTCGAGCTTGCTTGAGTTCCACCTGCCGATCTCATTTCTCTATCAAAAAGGATGAAGTGAAGATGGAATTCGACTGCCAAGGGTGTTTTGGAACTCATGGAGGAGTCAATTTCGGCTGGGGATGCTTCTTTAGCTAACAGCCATTGAAGGTGGCGATTTCTTCTATGCTCCACCACCATGGCAGCCAATTCCAGGGCTCCAACTCATCAGGAATCAATTCTTCTGCTCAAATTCTCGGCCAGGGGGAAGTAATTTGGCTTGGTGTGGGCTTGGTTCTTGGGTTGCCATTAATGTAGCCAGACTCCTCTTTTCCCATACATCTCCACCCCTCTACTCAGCTGCCACCTCACCAATTTCTGTTAGGATTTTCTTGGGAGTGCTGGAAGTAGTCCAGAAAAGGAGGGATGGTGGCCATGTGGCCACCAATTCATGGATCCTTCCTTGGATTCCCTCTTGGGTGTGGCCGGCCACCACCATGATGGACCCTCCTTGGGCCTACATGGTTCCTAAGAAATTTATCCCCCTTGTAGGCTTGATTAAGTGGGGCTGAGCCTAATGGTTCTAGGGTTGGGCTAAGCCCAATGAGATTGAGCTTGGGTTTGGGCTCTCTTTACTTAAGTAGACCAAATTGGGACCGTTGAGTTTGGGCTTGACCCAAGCTCACCCTAACCCATATGACTGACCCACATTGTTGTCTTAGACTCTATGGACCTATTCCAAGAATTATGTCATGGTGGAGTCATATGGGGCTTAATTGCACTTATTTGCCTATAGGGGCAATTTGGGTATTTTGGTGATTTTGCCCTAATTCTCCAAATTGAATGTGCACCTTGGCTTGCCTATGTCTCATTCACTCCCCTTAGTGTCTGGGTAGGGTTGTGCTAGGTCAATTTGGCCAATTTTAGGGCTAATTAGAGCCTAAAGGGGTGTAATTGGTAAATTGGCCAAATTGATAATTTGCCCAATTTCCTCAAAATTGGCTTACACCAAGGGTCCAATGTGGGGCCATTAGACTCCCTAAGTGGCCCAAGTGTGTTAGGGGTGACCAATTTGATCACAATGGGTCAATTGAAGTTCAATTTAAGTTTTTAGTACTAATAGATCAATTTGGGGCTTTTTAGTAATTGACCCAATTTCCCCGATTTGATGGCCCTATGATGGGGCTTTTGGGTCCATTAGGTCCCCTAGGGAGGTTGCCATATGAGGGTGGGTCCAATTTGATCATTTGGAGCTCAATTGCCCTTATTCATGGAGGTTTGACCTAGGATAGCTCAAGGTTGACTTTTGGTCAATTTGACCAATTTGGTTGGCCCCAAGGGTACCTAGTGGTCTACTCACCTCCTTGGATGGTCATAGGGTCATGATGAGGTTATGTTGATTTGTTGGAGTCTTTTGGTCACCTCTGAGCTAGGACATCAGATTTTGCTAAATGCACCACAATGTGTATTGCTCCTTAACTTATGGAATTCATGGGGCCTCCTTGGCCCATTTTGGTCTCTTAGAGCAATGCCATGACCTTGTCATGACAAAATGCATCTTAGGGTTCTAGTTGTTTTGGGGGTGTTACAGAAAGTGCCATTTTCACCCCTATTTTGCGCCATAACCCTAAATGTTGAAGAAGGATTCTACAGACCATTAGCGGACTATAAATATTCATTTACACAATTGCTTTATCCTAGGACCTCTCCTAACTCCCCAAGAATCCTAAATGTTGAAGATGGTGATTTCCAAAATTCCAGTGGAACTTCAATCCTGAAGCACCTAATGTGTAGGCGAACTGACCAAAGAGATGACATGACTAGGAGGAGGTGAAAGCTCTCTCCCGTATCATGGAAGGTAGACAAGAATGAGTTGGAAGAGCTGGTGGACCGATCCATGTTCTTCTATGAGTCTGAGGAAGAGTCTCTCATTCACTTCGTATCTAGGATTGGTAACTTGTATTTTTTCCTTTGCCTTTAGAGTATTTGATTTTCTTGTATTAAAGTATATTCTAAAGCACTCTATACACAATAATCATTGGGTGTATGTGTTCAAAGGTTCACTTTCTATTGTGGATGGTATGGATTTGAAGGTTGATGTTCTTGTTTGTGTTCATCTTGATGTTTTTGTAATATTTGTTCTTGGATGCTCTTGTGGATGATGTTTTGAGCTTGTGATTTGTTGTGAGATTATGATATTGTGAGCTTGTGAGAGTGTTGATTTGCGATTGCAAAGTGAGAGTAAAGTGGTGAAGGCGACCCACATTGAGATTTCAAAGTGGCGTTGACAACCCACGGTGAGATCGAGGTGGTGTTGGCAACCCGCACCCTTAGCATAGTTTTCTTTTCTTTCTTTATTAATAGAAAATCCCCCAACTACATCAAGGTTTTCCCACCAAGTCCGTTATTTCTAGATTTTCTCGGCAGATAACTCCACCCCTCTATAATCCACGTGAGATTGATACTCAGGGATTTATTCTAATTTTAATATTACTTATACGATTGTGGTGCACTTGCTGACGGACATCAAGTTTTGGAACCTTTGCCATGGAACACGACATGTGTGTGTTTTCTTAAGAGAAAGTCGAGAACTTAAGTTTTTTTTTTTCAATTTGTATATTGATCTATTTTTTTATTTTACGATTTTCTTTTTTCCATTAGCTTTTGATTGCTTTAAATTTTTTATCTTCTTATGATTTTGGAGAGTATTTGTGTAACGGTCCAGGCCCGCCAACACGGGACCCAGCTGGACCGCCGGCACCCTCCCAGCCCAGGCCCGCCAACACGGGACTCAGCTGACACCGGAAGGATTCAGCCTAACCAGATGGTCTGCAGACCATGCACCCCAAATCCTCTCTGTCCCACCACAGGGTACAGTGGGTTGTTGGAGACCGTAGTCCCCCTTTGATGAGAATTGAGCCAGTTAAGCGGCAGCACGTGGACTTCCCAGGAGGTTACCCATTTAAGCATATAAATTTCTCTTAAAAGGAATTTCCCTAAAGGGGTTATGACCTATTTCAAAGGGAATAATTGTTCCTAAAATTCTTATAAAATTACCAAGGTCCTATATGCACCCTATGAACTTATCCACCAAGTTCCATGTCCATTCTATAGCTTTTGACTACATGTCCTTCACAAAGCTCTATATGCACCCCAAGGGGTAAATCTAGGGTCCTATGGCATATCCACCTCCACACCACCCCAACTCACTCATGGGGGTGTTTTAGGTAATCCTAAACAAGTGTCCAAGGTTTCACCTCATGGTGAGGAGATTTGACCACAATATCCCAAGATAAACACCATGCTCTAATTTTGACCTAATTAGACCCAACTTAGTCTAACCAAAATCCAAACTAAAACAGTCCCAATTGGGCTGAGAATTTTACCAGGGTCACAACAATACCCTAAGGAGCACCCACCAAAATTTGGAGGGCATTGGGGGTCATTTGACCCACTAATTAATTAATATATGATTTATGAAATTATTACAAAAACCTTAGAAAAATGTTCTCCTAAAAATCCCATCTTTCAGCATATTGTGTGGGTGTATGTAACTAGCCTAGATTTTAAATATCAAGGTCATAGCATCTACTAATAAAAAGATATGAAGGAAAGAGTGACTGCCCAACCCTAGGGACTAGTCCCACAATTTTGTCTCTACAGGGAGCTACACTGCTCCTATTGGGCTGAAACAAATTTTGAATTAAAGTACACACCTAGGGTTACAACTATTCTGTTGGGCACTTTTTCATCAGAGGTGATCTAGTATTTTTAATAATTAAAAAGAAACACTGCTTATTATGTGACATAAAACAATATAATCATTCAATTATATACTGACTCTGCGTTCGACGAAATATTAACTGCGCTCGACGAATTATGAACTGCGTTCGACGAATTCGTATATAAACTGCGTTCGACGAAATAACATCTGCGTTCGACGAACTAAATTCTGCGTTCGACGAACGCTGAATAATCCTGTGCTCGACGAAAACAGAATAATTCTGCGTTCGACGAACTAAACTGCGCTCGATGAAATGAATTCCATTCGACGAACTCCATATTTAGTTCGTCGAACTCAACTATCAGATCGACGAGAACTAAAACGCGATCGACGAACCAGTTCCGTTCGACGAATCCAGGACTCCGTTCGACGAACTCACAATTTCTTTCGACGAATTAAATGATATAAACGTAAACATTAATAAATAGATCTGACGACTCTCTATCATCGTCCCCGAGGAATGGACGGCGCGCGACAGCCCGACCTGGGTTCCATTGCGAGATGATTTCCCGGCCACCTGAACCTCTTTCCGGCCAGCCAATGCCACCACCACCTCCGTTGAGGTGGTGGCCGGCGATAGGGGGTGGTTGGCCGACCGGAGGTGGTCGGATCGGGTTTTAGAGGAGGGAAAAATAGCTCAAAACGAGCCTTTTTCGGAAGCACAATCCGAGCCCTATTGGGCACGGTTCAAGCCCCAAATTAAGAAAAGATCTACACCAAGGGATGAGAAGAGGATCGGACCTGTATGGGGGCTTGGCGGCGCGTGTTCCGGCGAGTCGCCATGGCCGGAGGGGGAGCTTTCGGCGCCATGTCAATTCTTGCTTCTCGGGCTCGATTTCTTCAGAGAAGAGGGGGGTTTCACTTCTTTCCGTCCTTTGAAGGTGTTAAGGAGATCAATAGGGAGGGGGGAGAGCCTTGGTATTAATTGCCGTAATCACCATTAATGGTGATTTTCGGTTTCTTATGAGAGGAAATAAATTGGTATCATTTAGGCCGGAAAAAGGTGCCGGAAACTTCTCTCCTCAAAGGGAGATGAATAGTGCCATAAATTGGGTATATTTGGCCATAAATGCCATTATCCTCCTCTTCCTCTCTCCGCCATTTTTGGGGGAATTGGAGCTTTCTCTCTCCTAGCCGAAATCTTTCAAATTGCATGGCCAACTCAGCATCATTCAATCTCCATTAGGTGGTGGACCACACCAATTGGGTCTAGCTCAAGTGTGTCGGGTTCAATTTGGGTAAAGTAGGTCATTTTGACCTAAATTTAGGCTAAGGTTGACTTTGGTCAAATTGACCACTTGGGTTGACCACAATGGGTGGGTGTGACCCATTTGACTCCCTTGTGAGTTAGGAAGGCTTAGGTGGAGTCAATTTGGCAAGGTGAGGGTGGATTGCCCCTTAATATGTTACTTTGACCAAATTAGGGCTAGAGTCGACGTAGGGTAAATTGGCCAATTTAGAGGTCCCAAGATGGGGATTTTTGGTCCATTAGGTTCCTAATGACCCTATAAGGGTAGGGGCAAGGTCAATTTAGCATGGTGGAGGCCAATTGACCCTAATTGAGTTAATTTGACCAATTTTAGAGTTAAGATTGACTTTAGCCAAATTGGCCTCTTTGGTTGACCCCAATGGGTCCCTAGTGCTCCAAGTAGACACCTAATGGGTTAGGGATACTATGGTGGAGTCAAGGTTCAAGGAAAGGCCCCAAAATCCAACCCTAGGCTAGGTACATGAAAACTGCTATTTGCAGACCACTGGGATTTCTCCCTCTCATCCAAGCTCACATGGTCTTAGGCTCTTCTTATGGTTTTGTCATGACCTAGTCATGACAAAACCAACTTAGGGGGTCTAGTTATTTGGGGGATGTTACAAATCCCAATACATAAAAATAAAAATTTCGTCCTCGAAATTCAGGTTAAGCCTGTGGGGTTTCTACTACAAGGAAGAAAATGTAACATCCCAGAACAATTAAATTATACCTGTCGCAAAGAGCTCCGGGTACTTTTGCTGCATCAGGTCTAGTGGTTCCCAGGTATGCTCCTCTTGCCCATGATTCCTCCATAAGACCTTGACCAACGGAACCTTCTTGCATCGCAAGACTCATAACTCTGTGTCGTCTATCTGAACCGGCTCCAGGTGAACCGACCGATCAGTAGCTACTGGCCCCTCTGAAGTAGATATCTGTTGCTCTGGCCGAAGTAGAGCCCTCCTAAGTGAGGAGATGTGGAAAACGCCGTGTAGTCCCTCCAACTCCGGTGGTAGCTCCAGTCTGTAAGCCAGGGGACCGATCCGCTCTAGGATCCTGTACGACCCCATATATCTCGGACTGAGTTCTTCTGCCCGCGAACCCGCGAGACTCCATGCATCGGACGTATCTTCAAGAAGACCCGATCTCCCACCTGGAACTCTACCATACGATGACGCGCATCGTAATACTTGGCCCGCCTGCTCTGGGCCTCCAGCATCCTATCTCGAATCAGTCTCACCTGAGCCTCCGTGTCCTCCACGAACTCTGAGCCAAGTGCCTTGGGATCCTCATCCTGAACCCAAGACAATGGTGTCCTGCACCTCTGTCCATATAAAGCCTCGTAAGGTGCCCTTCCTATGCTAGCCTGGTGACTGTTGTTGTATGAGAACTCGACTAATGGTAACAGTCTCTCCCATGACTCCCCGCGGTCCAAAATGCAAAGGCGTAAAAGATCCTCCAGGGTCCGGTTGGTACGCTCCATTTGCCCGTCTGTCTGGGGGTGGAAGGCCGTACTAAAAGTTAACCGGGTGCATAGGTAGGCCTGCACTGCTCTCCACTCCCTCGACGTAAATCGTCCATCTCAATCCGACACGATCATCCTCGACACGCCATGATATCGAACAAACTGCTCTACGAACCTCCGCACCAAAATACCGACCGAATCGTCCTTCCTGATTGGAATGAACCTGGCCACCTTCGTCAATCTGTCGATGATCACCTAATTCGAGTCATTCCCCGCACGAGATCAGGGAAGACTGTGTATAAAGTCCATAACGATGTCGTCGAACTTCCACTCCGGTACCGGGAGTGGCTGCAATAATCCTGCTGGGTTCTGGCACTCCCCTTCACGAGTTGGCAAGCCTCGCAGTGGGTCACAAAGTAGGTGATATCCTTCTTCATACCCTGCCAGTACATAGTCCTCTTCAGATCCGCTGTCATCTTGGTGATACCCGGGTGCACGGAGTATCTACTACAGTGAGCCTCTGTCATAATGTCCTCCCGAATCTGGCTCCCTGCCAGTATATACACTCGGCCTCTAAAACTCAATAGGTCATCCTTCAATGAATAGTCTCCAGCTGAGCCTGCCTCCAAAGCTCTAAAAATCGGCTCTATCTTGGCATCCTGCCTCTGTCCATCCTTGATGCGGTCTCGAATGTTGTAATTGGTACACATCGCCGCTAAATACTCCTCGTATAGTTCCTGATCATCCTCGAATACTAAAGAGATCTGCATGTCCTCGAACATCCGTACCAGCACCATGGCCATCAGCTTGGGCTCCGCTCCTGATGTGGTAGCTCTCCTGCTCAGAGCATCCGCTACTACATTCGCCTTCCCTGGGTGGTAATGCATCGTGTACTGGTAGTCTGATAGAAACTCCACCCATCGCCTCTGTCGGATGTTCAGCTCCTTCTGCGTATCTACTTACTTCAGATTCTTGTGGTCTGAGAATATGTCGTAGTGGACACCGTAGAGATAGTGTCGCCAGATCTTGAGAGCGAATATGACTGCTCCCATCTCCAAGTCATGCGCCGGGTAGTTCCGCTCGTGGTTCTTCAACTGGCGGGAGGCATAAGCTATCACGTGCCCGTTCTACATCAGAACGACACCCATCCCCTGATAAGACGCATCAGTGTACACCTGAAATCCTTCCCTCCCCGACGAAAGGGCCAGGATGGGGGCCATAGTAGGTCGACCCTTCAGCTCCTGGAAGGCCGCCTTACACTGCGGCTGTAACACCCCCATCCGTTAAGAAGCATATAGCAGAAGGTCCGACCGGGGCCCCACGCCATATACTACAAAACAAACGGAAACGTCACTTAATTGAATATGCAACGTCACTATACAACGAAGCCTAACTCAGAGCATTCTATGCGGAAGTAAAAGAGAGAGAGAGACATAATTATAAACCACAAGACCCGAACTCGGGTATGTCCACTTCTATTAACTTGGAATAAAATGTTTTACAACACACAAAAGAGGCACGACGGCCTTACAGTTTACCAACATCGGCGCGCAGTCCGGCCATACATAAAAACAGAAGAAAGGACAAAAGGCCTTCAAGGGCCGCAGCAGCGCAGGGGCTTCAGCCCGCCAAGGTCCCGCTCGGTCCAGCTCCTGTACAACAAGCCCACCAAGGACGGTGGCAAAACAGGGCAACGGTCAGCTAAAGCTGACCAAGTTATAACGACCCCACCCCGTCGAGGGGGTGGCAGTTCTAAACGTCCCTGCAAATAGTCTCAACAACATATATATATGTAAGAGTGCGACTAGACGAGCCCACAACATTTCATACATATGCAACAACACAAACGTGGGAATGGCCCCCACGTCCCGTGCTCTCAGACACTCTTTGGTGTACTCCGCCTTCCACCACCATCCACTCTTGATGGCTTTGCCCTTCGAGGCTAAAGTCGGTGGCCCGAATACCAGGGCTCCCCCGTGCTTTAATTGTGAACATAACGTAGTCCGAAGACTCTGTCCCATTGCCTCCCGACATGCTGTCCGTGCTGCAATGGTGCGGTTTCAAGTTTGCCAAATGCCCGTTGTTCACAGCTCTCGTTGTACAATACGAATAGCGGGTATGGCGTACCTTCAGCCCAGGTATTCTCAATTAGCCGGCTCCACGGGCCGCTAAGTCATCCACGAGGACACGCCAATAGGTCGGGTACACCGGCCTCAGGTCCCCTCAACAGGTGGGCACAACAACATCACCAGAACTCAGTCTGGGAAGCTGTCGCCCAGGCGACAATCACTGTCGCCAGCGACAGTGCACAAACCCTAATTTGGCTTCTAGCTGTGGGTGCTTCCCGGGGCACACCCCCAGGCGTTGCTGCACATGCAGTAGCACTCCCACTGCCTCAGAACACCCAAATTCACTAGAACCCAATTCTGGGAAGCTGTCGCCCAGGCGACAGTCACTGTCGCGCCAGCGACAGCTGGACAGAACTCCATTTCTGCCTTTTAACTTCAGGTGCTCCCCGGGGCACACCCCCCGGTGTTGCCGCGCATGCAGTAGCACCCTCTAGCCCTATGAGGCAAGTATAACAACGCGGAGTTTTTCCCCGGCACGCACAATACCAAAAAGTATCACCAATCCGGACGAACCGTCTCGGATGGGCTTCACACAGTGCGCCTACGTCCATCTCACGCGTGGACTCTACATGAATGCAAGCTTTGACGGGGATAACATGAATCGACCTGTCGGAGGCCACGACCTCACCCTTTTGGGTAGGGGCCACAACGATGCAAGGGAAAGGACTAAGGCATGTCCAAAAGAGGGTAGAAAAGTTCGTTACCCTTAAACGCCGCTTTGAGCCCATGGCTTGACGTTCCACACAGATGGAAAGGAGCGCCTTTGCCCTCCTCTACGCATAGCCACCAACTTTGAAGGGATCGGATGAGTGTAGCTCCTCCAAACCCAAGCTCCAAGCTAGTGTTTACTATTCCTTCTTCTTCTCCAAGCTTCTCTCTCTCTCTCTCTCCAAAATAAAGCCTTAAGGAAATAATGAAAAGAGGAGATTTTCGGCCTTCTAAGCTGCCACCGAGCCTCCCAAGCCAAAACCAGCCCCCAAAGTCAATAAGCAATCAATGCCCTTGATTTTGGCCACAAAGTCCAACTTTGAGCTGTCGCCGGGCGACAGCCATTGTCGCCTGGGCGACAGCGTTATGAACCGACTTTGACCAGCCAACAACACTCCTGCATGACCCCAGTCACCTTGTCGCCAGCGTTAGCCGCCACCCGACAACGCTATCGCCGGGCGACAGCCACTGTCGCCTGGGCGACAACGTTAAGAACTCCAGAAATTTACCTTCCTGACTTGGGGTCTTACAACCCTCCCCTCCTTATATAAATTTCGTCCCGAAATTTTATAAAAACACACATATATACATATATATCAAAAAGTCTTTACACAAAGGGGAAAAAGAGATAAACGTCACCGAAACAGCTCGGGGAACTCCTCCATCATGATCTGCTCACGCTCCCATGAGAGCTCCTCGTGACCGCAGTTGTCCCAACGGACCTTTACCATACGGATCGCCCTGTTCCGCAACTGACGCACCTCAGCATCCTCGATGCTAATGGGCCTGACCGCCGTCTTAAGCCCACTATCCACGGGCACCTGATCCGCCGCGACCACCTGCGTAGGCTCTTGCACTGCCTTCCGCAATACGGAGATGTGGAATACATCGTGTAGCCCGCTCAGTTCCGCCGATAGCGCAAGCCTATAAGCCGCCTCACCGACGCGCTCGATGATCTCAAAAGGTCCAAGGTATCTCGGACTCAGCTTTTTCAAGCGCCGAATCCTCGACACGCCCTTGAATGGCCTGATCTTCAAGTAAACCCAATCGCCAACGGCGAACTGGACGTCGCGGTGCTTCGCATTATAGTATTTCGCCTGCCTATCCTGCGCAACCAAAAGCCTCTCCCGGATCAAACGCACCGTCGAAGTCGCCTCTTCGACGTCTTTCCTCTTGAAGAGCTTCGCCTCGCCCGTTTCCGCCCAAGCTAAGGGAGTGCGGCACTTCCTGCCATAGAGGGCCTCGAAAGGCGCCATCTGAATACTTGCCTGATAGCTGTTGTTGTACGCGAACTCAACAAGAAAGAGGTGATCTTCCCACCCCTTGCCAAAATCCAGGACGCACATCCAGAGCATGTCTTCCATCGTCCTATTGGTACGCTCAGTTTGGCCATCCGTCTGAGGATGAAAGTATGTGCTAAACTGCAGCTTCGTACCCAAAAGACGGTTGACTAGCCTCCAGTCGCTCGAAGTAAAGCGTCCATCACGATCATTGACGATGCTACGGGGCACACCGTGCAGTCGCACTATAGAATCAACATACAACTTCGCCAATTTCTCCACCGAGTCATCCCTCCGGTTGGGGATAAAGTGCGCCACCTTCATCAGCCGGTCAACGACTACCCAGATGGCATCGTTCCCGCTCTGCGACCTCGACAGTCCATGCACGAAATCCATAGAAATGTCATCAAACTTCCACTCCGGAACAGGCAATGACTGCAAAAAGCCATCGGGCTTCTGACATTCCACCTTCACTAGCGCACAAGTGTGGCACTTGGCCACGTAGTGAGCGATGTCCCTCTTCATAACCGGCCACCAGAAAAGGACCTTCATGTCCTTATACATCTTCGTGCTCCCCGGATGAACTGAATACCTGGTACGATGCGCCTCGTACATCAACTCATCGCGCAGCTCACCCACCTTGGGGATGCACAAACGGTCACCTCTCCACAGCAACCCGTCTCGAACCTGAAACTGGGCATCCTGCCCACCACCAGCATCCTCCGCGTAGCGCTTTAAACTCGGATCGAGTTCAAAAGCCCGGCGGACTCTAACTGCGAGGTCGTACTGCACCTCAGTCTAACTCAAACAGGCACCGGCACCGCCCCTCTTCTCTACGCAAGAAATACCCAAGGCCTCCAGGTCACGTATCAGGTGCTCATCATGCATCTGAATCCAGTTGGCCTGCGCTGGAGCCCTGCGACTGAGTGCATCCGCAACAACATTCCCCTTCCCGGGAGTGTAGTGGATCTCGAAGGTGAAGTCCCCCAGGAACTCCATACACCTCTGCTGCCGCATATTCAGCCCTTTCTGCGTCAGAAGGTACTTCAGGCTCTTATGGTCCGTGAAGATATTGATCTTCAAGCCATACACATAATGCCGCCATAGCTTCAGGGCAAATATCACGGCCGCCAACTCCAAGTCGTGGACCGGATAATTCTGCTCGTGCACCTTCAGCTGGCGAGAGCCATATGCTATAACCTTGCCATGCTGCAGAACGCAGCCAAGGCCGCTCCCAGAAGCGTCGGTGTAGATCTCGTAGCCCTCCGTGCCGCAAGGCAAACATAAGATCGGAGCCGTCGTAAGCCGCCGCTTCAACTCCTCGAAAGCCTGCGCACACGCGGGCGTCCAAATGAACTCCTGCATCTTCCGTGTCAGCGTCGTAAGAGGCAGCGCGATCCGGGAGAAGTTCTCCATGAAGCGCCTGTAATAACCGGCCAGCCCGAGGAAGCTACGGACCTCCGCTACAGAAGAAAGGACAGGCCACTCCCTGATGACCGAAACCTTCACCGGATCTACCGCCACACCCAAACCACTAACCACATGGCCCAAGAACGCCATGGAAGGAAGCCAGAACTCGCACTTTGAGAACTTGGCATACAACCGATTCCTCCTCAGAACCTCCAAAACTACTCGCAGGTGATCACCGTGCTCCTCCTCGGACTGAGAGTAGACTAGTATGTCATCTAGGAAGACGACCACGAACCGGTCGAGGTACTCTCGGAAAGTCCGGTGCATCAAGTCCATAAACACCGAAGGCGCATTAGACAACCCAAACGGCATCACGGTGAACTCATACTGCCCATACCTCGTACTGAAGGCAGTCTTCGGGATATCATACTCCCTGATCCGCACCTGATAATAGCCGGACTTCAAGTCCAGTTTCGAGTATACTGTCGAACCAACGAGCTGGTCGAACAAATCATCTATTCTCGGAAGAGGATACTTATTCTTCTCCGTCAGCTTGTTCAGCTCCCGATAGTCGATGCAAAGCCACAGGCTACCGTCCTTCTTTTTGACAAAGAGGACCAGTGCACTCCAAGGTGAGGAACTCGGACGCACGTAGCCCTGCTCAAGCAGCTCCTGCAACTGCAGCTTCAACTCCGCCAACTCTTTCGGAGCCATACGATACGGCGAGCGGGCCACAGGCTTAGCGCCTGGCACCAACTCAATCGTGAAATCTATCTCCCGCTGCGGTGGAGCACCGGGGAGCTCGCTCGGGAACACATCGGGGAACTCTGTTACTACCGGAACATCTACTAGGCTGGGCCTCGGCGTTGAAGCCTCCACAAGAGCAAAGAATAACTCCGCTCCCTGTCGCACTGCCTTGGACACCTGGAGAGCAGACATCAGCATCTTGCTCGATCCACGCATGCCCGCAAAGACTGTCTCACGACCGACACCTTGCCCAAACCTCACCTCTTTGGTGGTGCAATCGATACACGCACGCTGTTCCGACAACCAGTCCATACCGAAGATAACATCGAACTCAACCAGGGGGAGTAACGATGCCTTCAGGTCATACTCCCGACTACCAACTAGAACCTTTACACAGCAACTCCTCTCCACACGCAACGAATATCCATTCGGCAGTAGGACCTCCAGTCCATCTGCAGAAGCAATCGACGGCGCACTAATACGTTGGACTAAGTCCGACGATAAGAAGGAGTGCGAAGCCCCAGTATCGAAAAGCGCTCTCGCAGGGACGCCTAAAACATTTACATAGCCTACGCCGCCAACAAGTTAGCATGAACATTAAAACAGGTGTATAAAACAGTAAAGACTGTATCTTAAATTGTACCTGTCACGACGTCCTTGGCTTTGATAGCCTCCTGCTGATCGAGACTAAAAACTCTGGGCTGCGGGGGAGCCATACGGGAAGCAGTGGACTCAGCTGCCTTCCCCTTCTCAGAATAAGCTGGCCCCGCCTTCTTCTCTGGCCTTGGAAGCCCACTTCGGCAATCCCGAGAGAAATGGCCAGGCTTGCCACAAGTGAAACAAATAAGAGGTCCACATCCAGATGACGCGCCCGAAGCAGAGGGAGCTGGCCCAGATACTCGAGCCTTCTTCCAGCGATTCAACCTTCGCAACTTCGTCGCACTCGGCGCTTTGCCCTCTGGCACTGCCTCGACCACAACCGCCTTGCCCTTTTCCCTGAGCATGTCCTGCTCAAGGGCTCGGGCTGAACCAACGAGGGTCGTGAAACCCTGCGTCAATGGCCCTGTCAGAAGATGCCGCAACTCAGTACGCAAACCTCCATAAAACCTGTTCACCCTTCTATCCTCATCATCGAAAGAAGTTCCAGCATAGCGCCCGAGGCGGGTGAACTCATGCAAGTAGTCATCAACCAGTCTACCACCCTGTGTTAGAGCCAACAACTGGTTCTCCATCGCGATCTTCTGCGATTGAGGCACATACCTTGCGAGGAAGATTCTCGAGAACTCTTCCATCGTCACATCAACCAGTCGCCTTCCCGCGAACTGGCGCCTCTCAACCTCATCCCACCACCGCCTAGCTTCCTTTTCTAGCAAGAAAGAAGCAAATGTCACCTTCTGCGATTCCTCTGACTGTGTCGCTGTCAGAATTCGCTTCACATGCGACAACCAGTCTTCGGCCTCAGCTGGGGATTCAACCCCGGTAAACGGAGGAGGTCGAAATCCCAGAAAGTGCTTCAGCTGTTGCTCAGGAGCATGCCTCACTGGGACTTGCTACATACTTAGTGGCTCAGGCAGGGGCCACCTCTTGCACTGGCGGTTGGACTTGCCTTTCAGGCTGGCCATTCAACGCATCTAGAACGGCTTCAGTAACTAGCCGAACCAACTCAGCAGATGGAGATGTAGGGGCCTCAGCAGACCCACTACTCTCATGCACATCACAGGGACGCGACGGTCCCGCTGCACTTCGAGTGCCCTACACAAGTGCAACACACAGTTAGGCGACAGCATAGTCGCAACTAACAACAAAAGGAACACTCAGGTTCCAAAATCATGCAATTATTGTTGGTTTGTTGTTACATTTTATTCCTAAGTGGACATTTTTGGGTTTATTTTATGTCTCAACGGTAGCGCACACACGTGCTCACCACCCCTTAAAAGAATTCGTCCACAAATTCTGTAGAAGGATACGGAACCTTAGAAGCTGATACCAATTTGTAACACCCCCATCCGTTAAGAAGCATATAGCAGAAGGTCCGGCCGGGGCCCCACGCCATATACTACAAAATAAACGGAAATGTCACTTAATTGAATATGCAATGACACTATACAACGAAGCCTAACTCAGAGCATTCTATGCGGAAGTAAAAGAGAGAGAGACATAATTATAAACCACAAGACCCGAACTCGGGTATGTCCACTTCTATTAACTTGGAATAAAATGTTTTACAACACACAAAAGAGGCACGACGGCCTTACAGTTTACCAACATCGGCGCGCAGGCCGGCCATACATGAAAACAGAAGAAAGGACAAAAGGCCTTCAAGGGCCGCAGCAGCGCAGGGGCTTCATCCCGCCAAGGTCCCGCTCGGTCCAGCTCCTGTACAACAAGCCCACCAAAGACGGTGGCAAAACAGGGCAACGGTCAGCTAAAGCTGACCAAGTTATAACGACCCCACCCCTTCGAGGGGGTGGCAGTTCTAAACGTCCCTGCAAAACAGTCTCAACAGCATATATATATATATATATATATATATATATAAGTGCAACTAGACGAGCCCACAACATTTCATACATATGCAACAACACAAACGTGGGAATGGCCCCCAAGTCCCGTGCTCTCAGGCACTCTTTGGTGTACTCCGCCTTCCACCACCATCCACTCTTGATGGCTTTGCCCTTCGAGGCTAAAGTCGGTGGCCCGAATACCAGGGCTCCCCCGTGCTTTAATTATGAACATAACGTAGTCCGAAGACTCTGTCCCATTGCCTCCCGACATGCTGTCCGAGGCTTACTAATCAGGTGCTGCAATGGTGCGGTTTCAGGTTTGCCAAATGCCCGTTGTTCACAGCTCTCGTTGTACAACACGAAAAGCGGGTATGGCGTCCCTTCAGCCCAGGTATTCTCAATTAGCCAGCTCCACAGGCCGCTAAGTCATCCACCAGGACACCCCCACAGGTCGGGTACACCGGCCTCAGGTCCCCTCAATAGGTGGGCACAACAACATCACCAGAACTCAGTCTGGGAAGCTGTCGCCCAGGCGACATTCACTGTCGCCAGCGACAGTGCACAAACCCTAATTTGGCTTCTAGCTATGGGTGCTTCCCGGGGCACACCCCCAAGCGTTGCTGAACATGCAGTAGCACTCCCACTGCCTCAGAACACCCAAATTCACCAGAACCCAATTCTGGGAAGATGTCGCCCAGGCGACAGTCACTGTCGCGCCAGCGACAGCTGGACAGAACTCCATTTCTGCCTTTTAACTTCGGGTGCTCCCCGGGGCACACCCCCGGGCGTTGCTGCGCATGCAGTAGCACCCTCTAGCCCTACGAGGCAAGTATAACAACACAGGGTTTTTCCCCGGCACGCACAATACCAAAAAGTATCACCAATCCGGACGAACCGTCTCGGATGGGCTTCACACAGCGCGCCTACGTCCATCTCACGCGTGGACTCTACATGAATGCAAGCTTTAACAGGGATAACATGAATCGACCTGTCGGAGGCCACGACCTCACCCTTTTGGGCAGGGGCCTCAACGATGCAAGGGAAAGGACTAAGGCATGTCCAAAAGAGGGTAGAAAAGTTTGTTACCCTTAAACGCCGCTTTGAGCCCATGGCTCGACGTTCCACATGGATGGAAAGGAGCGCCTTGCCCTCCTCTACGCGTAGCCACCAACTTTGAAGGGATCGGATGAGTGTAGCTCCTCCAAACCCAAGCTCCAAGCTAGGGTTTACTATTCCTTCTTCTTCTCCAAGCTTCTCTCTCTCTCTCTCCAAAATAAAGCCTTAAGGAAATAATGAAAAGAGGAGGATTTTCGGCCTTCTAAGCTGCCACCGAGCCTCCCAAGCCAAAACCAGCCCCCAAAGTCAATAAGCAATCAATGCCCTTGATTTCGGCCACAAAGTCCAACTTTGAGCTGTCGCCGGGCGACAGCCCTTGTCGCCTGGGCGACAGCGTTATGAACTGACTTTGACCCACCAGCAACACTGCTGCATGACCCCAGTCACCTTGTCGCCAGCGTTAGCCGCCACCCGACAATGCTATCGTCGGGCGACAGCCACTGTCGTCTGGGCGACAACGTTAAGAACTCCAGAAATTTACCTTCCTGACTTGGGGTCTTACAACCGACCATGTGAAAGCAACATCCTTTTTTGTCAGGGATGTGAGCGGGAGGGCTATCTGTGAAAACCCCTACACGAACTTCCGGTAGTAGCCAGAAAGTCCCAAGAAACTCCTCACATCGGTGGCCGTCTTCAACGACGGCAAATCTCGTACTGCCTGGATCTTTGCTGGGTCCACTGCTAGACCAGCTCCACTGATGATGTGGCCAAGGAAGGCCACCTCCTTTAGCCAAAATTGGCACTTGCTGAACTTCGCATACAGGCGATGCTCCGAAGCTTCTCCAAGGTTAGTGCCAAATGTCGTGCATGCTCCTCCTCCGACTTTGAGTAGATGAGGATGTCGTCGATGAACACGATGACGAAGATGTCGAGATAAGGCTCGAACACCTGGTTCATCAAACTCATAAATGCTGATGGTGCATTTGTGAGCCCGAACGACATCACAGTGAACTCATACAATCCATAACGGCTGCTAAAAGCCGTCTTCGGGATATCCTCCTCCTGGATCCGCAACTGATAATACCCTGATCTCAAATCCAGCTTCGAGAAGCAGTGGGCTCCCTCTAGCTGGTCAAACAGCTCGTCGATCCTTGGTAACGGGTATGTATTCCAAACCGTCAGCCGGTTCAGAGCTCTGTAGTCGATGCACAATCTGAGCGTCCCATCATTCTTCTTCACGAACAACACCGGAGCTCCCCAAGGTGAGGAACTCGGCCTAACAAACCTGGCTTCCACCAGCTCCTGCAGCTGGCTCCAAAACTCCACTAGCTCCTTCGGGTCCATCCGGTAGGGGTCCCTAGATACCGGCTTAGCCCCCGACACCAGTTGGATTTGGAAATCCTTCTCACGGTGCGGAGGTAGTCCGGGTAGCTTCTCTGGAAATACGTCGACAAAATCCCGCACGACCGGGATATTTGACACCGAGTCTTTGACTTCCGTTACCTCGAAGAGCACTTGATATACCTCGTCTCCCTGCAGGTGGGCCTTGACGGCCTGAACTGATGATAAAAAGATACGAGAGGCAGATTTAGTACCTTCGATCACTACTTCACCATCCTCATGCTTTAGAACGATCCTCCTTGCTGAGCAGTCAATCTTTGCATGGTTCCCGTACAGCCAGGTCATGACTAAGATCAGATCGAAGTCCTTCATCTTCAAACGTGTCGCCGACGCTTTGAACAGTTTCCCTCCAATCTCCACATTCATGTTGCACTTTGCATTTGTTAGAACTTCAGATCCATCCGGGAATCGCACTCTCCTGTAGATGCCTTCGAAGTGTTGGATTTGGCACAGATCATCTACGAATTTGAAAGACTTTATTTAAGGGTAGCTAATCACCTAAGGGGGGGGGGGGGGGTGAATAAGTTATTTTAAAATCTATTTGCAATTCTTGAGTAAAACCTAAATGAATGATCAGAGCTTTCAAGAAATAAACACAAACACACAGAATTTTATAGTGGTTCCCCTTATCTTGCGTAATCCACTTTCCCCCTTTTCCCCTCTAGCAGTGTGCTAGATAGGATTATATCACCTCCAAATCTCAGACCACCAAACAGGTCTTACAGCTCAGATCTCAATAGATCCTACAGTCTCATATCTCAATAGATCTTACCCTCTCAGATCTCAGCAGATCTTACAAACTCAGATCTCAACAGATCCTACCTCAGCCTTTATAACAATAGGCTTACACTCAGATTCACCCCTGAATCTTACAACTCAGATCACACCTGATCCTACACCTCAGATCTTTGAAAGATCCTACACTCAGATCTGACAACTCAGATCCTACAGAATTTGAAATAAGTAGAAACAACACTTAAACTCAGATTCACCAATGTATTGAGTCTTCTTGATCTATCTGAAAGATCAGATAGAAAACTTCAGCAGAACAGCATCAACAAAAATGATCTTCTTGAATTGCATAGGCTGGGATGATTGTTCTTCTTTAGGAAGACAAATTCTTCCTCCTTAACCTTCTCTCTTCAGAAAATAATCTCAGCACCAGATTGCTAAGGAATTTCTTGTAGTACGATTCTGAAAGAGGAGATGGCTTCTTCAGATTCTTCCTCAAATTTTCTCTCGAACGACGGAGAAGATGATGGCTTTCAATAGGAGTGTTCAACTTCTGAATCATAGGTCATGCCTTCTATTTATAGCCCGTCATCCGCGACATCTGACACGCTCCTCCACGTCAGCATGACGTTAAGTCTTCAACGGTCTTTAATGGATTCAGAATAGACAAAGGCTCCGCTTGCTGTAGATGAACTGTTACACATTTCTCAGCTCAGAGCTTTCCAGGAAAAGGCGTTGAGCACTATGTATCTCTGTCGACGCTTTTTCTATAAGGTGTCGAGCGATGTGTAGATGCTCGACACTTTTAACTTTGCCTTCACATCTAGACTCTTTTTGCTGGCATTGAGCTAACTGAAGTTTAGTCGACACTTCTTATTCCACGGCGTCGAGCGATATTCCTTGGCTCGACGCTTCTAGACTTGGTCTCAGATCTTCAGCGGCGACCTTGTCTTTTTGAGCAACAGACATGGGTCGACGCTTCTGGGTCACAGGCGTCGAGCGATGTGTAGTGTCTCGACGCTTGTGAACTTAGATGAATTCCTTGAGCACTTTGCTTGACCTGATCTTCTGCACAATGATTCTAGAAAGTATATCAAATACATTCTGAGGTATATCTTTGACTTAGGAATGGACTTCTCCAAATCTAGGACATTGTGGACAATGGTCCCAACAATCTCCCCCTATTTGAAGAAGTCATAACCTCAGTCAATGATATATCCCTCTTTACAAAGATAACCAATGTTTTCTATACAGTTAATCAAAATATAATGAGTATAATACTTTATAAAATCAGATTACCAAAACATTCTAACAAAAGAAATTATCTCAGACATGATTTCTCATATGAGCACAAAATCACAAGCAGTTCAGAATAAATCATGTAAAGATAAGGAAAGAATCACATCACAGGCATATATATATATGATAATAAAAGATAGTTTACTCTGGGAGCTCATCAAGATTGTTCAAAGTTATATCAAATACATTTCTCTAAGAATTCTTAAGAAAGATTCAAATCCTAATGTTGTTCAGGTTCCTTGATATCTATTCCTCTTTTGACTCTCTTGGAAAGGACTTCAGCAACCTATTTTCTTCTCTTGAAATAGCCAAACGGCTTTGGAAAATATCTGATTTTCTCCTTATCACCTGCCTGAACTTTCCCGGCCAATTTGTCAGCTTTGAATTTTATCTTCACCTCCTCCTGATTGGCTCCTCCCGATCCCTGTGCTTCAACCACTCAGCTTCAGAGTACCATTTCCCTCTTTCTTCTGGATTACCTTTCACAGCTTCCCATGCTGCCAAAATCATTTCTCTTGAAGAGGGAGACCAATGTTCATAATCAACCCTTGATTCAACATCTTCTCTGAACTTCCTTTTGCTAGATTCTACTTGTTCACTGGTAAAGTTCTTTCTCTTGGTTTTATCCTCAGGACTGTACATCTTGGCAATTTGCTTTTGGATTTGTGTAAGAGATGCTGGCTTGGTCTCAGAAATTTGATCATTATTATAATCTATGGGAGGATAGCCAAAAGTTTCTCTTATCGAATTAGAGGTCCACACAACATGCTCAGAGCTGGCTTGAATCATTGACCTCTCCCCCTTTAGGACTTCTTCAACTATATGATTTCTTAGAACATTCTTCTGAAACCTAACTTGGCTCTCCAGATGATGTATTCCACTTTCAATGGTTTTCTTGACCTTAAGAAGATGGTCATCTATAGTATCCGTGTTTAACTTTACTTGATCTTTTAGAATTAAGGAGCTCTCATCAATCTTGGCTAGTATAGCAGCATCATGCTGTTGCAGCCTAGCTTTTATCTTAGCTGTACCTGTAAGAGTCTGTGCAACTTGTGCTTTGTACAACACTTGCATATTGTTGCTTAGAATTCCCTGATTCAGTTGCACATCATCTATAGTCTTTGCAATACCTGCTTGTTTTTCTTTGATTTCCTTGAAATCTCCTTGATTACATCTAGTTGTTCAGTTGTATAGTCTACAGAAGCACCAGCTCTTTTGAAAAATTTTATCATTTCCTTTCTCAGTGCATTCATTTGAAGATTGACTTCAAATCTTACCAATTTCATCTGAAAATCTACTTCATTTTTCATTTTTGTATTATTTTCTTCAATATACTGTTCCAATAATCTTCTTTGATTATTGAGCAACACCTCCAGCCGAGGTAGTATTGGACTTAGATCCACATTGATTTCTCTTGCCATTCCATCACTTCTACTACTTTCCTCTCTGATGAAAGAGTCGTCTCTCTGGCTCATATGTGAGCAAGAAGATTCTATCTTAATCACCTTCTCAGCCTCTTTCCTTGTGGATTCAGGCTCTCCTTCCACATCCATAGCATCAACAGCAGGATTTTCTTGAGCAGGGACCTCAGGATGATACTCCCCCTCAAATGGTGCATTGGCTGAATCAAAATTCTCAGGGGCAAGGATCTCATGCTGAGACTCCCCCTCAATGTCTGCATTGTTAAGATCAGTAATGTCTGGAGCAGGGATCTCATCCTAAGCCTCCCCCTCAACTGCTGCCATGTTAAATTCAGTATTTTCTTGAGCAGGGATCTCATCTGGAGCCTCCCCCTCATTCTGAGACTTCCCCTTATCTCTAGTAGGGGATCCAGGTTGACTTCCTCTCTCTTCCTCTTCTTTCTCATTCTCATCTTTTTCTTTATTGATCTTGTCAACCCCTTCCAGTATTGGATCAGTACCTGTTGGTGTGTCAGGAATACTGTCCCTGAGTTTGTTCCCTTCTTCTTCTTCAGATGATGTGAGATTAGGATCATGGATTGGAGAGGATCTTGATTTTCTTTTGGATGATGATGAGCTTGAAGAGCTGGAAGAGACCCTCTTCTTCTTTTTCTTCTGAACTTTCTTCTGCTTGGGAGAATATTCTGTTGGTGGATGATTTGACAAAATCCTTTCCCATCTCTCTATCATTTTGATGTCCATTTTCTTCATATGATTTATCTTGGATCCAAGTTTGTTATTTAAAGAATCTGGAATGACTTTTACTAAATATAGAGACAATATCCTACCCAAGTTGGGTTCCTGGATACATTCGATCACTCTGTCAAACATCACCCTTCCCCAATCAGTTCTTAATGTATGAATAATCCTTGTCAGAAGAACAAACATTTTCCTGGAGATTTTATCATGGGACCCTGTCTTGCATAATAGTCCCTTTCCGATCATATATGTCAGCAGTTTTCCTCTTGAATTCATCCCTTTCCTTAGCATACTCCCAAAAATTTCATGTGATGTTTCAATCCCACACCAGGCATGGGCTAATCTAATCTGCTCAGAACTCACTTCTTCTTCTTCTTCATTACTTTTGAATCTTGGCAGTTCAAGTGCCTTAGCAAGTCTTGAAGGAGAAATCTTAATCTTCTTACCATTTACAGTAGTTTTCAGCTTAGAATTGCCGGTGTCTATTACTGTATTGCAGAAAAGTTCTAAGACCTCTCGTTTCCAAATTAGAGTCGATTCAGATAAAACGATTTCTAGTCCTGCTTTGTAGATTAGCTCGATGGTTGACTTGATTTCCTCTGGTGCTGTTTGGAATCCATTGCGAATGAGCTCGCCTCCTTCGTAAAGGTAATCATTGCTCTTGGGAGGCATTGTTGTTGTTGATTGTAGATTGAAAGTGTTGATGGAGAGATTTTCTAAGGCAGATAATTTCGAATTGAGAATTCTAGGGCATATGCACTGACGAAGTGTCTTCCCTATTTATAGAATTTCTAGTTCAAGAAGATGAATAGCTGCGCGCCGGAATTGTTTAACAAGATTGATCAAATGGTTCAAATTTACCCTGTCGAGACGGCCTTGCTCGACGACATTTATCTTCGCTCGACGCCAAGAATCTTCTCTCAACGCCAGGAATCTTCTCTCGATGCCAGGTATCCTTCCTCGACGCCAGATATAACTCCACTCACCTTTTAGGACTTAATTAATATTTTCATTTATTTATTTCATTTTCTGTACTTATTTGAGAATTGTCATTTATTCTAACTTTATTTTATTTAGTTTCAAGACCACTTTATTCCATTTTTAGCATTCCCCATTCAATTTTGAAGTTATTGAATTTTGTTTCATCCAGGGGTTTAGTGAATATGTCAGCTACTTGTTTGTCTGTAGGAATATATTCAATTATGATGTCTCCATTTTCTACATGTTCTCTAATAAAGTGATATCTAATTTCTATGTGCTTTGTTCTGCTATGTGATACAGGATTATTAGCTATAGCAATAGCTAGCACTAGTTGAATCACAATATAAAGGAGATTTACTTAGCTTGATTTTATTGTCTTGGAGTTGATGTTGAATCCAAAGTAGCTGAGCACATCAGTTTCCAGCTGAGATGTACTCAAATTCTGCTTTAGAGATAGCTACACTGGTCTGCTTCCCGCTACTCCAAGATATTAGCCTTTTGCCAAGAAATTGATAGGTGCCTGATGTGCTTTTTCTGTCCTCCTTGCATCCTGCAAAATCAGCATCTGAAAAATCAGTCAGTTCAAAGTCATTGCTTCTAGGATACCAAAGGGCAAGATTAAGAGTACCCTTCAGATATCTCAGGATTCTTTTGACAGCAGTGTAGTGAGATTCTTTAGGGTTCACTTGGTACCTAGCACACACACATATTGAGAACATAATGTCTGGCCTGCTAGCAGTTAGGTAGAGCAATGAGCCAATGATACCTCTGTACAAGGTTTCATCAATAGGTTTCCCTTTGTCATCCTTGTCCAGTGACATATTGGCTGCCATTGGAGTTTTCATGACAGTGGAATTTTCCATTCCAAACTTCTTGATGATCTCTTTGGTGTACTTGGTTTGAGAAATGAAGATTCCTTCCTCAAACTGTTTCACTTGGAGTCCCAAGAAGTATTTGAGCTCACCCATGCTGTTCATTTCAAATTTCCCTTGCATAAGGCTTGCAAACCTTTTGCAAAGGTTATTATCAGTTGAGCCAAAAATTATATCATCTACATATATTTGCACTAGAATAATATGACCTTTAACTACCCTAAGAAACAATGTCTTGTCTATCATTCCCCTTGAGAATTTATTCTCAATGAGAAATCTAGATAATGTCTCATACCAGTCCCTAAGTGACTGTTTAAGACCATACAAAGATTTTAATAAAAGATAGACATGGTTTGGATGAGTAGAATTAATAAAACCTGGGGGTTGTTCTACATATACTTCCTCCAGTATTGTTCCATTAAGGAATGCTGACTTCACATCCATTTGATAAACAATGAATCCAATATGTGCTGCAAATGCCAGGATTAGCCTGATTGCATCCAATCTTGCCACAGGAGCAAACACTTGATCAAAATCTAAGCCTTCCTCCTATCTATATCCTTGGGCAACCAACCTTGCTTTGTTTTTGATAATCACACCATTTTAATCTAGCTTATTCCTAAATACCCATTTGGTCCATATGACTTTGTGTTTCTGTGGTCTAGGAACCAATATCCAGACCTTGCATCTTTCAAATTGATTTAGCTCTTCTTGCATAGCCAATATCCATGAATGGTCCTTATTGGCTTCATCAAACTTCTTAGGCTCTATTTTGGATAGGAAGCTGTGATGCAATGCCTCATGTATTGAGTTCCCTCTTCTGGTTTGCACACCTTCATTTGGATATCCTATAATCTGTTCTTTGGGGTGATCCTTCAGGTGTTTGGTTGCATTCGTCCACCTTTCATTCTCTCTTTGTGATTCTGGTGCATCTGTTTGAGTTGGCTGTTCTAGAGGTTCTGGATGATGTGGTTCTTCAACAGCAGTTGGTTCTTCAAGATTGTCTTCTTCTTGAGACTCATCCTCTCTATTCACAATCACAGTCCCATTAGTTTCTTCATTGTCTTCAATGTGCTGTTCATTTATACTCATCTCCTTCAATTTTTGTGTAGAACCTACATTACTAGAGAGACTTCCCAGATCCTTATAAATAAGGCTGGTTTCATCAAATACAACATGTATAGATTCTTCTATCTTATTTGAGCTTTTGTTGAAGATTCTATAAGCTCTACTTTGAGAGCTATAGCCAAAAAAGATTCCCTCATGAGATTTTTCAGCAAACTTAGTGAGATGGTGCTTTCCATTATTTAATACAAAACACTTACTTCCAAATATTTTTAAGTAGGCTAAAGTGGGTTTTCTACCTTTCAACAACTCATAAGAGGTCTTATTCAGTCTTTTGTTGATAAGTGCCCTATTTTGCACATGGCATGCTGTGTTTAAAGCTTCAGCCCAGAAATACTCAGGAAGAGAGGAGTCACTAAGCATACTCCTACTGGCTTCAATGAGAGTTCTATTTCTTCTCTCAGCAACCCCATTTTGTTGGGGTGTTTTAGGAGATGAGAACTCTTGTGAGATGCCAAGATTTTCACAAAATTTGGTCATTGCACCTGACAGAAATTCAGTCCCATGGTCACTTCTAATTTTGACTACTGAATTTCCTATTTCATTTTTGATTTGCCTAACAAAGCTAGTGAATACTTCTAGAGTATCTGACTTGTGTCTTAGGAAGAATTCCCATGTGAATCTAGAATAGTCATCAACAATTACAAAGGTGTAAATCTTTCCTCCTAGGCTATGAATTGGCATTGGTCCAAATAGGTCCATGTGAAGTAGGTATAGACATCTAATGGAATCCTTCTCACCAATTGGTTTGAAGGATGACTTGGTTTGCTTACCCATTTGGCAAGCATGACAGGAACCCTCCAGAACACACTTCCACTTAGGCCCTGCTCTCACTAGATCTCCTGAAATAAGCTTATTTATAGTCTTATAGTTTATGTGGGCTAACCTTTTGTGCCATTGTACACTACTAGAGAATTTATTTTCAGCAACTAAGCATATGGGATTTATTTGATCAGAACATATAAAATTTAAACAGTAAATGTTGCCAATCCTAGTGCCTGAGAGAATTATATCATTCTCTTTCTTGATCAGGCACTCATCCTTGTGAAATGAAATGTCATACCTAAGATCACATAATTGACTTATGCTGATGAGATTGTGCTGCAATCCATCAACATAAGCAACTTTGGTGATGGTGACAATTCCATTTGTGATCTTGCCATATCCTTTAGTCTTACCTCTGTCAGATCCTCCAAATACAACCTTTGGTCCATTCTTCACAGAGGTATAGTCATTCAGTATACTTCTTGTCCCAGTCATGTGCATGGAACACCCACTGTCCAAATACCAGATAGGAATTTGATTGGTCTTTGGACAAACCTGCAATAAGAAAATTACTTTTTCTTAGGAACCCGCACAGAGTTGGGTCCTAGAACTTTGTTAGTAATAGCTGGTGTCTTTACTTGTTGTTTGAATCTTTGTGCTGTGTGTGTTGCCACAGGTCTGAGTACTGGTTTCCCAGATTTAAATCTTGGAACAGTTGGATTGAACCAGCAGTCAAGGGCAAAATGACCAACCTTTCCACAACACCAACATTCATATCTGTTATATCTCCTTTGAGGTCTTCTCACTTCTTTGGGTTGACTTACATTTTGTTTAATTGCCTTATTCAATGGAGCTTTGTAAAGTGTTTCAATGAAATTTACTGATTTAGTTTCCTTGACAGCAGTGGTTTTCACTACTGGTCTTAGTTCCTCTCCTTTGAGTTTGGTGTTTGCTTTAAATACAAAGGAGTCATGATGAGTTAATTATTTTTCTTTGTATAGAGATTTGGCATCATTAATACTTGGTTGAATTGAGTCATCTTTGCTATTTGAACACTAAACCTTCCAAAACTTATGTACAACTTTTAGATCATGCTCATTTGTGATAGGCATAGCTTTGTTGAATTTTATAGGTTGCATAGGTGCCTTGTCATTATTTTTAGATTTATTTTCTGCCTTCCCATTGTATCCTATGCCAGATCTGTATTGTGCAGAAAATGTGTCTATTATGGGAATGATAGTTTGTGGTTTTGAGAACTTTGCCACAAGCTTCCTTTCAGCTAGGAGTTTTGCTTCAAGTTCTTTTATTAATTTCTCCTTAGTGCATAAAATCTGAATGTGAATGATAGACATGACTTTTAATTTGCTAAGCTCCTTGCTTACCTGATTCAGCCTCTCAGCTGCCTCAGAGTATTGGCAGTTAGTCTGCTTTAATTCAGATATTTCTTTATGTAGCTTTTTGTTATGCCTTTTGCTCTTTTTAAGGGCTTTAAGAAGTGACTCATATTTCTCAACAATTTCATCTTCATGGAATTTAGATTTTGAGTCATTCTCATCAGAAGAAAATGAATTTGCCTCAGGTTTAGAAATAGTTTTAGGTTCAGATTCAGAATCAGATAAAGGAGTTTTATCAAGTACCTTCACATTAGAGATTGTCTCCTGATCCTCTTCATCACTGAGTGCCATGAGTCCTGTATTTTCTTCTTCATCCTCTTCACTATCAGACCTTGATAGTGGGGCTCTTATCATAGGTCTATGGTTCAGAATGTCTTCACTTTCATTGACAGCCACCAGAGCTATGAGTACCTCTTCACTATCTGAATCAGATGATTGAGATTCACTGTCACTGAGAGTGACTTTGCCTTTCTTGGCTATTAGGCTCCTCTCATGTTTCTTGTCAGATTTGTGCCTCCTTTCATCAGACTTCTTGTTGTTCTTTCTTTTTGAAGGACAATCAGCAATCATGTGACCAGATTTCCTACATCCAAAGCACACAATTTCTTCTGAATTAGATTTATTATGTTTAGAGTTATACCTGTCCTTCTTGAAATCTTGTTTGAGTCCTTCTGAAGAATTGGAGTGCTTCTTAGATCTGGATGACTGAGAGGGTCTAGTTTTCCAGTGTTGTATTCTTCTGAGCATCCTTTTCAGCTGTTTGGTGAAGAGTGCCAGTTCACCATCTGATATTTCAGAGTCAGAATTACTGGTCTCTGATTCTTCAGATTCAGATGGTATCCTGGGGGATAATGACATCCTTTCTTTGCTTCTCTTGGAACTTTCTTCCTTCAGAGCAATAGGATTTTCCTTGCTGTGTCCTTCAGCTTTTCTGGTATTCAGGTGAAGTTCATGGGACAGAAGTTTCCTATATAGATTCTGTGGCTGAATATTTCCAAGATTTCCCATTTCCCTGATAGCACAGATTTTGATATCCCATTCTTTGTTCAGGGATCTTAAGAATTTATCATTCAGCTCATAATCTGTAAAAGTTCTTCCATAGGTTTTCAGACCATTTATAATTTTGAAGAATTTCTCATAGCAAATTGCTATTGAATCTTTCTTGTCTTGTCTGAAAGCCTCATATTGCTGATTTAGAAGAGACTTCCTGTCATCTCTGACTTTTTCAGTCTCTTCCATATATACAATGAGAGATTCCCACATTTCTTTGACAGTTTTGCAGTGTACTAAGTTCTGGAAGGTTGAATCCTCAATTGCAGTCACAATGATATTATGAGCTCTCTTATCCATGGAGGCCAGAATCACTTCATCTTTAGTCATCTCAGAATATGTTTTGGGAGTCTTGATACTTCCATCTGTGAATGAGACCTTCATTAGAACAAAAGGTCCTTCTGATGTATATCCTAGGGTCAGAGGCTTCCATGAATAATCTGACCCTTTCCTTCCAAATCCCAAAGTTTTCTTTTCTACAGATTGGTAACTTCATTGATGTGAATTCCTTGTTTCCTTCACAGTTAGCCATCACGACTTAACAAATCTACCCTTAGGAGATCTTGTTCAGGCTGTTAAACCTTTTCTTGAACAACCTACCTCTGATACCATTTGAAAGACTTTATTTAAGGGTAGCTAATCACCTAGAGGGGGGGGGGGGGGGGGGGGGGTGAATAGGTTATTTTAAAATCTATTTGCAATTCTTGATTAAAACCTAAATGAATGATCAGAGCTTTCAAGAAATAAACACAAACACAAACACACAAAATTTTATAGTGGTTCCCCTTATCTTGGGTAATCCAGTTTCCCCCTTCTCCCCTCTAGCAGTGTGCTAGATAGGGTTTATATCTCCTCCAGATCTCAGACCACCAAACAGGTCTTACAACTGAGATCTCAATAGATCCTACAGTCTCAGATCTCAACAAATCTTACCCTCTCAGATCTCAGCAGATCTTACAAACTCAGATCTCAACAGATCCTACCTCAGCCTTTATAACAATAGGCTTACACTCAGATTCACCCCTGAATCTTACAACTCAGATCATAACTAATCCTACACCTCAGATCTTTGAAAGATCCTACACTCAGATCTGACAACTCAATCCTACAGAATTTGAAAGAAGTAGAAACAACACTTAGACTCAGATTCACCAATGTATTGAGTCTTCTTGATCTATTTGAAAGATCAGATAGAAAACTTCAGCAGAACTGCATCATCAAAAATGATCTTCTTGAATTGCACAGGCTGGGATGATTGGTCTTCTTTAGGAAAACAAATTCTTCCTCCTTAACCTTCTCTCTTCAGAAAATAATCTCAGCACCAGATTGCTAAGGAATTTCTTGTAGTACGATTCTGAAAGAGGAGATGGCTTCTTCAGATTCTTCATCAGATCTTCTCTCGAACGACGGAGAAGATGATGGCTTTCAATAGGAGTGTTCAACTTCTGAATCATAGGTCATGCCTTCTATTTATAGCCCATCATCCGCGACATCTGACACGCTCCTCCACGTCAGCATGACGTTAAGTCTTCAACGGTCTTTAATGGTTTCAGAATAGACAAAGGCTCAGCTTGCTGTAGATGAACTGTTACACATTTCTCAGCTCAGAGCTTTTCAGGAAAAGGCGTTGAGCACTGTGTATCTCTGTCGACGCTTTTTCTATAAGGTGTCGAGCGATGTGTAGATGCTCGACACTTTTAACTTTGCCTTCACATCTAGACTCTTTTTGCTGGCGTTGAGCTAACTGAAGTTTAGTCGACACTTCTTATTCCATGACGTCGAGCGATATTCCTTGGCTCGACGCTTCTAGACTTGGTCTCAGATCTTCAGCGGCGACCTTGTCTTTTTGAGCAGCAGACATGGGTCGACGCTTCTGGGTCACAGGCGTCGAGCGATGTGTAGTGTCTCGACGCTTGTGAACTTAGATGAATTCCTTGAGCACTTTGCTTGACCTGATCTTCTGCACAATGATTCTAGAAAGTATATCAAATACATTCTGAGGTATATCTTTGACTTAGGAATGGACTTCTCCAAATCTAGGACATTGTGGATAATGGTCCCAACAGAATTCCTCTGAGACGAACGAGTGAGAGGCACCAGTGTCAAATAAGGTGTATGCGGGCTTGCCGTAGACGAGTACTATACCCGGGTGGTTTTTGTTTGTTTGGTTTAATGTTAAGGTAAATCTAAGGTTTACTATGTACTAATGAATCATAAAAAACAATATGCATCAAAAGTACCTGTAATGACCCTTGCGGGGTCCCGAGGCTGTACTAGGTCCAGGGCATACATCTGCTCCCTGTTCTGCCTCCGATCTTCGCCCTGAAATCCTCGACCTCATCCACGTCCTCGGCCCCCAAAATGCTGGCCATGAGGGGCAGCCTGTAGTGCCGGTGGTGCATTCCTCTGAGGGCAGTTTCTCCTGATATGGCTGGTCTAGTGGCAGTGGTAGCACTCCAGAGGTGGCCCACCTCCTCAAATCCTCGGCATCTCCCGTATCTGTAGAGGCTGAGGAGCCAACACTACCGGCTCCCTCTGTTCCTGTCTCTCCTCCTGACGGGGTCGGACCTCCATCCTTCTTTCCCCAGCATCTCGACCTCTCGACTGGTCCCTTCTGCCTCCTCATCCCTGGTCTTCTGCCGGCCACTTCCTTCCTCGAACAAGGAGCTGGTCGGCTTCTAGCTTCTTGGCCATCTCCATGATCTTAGTCATGCTGCTGTCAGAGACGAAGAGGAGGGTCTGCCTCAGCTCATCATGAAGGCCCTTATTGAACCTCTTTGTGTAACCTGCGTCGTTCAGCTGATATGAAACTGCAAACCAAGATAGGTGGGTAAGCTCCTGATGATACTCCAGAAATGTCCTGTTCCCCTGTCTCAACTGCAGGAACCTGTCTTCCAGCTCGTCTCTTGCAGACTGTGGTACAAAATGCTCCAGCAGTGCTGCCTTGAACTCATCCCAAGAAACATCCGTAGCCTCCAGTCCTGTAAATGCCATGTCCAGGTACCTCTTCCACCATCTCTTTGCATGGGACTCTAGGCACGAGACCACCAGTGGCACCTCCATCTCTGCCGAGCACTGAATCCCTGTCAGTATCTCCTCCATGATGTCAACCCACTCCTCAGTCCTCACAACTATCTCTGTCCTGAGGTATGATGGGGGGAAGAGACCTCAAAAGACGCCCAGCCAGTTGGCCCCTGGGTTTTGCTGAGGAGCCGGTGCCTGCTGTGCCCTGAATGTCTCTAGTATGGCTGTCAGTGTTTGTCCCATCTCCGTCTGCTGGAACGGAGTAGGAGCCGATGGTTGTGGGAAGATGTTTGGAGTCGGTGGGACTCCATGCTGTGGTGTGGGGTTCTTCGCGGGCTACACAAGAAAATTACTCTCGTAAGGGACTTAGCTAAAGAATATTCAGTTAGAAGTGGAATTTTCATGTGATTTTCCCTTATGGGCACACCATTGCTTCCGCTGCTAGTTTGTCCTCAAACTAAGCTCGCATGGGGTGGCCCAGGGTTTGTGGACTTCTTTTCTTTTCTACGGATCGAGGTTTCCTCTGATACCACTTTGTAAGACCCCATTTTTTTTCTTTTTCAAACCCGGGGTCTTATGCCCAGAACCGCCGTTTTGCGGTGACACTCTCACTCGGGAAGGTCGCCACTACAAAACGCCGATCCTGCCGGCAATTTTGATCACAGAAAAAGTAAAGTACAACAAGATATAAAGAGAAGACAAGTCCATATCACATATAAATCAACCATCATAAAGAGATGTCCACATAAACATAACTGAAATAAAAGTCATAAGTAATAAGGGCTCCTGCCCGATACATCAAATCCTCACTACAAAACACTCGCAGAAGCAAATCAACTAGTAGTAACACTCACGGATCCCGACACTGGAGCTCCTGTTCTAGACTGCCCCGCCTCCATCTGCACCTGCCTCTGGTGCTGCTCCGTCTCTGTGGTCTCCTAAAATGATAAGGTCCACCGACTGTTAGTCAAAACGACTAAGCCAATCCCCCACCCCTCCCCCGGTGACTCCTAGGCACCGAGCGGAAAGGATGAAGCAGAGGACAACAAAGGGTATAATAATAACAGGTGACAGGGTATAGGGAATGTCTACATTACACATGTATATATACATATAATTGAAGCAGTAAAAAGAGCATGGTAAGAGCAGGTAAAGAATAAGTAAAGTGCAGTAAATAAGGACATGTATATAATATAAAAAGTAACCATTGATTTATAGGAGTGCCCACACAAACCTATAGACCAAGGGGTCATTTAGCAGAGCCTATCATATAAGAAGTTCCATAACCGACTTATACGATAGGGGTAGGGGTTGAAATGCAATGTTTATGCTATGTCATGCAAGGTATGCTTGTTAAATGTTATGTCACACAAGTGCAACTCACACACTACGACTCTATGCACACAGACCTTTAGTTCCCCCTTTTGGAGCTAGCCAAACTCCCAGGATACTCCCGTAGTGGCAAACGGAAGCGGTGGGTTGGGCCTCGCCCACTTCTAGGTTGGTATTTGCACTACCTAACCTAGACCTAACGCACGCCTCAACGCTAAGAACACAACAACAGAGCTACTGGGTACTCTTGCTGGTTAGACCACTAGACTTGTCTTGGTAAAAGGGTTATTCATTCTTACCGAGCCCAAGCATTAATGTCGGTGCAACGACCATCAACAATAAGGACCCACCACCTTATGCACATGCAAACATGTTTATCATCTATCTCTGATCCATAAGCTCACCCGACTAATAAGTCTATTAATACAACCACCGAGCCTACCGCTCGTAAGAACAAACCG
Organism: Dactylorhiza incarnata; assembly: GCA_033032865.1. Lineage (NCBI taxonomy): Eukaryota > Viridiplantae > Streptophyta > Magnoliopsida > Asparagales > Orchidaceae > Dactylorhiza > Dactylorhiza incarnata. Next base: position 9,446,328 of record JAWHQI010000075.1, on the reverse strand, counting down.
ACTAAACACCTATGACCATGGAGTGTGTGTGAATATATTACTTAGTTAATCTTGTATAACATCTTAACCCTATAGTTTATGGTTAACCCTGGACTTCCTGAGGATTACCCTGTAAGGGGCTCGCTGCGGTACTAGGAACTATACTGGGATGACACCCCAAGGTTCCCTTTCCAAGGTACTTAATACTGTAGGTAACTACCCACAATAACACCCCTCTTTATCATTACACTTGGATTACCCTAAGTGTGTTATGACCCTCTAAGGGGAAAGACGATCTTTCGTCTATCCCGAGCACAACTTACCCTTAACTCACCAAGCACACTTCTTTGGATGGACTTCTAACTATTTACCCAACCCATGTGGACCCTCTGCACACCATTTCCACCTAGTAAGCCACTAAAAACCTAAGTTTCACAGTTTTACTAAACGCAGACCCAACTAACTATATGAACCTTATAACTAGAGGTACTCCAAATATTCATCCAACTGACTCAAGATATTTACTGGAGATCTATCATGATGTTATAAGACTAAATCCAGAGAATCATATTTTTCCTTAATTACTTAGCATTTATTTTAATTTCCCCAAACATTTGCCAAGTATGAAAATGAACATGAAGTGTAAGGAATTCTTATGATATGGCTCTCCAAAAATTATGATAAATCTATAATGACTAAATAACAGCAAACACAGCATTTCAAAATTTTACAGTAAGAAATTGTCCTCTATTTTTATTATTTATCATCTATCCAAACTTGTAGATTTATGAAGGAACCACCATAATTATCTACACCAAAATTATGGGAAAAATACCAAACCCTTCTATTCATCAGAAAAGCCTACTGACTAAATCTAAGGATTTATGGAAATCATTTTCTTACCTAAATAAATACTTTAAGAAAATCTCAAATAAAATAAATTGTGAAGTAGCCTACTGATTTAAGTCTCCAAAAATTATATAAAATTTCACAGAGCTTCCTAATGTTCAGAAATGTCCTATAACCAATTTGCACAATTTATCAGAGTATTGGACCCTCAATTATTTTTCTTAAGCCTAAGACAAAATAAATGCCTTGTGAATGAAGTACTGGTTAAATCATTCAATTAAATACACAAAAATTACTAGTGGTGTATATCATGATAATAAAGACACTACCAAAGTTTCATCATCATCCAAGACCATTTAAGAATGTAAATTTCTCTTAAAAGGAATTTCCCTAAAGGGGCTATGACCTATTTCAAAGGGAATAATTGTTCCTAAAATTCTAATAAAATTACCAAGGTCCTATATGGACCCTATGAACTTATCCACCAAGTTCCATGTCCATTCTATAGTTTTGAACACATGTCCTTCACAAAGCTCTATATGCACCCCAATGGGTAAATCTAGGGTCCTAGGGCATATCCACCTCCACACCACCCCAACTCACTCATGGGGGTGTTTTAGGTGATCCTAAACCAGTGTCCAAGGTTTCACCTCATGGTGAGGAGATTTGACTACAATATCCCAAGATACCATGCCCTAATTTTGACCTAATTACACCCAAATTAGTCTAACCAAAATCCAAACTAAAACAGACCCAATTGGGCTGAGAATTTTATCAGGGTCACAACAAAACCCTAAGGAGCACCCACCAAAATTTGGAGGGCATTGGGGGTCATTTGACCCACTAATTAATTAATATGTGATTTATGAATTTATTACAAAAACCTTAGAAAAATTTCTCCTAAAATTCCCATCTTTTAGCATGCTGTGTGGGTGTATGTAACTAGCCTAGGTTTTAAATATCAAGGCCATAGCATCTACTAATAAAAAGAAATGAAGGAAAGAGTGACTGCCCAACCCTAGGGACCAGTCCCACCATTTTGTCTCTACAGGGAGCTACATTGCTCCTATTGGGCTGAAACAAAATTTTGAATTAATGTACACACCTAGGGCTACAACTATGGTGTTGGGCACTTTTTCATCAGAGGTGATATAGTATTTTTAATAATTAAAACGAAACACTGCTTATTATGTGACAGAAAACAATATAATCATTCAATTATATACTGACTCTACGTTCGACGAAATATTAACTGCGCTCGATGAATTATGAACTGCGTTCGATGAATTCGTATATAATCTGCGTTCGACGAAATAACATCTGCGTTCGACGAACTAAAATCTGCGTTCAACGAAAGCCGAATAATCCTGCGCACGACGAAAACAGAATAATTCTACGTTCGGCGAACTAAACTGCGCTCGACGAAATGAATTCCGTTCGACGAACTCCATATTCAGTTCCTCGAACTCAACTATCAGATCGACGAGAACTAAAACGCGATCGATGAACCAGTTCCGTTCGACGAATCCGGCACTCCGTTCGACGAACTCATAATTTCGTTCAACGAATTAAATGATATAAACGTAAACATTAATAAATAGATCTGACGACTCTCTATCATCATCCCCGAGGAATGGACGACGCGCGACAGCCCGACCTAGGCTCCTTTGCGAGATGATTTTCCGGCCACGTGAACCTCTTTCCGGCCAGCCAATGCCACCACCACCTCTGTTGAGGTGGTGGCCGGCGATAGGGAGTGGTTGGCCGGCCGGAGGTGGTCGGATCGGGTTTTAGAGGAGGGAAAAATAGCTCAAAACGAGCCTTTTTTGGAAGCATAATCCGAGCCCTATTGGGCACGGTTCAAGCACCAAATTAAGAAAAGATCTAGCACCAAGGGAGGAGAAGAGGATCGGACCTGTGTGGGGGCTTGGCGGCGCGTGTTCCGGCGAGTCATTGTGGCCAGAGGGGGAGCTTTCGGCGCCATGTCAATTCTTGCTTCTCAGGCTCGATTTCTTCAGAGAAGAGGGGGGTTTCATTTCTGTCCGTCCTCTGATGGTGTTAAGGAGATCAATAGGGAGAGGGGGAGAGCCTTGGTATTAATTGTCGTAATCACCATTAATGGCGATTTTCGGTTTCTTATGGGAGGAAATAAATTGGTATCATTTAGGCCGGAAAAGGGCCGAAAACTTCTCCTCTCCTCAAAGGGAGATGAATAGTGCCATAAATTGGGTATATTTGGCCATAAATGCCATTATCCTCCTCTTCCTCTCTCCGCCATTTTTGGGGGAATTGGAGCTTTCTCTCTCCTAACTGAAATCTTTCAAATTGCATGGCCAACTCAGCAACATTCAATCTCCATTAGGTGGTGGACCACACCAATTGGGTCAAGTGTGTCGGGTTCAATTTGGGTAAAGTAGGTCATTTTGACCTAAATTTAGGCTAAGGTTGACTTTGGTCAAATTGACCACTTGGGTTGACCACAATGGGTGGGTAGTGACCCATTTAACTCCCTTGTGAGTTAGGAAGGCTTAGGTGGAGTAAATTTGGCAAGGTGAGGGTGGATTGCCCCTTAATATGACACTTTGACCAAATTAGGGCTAGAGTCGACTTAGGATGAATTGGCCAATTTAGAGCTCCCATGATGGGGCGTTTTGGTCCATTAGGTTCCTAATGACCCTATAAGGGTAGGGGCAAGGTCAATTTGGCATGGTGGAGGCCAATTGACCCTAATTGAGTTAGTTTGACCAATTTTAGAGTTAAGGTTGACTTTAGCCAAATTGGCCTCTTTGGTTGACCCCAATGGGTCCCTAGTGCTCCAAGGAGACCCTTAATGGGTTAGGGATACTATGGTGGAGTCAAGGTTCAAGGAAAGGCCCCAAAATCCAACCCTAGGCTTGGTACATGAAAACTGCTATTTGCAGACCACTGGGATTTCTCCTTCTCATCCAAGCTCACATGGTCTTAGGCTCTTCTTATGGTTTTGTCATGACCTAGTCATGATAAAACCAACTTAGGGGGTCTAGTTGTTTGGGGGATGTTACAATTTGTGGCAAACTTGTCCTATTTGATCCTAAAATTGAGTATACTTTGCTAAAACTGAGAAGAAATCAAGCTTCGATCATGGATGCTCAAATCCCACTACTGAATATTCTAGTGAATAATATTCACCCTTCTCCCGATCCCAACTTTTTGGTTGATTATGAGGTGGTGTATCCGCATGCTCGCATAATTTTAGAGTTCACTGCCCCACTGTGGGTAGTGTTTAACCCATATTGAGCCTAGCCATCACGAATCAACATTTTGAGGTCCAGCCAACTGTCCTCAATATGCTTTAACATTCTATTTAGCTTTTTGGTCTACCATTAGAGGACCCTTACTCACATCTTTATAATTTCACAGAGTTGTGTGACAGGTTTAGAATTAATAGGGTTTTGGATAATACTGTTAGGATGCGGCTCTTTCACTTTACTCATAGGGATAAGTCCAAATCCTGGTTGTACACTCTCTCGTCTAGCTCCATCACCATCTGATCCCTTCTTTAATATGCTTTTCTAAATAGGTTTTTCCTCACTGCAAAAAAAATTAGTAACTCATAATGAAATTTCTACTTCCCGACAACGTGATCAAGAATCCCTCGTAAAGACATGGGAATGGATTAACGTTCTTCTAAGAAACGCCCTCAGCATGAGGTTTACAGGTGGACCGTCATGAACACTTTTTATGGACCATTTTATCAAAGTTTATGCTATAATATCGATTCTGCTATAGTTGGATCAACTACGGTAAAACCCCAGTTGAAATGTGAAATATAATGAGAATGCTTGTCGAAACAAAATGCCTAATAAGGCGTTGGGATAGGTGCCCCCAAGATGGTTGCTAGTATTTATGAGTTTGATCCCTATACTTTCATCTCGGCCCAATTGGCGGCCATGTCAAAAAGAATTGAAGAAATAAGTTTGAAGGGGAAGGCTACCCCTACTACCATGTTGTACCATGTTGTATCCTAGCAGAGTTGTGGTGCATCCAGGAACCACTCCTTTGAATGAAATTCGGTGGTACATTTATGTATTCTTCTTTTATTAATAATACAAAATGTGTAAATTTTTAGGAAATTAGCAACATAGTCACCCGCTCTCCAATATTTATAATTCTGGGCATACAATCAGCCTAAATTCTCATGGAGAGATGGTGCGCAACAAGGGCAATACAACATCCTCAGTACTTTGGGTCTCCCAAATCTCCCAATTCACAGGGTAACAACGAGCCATATGAAGATAAGCTTGGTAAGCATATTGATTTTAGTCACTCTTGTATTGTTAGTCAGGGCGCGACCATTAAAAATTTAGAAACACAAATAGTACAAAAAAGCAAAACTCATTATGGAAAGGATGTCTGGTACCCTCCTAAGCCAGTTAGAAAGAAATCTCTATGACCAAGCTCTGGTCTCTTCTGGGCTTGTTCCCATCGTGAAGGGTTGTATCTATTGGGTTTCTATGGCATCATATTCACAACAAAAATAATAAAGACATCCAATGAAATTGATCTTGTGAAAACCAATTAATCAAGTTGAAGAAGATTGTACCTGCGTCAGAATCATATTTTGAGAAGAGGGAATGTTGTTGGAGTCCTCGAGAATGCAAAATTAGATCTACATATATACGAGTATCCACACTAACGCCGAGAGCACCTTACTGTCGGCAAATGATAGCATGCTAGAAGATGATCGAGTTCTTCATCTCCACAAATTACTAGATTTGATTTTAGGACTCAGGTTTTAGTTCTGTAAAGGAAAACCACTGCCGTCGAGCAGAACCATTCCGCTCTTCGAGAAGAAGCATAATGAATAGTCCAGACTATTAACCTAATATAAACATATATATACACATTTTATCATCTTGAGGTCCAATCGATAAAGACACTGTATTGGCTAGACAACCAAGATGATATTAGTCAAGTTTATATACACTATATTGTCTGGAGATCTCGTCGATATAAAATATATCGACAACCAGTGAAAGTGAGGTTAGATCTTAAAGTTACTCTAGAGGGGGGGGGGGGGGGGGGGTGAATAGAGTATTAAAAGTTTTTCACTTATTTTTAATGCGGAATTAAAATAGTGATACTTATATGTGTATTGTAGAGTGATTTATAAAACAAAATAAAGAAACACAGCACACAGCACAACACAGAAAATAAACGCAACACAGAGGACACAAGGATTTTATAGTAGTTCCCCAATAAACCTGGGTACGTCTTCTCTTCTACCACACTTGGTAGGATTCCACTAGGTTTTTGATCAGGTGCCCTATCACCAATGGGATTTTGACCAGGTGCCCAAAACACCAGGGAGCTTTTGATCAGGTGCTCTAACCAAACCACAGGTTTTTGTTCAGGTGCCCTGCCACCAAGGAGTTAACTTTTGAAGGGAGTTAAAACCCTGTACAAGATGAGATAAGAAGGGTTTAAATGTTCTTCTCTGTCAATATTTTGAGAGAAGACTCTAGTGGAATGCGTTGTAGAGCTCCCCCTGTCTGATTGAAATTGTTGACAGCTTGAGGATGGAGTTTTCTCTTGAAAATGATATCTTCCTTGATAACTGATGAATCTGAGAGATAGAAGTTTCTCAGATTATTGTTGCTCTTTGAAGATTTCAAATCTAGCAGTAGAGATCTGAGAGATTGATCTTGATGATGTTCTCAGAGAAAAAGATTGCTGCTGGAGGAAGATGATCTTTCTTTTTGACTTTCTGAATATTTCTCTCTTGACTGATACTCGGATATTTTCTTTCTGTTACAGATCTCTTTCTTCTTGGTATCTTACTTCCTTAGAGAGAATGATAATATATTTGAAATTCAAATATCTGAATAGGAATAGAATAATCAGCATTAATTATTTCCTTGGAACTGCAACTGATTCAGCAAATCTTTAACCCTTTTCCTTTTCAATAAATAATATCCTTTTCCAATATAAGCCAACGACTACTTTCTCGGGAAGAGAATGGAAAGGGGAATAAACAAAGGAAGGATAAAATCTTGTCTTATCTGGAAGAATAAATTCATTTGTGATAGTCGAACTGAGTTCTGAGAAAATATAACTGATCTGAATAAACTGAGAAAAAATTAGTCGAGCTGAGATAGGATTTCGTCGATCTGAATGTTAAGTTTGTCGAACTGAACATTTGATACTGTTTCGTCGAACACAGGCTGAAGTTCGTCGATCTCAAGTTAGAGTTCGTCGAACTGAAGAATTCGTTGACCGCTGAGACTGAGCCGTTGAGATGCTGAGATTGAAGCAAGCTGTTCGTCGAACACAGAATGCAAGACGTTCGTCGAATGCAGAAAGCATTTCGTCGAACGCAGTATTGAGTTCGTCGAACGCAGAAACTTAGAGATTTCCTATGTTCTAGCTATCTTATCAGCCTAAAACTATGACCCTTAGACTATACATTGGGGGTCAACTAAGTCCTAGTTAACACATAGTAATCCTAGCCCAAATCAGTAATAGGGTTGTTCCAACAATCTCCCCTATTTGGGTTAGGATACTATTTGATAAATTTCAAATAATAAACCACAAAAAACAGCAGAGTATATATATCTCTGACAGAATTTAAATATTTCAGCAGATAGAGAATATGATACTCTGAGTTTAGGAACATTACAATTGAAAAAATAGAAATGTAAACAAAACTAAATAGCCTGAACCTTTATTTCTTTGCTGAGGGAGGCTTGAAAATAATTTCCCTATTAGGGTCTTCAGATTTCCTCTAGCTCATGTAAAGATCCTGAGCTCCCAGAATAGTTTGAGATTTGGCTTGAAGAACTACTGCTTCTGGGTGCTTCTCTAAATACTCTTCAGCATTGAACAAATTCTTTGATTTGTACTTTTCAAATTCTTTTCTTCTAAATTCTGACATGGTAGAGTATTGGGAGAAATCTCTGCCTTCAGCTTTTGCTTTATTAATCTCAGCTGCTGCTACAGATTATTTGAATCTTGCCATTTGAGATATCCTCTCCTCTTCTGGATTGGGAGAAGTAGGCCTATCATCAATTTCATTGGCCTTATAGGATGACTGAGCAGGAGGATTTCTTTGCCTATGCAATGATCCATCAGATACTTGATACTTATATCTTGAAGAGCTGGATCTGGAAGAACTAGAAGGAGGTCTGGAAGACCTAGAGCTTTGAGATCCACTGGAACTGACTGGTCTCTTAGAATGCTGAGAATAAGATCTTTGAGAGGAGGAAGAAACACTTGTTGAGCCAGCTGCACCTGCTGCTAGAGGAGGAGGAATATGCTTGACAGACTTGTCAGAATAGTAACCAGTCTTCCTCATCTTCTTTCTTATATTAGCTTCATTTCTTGAAATCCTCATCCAGGCTGGAGAATCCCTGGTGAGTGTGATATTATGCAAGATGTAGAAGGGAATATCATTCTTTGGATTTGGAGGTTTAGGAGCAGCCTTTGACTTAGACTTGGACTTTCTTTTCTTTGATGATTTATCATCTGAGTCATCATCATCACTATCATCAGAGAATTGAGGATTATCATATAGATCATCAATAAGTTTCAGGGCTTCAGAAATGTCTTTCTCAACATTAACATTCTGATCTTGAACTGGGGCTGGAATTTCTTCAACAACTGGAGCTAGAACTGATACTTCAAAACTTTTGAGAATTTCTTTTAATATAGCTTTATCTACAGGAGCAGTATAAGGAATAATTGCTTTTGAACAAACTTGATACTCTGGCAAATTGCTGAAAGCTGTATTAAACTTAGAAAGCAAATAAATAATATCTATAGATGGATGAATAGAAATATTATTTATTTCTTCTATAACAGGAATAACTGAATCTGTCATCTCTGAATCTGCTTGAACTGCATTTGAACTGAAGCCTGCAAGAACTGGAGCTTCTTCATTAGACATCTCCCCCTGCCTGGTTTCAGGAAATCCTGAAGCTAGGCCCCTAGAAGAAGGGACAGAAGTAGAGGATGAAGGGAAGGAAGCAAGTCTAGAAGATAGGTCAGAAAGAGCTTGAAGCACTGGAGCAAGCTTTGCATCCAGAAGAGCTTCTAACTTTGGAGCAATATGATCAAGGATCTGATCAGCAGTTGATTAGAAATCGACATATACAAAATCTTGGTTATGGTGAGAAGATGATGGGATGGAGAATGGAAAAGAGATGTTAGTGGCATGTGCTATGGTTGGATGAAAATGTTCATGAATAGAACTATGAGGGTGAATAGGTGAGTGTGGATGAATAGGTGATTGAGGGAGGATGGGTGACTGAGGTGGAGATAAGATATTTAATGATGGTGAATGTTGGATGGGTGACAAAGGTTCAAATGAATGAGGTGGAATGTATGGGGGAAGAATATTGTCATCTGGAGTAAATGAAGATGGAATTTCTGATGAGTCATTTACTTGAGGAGGTGGAGGAGAAGGCATGGAGGAAGGTGTGTCAGTGTGAGAGGTGGAAAGATGAACTTCTTCAGAGATGGTTGTCTAAAGAGGTGGAGGAGGGATTGGAGTTGAGGATTCAGAGAGGGGAACTTCTAGAAGGGTTGAGGGAGTGACTATGTTAGTCCTGGTGTCTTCTGAAGCTGTATTTGATTGTTCTGCCCTTGGAGTCCTCTTTGGGATAACCCTGTCCCACTTTCCAAAGAGAGCTAAAGTCAGCCTCTTACTAGCATTGATAAACACTGTTGGAGATACCAACAGTTCTGGGCACTTTGCCTGGAGAACTAATCCCAGAATTCTTCCATAACAAACACTTAACTTACTTTGCTTCTTCCTAATGGATTCAAACAAAATCAATCCCCAATTTACATTCTTCTTTTCCACCAAGGCCACCATCAATAGAAATTGGTGCCTGGTTATATAATCATGAGCAGAAGTTTTGCCTAGCAAAACTTTTCTAACAATATCTGCTAAGAATTTGTATTCAATGGACAAATTCTTTTTCAGAAGATGATTAGGGTTTCCACTGGAATGAACCATTTTCTTCAATTCAACATTAAAATCATCAGAGGTGATTTCCAAATCATCATCACCATTCAACAAACCAAAAACTTCTGATAAGATATCAGGGGTAAGAAGAACCCGATTCCCTGAGATTTTTCCTGAGATAGTTGTTGCATTCTCTGACTGAATAGTATGTACCCATTCCTGTATCTCTGCCACTGGAAGCTTTATCCTGGTTGTTATGAACTTCCTCAGTTGTTGGTCTTCAAAGAGTTGAAGAATGTCTTTGAAGATTTGATCAGTGTGAGCAAATGATTCCATATCAATATCAAAACCTGCGTCAAACTTCATCGAAGAGATCACTGACTGAAAAATCGCCATTAGTACCTGTTGGATCCTGTGGCGCCCTTAGAGGGGGGGGGGGGGGGGGGTGAATAAGGGTGTGTTTAAATTTGTAATTTTTACTTAATAATTTTAAGACAATTTTACTTTAATAAAAAGTTTCTTAGAAATTAATTTTAAAAACAAAGCAATTTTTGTATAACACCAAGCACAAATTTCTAAGATAAAAATTTAAGCAAACCAATTTGTGATTAGTGAGAAGATCATCATTTTATTTATCATGAAATTTGCATACAAATAAAAATGATCTTAACAATGCTTAAGATCAAGGCACAATGATAATATGTAAATACAATATTTTTGATTTACCAATCCTTCTCACAAGGATCGGAAGGCTATCGCTTGTCTTTCCCAAGACAAAGCCCAAGCCTATCCTCTAGATCTTCCCAAGATCTAGACGTAGCACACAAGGCCACGATTTCCCACCAAGCCACGCAAGGACTTGGACGCTCCGCACAAGGAAGCGCTTTTCCCCTAAGTCGCGCAAGGACTTAGACGCCGCACGCAAGACGACGATTTCTTCCCCAATACAAAATGAAATATGAGTAAATGAAATACAATATGAAAAAGTCAACTCCCTAGAAATTCAGATCTCTGAATGGATTGTTGAAGCCTTGAGATGATCGTTGATGGAGTAGCGCGCCCGATCTCGTCTTCAATCTTCAATCCTTCTTTGCACAATTAGGAGTTGAGGAGGTTCTGGAGCTCTCTGGTTTGTATGCACTCAGGTAGGGACTGGAAATCTCAAAAGCTTGGAATGCACGAACCAAAGGCACCATTTTATAGACTTTCACTGTCGCCTGGGCGACAGTCACTGTCGGAAATTTCCGACAGCGCCAAACTGCCTCGGTCGTGCCGTCGAGCCGTCGTGTGGGCAGTTGCTGGAATCGTGGAGCTGTCGCTGGGGCGACATCGATGTCGGAATTCCGATAGCGCAAAACCGTCGGTCGTGGGTGAAGTCGTGGGCAGTTGATGTAACCGCTGAGCTGTCGCCTGGGCGACATCGCTGTCGGATTTCCGACAGCTCAATACTGCCGATTGCTGTTCTAACCGCTGAGCTGTCGCCTGGGCGACAGTGGGTGTCGGAATTTTCCGACAGTGAAAATTTCCCACAATCAATTTTTGCTCCAAGAGAATTGTGAACATTGCATACCTGTTATCTGCACACCATTAACAAAAATAGGATCAAATACAAACGGGACTTTGTTATTATCAAACCGGAGGAGTGCGAAACGCATGCTCCAACAATCTCCCCCTTTTGATAATAACAAATCCGTATAAAAAGTAAATCATGTCTATTTAGATTGTTGATTTTAACCTTTGGTGTGTACACAAAATTAACATTATATATATTCCTTGAAAAATAAATAATCTATCTCGAGATGAAAGCTCCTTCTAATTGAATGCTCCCCCTACATATATGCTCCCCCTAAAGATATGCTCCCCCTAAGTATATGATGTATTGTGTAGGTGGAATAGATGGTTGATTTTTCTTTTTATACTTGTGAATTCTCCCCCTTTTGGTATTAGCAAAAGTGAATATTAGAGTAGATAATAGTTCGAAAGGGAAGATACATAGGTTATAGAAAGATAGAGTAAGCGGAAGCAATTTTTGGGAAGGATAGAAGTCCTTTAAATAATAGGAATATGCCAGAGTATGAACAAGCTCATGAAGGGACGGTATAGCCATATGAAGTAATGAAAGAAAATAACTTGAACATGAGTAAGATCATTAGAAAGTATCATAGAAAGACACAATAGTGTATAGATATATGGAATATTTTCGGTCCAATTCTCATGAGAGGAATGTTTATATAACATAATGATGTGTACATGTGATACTTAGATCAAACATATGAAGTCATTTAATTTACATGATCATTAAAATGTTGAACATAATAAAAGCTTATAAAGGCAACTTCGACTTTGAAGATATAGCACAAGCTGAATAGAAAAACCATTTTCTTTTGCTCAAGTTACTTTGCAATTCTTTCCAAGGTGCTTAACCTCACAATGCTCATTAAGACTTATCAGGAGGGTAAGTAGTGCTTGGTGGAGTATCCTTGTCTTTATTTTATAAATTTTTTTTTTGAGATCACAGATGTGATATCGTAATTTTGATATATTGATAATATTTTTTTTGAGGATCTCCGAATTCACTTGAATCGCAAAAGATGGTGTATATTTTGTTGTGCTAACAAATCAAGGGTGAAAGTTGTTTTTAAGAAGTGCTATTTGATTATGTTAAAGCAAATATGATCCATGCATATATTAAATAAAATCAGTGTATTGATCAAAAGAGGTGAACGTGATGGCTCATTATGATAGATAAACAATTTCTCATACTTAGAGGCATGCGAAAACAATTTCCAATGGTCTAAACAACTTAGTAGAAATGTCAATACGATGATAGCTTGAAAATGAAATCATATAAACATGTAAGTCATTTTATTTAAAATAAATAACACATGGTTTGTCATCAAGTCATGAGATGAAGCATTAATAATGACATATAACTATTGTAGATCATAAAAGAGGCCTAAAATTGGAGTTTTGTGAAAATTGTAGCTGTCGGAAATTTCCGACAGCCACTGTCGCCTGGGCGACAGTGAAAAATTTAAATAGGGCTCAGGACCGAGTCAAAACATATTGTGCATCATTTCCTGGAGTGAAAAACAAGAGGAAGGCTGTCGGAAGTCGGCGACAACCCTAGATCCAAGGTATGGGTTTTTGATTTTGATGTTTTTAACTCCAAATTTTTTAGGGCTTTGTTATTTTGATAGTAGAGAAGAAGGAAAATGAAGTTTTCATGTTGATTGTAGATGAATGGTGTAGGTTTTGAAAGTTTTGATTTGAAAAAAAATGTAGATCTAGTTTGAAAACAAGATGATCTTGGTGGATCTTTGCCAAAAATATAATTTTTTTGTTAAATTTCTTTGTGATTTGGTGATGAAGGTTTAAATATTTGTGTAGATTTAGGTTAGGGAAGAGGGTTGAAGATGATGAATAGTAAAGGATTTTGAGAATATTGTGATTTGAAAAATATGTTAAATTTTTTTTTGTATAAACTTGATGTTGAAATAATAGTTATTTTGAGTAGATCTGGAAGTGAAAGTAAAAATTTTCGAGAAAAATTCACTTGGAGGGCTGTCGGAAATTTCCGACAGCCACTGTCGCCTGGGCGACAGTGTTCCAGTGCACAATGAGAAAATCTGTTTTAATCAAAAATTTTTGTATTTTATTTGCAGAATGGCTTCCAGCTCTAAAGCCCGAAAGAGTACGTCGGAGGACGCACATACTTCATATCAAGTTTATTCTGGAGTGGAGAAGGCTATTGTTGGGGTGGCCAAATACATCGAATTTGATTTGCCAAAACATGATCATATTTATGATCATCTTGCGAAGGCAGGTATTCTCTCAATAATCTCACCAGAGGGGTTTTCATCCTTTTTAATTCGTGAATTTTATAACCATTTGGAAGACCCAAATGTTACGGAATTGGATGGAGGTGTGAGATCAAGGATCCAAGGTCAACATGTGGAAATAACACATGTTGATCTACGAGAGGAATTTGGACTAGTGATGAGTGAGAATATGCCTGATATAGTGGAGAATTATCGGAAGGATAGAGATTGGACCCTAGTAAACATGAGTTTACATGGGAATCAGAAGAAAACTCTTACCACTGAAGTTACCTCACTTACACCGGATGCTTACTTAGTCCAAGATATATTAAGGAATTCGGTGATGTTGAAGAGTGGAGACACAAGAAGCATTACTGCGCAGTTGACCCTCTTTACGTATTATATTATGGAGGATGAGCCTTTTGATATGGCAGACTTCATACTATCCCAGATTAGGTATACGTACAGATTGAAACATCCAAGATGGGTGAAGGTGCATACGCTGCCAATGGGGTTGGTAATTCAGCGTGTACTTTATAAGAAGTATGGATGGATTGTGCAAGACTCGTATTTTGATGATTGTTATCCGGAAATTTATTTCACGGGTTCAATGAAAGGGAAGAAGCCGCTTAGAAAAGCTCAACCGGGAATCGAGATTAGAGAGCCGAGCATTTCTAGGGCAGGATCACTAAGGGAATCCATTGATGATTTGCGTGATTCGTTAGAGGATCACAAAAGGGAAGTGAAAAAGGATCGTAGTCGAATGCAGAAATTTATGAAGTTTCTTGTCAAAGGTCTGAAGTTGAAGCCAACGCCGGAGGAGGAGGCAGAATGGCAAGTTCCGGACGAGGAGCCGCCACGCCAATCGGTGAGGCAGACTCGCCGTGGCAAAGCCGTGAGACGAGGACCTCCAGAAGATTGTCCAGAGAGCAGCGGGGCTGGTTATGAAGACTCAGAGTAGGTTTGTGTTGCTGCTGCTGCTGGGAGATGTCGGAAAATTCCGACATCCACTGTCGCCTGGGCGACAGTGAACTTCTTTAAATTTCTGTGGTTTTTAATTTTTTTTTTGTTTAAAGAACTTGATCCTTAAGTTTGTGCTACTGTTTTGATGTGAACACTATTGATGTAATGTTAGTGATGTTGAATTTTGTTAAGGTTTTTGAAATTTGATGTTTTGGTTTTTTTTTTATAATTTTGGCATTTTTGTATTTACATTGTTTATGTTTTGTGATAATAAATTTTTTGTTATAGGCTTTAAAAAGTGATATATTCATTGTGAAATGTCTAGAATTCCCAATTCTAGCCTAAGCATAGAAAAACGGGATTCCGGTAAAGGTTTGGTGAATATATCCGCTAGTTGATTATCCGTGCCTATAAATGAAATTTTTATGTGGTTATTTTTAATATGATCTCTAATAAAATGATGTCTCACATCAATATGCTTAGACCTTGAATGATGGACCGGGTTGTGTGTTAAATCAATTGCACTTTTATTATCACACCATAATTCAATAGTTTGTTGTTTAATATTAAAGTCTTCTAAGGTTTGTTTCATCCAAAGGGCTTGTGCACAACAACTACCTAGTGCGATGTATTCGGCTTCGGTGGTTGAAAGGGCAACAGAATTCTGTTTCCTACTCGACCATGAAATGAGTGAAGGGCCTAAAAAGTGACAAGTGCCACTAGTGCTTTTCCTATCTAGTGAACAACCGGCGTAATCAGAATCAGAATAACCAAAAAGTGTAAAATCATCGCTATGAGGATACGACAAACCAAGTTTAGATGTGCCAATTAAATATCTAAAAATTCTTTTTACCGCTTTTAAATGTGATTCTTTGGGATCGGCTTGAAATCTAGCACATAAACAAACTGAAAACATAATATCCGGTCTAGAAGCAGTCAAATATAAAAGTGAACCTATCATGCCTCTATATAAAGTTTGATCTATTGATATTCCAGTTTCATCTTTTCCTAATTTTAAAGATACACTCATAGGAGTATTTGCTTGTTTGAGATTTTCAAATCCAAATCGTTTTAAGACATCATGAATATATTTTGATTGGTTAATAAAAACTCCATCATGATTTTGAACAATTTGAAATCCTAAGAAATATTTTAATTCCCCTACCATACTCATCTCAAATTCACTTTCCATCATTTTTACAACATAGTTACACAACTCTTCATTAGTGGCTCCAAAAATAATATCATCAACATAAATTTGTAAAACAATTAAATCATCATTTACTTGCTTAATGAAGAGTGTACAATCAACACCACCCATTTTAAAACCATTTTGTAATAAATATATGGTCAATCTATCATACCATGCTCGTGGTGCTTGTTTTAAACCATACAAGGCTTTTAGCAATCTATATACGCGATTAGGAAATTTTTCATTTATAAATCCTGGGGGTTGTTCAACATAAACTTCTTCTTTAATCAACCCGTTTAAAAATGCAGTTTTAATATCCATTTGCAATAATTTAAATCTTTTATGGTTAGCAAATGCAACAAAAATTCTAACTGCTTCCAATCGTGCTACGGGTGCAAAAGTTTCATCAAAATCTACCCCTTCAATTTGATTATATCCTTTCGCTACAAGCCTAGCTTTGTTTCTAGTGACCCTAGAGTCACTATCTAATTTGTTTTTGAAAATCCATTTGACTCCTACCACTGGATGATCACTAGGTCTATCAACAAGAGTCCAAACTATATTTCTTTCAAATTGATTAAGTTCTTCATTCATAGCTAGAAACCAAGATTCATCATTTAAAGCGGTGGCAACATCTTTTGGTTCGATATTTGAGACAAAACATAAATTTGAAAAGGTTTCATGTAAACTAGAACGCGTACGTACCCCACATAATGGTTCTCCAATAACAAGTTCTTGCGGATGATCTTTTGAGAATTGTAGTTCGGTTGGAGGTACATACCCTTCTCTTTCTTCTTCTTCTCTATCTTCTTCTCCTCTTTCTTCTTCTCTTTCTTCTCCTTTTTCTTCTTCATTTTCTCCAAGTTCTTCTTCATCATTCTCCACCGTGGGAAGGAGTTCATCTTCTTTTCCTGTAATTTTCCTTTCTACACATGAAGCAAACTCATCAAACCTAACATGAATAGATTCTTCAACTATTTTTGTTCTCTTATTATAAACTCTATAGGCCTTGCTAGTTGAAGAATAACCAATGAAAATTCCTTCATCACATTTTTCATCAAATTTGCCTAAGTTATCTTTTGTATTCAAAATAAAGCATTTACAACCAAACACTTTAAAGTAAGATACATTTGGTTTTCTTTGAAAATAAATTTCATAAGGAGTTAATTGTAATGTGGGACGAATCATGACACGATTAATAATATAACATGCCGTACTAACTGCTTCGGCCCAAAAATATTTTGGCAATTTAAATTCACAAAGCATAGTACGTCCTAATTCTTGGAGTGTTCTATTTTTCCTCTCCACTACACCATTTTGCTGTGGTGTGCGTGGAGCGGAAAATTCATGTTTTATCCCAAAATCATTACAATATGAAATAAATTTTTCATTATCGAACTCTCCTCCATGATCTGATCTAATGCATTTTACCTTTAGATCAACTTCATTTTGAATACGTGAAATTAGTTTTACAAATTCATCAAAAGCATCAGATTTTGAATATAAAAACAAAGTCCAACAAAATCTAGAATAATCATCAATAATAACAAACGTATATTTTCTACCTCCTAGACTTTGTGTAGAAATTGGACCAAACAAGTCCATATGTAATAGATTCAAAGGTCTAGTGGTAGATATGACATTTTTGCTTTTAAAAGATGATTTTGTAAATTTTCCCTTTTGGCATGGTGAACATAATGAGGATAGCTTTCCATTCAAATTTGGTAATCCTTTTATTATTTTATTTTTAGAAAGCTTTACTATGCGTTTAGCACTAGAATGTCCTAGTCTCCTATGCCATAATTCAAGTTCATCATTCTTTGAAATGAAACATTTAAGTGTAGAATGAGATAAATCATGAAAAGTGATTGTATAGACATTGTTTATTCTTGGTGCAGTAAGTACGATTTCGTTTGTTTTAGAATCAATAATTTTGCAAAGGTTTGAGCTAGAGTCAAATAAAACATTTAGATTTTTATCACATAGTTGACTAATAGAAATTAAATTATGTTTCAAACCTTTAACATATAAAACATTTGAAATTTTAAATTCTTCGTTACCTACTACTCCAATGCCTTTGACTTTACCCTTTCCATTATCTCCAAATGTCACTGTTCCACCTTTCTTCATCTCCAGGCTAAGGAACTTTGATTTATCGCCCGTCATGTGTTTTGAACATCCAGAGTCCAAATACCACACGTCTTCTTTGTTCCTAGCCTGCACGCATACCTAAAAAGATGATGAGAGTAAAGATCTGGTTACCCAAGTGGTCGATCCCATTGTATAGGTGGACGCCTTAGGTACCCAGATTTGTTTAACAATAGCTTTTCCCTTCTTCCAACATGAGCTCGAGATGTGACCAAATCGATGACATTTGGCACACACAATGAATGGTGAGGAACCATTTTTCAATGGTTTCTCTGGACTCTTGCTGGTGGAAGTATCTTTATGTATGGACTTAGAAAAGATTGTATTTTTAGAAATAAGATTTCTGAACCTGGAGCTGTCGCCGGTTCCGACAGTAGCTGTCGGAAATTTCCGACAGCCTCCAGAGCTTCCAGAAATGTATCCTAGTCCATATTTTGCTGTACCATGGCATTGGTTGGCTAATAGCATATCCAGTGATTTTTTTCCAACACCAAATTTTCCAATTGCCATGTTCAACTCATTTACTTTGGATTTTAGAATTGAATTTTCTTTTACTATCATGCCACATCTATTTGCAAAAATTTTCTTATAATTATCTAATTGAGAATGAGAAGTTTTAACAACTTTTTCTAAGTCCCTTTTTTCTTTTACAAGTAGATCAAATTTTTGATCGGACTTAGAAATAGTAGTTTCAAGTTCTTTTATCCTTGTCGAAGAATGATCACACTCTTGAAAAAATATCTTCTCTTTCCTAATAGATTCCAACTCTTTTGATAGTTTTTTATTTGCTTTTGAAAGACCTTTATTTTCAGATTTTAGAAAATCAATTTCCTTTAAGCTTTTATCTAAAACTTTGCATGTTTTCATAAATTCAGAATATAACTCATCAAAAGATGGAGGCGTTACCTCAGTGTCGCTTTGGACACTGCAGTCGTCTTCAGATGTAATGCTGTCTTTTGCCATCAAGCATAGATTAGCCTCCTCTTCTTCCTGTGTTGAGGGATCACTTTCTTCACCAGACGAAGAATCATCCCAAGTCTCTGCCTTTAACACTTTCTTCTTTTTATCGTGCCTCTTTGCTTTTTGCTCTTTCAGATACTTTGGGCACTTGCTTCTGATATGACCAATCTTCTTGCAATGGTAACACTCCGGTGGCGGACGCTCCTCTTCATTCTCCATTTTTCCTTTGCCTTTTTGGTAGGCAAAATCCTTCTTTTTGAAAAACTTTTTAAATGAGTTTCTCCTCTCTGGATTTCTCATAAACTTCTTAAAATTTCTTACAAACAATCCTTCTTCATCTTCATCACTTTCTTCAGTCTCACTCTCAAATTCCTTTTTAGATTTCAACGCCAAGCTCTTCTTTTTGGGCTCCAAATTATATTCTTGGCTTTGAATCTTCAACTCCACTTCATGGGTTTTTAGATTCCCAATGAGACTCTCCAATTTTAATGTCTTAAGATCATGTGACTCAGAAATTGCAGTCACTTTTGGATTGAACTTCGGGGGAAGTGATCTTAAGATTTTTCTAACTAAATCTCCATTTGAAAAGACCTTACCCAACACCTTTGAATCGTTCACGATTTTAGTGAATCGTGTGTACATTGTGTCAATTTCTTCATCCACCTCCATTTTGAATCTTTCGAACTCTGACTCCAATTGAAATAGCTTTGAATCCTTTACCTGCGAAGTACCTTCATGAGTAATTTCCAAAAGATTCCAAATATCAAAAGCAGTATCGCAAGCACAGACTCTATTAAACTCGGTGCGATCTAGTGCGCAAAATAAGGCATTCATGGCCTTTGCATTGTTTTTGCATTTTAATTTATCATTTTCATCCCACTTGTCTTTGGGTTTTTCCATAGTTACATCTCCTACAACAAATGTTGGAGAAGTGTAACTAGTTTCTACCATATTCCAGACTTCTATATCTAAAGCAATTAGAAAACAACGCATACGTGTTTTCCAATAATTATAGTCCGTGCCCGTGAAAAGTGGTGGCCTACTAATTCCTTGTCCCTCAACGAACGCGTGATCGTTGTGCGCCATTACTCCCGGTGGTAAAACCGTTTTGGAGTAACCTACCTCTGATACCACTTGTTGGATCCTGTGGCGCCCTTAGAGGGGGGGGGTGAATAAGGGTGTGTTTAAATTTGTAATTTTTACTTAATAATTTTAAGACAATTTTACTTTAATAAAAAGTTTCTTAGAAATTAATTTTAAAAACAAAGCAATTTTTGTATAACACCAAGCACAAATTTCTAAGATAAAAATTTAAGCAAACCAATTTGTGATTAGTGAGAAGATCATCATTTTATTTATCATGAAATTTGCATACAAATAAAAATGATCTTAACAATGCTTAAGATCAAGGCACAATGATAATATGTAAATACAATATTTTTGATTTACCAATCCTTCTCACAAGGATCGGAAGGCTATCGCTTGTCTTTCCCAAGACAAAGCCCAAGCCTATCCTCTAGATCTTCCCAAGATCTAGACGTAGCACACAAGGCCACGATTTCCCACCAAGCCACGCAAGGACTTGGACGCTCCGCACAAGGAAGCGCTTTTCCCCTAAGTCGCGCAAGGACTTAGACGCCGCACGCAAGACGACGATTTCTTCCCCAATACAAAATGAAATATGAGTAAATGAAATACAATATGAAAAAGTCAACTCCCTAGAAATTCAGATCTCTGAATGGATTGTTGAAGCCTTGAGATGATCGTTGATGGAGTAGCGCGCCCGATCTCGTCTTCAATCTTCAATCCTTCTTTGCACAATTAGGAGTTGAGGAGGTTCTGGAGCTCTCTGGTTTGTATGCACTCAGGTAGGGACTGGAAATCTCAAAAGCTTGGAATGCACGAACCAAAGGCACCATTTTATAGACTTTCACTGTCGCCTGGGCGACAGTCACTGTCGGAAATTTCCGACAGCGCCAAACTGCCTCGGTCGTGCCGTCGAGCCGTCGTGTGGGCAGTTGCTGGAATCGTGGAGCTGTCGCTGGGGCGACATCGATGTCGGAATTCCGATAGCGCAAAACCGTCGGTCGTGGGTGAAGTCGTGGGCAGTTGATGTAACCGCTGAGCTGTCGCCTGGGCGACATCGCTGTCGGATTTCCGACAGCTCAATACTGCCGATTGCTGTTCTAACCGCTGAGCTGTCGCCTGGGCGACAGTGGGTGTCGGAATTTTCCGACAGTGAAAATTTCCCACAATCAATTTTTGCTCCAAGAGAATTGTGAACATTGCATACCTGTTATCTGCACACCATTAACAAAAATAGGATCAAATACAAACGGGACTTTGTTATTATCAAACCGGAGGAGTGCGAAACGCATGCTCCAACAGTACCTACAAAGAAAAACGATCAAGTGCAAAGGGGAACTGGAGGGAAAAGCAAGTTCTGTAGGCGCAAGGATGAAATAGGATGAAAGATTTGATTATATAGAGAGATCAGAGAAGGGTGCACACTTTTGTAGAACAGGGTTCGGCTAAACCTAATAGAATCAGAAGTCGAAAAGAATTAGGGCTTCGTCTGACTGCGTTCGACAAAAGGTTAATTTTCGTCGATCTCCGTTCGACGATCGCGCTTATCTTTGTCATTCCTGAACTAATAAGTATCGTCAATCTCCGTTCGACGAACGATAGTATTTCTTCGTTCTCCGTTCGACGAAATGAGGGGATAAATAGAAAATTTAATTTTTAGCAGATTGAATCTCCATCTATCATTCCTAGCTGATTTATAAAGAAAATATGTTTCTTTTCATCCAATGGCATTGTGAAAATATTAGCTCTTTGTAAGTCAGTAGGAATAAATTGTAGGCAAATTTTATTTTTATCCACATTATCTCTGATAAAATGGTGCCTAATTTCTATGTGTTTAGTCCTACTATGGAGACTTGGATTTTGTGTTATAGATATTGCACTAGTATTGTCACAAAATATAATTGAATTATTTAGATTGATTATATAGTCTAGGAGCTTATTTTGTATCCACAATATCTGTGAGCAACAACTGCCTGCAGCTATGTATTCAGCTATAGCTATTGATGTATACACAGATGTTTGTTCTTACAAAACCAAGACACAAGCCTATCACCAAGAAACTGGCAAGCTCCTAATGTGCTTTTCCTGTCTACTCTGCATCCAACATAATCAGAATCTGAGAATCTAGTTAATTCAAATTCGGATGCTGTTGGATACCAGAGTCCTAGATTAGGACAACCCTTTATATATCTCAAAATTCTTTTTTAGTAAAATTAGGTGAGATTCTTTGGGGTTAACTTGAAACCTAGCACAAATATAGGTAGCAAATATTGTATCATGCTTACTTGCTGTTAAATAAAGTAATGAGCCAACAATTGTTCTATATACTTTCTGATCAACAGGTTTCCCTGATTCATCATTATCAACAACAACGTTGGAGGGAATGGGTGTTTTCATGGTGGAAGCTTTAGACATACCAAACCTTTTCACTTATTCCTTAGCATACTTGGATTGTGATATGATTACGCCATTTGGAGTTTGCTTCACTTGAAGACCAAGGAAGTAAGATAACTCACCCATACTACTCATTTCAAATTTAGATTGCATTAGGTTAGAAAACCTTTTGCATAGATTTGAATCAGTTGAGCCAAATATGATATCATCTACAAATATTTGAACTAGTAAAGTTTGATTTTTATGTATCCTGAAAAATTGGGTTTTATTAACTATGCCTCTACAAAAATTGTTCTCCAAAAGAAAATTAGCTAAGGTCTCATACCATGCTCTGGGAGCTTGTTTGAGACCATAGAGAGCTTTATTAAGCTTAAATACATAAGAGGAGTGAGTTGGAGAGACGAAAACTGGTGGTTGTTCCACATAGACTTCTTCTTTGATGTCTCCTTTCAAGAATGCACTCTTCACATCCATCTGGTATACTTTGAATTTCTTGAATGCAGCAAAGGCCAGAAAAATCTTGATAGCTTCAAGTCTTGCAACAGGAGCAAAGGTCTGATCATAGTCAATTCCTTCTTCCTGTGAATATCCTTGGGCTACCAATCTTGCTTTGTTTCTGACTATGTTGCCTTGATCATCTAGCTTGTTCCTGAAGACCCACTTGGTGCCAATAACTGGATGGCCTTTTGGTCTTGGAACCAAATCCCATACCTTGTCCCTTTCAAATTGATTGAGCTCCTCTTGCATTGCAAGAATCCAATTTGGATCTTGTTTCGCATCTTTTATGGTTTGGGTTCAACTTGTGATAGGAAACAAGTGTACATCTGATTTTGGTGTAGTTGATGCCTTGTTTGAACACCTGCTGAAATATCACCAATGACTTGAGATATTGGATGATCTCTAACTGTGATGTGATCAACAAATGGAGTGGGTTCAGCAATAGTATCCACTTGTGAAATATGATCAGCTATCATTTGATTTGAATTGTCAGCAATATCTGGATTATTCTCTTCTTCACTGTCTTCAATTATTTCATTTGATGGAAGTAGTGAATCTTTATTCTGTAGATCCAATCCATTAAGCTCTTCACATAGAGCTGGTACCTGCAAGGTATTTTTGGTAGAGGTGGTATTCCTCTCCTGAATTAACATGTCAGTTTCATCAAAGGATACATGCATGGACTCTTCAATCTTAAGAGTAGATTTGTTGTAAACTCTGTATGCTTTACTAGAAAGAGAATATCCAAGGAATATGCCTTCAGCAGCTTTTGCTTCAAACTTCCTTAGATACTTCTTGTCATTGTTATGTACATAGCATTTACAGCCAAATATCTTAAAATAGTTAACCTTAAGCTTTTTATTCTTGAGTAATTCATAGGGAGTTTTGCCCTTAAGTTTATGTATCAGGCTTCTGTTCAACACATAATTTGCTGTGTTCACTGCCTCTGCCCAAAAAGAGAGTGGCAAGTGAGCATCAGCAAACAATGTAGTTGCTGATTCAATAAGTGTTCTATTTTTCCTTTCAGCTACCCCATTTTGTTGAGGAGGTCTAGGAGCAGAGAAACAATGCCTGATCCCTTCTTTTCCACAGATTTCTCTCATCAGAAGAGATTCAAACTCAGTACCATGATCACTTCTGATCAATGTAACTAGAGTAGAGTACTCAATCTTGATGGACCTGAGAAAGTCTGTCAAAAGACTGAAGGTGTCAGACTTGTTCCTAAGAAAGAACACCCAAGTGAATCTTGAGAAGTCATCTACAATAACTAGAGAGTAATGCTTCCCTCCTAGACTTTGTATTGTAGTAGGTCCAAAAAGGTCCAAATGCAGTAAATATAAAATCCTAGGTGAATCACTCTTGGATAAAGATTTAAAACTACTTCTAGTTTGCTTACCTAATTGACAAGCCATGCAGAGCCCTTCCTTCTTGTATGAACTAGAAGGCAGTCCTCTAACAAGATTGTCCTTAGAAAGCTTAGATATAGTTCTAAGGTTAATATGTCCAAGCCTTTTATGCCATAATTCATTTATTTTACTTATAGAATTAAATAAACAAATATCAGAATTGGCAGAGTCAAAATTGACTAAATAAATATTTCCATGTCTAATACCAGATAACACATTAATGCTTTTATTATTGGTAATAAGACATAAGAAATGGTTAAAGGTTACCTGATAACCTTCATCACATAACTGGCTTATGCTAATGAGGTTGTGCTTGGGACCCTTGACATAAGCTACATCCTTGAAGGTAACTGCTCCAACTTTGATCTTCCCATATCCTATGGTTTGTCCACAGTTGGAGTATCCAAAGATCACTTTGGGTCCATGCTTTGCCTTATAGTTGCTCAGGTTGGCCTTATTTCCTGTCATGTGCTTTGAACATCCACTATCCAAATACCATTGTTCTTTTATCTTTGGATAGCCCTGTACCTGCACAACAGAAAAAATAAACAAGTTGTTTTTGACCCAGACTACCTTGGGTCCTTTTGATTTTCCACAAAACTCTGAAATAAAAGACATTTCAGGCTGATCCTTATAACCTTGTGGATGATATCTCCTTGGAGGAATTATCCACTCAAAGAAAGGATTTTTAGTATGTGAAGAATAAGAATTCTTCAGATTTTCTGTATATTTTCCGTTCGATGAACTGGGTTGAGTTTGTTGATCGCCGTTCGACGAATGGATGTGCTTTCGTCGAGCGCCGTTCGAATAATAACTATACTGGAAATCTGTCTTCAGAGTTCGTCGATCTCTGTTCGATGAAGTGAATTCATTTCGCCAAGCGCTGTTCGGCGAATTCTGCTGAATTTCTTTATTCTTAATAGCCATGCCTGAAATGTTTTTATCTACTTCTATAGCCTCTTTGCTCTTAGCCGAAATGAATTTTATTGGTGTAGAAAGTATGTTCTTCTTAATAAGAGGTGGCTCACTTGATGATGCACCCAAGCCCAGTTTGCCACTTAATCAGGCATTTACTGTGCTTGTGATGTCCATCAGTTTGATACTTCTCCCATTTAGGGATTCTTCAAATTTCTTAGCCTCAGATAGTTTATTCTCAATGAGAATAATATGTTCTCTGGAGGCAGCCAAATCTTTCTTAAGATTAGCATTTTCTTCACTGAGTTAATTCATTTCAGCTAACTTATTTCTGAGAGAGATTATTTCCTTCTCATATTTGATTAAGTCTAAGCAAAGAACTTTGAATTCATCTTTGAATTCAATTGAATTAAAATCAAAATTAGAGATTACCTGATCAGCATCATTGTCAGACTCTGATTCTTCTGAATTACTTCCTGAGGCATTGATAGCCATCATGCAGAAGCTCCTTTCTTCTTCATCATCACTGGAGCTGGATGATGTTGCATATTCTGACTCACTGTTTGAGTCATATATTGCCATCAAACATTGGTCCTTGTCATTTGATTTTTCTTCATCTTCAGATGAACTGGATGAAGACTCTGGTTCTGTTTCACTCCATGTTTCAGCTATAAATCCTCTTCCCTTATGCTTGTGCTTGTGGGAGGAAGACTAGCTGGAGTGCCTCTTTTCTTCTTTGTCTTTTCTCTTCTCCTTCTTTTGGTTCTCTGGACACACATGCAGAATGTGTCCAGGTTTCCTGCAGCCAAAACAAATTAATTCCTTAGGATTAGATTTGTCATACCTTGGCTTTTCTCTTGATCTGGAATCCTTCATTCTGAAATCCTTTCTAGCCATCTTGTAGAACCTTTTGGCTAGAAGGCTCATGAACTCCACTTCTCCTGGAGCTTTTTCTTCTTCTTTAGTAGCTTGGAAAGCTATACTTCTCTCCTTCTTGGATGCTGGAGATGAAGTAGATTGCTCAGCTTCTCTGGATTTGATAAGCCGCTCATAGGATTTGAGTTTGCCTACCAAGCTCTCAGTGGAGATCTCATTGAGGCTTCTGGCTTCCTTGATTGGCCAGATCCTAGAGTCCCATGTGCTGGGGAAGCACATAAGAATCTTATCATTGACCTCAGTGATGGAGATCACTTTGTCCAAGGTCTTCAGCTCATTGATTATGAGGCTGAGCCTATTGTACATATCAGCAACTGTCTCATTTTCTCCCTTTTTGAAATTCTCATATTGAGAGATAAGGTGAGATCTTCTTTACTTTCTTTCATATGCTGATCCTTCAACCATGTTGTTGAGTGTGATCCAGATTTCTCTTGCTGAAGTGCATTCCACCACTTTTTGGAAAATGTCATCAGACAATGTTTGTGCCAATATATTCATAGCTTTGGCATCAGCACTTCTCTGCATCTTCTGGGCCTCTGTCCACTCAGGTGGTGGAACATCATTGTTGTTTGTTGGTGCTTCAGCATTTGTTGTTACTGTAGGTGTAGGAGTTCCTATCAAGGTAAAATTAAAAATATCCTCCTCAATAGATTTCATGTACAATCTGATCCTTGCCTTCCATAGTGCAAACTTACTTAGATTGCACATAGGAGGTCTTGTGCTTGAATATTATTTGTTTTGTGCCATGAGTTTTTAGAAAAAGAAACTCTAAAATAAATTTAGGATCTAATTGATCTTTTTGATTCAGGTGTTAGCCTGTAAAGAATCAACCAATCTCTGATACCAATTGAAAGTGAGGTTAGATCTTAAAGTTACTCTAGAGGGGGGGGGGGGGGGGTGAATAGAGTATTAAAAAGTTTTTCACTTATTTTTAAAGTGGAATTAAAATAGTGATAATTATATGTGTATTGCAGAGTGATTTATAAAACAAAATAAAGAAACATAGCACACAACACAGCACAGAAAATAAACATAACTCAGAGGACACAAGGATTTTATAGTAGTTCCCCAATAAACCTGGGTACATCTACTCTTCTACCACACTTGGTAGGATTCAACTAAGTTTTTGATCAGGTGCCCTATCACCAATGGTGTTTTGATCAGGTGCCCAAAACACCAAGGAGCTTTGATCCGGTGCTCTAACCAAACCACAGGTTTTTGTTCAGGTGCCCTGGCACCAAGGAGTTAACTTTTGAAGGGAGTTATAACCCTGTACAAGATGAGATAAGAAGGGTTTAGATGTTCTTCTCTGTCAATATTCTGAGAGAAGACTCTAGTGGAATGTGTTGTAAAGCTCCCCCTGTCTGATTGAAATTGTTGACAGCTTGAGGATGGAGCTTTCTCTTGAAACAGATATCTTCCTTGATAGCTGATGAATCTGAGAGACATAAGTTTCTCAGATTATTGTTGCTCTTTGAAGATTTGAAATCTAGCAGCAGAGATCTGAGAGATTGATCTTGATGATGTTCTCAGAGAAAAAGATTGCTGCTGGAGGAAGATGATCTCTCTTTTTGACTTTCTGAATATTTCTCTCTCGACTGATACTCTGATATTTTCTTTCTGTTACAGATCTCTTTCTTCTTGGTATCCTACTTCCTTAGAGAGAATGATAATATATTTGAAATTCAAATCTCTGAATAGGAATAGAATAATCAGCATTAATTATTTCCTTGGAACTGCAACTGATTCATCAAATCTTTAACCCTTTTCAATAAATGATATCCTTTTCCAATATAAGCCAACGACTACTTTCTCGGGAAGAGAATCAAAAGGGGAATAAACAAAGGAAGGATAAAATCTTGTCTTATCTGGAAGTATAAATTCATTACTGATAGTCGAACTGAGTTCTGAGAAAATATAACTGATCTAAAAAAATGAGAAAAAATTAGTCGAGCTGAGATAGGATTTCGTCGATCTGAATGTTGTGTTTTTCGAACTGAACATCTGAAACTGATTCGTCGAACAAAGGCTGGAGTTCATTGATCTCAAGTTAGAGTTCGTCGAACTGAAGAATTCGTCGATCGTTGAGACTGAGCCGCTGAGATGCTGAGATTGAAGCAAGCCGTTCGTCGAACGCAGAATGCAAGACATTCGTCGAACGTAGAAAGCATTTCGTCGAACGCAGTATTGAGTTCGTCGAACGCAGAAACTTAGAGATTTCCTAAGTTCTAGCTATCTTATCATCCTAAAACTATGACCCTTAGACTATACGTTGGGGGTCAACTAAGTCCTAGTCAACACATAGTAATCCTAGCCCAAATCAGTAATATGGTTGTTCCAACAACTAGTCTAGTCAATTTAGATCAAATGTCGACTAGAGTCAAACCGATATTAGTAAAGTCTAGTCGATATTAATATATCAACAATCAGTCTAGTCGACATAGACCAAATGTCGGCTAGATAGTCAAGCCGATGTTAGTCAAGTCTACTTGATATTAATATATCAACAATCAGTTTAGTTGACATAGACCAAATGTCAGCTAGACCGTCAAACTGACATTTGGACTTTCTCGCAATCATTTCAAACATGGCTTTTCACTCATATCCAATATAAGTATAGCCAACACGATCATTTATCAAATTTTTCATACGTTATCATATGCGACCCCATAAGCTCATATTACGTTGGAAGTGAGATTAACTTCTTGATTACTTCTAGATCATTGATGACCCAAATAGTATCACGGTAGATTGTGAAATCAATAGTGTGGGCACCCAAGTTCAGTGTGACACGAGTTCATCTTGTAATTTAATATCACTCCAAGATGTGGAGAAATTTTTATTGAGCCTATTGAAGGAGAATCTATGCCACTTGTTTTGTCCAATGGTGAAAATGTTATTACAGAGGGATCAGTGAAGGATGTAGAGAACAACATATATGGTGAGAGTGTTTGGGCTCATTTTCAAGTAATGCGACCCATGGAGAATGTTTCCCCACCAGTATTTATGGTACTACTCTTGAAATCTCCTGGCTCCACACTCCAACTTGCAAAAGGGCGCATCTTCTTCCATCTTAAGGATGATGTTTTGGATCTGATTATTTCTTCATATGTTGATTCTAATGTTATACCTCGAAATATCTTTATTTCTAATGATATTTATTGTTCTTGTTGTAAGTGCTCTACATATGAATTGTTGAAGGATGCTGAGAAGGTGAAGGAGAATGATGGGAAGGTGTAGTTGGATCTTTAGGTGCCCTTAGAGGGAGGTGAATTAGGGATTTATGGAATTTAAAACTTAAATAAGAATATCAGAGTTTATTAATGAAGTTTCATAATAATTTATAAAAAAAATGTATTTTGATATTTCAGAAAAGATTATATTGAAGACTACTTTAAAGGAGGTCAGATTTCAATATTCCTTTACTACCGCCAGCGGTAAGTGTTACCGCTTAGCGCTAGCCACAGAGAGTGAAATCCATGTGTGAATTATGAAAAGTAATTTGCAATATGTTTTGCATTTATACTTTGAGGGATAAATATTATTTAGAACATTTTAGAAAGGGAAATAAAAGCAATATGATTAAATAATGAAAGACTTGATTTTATTTCATAGAAAATTATTTACAAGAAAATTAATTTCTATAGCGCTAGAAATATTAAAGACATGTAAAAAACCCTTTTTTATTTTCTAGCCTATCTCTCCCTAGATAAGGCCTCGAGCCACCTCCTAGATCTAAACCCTAGATCTAGTTGTCACACACTTGCGGCAAATTCTTCTTAACCCGCACATGGACCTAGTCGTCAACCACCGGGCAAATTACTCTACTGATAATAAAGAAGAATGCAATATAATATGTAAAGATTGAAAAACTCCCTGTGAGAAGACTATAAAGGTGATGAAGAAGGCATGTTGTAGATCGAAGTTGTAGTTGTGTTCCTCCTTCATGTAAAATAAGTGATGTTCAAATCACCCTTCGAGTTTCTCTTTAGATATTGACATTTTTCCTGTGGGAGTGCTTCCGGACTTCTGGTATGAACCTCTTACAAAAATAAAAGAGTTATGGATCAGGTTCCCACATGAAAGGAAGAGATCCACTATTTATATAGACTAAGATCGTATCGCCAGCTATGGGATTATCGTCGGGCGGTAGCCTATAAGATATGTGAGAGTCTCACGGATCGAGCCAAGAATGGTAGTTGCACTGCTTCAATTTAGGCATCCCTTCTTACCACATCGCGTTTGCATTATCTCCTCTATTCCATCAGATGCCCTTTACCTTTTGTGTCCTGGATTAGCTGGTGATTGATGGACTTTCCTTATGTTACCACTAGGTGGTAGTATTACTGAGCTGCGGTAGGAACTTTCTAAAGATTGTTTTCTCCTGCTATTTTGTGTGATCAAAAACATCTTGCCAGCTATCCAACAATTTTTGGGAGCTACCACTAACGATAGAAGTTACTATGCCTTGGCAACCCACTGAGATGAGCTACGACCTCTGGCTTATCTCCTCGTTCAATATATGTTTGTGCCTGTACAACATGCACATTATAAACAAACAGAAGACTAGATCAAATACATCATGGTATTTATTGTTCTCAAACCAAGAGATACGGAATGCATGTTCCAACAAACTTTCCGTTTTGATAATAACAAATACTTGTATGAGAATTTACTGAGTTTAAGATTATTTATGTTTATAGAGAAGTGCGCTAAAAGATATGTATGAATAATATGTTTGTAGCCTGATAAATTTAAAGCAATAATGCATACTCTTATTATATAAGTATTCCCCTACATAAGTGTTCTCTTATAATTTACTCCCCATAAATATCTATTCTACAAAATTTCTCAATTTATTCTCCCCTTTTTTTACTAGCAAAAGTGGGTAGGGCTTGGTTTATAGTTGTAGAATGAAGTTGGGTCCAGTTAGTGAAGAATTTTCATGATCAAGCAAGAAGTAAAGTATGCACCTCTTATGATTACACCCCCTATATAAATGCTTCCTTTTAAATTTTCAATGTATTCTCCCTAAATTTTTGGATTTAAACAAGATATTCTCCCCCTTTATGGTAGAATCAAAAGTGGGTATAGGAGACTATTTGCAATATAAATTATTGTGAACTATGTAAAGAAGAAAATAGAATTTAATGCGCAAGTTCATACATACCACTCTACCACTTATTGAGAAAAGTATGCATAATTGTATATAGTAGTAGATAGTAAGAAAAACCATTTGTTTAGACATATTATACCACTTGGTGAGTAAATAAATAATCATGATTGAGCACAAGCAGTATGTAAAAAAGTTTGATAAGCATTCTTAAATAATACATCCTTTTAAAAAAAGATCATAAAAAAGATAAAGAGTTTTACGACTAATAGGTAAATGTTTTCAATTAAAGCCCAAGAGATTCTATTTCATTGTAACTTTAGAAGTAAAATTGCAAGCATGACTTCAAAATTTAATAAAAAATTGCAACTACAATGTAAATTAATTTGTATTTTAAGTAAAAAAACATTGTAGCGGCCATGCTTTGATATCTCATGCATTTACTAAAGATTGTAGAGAATAGTATTGATATGCAATACATGTTGGTTTTTCCAAGGTGATCTCAAAGCAATCAAATAGCTAGTCTTACTGCCAACGCAATTTGAGCCTATAGGGTTGCACATAACAGTGTTAGAGAAATAGAATGAAGGATTGTGTTGACCTTACTCATATTGGATATGAGTGGAGGACTAATCCTATGACTGATTGGAGTTGCGTTGAGAATGACTCGACGGGAAGAAAAAGTTAACGATGAATCATCGAATTGTCTCGATGAATCGTCGAATAGTCTCGACAAAGTATGTGTTAATTCGTCTCATTGAAATTCATCGAGATGACTCAACGAATTAGATGTACTCGACGAATCATCGAGATTTTCTCGACGGAACACGTATTGATTCATCACATAGAATCGCCGAATTGCGTCGATGAATTATATTCTACTCGTCGAATTCGTTGAATTGTCTCGACGAATTTGGTCTACTCGATGAAAAACTGTATTAACTCCAATAAAGTTTTTGGTCTGTGGATATCATGTTTTATTCCTTGAGTATAAAACCGGATGCAATTAGGTTTCAAAATAGACTTCTCTTTTTTGTGATTTTGAGGAAGCCGAAGTAGAAGGGTTCCGTCTAGGTCTCGACGTCCGCATCCTGCAAGACCGCCGCCACCGCCGCTTCTCCCTGTCGTCGGATCTAGCAATCCGTAGAAGACGAAGAGGGGTTTCCTTCTCCACATATTTCTTGTTCGACAAGAATCTATGGTTCTTCTTCACTAGTGTGGATTTCAATAGAGGCACCAAACTATTTCTGCACTTGGGACTCAGAGGTTGTCTTTGAGATTTCTTCTTGGAGCATTTTGGTTGAGTGTTGTTTTTATCCCCTTAAGGTACTTCGTTGTTGTTACCTTTCTTATTTCTTGATTCATGAAATTGTAAGATTCTTATACTCTTTTGGGTTGTTCCTGTTTATTATTTTTGCTGCGCTTATTTGATATGTTATTCATTTAAAATGAAGTAGAAAACCTAACAGTGGGGTCCAATTCTCATAAATTAAAGTTTTATGAAAGATATTGATGTGTGCACATAGTGTTCTGATAAAGTATACAAGTTAATTATTCAAGACACATGACATATATAAATGAATAACACAATATTAAAATACAGAAATAATATTACTTCCGCAATATTTCAATGCACATGAATAAAGTGTACAACTAACAAGGTGCTCTACACACACAATGCTTATTAAGACTTATCAGGGTGCAAAGTAGTGCTTGGGGATCACATTTATTCTTTCTAATTTTATTTTTATTTTTGTGATCCGGTGTATGAAGAGAAGTGGTGTATAGTTTGTTTGTTTGCACAACACTTTACAATCCTTTCCAAGGTGCTCAACCTCATAATGCTTATTAAGACTTATCAAGAGGATGATTAGTACTTAGTGGAGTTTCCTTGTCCTTTTTTATTTGATTTGTATTTTAGATACTAAGGGCTCTGAATTAACTTGTTTTGCAAACAATAACATTTTAATTTATTAACCACATTTCTCTTAAGAATGCGTGCATGAAAGACAAGGAATTGCAAGTTACAATTCAATGTTGTGGAGGTAATCTATTTATGTATTTTTAATCTATTATGTTATTACACGACACAATCATGCAAGTATAAGATTAAACACACATATAGGTTATCAAAATAAGTGAGTGAATGAATCATTATTAAAAATAAAATATTACTCATACATAGAGGTATGCTAAGCATTCCTACACATGTTTTCTATAATAAATTTCATTGCATATTACGAGATAGTTTTCAAGGCATGATATAAATAAAATAATGTTTTAAGTAACTTGAAAATTAAATTAGACATTGTATTTAATCTATAATTGGTATAATTAATCATCCTTGAAAATGAAAATGAATAACAAGCATTTTTATAATTTTTTATATAAAAATACAAAACAATAAACACACATAGAGAGCAATGTGAAAAGCATATTTTTGTTCATTTGAAAATGTTTTGTAAATTTTTATTTGATTTTAAATATTTTAAATTAAATAGTTTTCTTGAAAATATAGAAGTATATTAAGAACACATCAGTATAATGATCTTCTATGCCAGAGAAATTGGAAAAAGAAAGGAAATTTTGATTTTATGCTACCGCTGACACTAATACTACCTCACAATACTAACAATAGAGATTTGATATTTTGCTTAAGAACATGGTTTTTGATAAATTTTCATTCTGATTTTTCTTGATTCATGTTTCCTATGATAAGTGACACCACGTACCACAAAGTGTTTTGAATTATAATGAAAACGTTATTTATATATATAGTATAAAAACACAAGATAAGCAAGTTCGAATAATAAATAATTATATATTGTAAAATAATGCTCATTTAATGGATGTAATATGAGTATGCCCTAGATTAAGATACTCTAGCTATATGTCTACACCCTAGCCTTGTACTAAGTGACGAATGAACATGAAGATATACACATATGCCATAGGTTGGGGTGTTAAATCTCATAAGCACACAGAAGTGAATGCATAACCTAGCACTCTTTCCCCCAGTGCCTCGCAAAGCCCCATTGAAACCCTCCCCGATTAAGGACAAGACATGACTTAGAGGTTAGGTCTTTTAATGCATACAATCCTACGCCTTCGCTAATATGAGAAACATAAGATACTTGAATAATCATGGACATACTAAACATTTGAGCCTTAAATATCAATATATGAACTATGATACTATTGCATGATTATTCTTTGGATTTACAATTATTGTGAAGATTATTGATTTTAAATCTATTTAGAAATTTTTATTCATACAATCACTACATGTATATTATAATTTTCATATTCTAGTATTCTATTTTACTTTAGCAACATAGACGTTGATTTCTTCCTATAGTAAGAGATGATGTTAGTATGATGAGTTAGGGCAACAAGGTGTAATGATATGTAAAGTTTGAAAAATATATAATTTATTGGCATGTATCAACATAGAGTTTTGATTTTTCATAGACCTAGAATTGAATCATTAATATTTTGGATTTACATTTGGTATGATTGATTCCAAGGTCTTCATAAGAATGATTTACATGTAATTAATAGTGAAGCATATCAATATTCCAAATAAAGTAAAGAAACATGATACCAATATCCATCATTTGATTCATAATTCCAATATGTGATAGAAATAGTCAATTTAGGATTAATTCTTGATCGATCATGAATTATGATATATGATTAGAGTGAATTTAAGAATAGGATATCAATTAATAATAATAGATCATGGTGGTGTATGAGTAGTTCAAATTCATCCATTTTAATTTATTATAATGCTTTTAATGTGAATATGTTTTAGTGATTTTTGAATTGTTTTTTTAAAAAAACTGATTTTTAGAAATTAGCCAAAACATATACAAAATATCTGACAGTAGAAAATAATGATATTTAACATAGTAAAATAATTTTCAGAAATTAACATTTATTGAAAATCAGATTTTTCAAGAAAATTGGATAACGCCTGTGGTTAGTCTTATCGTCGAGAGTTAGCAATAAAGATTGGTTCTTTCAGGAATTAAACATGGTTTTCGTGATTTTTTATATTCCAAATTTTCTTTATTTTGATTTTTCATTATAGGGGCTATAATATGCAACGAAGGAATTAGAAATAGCCAAAAAGAAAACTAGACACATCAAAAATAGATTCTACATTACCATTTGCATTGATTTATTTTCTAAACATAATTTGTAATTATCAATTTCCAAATTTTTATTTTGCATTTAGCAATTTGTAGCCTGTGTAATGTAGAAATTGAATTTGTTATAAAAAGAGAAGATTTTGATTTTCTTATAGTATTATTGGATGAGGTAACATTTGAACACAAAGTTCCTTTGAAATCTCCATATTCCATTTCTGTTGATGAGTTCTCTGTGGATTCATCTAGTGAGGAGTTTTCTTGAATACATGCAATTTTCCAATTTTTGCATATGTTCCATAACTATAGATGGAGAATCATAAGTTTCTTCATGAAAACTCTAAATTTCATATGCAGTGGGAATGTAAAAATAAGTTTGAAATTGTTTTGATCAAGTGCACAAAATAAACTATTTATAGTTTTTGCATTTAAAACCATTTCATTTCTATTAAGTACACCTGGGGGCTTTTTAAAAGTAATATACCAAACTTAAATATCTAAACATTTGAGAAAATTTTCCATTAGAAATTTCCACCCTTTGAAATTTTGACCCAAAAATTAAGGTGGTGATAAAGATTTTACATTTATATAAAAATTATCCCCTCTAGAGGATGCGAGATCATGAAGCACCATTATTCCCGGCCGTGAAGCAGTTTTGGAATAACCTCTCTAATACAATTTATTGGATCTTTAAACGCCCTTTGAGGGGGTGAATAAGGGCTTTATGGAATTTAAAACATAAATTAGAATATCAGTGTTTATTAATGAAGTTTCATAATATTTTATTGAAAAATATATTTTAATATTTCAGAGAAGATTACATTGAAGATTACTTTTAAAGGAGGTCAGATTTCAATATTGGTGTGCTACCGACAGTGGTAAGTGTTATCGCCTGGCGCTAGCCACAGAGGGTGAAATCTCTTCGTGTATTATGATAAGTAATTTGCAATATATTTTGTTATTATACTTTGAGGGGGAAAAATTATTTAGAACAGGAAATGAAATAAATATGTTAAAGCAATGAAAGACATGATTTTAATTCATAGTAAATTATTTACAAGAAAATTGATTTTTATAACGCTAGAAATCAAGGTGAAATGTAAAAAAGCCATTTTCATTTTCTATACCGACGCTTCACCCAAGGACCGGTTGGCTCTAGCCTTTTGCTCCCCAGATAAGGCCTCGAGCCGCCCTCTAGATCTAAACCCTAGATCTAGACACCACACACATGCGGCGAATTCTCCCTAAGCCACACACAGACATAGTCGCCAACCATCGGGCAAATTCCTCTACTAATAATAAAGAAGAAAACAAGATAAAATGTAAAGAATGAAAAACTCCCTATGAGAAGACTTTGAAGGTGATGACGAAGGCATATCGTAGATCAGAGTTGTATTTGCGTTCCTCCTTCGTGTAAAATTAGTGATGTTCAAATCACCCTATGAGTTTCTCTTTAGATATTGATGTTTTGACCACGGGAGTGGTCCGGACTTCTGGTATGAAGGCTCTCACAAAAATATAGGAGTTATGGCTCAGGCTCCCACATGAAAGCAAGAGATATGCTCTATAAATAGACTTGGAACCTAGCGCCCTAATAGGGTTACTACCACGCGGTGGTCTATAAGGAATATGAGAGGCACATGGATCGAGCCCAGAATGGTAGTCGCACTGCTTCAATTTAGGCACCCCTTCTTACCGCGCCACGGTTGTGCTACCGCACCGCGTTAGCATTGTCTCTTCTACGCCGTCGGATCTCCATCCACTTTTAGGTCCTGGATTAGCTGGTAATTGACGATCATTCCTTATGTTACTATCGAGCAGTAGTATTACCGCACTGCGGTAGGAACTTATTAAAGATGGATTTCTCCTACCATTCTGTGCGATTAAAAACACCTTGCCAGCTGTCCAACTATATTCAGGCGCTACCTCCATCGGTACAAGTTACCGCGCCATGGTAGTCCATTGAGATGAGCTACGACCTCTGGCTTGTCTCCTCATTCAATAAATATTTGTACCTGTATGACCTGCACACTATAAACACACAGAAGACTAGATCAAATACATCATGTTATTTGTTATTTTCAAACCAAGAGATGCGGAACGCATGTTCCAATAGTTGTAAGTGAAGGAGCTGATATAGGTGGTAATTGTTCCAATAGTTGCAAGTGAAGGAGCTGATATAGGTGGTAATCGTTGACCCCATTGAGCTTTTATTTATTTATTCGAATACCAAGCTTGGGCATAAAATGCCTTCTAATTATTTGTATAATATGCAACTTGAGTATATTATAGGTGAAGAGTTGAAAGATTTGGTGTTGAAGGAAGAGAAGGAAGTACATTTTTTAGGGACTTGAGTTGAGGTCGATATTATTGTTGCTAGAGGAGATCTAGTTGATAAAGGAGGAGTAGTTGGTGATGATGGGCATGCTACTCGAGAAGTTATGCTACATAATTTGAAGAGTTTGATAATGAAGAAGGTCTGGTGTGCTGATCTTTCCTCCCCTTCGGTGGTAGAGAAAAATGTGGAGTCGTGGATTGAGAATTCTATTTCTCTTAATGCTGAATTGAGTTATGCACATTGGTACTCGCCACTTGTTGAATTTAAGAAGTGGGAGAAGGAGGAGCGTGCATTTTAGGATTCAGTGTTATGAAGAAGAGTAAGTGCTAGGGCCGAGTGGGAGTTATTCTCACTCATTCTCAAGCACCGCACATACTGTCTCCTCCGCCCTCCAAGCTAAAAACTATTTCAAATCAGCTTACAACTGATTGTCTCTCAAAACTTTTGGTTCTTTAGACTTTTTTTTTAAAACTCTACATATCTAGTTAATTAGTTTTGGACTTATTTATGCCTAGACAATATTATATAACTTTTAATACATGTATTTGTTCTAGCTCAAGCATGTTAAACAAAGCGCTCTTGGGAGGCACCCATGATTATCTGCTTTTAAAATTTATGTTTTTTTTCTTTCTATTTCCTGTGTTTTCTTTTGGCGGTATTCAAGGTTGCAGTATCCAGACTGCTCGCATATATTTATTGGTCGAGTTGGAACCAAGGGCCCATTCTTGTTTGGATCAAGTTTTCATGCCATCTCGAAATGCCCCATTCTCGAGCATTCGGTAACGCTTTCTATCCCGCCATGTTTTTAATTGTTTTTATCTTGCAATGAGTGCAATTCTTCATTTAAGTATAAGGGGGTAGATAGTGTTATTTGATTTCTCAATGTGCAGAAATTTGCATTTTGATACCATTATTTTCCAAAATGTGCCATATTTTAAAAAAAAATCTCGCTCATGTATATTCATTTCCACAACCCACGTGCGTAAAGTTTTATCATTTGTTCAAACTCAAGTATTCTTGCTTTATTTCATAAGTTTTTGATTAGTCTAAATTTCTTTTAGAATGTGATCATAAGAGTGAATAATGACTTGTGCAGTGTACCTAGTTTAGTGCATGTGTATTGAATATGATTTGTTTCTTAAAATACTTTTTATGAATGCTTTCTAGTTTACACTTTTTCACTTAATATCTACGGTTTATATCCACTCTTAGAAAGAACATGGTATCGTCTGATGATTCGTGTAGAGATGTGTGTAGTGAGACACTTGTAGGGTTTTATCTGATTTTGATGAAAGGGTATCCTTTCTCGGTGTCTAGAACTCCTAACAACTCTCGAAGTTTTCTCGTCGGCTAGTTTAAT
Source organism: Dactylorhiza incarnata (assembly GCA_033032865.1). Taxonomy (NCBI): domain Eukaryota; kingdom Viridiplantae; phylum Streptophyta; class Magnoliopsida; order Asparagales; family Orchidaceae; genus Dactylorhiza; species Dactylorhiza incarnata. The sequence goes on along the minus strand of JAWHQI010000075.1, from coordinate 9,407,272 downwards.
TTCATGAATATGACTTAGCCCTTTCGTTGGATCGATTATGCCATGCATCCTTTCCTACATTGAATACAATTGCTTATACACCTTGGACCTTGCACCCATCCTTTTTATTCACACTCACCTCAAATTCACTAAAGCTTAGAATTTCCAACATAATCTCACACTTAGAATTGAGCTTAATTTCAACAAAAATCTAATTTTCTACTTGTGTTTTGAAAGTTAAAATTTGTGAATAGGGTATGAATTTAAAATTTATCATTTGGGTGTTGTTGAAAAGTTAAAAAAAGAAAAATCATATGAAAAGAGAAAATGAAAATCAATGAGAAAGAATGGAAAAAAACATAACTGGAGTTTGCTTTTCTTGGCTAGTTAAGAGTGACCCTAGGCAAAACCTTTTTAGTCTCGAGGTGTCACTTTTCACATTTCTTGCCTTTGGTAGTATTTTTGATGCAGGCTCTTATTTGTGTTTAGGTGTGATTAAGAGCCCTTGCGTTTATCTATTATATTTACCTCACCTTAAACCCAAGCCTAAATGTTTCATCCCAATTCTAAGCCATAATTATTCATGGATTTAGATTTAGTCAATATAGTGGAGAGTGTGTTGTCGGGCATGCTTATGGCCATAGTCATTGATGGATTTATTTGGAGGCTTCCCTGTAGTCTTAATTGGATAATGCTAAGCTTAGTGGTCACACTACTTTCTTCCCATGTTAAATCTAGGAAGATCTGCAAAGTTCTTTCTTAGGAGTTGATATTGCTTGTTGATATTATGTTTGAAAAGGTTGTAGATATTTAGTATGCATTGAACATTTTTCTAGAATTTTTATATTTCAACTCAAGCATGGAACATCCCTACCCACTCCCTATATTTAGGTTCAATTTGATTATTTAGTTTAGTCTAACACCCACGAGTAGGGTGGTTTGCTAGGGATGAGCAATCATTCAAGTTTGGGGATATTTGATGAGCGATTTTCATATAGTGTTTTAGAACTCTTTTAGCATCTTTTTCATATCACATTTTATCATCATCATTAGATTTACTTTCCAAATCAACTAAATTCATCAAAGTCTTCATTTGAGCAATTTCATGCTAGTTAGAGTGAGTTGTAGGCATTTCATGCATGAGGGAGATCACCTCTCCCTCTCATTCATGTTTTATATGTTGTATAGGCCTAATTCTTCGTGTTAACACCTTTTATGATTGCATCAGGGGATTCTGGGGGAACCGCGGATGATTTTGATTTGGAAATGCATCTGCTCAGGTATTCTGTACATGCACAGTCGTGTGTTTGTATGTGCATGGGCAGACACTTTTTTCTAAACATCGCACGATCGAATGATGTTTATTCCCGCACGTGGTGTGTAACATCCAATTTCCTACTAGACCCCCTAACTTCAATTAGGGTAGGACATGTAATGAGTGAGGGAGTTTGAGCTTGGTGGTGACCTTGGGATGCACTGAGTTGAGTGAACTCACATGTGATCCACTATAGGAGGCAGGTCAACTTAGGTCAAATTAGCTCAAATTGAACTTACACTTGTGAATTAACCCCACCACCATGTCCCTAACCCTAAAGGAGGCAAAATCGATCAAAAGTCTCATCAATTGGTCAACCAATGTAGCCAAGTGGACCAAAGTCAAATCTAGGTCAAAATAGCCCAATTCAACTCAATAGGGTTCAATTCATACTGATAGGATCAAATTGACCCTACCACTAGATGATAAACCTCTAAACGAATGCTATGGACCCAAAAGCCCTATCATGGGGTCACCAATTGGTCCAATTTGACTAAAGTCAAACTTAGGTCAACTTAAGTCAATCCTTCATCAAAAGCTTCAATTGACCCCCAAGACATGAAATTGACTTCAGCCCTAGTCTTAGAACATCATGGGAGACCCAATAGACCCAAAATCCCATCATGAGATCATCAATTTGACAAAATTGACCAAAGTCAACTTTCGCCCAATTTTGGTCAAAACCACACATATTGGCTAAATTGGCCCAATTGGGGCACCACCATGACCCAATTAACATTGAGGGATGTTAAGGTACTCTCAAGACCAACACATTGGACCAGTCAACCTACCCAATTGACCAAGTCAACATCAAAAGTCAACATTTGGTCAAATAGGCCTAAATTGGGCTTAAATGAAATCAAATCAAATCTACATGGGTTAAGGCCTTTCATAGAAGCCCATTCTGAAGCCCAAGAGCCAAATTACCAGCCATGCCACCTGATTCCAACATGCAATGACATGCAATGGGGTAAACTTGAGATTTCCCCAAAATCCCTTAAGACAAAAGAGGATTTTGAGGAATGGAGGCCACTTGGCTCTCTATTCCTCTGCCCAAAGCCTCCCCGAGCCCTCACATCAACTCCCAGCTGAATTCTTGCTGAAACAGTGCCATGTGGTGGCTGGGAGGAACATCCAATGCTTGAACGAAAACCACCCAGTCCAAACTCCTATATTCGGCCCTCCTCACTTCATTTGAAGCTTTCCATCAGCTTCAGAGAGGTCCAAATAGTCGAGCTAGTGCCTTGGAGTAGAGAAAATGGTGGAGAATCGGGAAATGAGCAGGATCGCTGGAGCTCGTCGCCACTATGCCGCACCGCTACATTACTCATCGCCAAGCCCCATGAAGGTTCGGTTTCTCCCCCTCTCCCTCTGTGCTAGTATCTAAGTCCATTTAGGAGATAAATTGGGCTCAATTGAGACCGATCCCATATGAGCTTGTGGGAGAATTTCCGAGCTTTCTCTTCCTTTCAGGATCGTCGGAGGAGTCGTATCCGGCGGCCGTCTCGCCGCCTGGCGGTAGTCACCCCCTCAACGGAGGTGGTGGCCGGCAGTGGTGGGCCGTGGATGGCTGGGAAATCATGGTAGAAGTTGGCCCAGGTTGGGCAAATCCAGGCCGTTGGCAGGATCTAGGAGACGAAATCACAACCATTGATTTCAGTGATAGGCTATCTGCAGTCCAATTTTATTAAATGAAATTAAATGTCACACTTTCTCTTGTATGTTCATGCTAAAATTTGAGGCCCTTCGAGGCCTTTTTAGGAAACGTTGCCTGAGATAACTATTTTAGGCCTTGATGTCTACTTTCATGTTAAAGTTAAATCAGATCATTTGGATCACTATAGGACCCACAGCACTGACTCTAGTGAGGCTGGTCAAAATAGAAACCAAAAATCGTTTTATGTATAAACTCTAAATGGTAGGTCTGATGGACTTGAAATTTTGGCCATGCATGCATGATCCCTGCATCTAGTATGCATCCTAAAACCAGATTATTAGAAAATCATTTTTTAAGTTTTTATTCAAAATATGTAAATTCAAATAAGTGACATTTTTGGAAGAATATAGCTCCAACTAACCCCAAATTTGGGTGTCACCCTTATTTAGCCAATAGTAGACTATGGTTAAAATTTGAGACCAAATGGATCTCTGCATGTAAGGTAAATTCCAATTGCATGTCTCTACCAAAAAGGGAATATGTGTGCCAATGACAAAAACTTGTATTTTGTGTATTTAGCCCAAAGGGTTTGGGGTTAACTTCTGAAATTTTGCACACACCCTAATTATGATATAATGCATCACCCTAGAAAATCTTAGGACATCTAGCATCAAGAATCTCATGATTTTGATTAATTTGCCATATGTCACACTTGTGTATTTATGAAATTTTCATGATTAGAATTTGGAGATAAATTCTGAGACTGAGGAGAATCACTTGTTATGTCATTTAAAATCTCTGTAAATTTTGGTAGAAAATTCCAGGGATTATTTCTTAAAGAATTATCAAGATTACCTCATGTCTCAAATCTGAATAATGGAAAACTTATCAGTCAAAATGTTTGAGAAATTGTTGAATCTCTGGATTATAGTTAGGAATCCAATTATGAAACTCTGTGATTTTTGTTAGAAATTTGGAGATAGTATTTATGGAAAAATTTCATTTATTCAGTTTGTCACTCTTTATATTTTGTGAAATATTTATAGTGAATTATTCCTGGAAATTTTTGAAATTCTGGAATTAGTGTTTTTAGGTCATTATAGAGCCACTGTAATTTTCTTAGAATTTTGGAAAGTCAAAATCTTGTACTTGATGTGTGAAATCACCTTGTCACCAATTTTATGATAAATAGAAATTATGGATATAGTCTGCTGGAAAATTATGAAATTATGGAATTAGTGTATTTTTGTCAGTATAGAGCCACTGTAATTTTCTCAGAATTTTGGATAGTCAAAATCTTGTACTTGATGTGTAAAGTTTCCTTGTCACCATTCTTATGATAAATAGGAATTATGGATATAATTCTGCTGGAAAATTACGAAATTCTGGAATTAGTGTTTTTATGTCATCATAGCACAACTGGTATCACTTGAACAAATGATCCAATGAGAAAGATGTCCACAAAACCCTGGGACACCCCCGCTCGAGTTAGCTTGAGGACAAACTAGCAGCGGAAGCAGTGGTGTGCCCATGTGTAAAAATCACACAAAATAATCCATTAATCAATGAGTTAGGCCAACCCAACTAGGACATCATTCTTGTTGGACGCAACAAGATGACTTCTTAGCATATACTAATCCAAACCGACCTCGAGTATAGACTGACTAAGGCATGATGACACCCAAAGTGACTAGGAGAAGAACCTTATGGGGAAGTAGATACTTAAGGCTTAAACCTCGATGTCCCTAATTCTCCTGCCAAATGAGATTATCACTTCTTACCCAATGGATAGGACCGCCTCAAGAGATTGGTGCATGAAATCCAATTGAAAAATAACAAGAAACTCGTAAACTTAAATCTCCAAACCAACAACTAAGTTGCGTCGATCCAATCATCGTGACAAATACCAGAAAGCGAAATAAGGATTTGTGTTCTGTCGGATAAAGACTGGTGTTTGGAAAATGCCCATTTTGGGACTGCAAACATACTAACCTTGAGAAGGGTGTGATGATTGGTAACCCCGAGGATCTTAAAGTATGTGGAATATCAATAGGTCACAGGATGAGACTCCGAGTCTACGATTGGATACCCTAAGGATTGAGTGCATATTTAGGATGAATATATCCTAGTGATACCAAAGCAACTTAGCCTAAAATGCATAGAGTCTAATACTTTTGTTTATTGGATTAGCTTGGTACCAACTTGGATTTCCTAGACCTTATTTACGAAAAATGGTGTGCGTATTACACCCAAATTGAACCTAGTAAATTTTGGAATTCTACAACTCCAAGTATAAAGAAATTTTGGTCATGCATGAGTCATGCACAAATACATACCTTAAAATGTGAATAACTTTTACATAGTAAATGATATGAGGCCGATAATTTGACGTTGTGTGTATGCACCTTAGATCTACTATATGCCCAAAGATCAGAATTGTTTGGGCATATTTCTCTAAAGTATTAGTATAAAGTAAATACATATATGGTGTATAATATGAGTGATTTGGACTAAAACCACACCAAATTACCTTAGGAGGGTGGACATGCATATAACAGAACATGGTTAAAATTTTAGGTCAATTGGACCTCTGAAAGTTAGTTTACCTCACAAGCAAGTGCAAGGCAATTGGTGTGCTTATAACATGACCATGTAATACTAGGTTTACATGTGAGTTTAAGGGTTTTCCTTTGGTCAACTTTTATGAAGTTTAAACCATCCACTTAGGATCATAATACAATACTCGATAGTGAAAATCATTAACCTTGTGGTTAGTTTCCCTAGAAAAGTTGACTTCACATGATCTGGTCACATAGACCCCACGTGAGTAAATATAGGGTCGAAGCTCACAAAAATGTTTGAAAATTTTGTTAGAATTAATCCTCGAGTAAATAACAGCTCCCTTCACAAAGTGGTATATGGACTCATAGCATGAGAAATTAATTCCCTGAATTATTGATATTGAAATGATATGAAATTTTGTACAAGGTCCTTTTATATCAGTATGAAGCTATAGAAATTTTATTTGATTCAATCTCTAAGTAAACTTCATGCTTCATTTACAATGTGCAATTTGGAGTTATAAATATTCGTATTTGGAATAATTGACACTGGAATATTCTAGAAATTTGGACATAACCTTGTGATAATATTATACGCCTCTAGTTATTTTCCTGGAATAAATGTCCATATATATGGTTCTTCCTTCACAATATAGTGTTTTGGGGTTATAACTTAGGAAACTCATATCTTGAATTATTAACACAAAATGGTTGTAAAAATTGTTGGGTTTTTCTAGAACCATACATCAAATGTAGGCGCAGCGGAAATGAAGAGAAACAACCAAAAAGATTCGGATCGACCATGAATATTGAATCAAGAAGTTAATCAAAATGCTTGGTATGAAATTACCTTGACGGGATTGGATCAAATCCAACCTAGATGCTCCAAGAAGAAGATTGCCTTCGTCGGCTTTGCAAGAGTTCTCACGTAGAATAATGTCTACGTCTTTACAGCAGTCCACACGAGCCGGGAGAAGAAGACTACACCTTGCGCTTCCACGGATTGCTAGATCCACTTCAGGAAGAACAACACCGGCGACAATCGTCGGAGAGGAAGTCGGCGGAAGCGATTCAGACGGAACACCTTCCGTCTAGGGTTCGAGCGGAACTCCTTCCGTCGGCTTATATTTCGTTAGTTATAAGAACCCTAAAAGAAGTCCTATTTATACCCAAAGGATAAACAGCTTCTAGAAGAATCGCTATCCGCAGACCACACAGCAGAATAGGGGCTTCTGTTACAATTCGTCGGGATTCCACGGAACAGCATTCATCGAGTTTTCACGGGACAATCCGACGAATTCCGACGAATCACATCAAACGGCAACATTTGCCGAGTTAATGCTCTCTGTGATAATTCGTCGAGATTCCACGGAACAATCCGACGAATCCCGACGAATCCGACGAATCATGTCAGACGGCAACATTTGCCGAGTTAATGATATCTGTAACAGTTCGTCGAGTTTCCATGGAACGACCCGACGAATTCCGACGAATCCGATCAGACGGCAACACTTGCCGAGTTAAGGGACTCTGTAATAATTCGTCGAGATTCCACGGAACAATCCGACGAATCCGACGAATCCGACGAATTCTATCCGTGTAAACCCGACGAATTCAGATAGCAACATTTGCTGGACTTCCCCCATTCTATATGGTGATTGGTAACCTTTACCAACATAGTCAATCTTCCAACTTCTCCACATGCTCTTATGTGCGACCCTGCAGGCTCATATCGCGTTGGCAGTGACATTACATGTTTGACCACTTCTAGATCACAATGGTAACTCCAACAGTCTCCCACTTGATCTTGAAAGTATCAAACAAAAACTTCACAAACAATGAGCGGCATCTAGCAATGCATCATTGCTCTCCAAGCAATAAGAGTTCATAACTCATAAGCCTTTATGACCAATGTTCCAGCGTTGTCTTTGTCCCTTTGTCCCTTACATCCGGAAAGAACTAGAGGCATGGACCGTGTCACCCTCATAATAGCTCAATCCAAGTTTCTTGATCTAGAACGGACTTCCAGAGAATGGTGAGCTCAATATCACATATTGACTCTACTAAGCATGGCCATGCATTTCTCAGTCCAATTCCATCAAGAGGCCCATGGATGCAACTCATGTTATATAGGAGGACAAATCCCATATCTGCTCACACCCAAACACCCAAATGATTCGTAACGTACCCAACGACCACCCTTATCATCAACCTTCTTCAAGGAAGACTTTAGATGACATCAAAGCACGCTCTTCCTCACTCGATGAATGTTGTGACTTCAGGTCAAAGGACCACAACACCATTGTCAAATGAGACCTACTTGTGACACTTTTAAGTAACAATCCACAAAGTAGTCTCAGGTTGGGTCTGTCCAGTACAACTTGTTCACTAACAAGTACCCACGTGATGACTTGATATCACAATATCATGACCTGTGAGAACCGGTCATCAGTCAACACACATGCTAGTCTTAATGTATCATCATCACCCTTAGCTTCTACGATGATACCTCGACCAGGGACCTTTTAAGAAATGAAGCTTCGAAATCATAGGCTCTCACATTCAAGTCACGTACTTGATGTCCTATGGAAGCGATCATTCTAAGGGTATTTATCACGAATTTTATTCTATCATATAGAAACAGTGTATCGTAATAAAAGAACTTGCCATTAATTGTAAAAAGAAATAATTGGTACACAATTCATCATATGAATAAATAATAAACAGCCAACAGAATATTTATTTTACATGCAACCCACAAGACTCCCACTAGAGTTGATAACTCAGGTATCGTATACCCATTGATCTAGTATGACCATCATGCTTTTGTTGAAATTGTTGAAGTGGAAGTGAAGGAGGCTTTTGGACCTGGGCGGTCTGGGAGAAGGTCGGGCGGTCTGACGTGACCCCACGACCTGGCGGTCTGCATCCACGGTCTGGCTGATCTTAGCCTAGCTGCGGTCTCCCGGGTTGACCGCTGGTCTTGTCCAAAGTCTGCTGAAGGAGCCGTGCGGTCTGTGCGTGACCGCGTGGCGTGCTGTCCTCTTCAAGGCTGTGGCGGTTTGGTGTGACCGCACAGTTTGATCCAGGTTCTCTCCGGAATGCGGTCTGGTAGCTGACCGGGCTTTCTGGGGGTATTCGCGGACTAAGGGTCTTAATCGCGCGGTCTCAGTTCGCGGTCTCAGGAGGAGACTGGTATGCGAGCTGGTTGCTGTTCGCGGTCTCAGAAGGAGATCGGCATGCGGACAGGAGTTCGCGATCTGATGGCGAACTGACTGTGTTCGCGGTCTCGTGCGAACACAGGTGGTGAATAGCTTCGGGCGGTCTGGCGAGCTCTTTGTGGAGTCGCGGTCTGCTGTGAGAGTGGCGGTCTCTCATGGCGACATTGAAGCTGGCGGGTTCACCAAAAATGAAGCAGAAGTAATGTTGCTGATCGCGCAGTGTGACCGGTCAGGTCACGCGGTCTGAGGGGTGGTGATCCTATCTCTAGGGTGGTGACCAGATCAGGTCTCACGCCTATAAATAGGAGCCACTGTTGCAGCAAACATAGACACACCAAGTGTAAGCTGAGTTCGCTCTTGTTCTTGCGGTCTGTTTATTTCTGACCGGGCGGTCTCTGATTGAACTCTTCTTGTGCAGCTTCTGCGGATAGTGTGGGCAGCAGCGATCACCTCTTCCTCTGAAAGTGTTCGGGCGGTCTGCGGCTTGGAGTTGTGGTGCTGGAGTTCGGGAGAATCAGGAGGTCGGAAGAAGGGAGCGGTCTGTGCAGTGGTCTGGTGGTGTTATGTGGTCGGCAGAGAGTTGCGGTCTTGCAATTGGCAGAGATCGCAGGGGAGGTCGCGCGGTCTGGGCGGTCTCCAGTTATCCTCGGCTTTTGTATTTCTCTTTGGAGTTTTTTTGTGCTGACGGAATCATGTCTCGTCAAGCATGTCTTGCCCTGTAATTGAAGTTTGCTATCAATAAAGTTCGTTTGTTTGCCTAAGATTGTTTCTGGTTGTTTTGGCTTGTATCTCTAGTTGTTATTCCTGCTTGCTCTCACAAGGTCCGAGAAATCTTAACATGGTATCAGAGCGAGGTTGGAGTGAATAGAGCAGCGAATAACTTAGAGTAGCCATCGCCTTTGTGAAGAAGGAACCAGAGGAAGAACAATGGAAGGCGGATTTGCAAGAGGTCTTGGGATTGAGATGCTTACATCGACTAACTTTAAGAAGTGGAAGTCGTGTATGCAGAGCTATCTTCTAGGGGAGGACCTCTGGGAGGTTGTTGGAGGAGATGCAATAGAAGAGGTGAAGGCAACAGAAGCGGGTGACAATGGTCCGGCCGTGAGGGCGTGGAGAAAGACCAATGCCAAGGCCGAGTTCACTTTGAAGCGTGCCATTTCACCTGATCTATTTGATCACATATTAGGGTGTGGATCAGCTGCCGAGATCTGGAGAGCCCGGGATGGGCTGTTTAATAAGAAGAATGTAGCGAGGCTGCAGTTCTTGGAGAATGAGCTGGCAAGGTCGGCTCAGGGCGATCTTTCTATCTCCACTTTCTTTCTGAAGATGAAGAACCTCTGCGCTGAGATATCAGCACTGGATCCTGATGAGCCAATTTCTGAGGCGAAGCTGAAGAGGCACATCATCCGCGGCTTGCGGAAGGAATATGTGGCCTTTGTGATGTCAGTGCAGGGATGGGCAAATCAACCGTCTCTGTTGGAGCTGGAGAACTTGCTTTCTTCGCAAGAAAGCTTGGCAAGACAGATGGCGGGGTTGTCAGTGACTGGGGGAGATGGCGAAGTGCTCTTCTCGGGGAAGAAGAAGAAGTGGGATAAGAAGAAGAAGACCACTGGAGGCTATGTGCCTTCAACTTCTGGACAGCAGGAGAGGGGCTATCCTCCTAAGGCTGAGGAGAAGAAGAAGAAGGAAGGTCTCAAATGTTACAAATGCGGGAAGGTTGGGCACTTCAAGAAGGATTGCAGAGTGGTGACTCAAGCAGGGCATGCTGCGGAGAAGGAGGAAGCTGAGGCCAGACATATAGATGGAGGATGGGGAGGAGCCTTCTCGGCTTCTATTGGAGCTTCGGCTCCCATCAACTATTTGGAGGACTGGATCGTGGACTCGGGGTGTAGTCATCACCTCACCGGAGACGGGACCAAGCTTTCTTCTGCACAGCCCTACACAGGTAACAATGCAATCATTACTGCTGATAATACTGTGCATCCAGTAGAGAAGGTGGGGGTTGTTTCTTTGGGCAGTGATAGAGGGCCACTTACTTTGAAGAGTGTCTATCATGTGCCCGGAATGAAGAAAAACCTCTTCTCCGTGACCAACGCTGTTGACGCTGGGTATCACGTTCTGTTCGGCCCAACAGAAGTGAAATTTCTACGTAATGTAGAGGCCGTGAAGGCCGAGGTCGTTCATATCGGGAGACGAGCAAAGGACTTGTTCGTTTTATCGACAAGTTCCTACGTCGACAAGATGACGACGAACGATGGTGCCGTTATATGGCATGAGAGGTTGGGGCATGTAGGGATGGACAAGTTAAAAGCTATGGCGGTGAGAGGCCTGGTCAAGGGCCTGCCAAGTCTATCTTCCTACGGAGAAGGTCATGTTTGCGCAGGATGTCAGTTCGGCAAGTCTCATCGACTACCGTTTGACAAGTCGCAGACAAGGAGTAGTGTGCCGTTGGAGTGCATCCACGGTGACTTGATGGGACCAACTGCTACCCCAAGCCTCGGAGGCAGCAGGTATATGCTGGTGTTGATCGATGATTACACCAGATATGTCTGGGTTTATTTTCTGAAGGAGAAGGCGGAGGCGTTTGCCAAGTTTGTGGAGTTCAAGGAGCTCGTGGAAGGTCGGCTAAGACTGCGGGTGAAGAAGTTGAGGACTGACAACGGAGGGGAGTTCACCTCCAGTGAGTTCTCTACTTTTTGCAGGAAGGCAGGCATCCGGAGGGAGCTTACTTGTGCGCATACTACACAACAGAACGGAGTTGCAGAACGGAAGATCCGTCATCTGACAGAGACCTGCAAGTGTTGGCTGCATGCCAAGAGTATTCCAAAGTCCTTCTGGGCGGAGGGAATCTCTTGTGCTGCTTACGTCATCAACCGGATGCCTCTTAGTCCCATCAACATGTTAACTCTGCATGAGTTGATGTTCAAGGAGAAGCCAAGCGTGGCACACCTTAGGGTGTTTGGTTCCACCTGCTACGTGCATGTTCCAGATGCTCTTCGGACGAAGCTAGATGCGAAAGCAAGGAAGCTAGTCTTCGTGGGATACGACGAGCGGAAGAAAGGATGGAAGTGCATGGAAACAGAGACGCGGAGATTTGTTGTATCTCGCGACGTTGTATTTGATGAGGTGACATCTTATAAGGGGTCTTCTGGAGTGGAGCTACCAGAGAGCAGGGTGGAGGTGCCAGAGAAAGCAGTGGAAGATCTTCAGGTGGAGCTACCTGTGTCACCAGGTGGTCCATCTCCTTCTAGTTCCGAGACGGGGGCTTCTAGTTCAGGGAGCAGGGGGAGCAATGCTCCTAGCACGTCTGGAAGAGGAGCTAGGGAAGAAGCAGCTGGAGATAATGCGGTTCAGGGGAAGGAGCTGAGGAGGTCGAAGCGAGCAATCGTTGCCCCTGATCGCTATACAGGAGGAAACGCAGTGAGCTTTGTCTCATGTTTCTTCGCTGGTCCCTTGGATGAGAGGGAGCCGTCGAGCTTTGAGAAGGCCCAAGGCATGAAGGAGTGGGATGTTGCAATGCAAGAAGAGATGGCAGCTCTTGAGAAGAATGAGACCTGGTCTCTTGTGCCCAAGCCCAAGGGCACTACTCCTGTAACATGCAAATGGGTCTACAAATTGAAGAAGAAAGCTGACGGCAGTATCGAGTGTTACAAGGCTCGTCTTGTAGCTCGGGGGTTCTCGCAGTAATACGGTGAAGACTATGAAGAGACTTTTAGTCCGGTGGCAAAAATGACTTCAGTTCGGTTCATCATTGCCTTGGCGACATTCAGTGGATGGGAGATTTGGCAGCTCGACGTCAAGAACGCCTTCTTGTACGGCGAGATTGACAAGGACATCTTCATGGTCTAGCCACCAGGCTTTGTGTCTGAAGATTTTCCGGAGCATGTCTGCAAGCTGAAGAAGGCCCTGTATGGGTTGAAGCAAGCGCCAAGGGCGTGGTACGGAAAGATCGCAGAATATCTCCTATTCTGTGGATTTTGTGCTTCAGACTCAGACTCAAGCTTGTTCGTCAAGAAGAGCGGGGAGCTTCAAGTCATCATGCTGCTTTACGTCGACGACATGATCGTGACGGGGAACTCGAAGGAGGAAGTAGCTCAGCTTCGGGCCGAGCTGGCCATCAGGTTCGAGATGAAGGACTTAGGTGAGCTTCACCATTTCCTTGGACTCGAGGTGCAGAGGAAGGAAAGTGGAGTGCTGGTTTCCCAGGCTGGATATGCGGAGCGAATCGTGGAGCGATTCGGCATGAAGGAAGGGAAGTGCATCTCTACACCTCTGGAGAAGTCTATGAAGCTTCGGAAGGATGAGGGGAGGATTATGCAAGATCCGTTGGTGTTCCGAGCTCTGGTTGGGAGCTTGATCTATCTGACGATCACGAGGCCGGATATTGCATATGCAGTAGGCAGAGTGAGTCGGTATATAGCGGAGCCACGGATACCTCATCTGCTAGCGGACAAGAACATTCTGAAGTATGTCAAGGCGACCTCGGACATGGGTCTCCTATACAGGAGGGATGCGGGCTTCGAAGTGCATGGATACATGGATGCTGATTACGGGGGAGATTCGGATGATCGGAAGTCGACATCTGGATTCTTCTTCATGGCGGGCCCTACGGCTATATCATGGTGCAGCAAGAAGCAGGATTCCGTATCGGTCTCCACCACAGAAGCGGAATACAAGGCTTCGGCCTTGGCAGCTCAGGAAGCCATCTGGCTTAGGAGGTTGGTGGGAGACGTCCACAAAGAGGTTCGGAAGCCGACTCTGCTACGCGGTGACAACGAGAGTGCTCTCAAACTGGTAACCAATCCAGTTTGTCACGCGAGGACCAAGCATATCGAGATCGAGCATCACTTCATACGGGAGAAGGTGCTGGAGGGGTCTCTTTCGGTCGAGCATGTGCGGAGTGCAGAAAATGTCGCAGACATCTTCACAAAGGCGCTGGCAAAGGGGCCGTTCACACGGCTAAGGGAGCTACTTGGGCTGGTTTCCACTTCCCACTTCAAGGGGGAGTGTTGAAATTGTTGAAGTGGAAGTGAAGGAGGCTTTTGGACCTGGGCGGTCTGGGAGGAGGTCGGGCGGTCTGACGTGGCCGCACGACCTGGCGGTCTGCATCCGCGGTCTGGCTGATCTTAGCCTAGCTGCGGTCTCCCGGGTTGACCGCTGGTCTTGTCCAAAGTCTGCTGAAGGAGCCGCGCGGTCTGTGCGTGACCGTGTGGCGGCTGTCCTCTTCAAGGCTATGGAGGTCTGGTGTGACCGCACAGTTTGATCCAGGTTCTCTCCGGAATGTGGTCTGGTAGCTGAACGGGCTTTCTGGGGGTATTCGCGGACTAAGGGTCTTAGTCGCGCGGTCTCAGTTCGCGGTCTCAGGAGGAGACTGGTATGCGAGCTGGTTGCTGTTCGCGGTCTCAGAAGGAGATCGGCATGCGGACAGGAGTTCGCGATCTGATGGCGAACTGACTGTGTTCGCGGTCTCGTGCGAACACAGGTGGTGAATAGCTTCGGGCGGTCTGGCGAGCTCTTTGTGGAGTCGCGGTCTGCTGTGAGAGTGGCGGTCTCTCATGGCGACATTGAAGCTGACGGGTTCACCAAAAATGAAGCAGAAGTAATGTTGCTGATCGCGCAGTGTGACCGGTCAGGTCACGCGGTCTGAGTGGTGGTGATCCTATCTCTAGGGTGGTGACCAGATCAGGTCTCACGCCTATAAATAGGAGCCACTGTTGCAGCAAACATAGACACACCAAGTGTAAGCTGAGTTCGCACTTGTTCTTGCAGTCTGTTTATTTCTGACCGGGCGGTCTCTGATTGAACTCTTCTTGTGCAGCTTCTGCGGATAGTGTGGGCAGCAGCGATCACCTCTTCCTCTGAAAGTGTTCGGGCGGTCTACGGCTTGGAGTTGTGGTGCTGGAGTTCGGGAGAATCAGGAGGTCGGAAGAAGGGAGCGGTCTGTGCAGTGGTCTGGTGGTGTTCTGTGGTCGGTAGAGAGTTGCGGTCTTGCAACTGGCAGAGATCGCAGGGGAGGTCGCGCGGTCTGGGCGGTCTCCAGTTATCCTCAGCTTTTGTATTTTCTCTTTGGAGTTTTTTTGTGCTGACGGAATCATGTCTCGTCAAGCATGTCTTGCCCTGTAATTGAAGTTTGCTATCAATAAAGTTCGTTTGTTTGCCTAAGATTGTTTCTGGTTGTTTTGGCTTGTATCTCTAGTTGTTATTCCTGCTTGCTCTCACAAGGTCCGAGAAATCTTAACATGGTATCAGAGCGAGGTTGGAGTGAATAGAGCAGCGAATAACTTAGAGTAGCCATCGCCTTTGTGAAGAAGGAACCAGAGGAAGAACAATGGAAGGCGGATTTGCAAGAGGTCTTGGGATTGAGATGCTTACATCGACTAACTTTAAGAAGTGGAAGTCGTGTATGCAGAGCTATCTTCTAGGGGAGGACCTCTGGGAGGTTGTTGGAGGAGATGCAATAGAAGAGGTGAAGGCAACAGAAGCGGGTGACAATGGTCCGGCCGTGAGGGCGTGGAGAAAGACCAATGCCAAGGCCGAGTTCACTTTGAAGCGTGCCATTTCACCTGATCTATTTGATCACATCTTAGGGTGTGGATCAGCTGCCAAGATCTGGAGAGCCCTGGATGGGCTGTTTAATAAGAAGAATGTAGCGAGGCTGCAGTTCTTGGAGAATGAGCTGGCAAGGTCGGCTCAGGGCGATCTTTCTATCTCCACTTTCTTTCTGAAGATGAAGAACCTCTGCGCTGAGATATCAGCACTGGATCCTGATGAGCCAATTTCTGAGGCGAAGCTGAAGAGGCACATCATCCGTGGCTTGCGGAAGGAATATGTGGCCTTTGTGATGTCAGTGCAGGGATGGGCAAATCAACCGTCTCTGTTGGAGCTGGAGAACTTGCTTTCTTCGCAAGAAAGCTTGGCAAGACAGATGGCGGGGTTGTCAGTGACTGGGGGAGATGGCGAAGTGCTCTTCTCGGGGAAGAAGAAGAAGTGGGATAAGAAGAAGAAGACCACTGGAGGCTATGTGCCTTCAACTTCTGGACAGCAGGAGAGGGGCTATCCTCCTAAGGCTGAGGAGAAGAAGAAGAAGGAAGGTCTCAATTGCTACAAATGCGGGAAGGTTGGGCACTTCAAGAAGGATTGCAGAGTGGTGACTCAAGCAGGGCATGCTGCGGAGAAGGAGGAAGCTGAGGCCAGACATATAGATGGAGGATGGGGAGGAGCCTTCTCGGCTTCTATTGGAGCTTCGGCTCCCATCAACTATTTGGAGGACTGGATCGTGGACTCGGGGTGTAGTCATCACCTCACCGGAGACGGGACCAAGCTTTCTTCTGCACAGCCCTACACAGGTAACAATGCAATCATTACTGCTGATAATACTGTGCATCCAGTAGAGAAGGTGGGGGTTGTTTCTTTGGGCAGTGATAGAGGGCCACTTACTTTGAAGAGTGTCTATCATGTGCCCGGAATGAAGAAAAACCTCTTCTCCGTGACCAACGCTGTTGACGCTGGGTATCACATTCTGTTCGGCCCAACAGAAGTGAAATTTCTACGTAATGTAGAGGCCGTGAAGGCCGAGGTCGTTCATATCGGGAGACGAGCAAAGGACTTGTTCGTTTTATCGACAAGTTCCTACGTCGACAAGATGACGACGAACGATGGTGCCGTTATATGGCATGAGAGGTTGGGGCATGTAGGGATGGACAAGTTAAAAGCTATGGCGGTGAGAGGCCTGGTCAAGGGCCTGCCAAGTCTATCTTCCTACGGAGAAGGTCATGTTTGCGCAGGATGTCAGTTCGGCAAGTCTCATCGACTACCGTTTGACAAGTCGCAGACAAGGAGTAGTGTGCCGTTGGAGTGCATCCACGGTGACTTGATGGGACCAACTGCTACCCCAAGCCTCGGAGGCAGCAGGTATATGCTGGTGTTGATCGATGATTACACCAGATATGTCTGGGTTTATTTTCTAAAGGAGAAGGCGGAGGCGTTTGCCAAGTTTGTGGAGTTCAAGGAGCTCGTGGAAGGTCGGCTAAGACTGCGGGTGAAGAAGTTGAGGACTGACAACGGAGGGGAGTTCACCTCCAGTGAGTTCTCTACTTTTTGCAGGAAGGCAGGCATCCGGAGGGAGCTTACTTGTGCGCATACTACACAACAGAACGAAGTTGCAGAACGGAAGATCCGTCATCTCACAGAGACCTGCAAGTGTTGGCTGCATGCCAAGAGTATTCCAAAGCCCTTCTGGGCGGAGGGAATCTCTTGTGCTGCTTACGTCATCAACCGGATGCCTCTTAGTCCCATCAACATGTTAACTCCGCATGAGTTGATGTTCAAGGAGAAGCCAAGTGTGGCACACCTTAGGGTGTTTGGTTCCACCTGCTACGTGCATGTTCCAGATGCTCTTCGGACGAAGCTAGATGCGAAAGCAAGGAAGCTAGTCTTCGTGGGATACGACGAGCGGAAGAAAGGATGGAAGTGCATGGACCCAGAGACGCGGAGATTTGTTGTATCTCGCGACGTTGTATTTGATGAGGTGACATCTTATAAGGGGTCTTCTGGAGTGGAGCTACCAGAGAGCAGGGTGGAGGTGCCAGAGAAAGCAGTGGAAGATCTTCAGGTGGAGCTACCTGTGTCACCAGGTGGTCCATCTCCTTCTAGTTCCGAGACGGGGGCTTCTAGTTCAGGGAGCAGGGGGAGCAATGCTCCTAGCACGTCTGGAAGAGGAGCTAGGGAAGAAGCAGCTGGAGATAATGCGGTTCAGGGGAAGGAGCTGAGGAGGTCGAAGCGAGCAATCGTTGCCCCTGATCGCTATACAGGAGGAAACGCAGTGAGCTTTGTCTCATGTTTCTTCGCTGGTCCCTTGGATGAGAGGGAGCCGTCGAGCTTTGAGAAGGCCCAAGGCATGAAGGAGTGGGATGTTGCAATGCAAGAAGAGATGGCAGCTCTTGAGAAGAATGAGACCTGGTCTCTTGTGCCCAAGCCCAAGGGCACTACTCCTGTAACATGCAAATGGGTCTACAAATTGAAGAAGAAAGCTGACGGCAGTATCGAGTGTTACAAGGCTCGTCTTGTAGCTCGGGGGTTCTCGCAGTAATACGGTAAAGACTATGAAGAGACTTTTAGTCCGGTGGCAAAAATGACTTCAGTTCGGTTCATCATTGCCTTGGCGACATTCAGTGGATGGGAGATTTGGCAGCTCGACGTCAAGAATGCCTTCTTGTACGGTGAGATTGACAAGGACATCTTCATGGTCTAGCCACCAGGCTTTGTGTCTGAAGATTTTCCGGAGCATGTCTGCAAGCTGAAGAAGGCCCTGTATGGGTTGAAGCAAGCGCCAAGGGCGTGGTACGGAAAGATCGCAGAATATCTCCAATTCTGTGGATTTTGTGCTTCAGACTCAGACTCAAACTTGTTCGTCAAGAAGAGCGGGGAGCTTCAAATCATCATGCTGCTTTACGTCGACGACATGATCGTGACGGGGAACTCGAAGGAGGAAGTAGCTCAGCTTCGGGCCGAGCTGGCCATCAGGTTCGAGATGAAGGACTTAGGTGAGCTTCACCATTTCCTTGGACTCGAGGTGCAGAGGAAGGAAAGTGGAGTGCTGGTTTCCCAGGCTGGATATGCGGAGCGAATCGTGGAGCGATTCGGCATGAAGGAAGGGAAGTGCATCTCTACACCTCTGGAGAAGGCTATGAATCTTCGGAAGGATGAGGGGAGGATTATGCAAGATCCGTTGGTGTTCCGAGCTCTGGTTGGGAGCTTGATCTATCTGACGATCACGAGGCCGGATATTGCATATGCAGTAGGCAGAGTGAGTCGGTATATGGCGGAGCCACGGATACCTCATCTGCTAGCGGCCAAGAACATTCTGAAGTATGTCAAGGAGACCTCGGACATGGGTCTCCTATACAGGAGGGATGCGGGCTTCGAAGTGCATGGATACATGGATGCTGATTACGGGGGAGATTCGGATGATCGGAAGTCGACATCTGGATTCTTCTTCGTGGCGGGCCCTACGGCTATATCATGGTGCAGCAAGAAGCAGGATTCCGTATCGGTCTCCACCACAGAAGCGGAATACAAGGCTTCGGCCTTGGCAGCTCAGGAAGCCATCTGGCTTAGGAGGTTGGTGGGAGACGTCCACAAAGAGGTTCGGAAGCCGACTCTGCTACACGGTGACAACGAGAGTGCTCTCAAACTGGTAACCAATCCAGTTTGTCACGCGAGGACCAAGCATATCGAGATCGAGCATCACTTCATACGGGAGAAGGTGCTGGAGGGGTCTCTTTCGGTCGAGCATGTGCGGAGTGCAGAAAATGTCGCAGACATCTTCACAAAGGCGCTGGCAAAGGGGCCGTTCACACGGCTAAGGGAGCTACTTGGGCTGGTTTCCACTTCCCACTTCAAGGGGGAGTGTTGAAATTGTTGAAGTGGAAGTGAAGGAGGCTTTTGGACCTGGGCGGTCTGGGAGGAGGTCGGGCGGTCTGACGTGACCGCACGACCTGGCGGTCTGCATCCGCGGTCTGGCTGATCTTAGCCTAGCTGCGGTCTCCCGGGTTGACCGCTGCTCTTGTCCAAAGTCTGCTGAAGGAGCCGCGCGGTCTGTGCGTGACCGTGTGGCGGCTGTCCTCTTCAAGGCTGTGGCGGTCTGGTGTGACCGCACAGTTTGATCCAGGTTCTCTCCGGAATGCGGTCTGGTAGCTGAACGGGCTTACTGGGGGTATTCGCGGACTAAGGGTCTTAGTCGCGCGGTCTCAGTTCGCGGTCTCAGGAGGAGACTGGTATGCGAGCTGGTTGCTGTTCGCGGTCTCAGAAGGAGATCGGCATGCGGACAGGAGTTCGCGATCTGATGGCGAACTGACTGTGTTCGCGGTCTCGTGCGAACACAGGTGGTGAATAGCTTCGGGCGGTCTGGCGAGCTCTTTGTGGAGTCGCGGTCTGCTGTGAGAGTGGCGGTCTCTCATGGCGACATTGAAGCTGACGGGTTCACCAAAAATGAAGCAGAAGTAATGTTGCTGATCGCGCAGTGTGACCGGTCAGGTCACGCGGTCTGAGTGGTGGTGATCCTATCTCTAGGGTGGTGACCAGATCAGGTCTCACGCCTATAAATAGGAGCCACTGTTGCAGCAAACATAGACACACCAAGTGTAAGCTGAGTTCGCACTTGTTCTTGCAGTCTGTTTATTTCTGACCGGGCGGTCTCTGATTGAACTCTTCTTGTGCAGCTTCTGCGGATAGTGTGGGCAGCAGTGATCACCTCTTCCTCTGAAAGTGTTCGGGTGGTCTGCGGCTTGGAGTTGTGGTGCTGGAGTTCGGGAGAATCAGGAGGTCGGAAGAAGGGAGCGGTCTGTGCAGTGGTCTGGTGGTGTTCTGTGGTCGGTAGAGAGTTGCGGTCTTGCAACTGGCAGAGATCGCAGGGGAGGTCGCGCGGTCTGGGCGGTCTCCAGTTATCCTCAGCTTTTGTATTTCTCTTTGGAGTTTTTTTGTGCTGACGGAATCATGTCTCGTCAAGCATGTCTTGCCCTGTAATTGAAGTTTGCTATCAATAAAGTTCGTTTGTTTGCCTAAGATTGTTTCTGGTTGTTTTGGCTTGTATCTCTAGTTGTTATTCCTGCTTGCTCTCACAAGGTCCGAGAAATCTTAACAACTTTCTCTGCGCGAGAGGCTTTGTCAGTGGATCTGCAATATTCTCCTCAGTCGGCACTCTGCAAATGTTCACATCTCCTCGTTCGACAATCTCACGAATAAGATGGAACCGCCGAAGTATGTGCTTGGAGCGTTGATGGGATCTAGGTTCCTTAGATTGTGCAATTGCACCATTGTTATCACAGTAGAGAACTACGGGATCAACAATGCTAGGAACTACATCTAGCTCGCCGATGAATTTCCTAATCCATACAGCCTCCTTCGCTGCATTTGCCGCAGCGATATACTCGGCCTCAGTTGTAGAATCAGCAACTGTCTCTTGCTTGGAACTCTTCCAGCTCACAGCTCCTCCATTCAGGCAAAACACAAACCCTGACTGAGACTTCGAATCATCCCTATCAGTAGGAAGCTGGCATCCGTGTAACCACTTACAACGAGCTCTTCCTTTCCACCATATACTAAGAATACATCCTTAGTCCTTCTCAAGTACTTCCGGATATTCTTTACGGCTATCTAGTGACATTCACCAGGATCAGACTGATACCTGCTAGTCATGCTCAAAGCAAAAGAGACATCGGGTCGAGTACATAACATTGCATACATGATTGACCCAATTGTCGAAGCATATGGAATCAACTTCATGCGGTCCTTATCTTCGCAAGATTTTGGACACTGGTCCTTAGAGAGATTCACACCATGAGACATGGGCAAAAATCCTTTCTTGGACTCAAGCATGTTGAACCGCTTCAACACCTTCTCAATGTACGTACTCTGGGTCAAACCCAGCAACTTCTTCGATCTATCTCTATAGATCTTAATACCGAGTATGTAAGTCGCTTCACCCAAGTCCTTCATAGAAAAGCAGTTCCCTAGGTTATTCTTAACAACTTTCAGGGTAGGTATGTCATTCCCGATCAATAGTATGTCATCTACATACAATATCAGGAAGACAACAATGCTCCCACTGATTCGCTTGTAAACACACGATTCATCTTCATTCTTGACAAAACTAAACTCTTTGATTTTCTCATCAAAACGAAGATTCCAACTTCTAGAGGCCTGTTTCAATCCATAGATGGACCTGTTCATCTTGCATATTTTAGTGGCTTCATTTGGGGATACAAATCCCTCGGGTTGTGTCATGTACACTTCCTCAAGGAGGTTTCCATTTAGGAAAGCCGTTTTGACATCCATCTGCCAGATCTCGTAGTCATAATACGCAGCAATAGCAAGCAATATCCTAATGGACTTTACCATGGCAACAGGGGAAAAGGTCTCATCATAGTCAACACCATGAATTTGCTTGAAACCTTTAGCCACCAGTCGCCCTTTGAATGTCTGTACATTCCCATCCATGTCGGTCTTTTTCTTGAAGACCCACTTGCACCCTATGGGTCGTACCCCTTCAGGTGGTTCCACCAAGTTCCAAACTTGGTTTGTATACATGGAGTCCATTTCGGATTTCATAGCCTCAAGCCATTTGTCGGAGTCCGGTCCATTCATAGCCTCTTGGTAGGTCGCTGGTTCATCATCATGATCCATAAGCAACACATTACCTATTTGAGACACGAGAAATCCATATCTCTCAGGCTCAAATCTTGGTCTACCAGATCTACGTAGGACTTGTGTCTCTTGAGCAGGTTCTCCAGCTACAACATCTTGTAGTCCTGGCTCAGAATCCAACTCTGGTTCATTCACTACTTGTGGTTCTTGAACTTCTTCAAGTTCTACCTTTTGCGTCTTTCTTGACAAGAACTCTTTCTCCAAGAAGACGCCCGTCCTTGCGACAAACACTTTGCCCTCAGACGGTAGGTAAAAGTAATATCCTTTCGTTTCCTTAGGATATCCCACCAGATAACACTTATCTGATTTGGGTTCCAGCTTGTCAGGCATTTGACGTCGTACGTATGCCTCACAACCCCAAATTTTAATGAATGACATACTAGGATGCTTCCCAGTCCATATCTCATATGGTGTCTTTAGAACCGTTTTCGTCGGAGCGCGATTCAGTGTCATTGCAGCAGTCTCTAAAGCAAAACCCCAAAAGGAAACAGGCAAGTCTGCATGACTCATCATCGACCGTACCATGTCTAACAGAGTACGATTTCTCCTCTCAGACACACCATTATGCTGCGGTGTCCTAGGTGGAGTGAGCTGTGATACAATACCACACTCTTTCAGATGATCACGGAACTCATGACTCAGGTATTCGCCACCTCGATCAGATCGGAGTGCTTTAACCTTTTTACCCAATTGGTTCTCCACTTCATTTTTAAACTCTTTGAACTTTTCAAAAGTTTCGGATTTGCACTTCATAAGATACACATATCCGTATCTACTGAAATCATCAGTAAATGTAACGAAGTAGAAATATCCACCTCTAGCCATAGAACTCATGGGTCCGCATACATCACTATGTACAACACCCAAGAGATCCTCAGCCCTCTCACTATAACCAGTGAAATGGGGCTTTAGTCATCTTGCCAAACAAACAAGACTCGCATCGCTCAAATGATTCATAATCAAATGAGTCCAATAGTCCATCTTTATGGAGCTTGGATATGCGCTTCTCGTTTATATGGCCCAAACGACAATGCCAGAGATATGTAGGATTTGAGTCATTTGTTCTTAGTCTTTTATTATTATCTACATTATAGATCGGATGGTCTAGGTTCAAAACATAAAGACCATTAAACAATTGAGCTACAGCATAACAAACATCATTCTTAAATATAGAACAACAATTGTTCTTAATTATAAAAGAAAATCCAATCATGTCTAAGCATGAAATGGATATAATGTTTCTAGTTATGGCCGGAACATAATAACAATTATCAAGTTCTATTACAAGCCCACTGGGCAAAGAAAGACGGTAAACCCCTATGGCTACAGCAACAACTCTTGCTCCATTGCCGACGCGCAGGTCCACCTCTCCTTTACTCAGCAATCTCCTCCTTCCCAGTTCCTGCACATTTGTGCAAATGTGAGAACCACATCCGGTATCCAATACCCAAGATGAAGGAGCAGAAAGGTTTATCTCTATAACGTAAATATTCGAAGCGGAAGTCATACCTCCCTTCATTTTCCGCAGACCGTCAATGTACGAAGGACAATTCCTCCTCCAATGACCAGCCTTGCCACAGTGGTGGCATTTCCCTTCCTTCACGGTGCTCTTCTTTTTCAGCGCAGAAGATTTGGGCTCAAGATGTGACTTAGGTCCCACCTTCGTCTTCTTGAAGACCTTGGCCTTACCCTTGCCTTTATGTACCATCAATATGGGACTAGCAGGCTTGGCCTTCTTCATGTTTATCTCGGCAGTTCGCAACATGCCTAGGAGCTCGGGCAGTGTCTTGTCTATTTCATTCATGTTGTAGTTCAAGACGAACTGCTCATAACTATCCGGCAACGATTGCAGGATAAGATCTGTGGCCAACTCTTGACCCAGAGGAAAACCCAGTCTCCCCAGGTTCTCTATATACCCAATCATCTTGAGTACGTGAGTACCAACCGAGTCTCGAGCTCCCATTTTGCACTGAAATAATGCCTTCGTGACATCGAACCTCTCTTGACGAGCTTGCCCTTGAAACATTTTCTTTAGGTGCTCGTCAATCTCCTTGCACCCCATATTCTCGTGTTGCTTCTGAAGCTCAGAGTTCATGGTTGCAAGCATAAGGCACTCGACGTCTAAGGCGTCATCGGTATACTTCTTATAAGCATCCTTATCAACACGGGACGAGTTCCCGGTCGGCACCTCAGGGGCTTCATCTTCTAAGACGTAGAGCTTTCGCTCTTGCCTGAGAACAATTCTCAGGTTCCTATACCAGTCCATGTAATTTGTCCCACTAAGCTTGTCCTTCTCAAGGATAGCTCTCAGGGACAAGGTGGAATGTGAACCATTTGCCATGAAATTCTACAAGAATTCATGCAGAATTTACTCAGCACCTTAATTTCAAAATACAATTTATTTTAATTTGGACTTTAATTAAATACTCCCACTATTTTATTCAAATTGATAGCCCTCACTATCAATTCGGAGAGTCCATGCGAGCTACTCTCTTAGTGGACAAGATCCGTATTTCACCAACACCACGAGTCCGCTTTGGCATTCCTCTCATAATGCGGTTATTTAGGTAGGCAACGCTTGCCAATTGCATCCTCATGCAACTCTTGTATGGCTGGTGAATAACTCCTTATTCGCATCCATCATACGGTGCATGCCAACCCTATGCCTCTAGGCACTCAACCTTTGAGGTCACCTAGTTAAGTTAGACCCGATGTCGACAGTGGGATATCACAATTATCCGCTCGCACCCTTACCAAGATAGATTAATGCACCTTGCTTTGGCAAACCCACACTTCATCGATCGAGGCAGGAAGAGTGTCATCCATCGGAAGGCATCCGAACACTTAATATTTGATGAAGGGATTTTAATTTTAATAATAGGTTAACACTTAACCATGATCAACATTTGATCAAAGTGCACATCCACAGAAAAACAAGCATTCTAAAATCCACATGCATCCCTTATGTGCACAACATAAGACTATCAACCTTTGATAGATGAAAGGGCTAAATCTGGACATTTAGAACTCTTCCAAATCTTCAGATTTACATGCATTGGACAAAGGCAAAGACAACTCAACTTAAAGCAGTAGACAAGCTCGTCTCTCATTGTTGGATTCAAAATCCAAAACAATACAAGGGTTCATTAACCACTTGAGGGAAGGTTACTGCTAAGGAGACAACAATTTCTAACAATTAGAAATAACCACGAAATCCCAGACGTTCCTGGCGGGGTTCCAAGGGGCCGCGCCCCTGGCGGGGTCTTAGGGGCAGAGCCCCTAACGGGGTCCAAGGGGCAGCGCCCCTGGCGGTGGTCTCGCTGACCGATCACATCAAATGTGATATTCCAAGAAGAAATCTTGACATTTAGAATGCTTCTAAATACCTAGATTTGCACGTACTGGAATAACCTAACTTCTAAAACAACATTCATGATCGCAACCCTATCTCTGATACCACTGTTGGGTTTTTCTAGAACCATACATCAAATGTAGGCGCAGCGGAAATGAAGAGAAACAACCCAAAAGATTCGGATCGACCATGAATATTGAATCAAGAAGTTAATCAAAATGCTTGGTATGAAATTACCTTGACGGGATTGGATCAAATCCAACCTAGATGCTCCAAGAAGAAGATTGCCTTCGTCGGCTTTGCAAGAGTTCTCACGTAGAATAATGTCTACGTCTCTACAGCAGTCCACACGAGCCGGGAGAAGAAGACTACACCTTGCGATTCCACGGATTGCTAGATCCGCTTCAGGAAGAACAACACCGGCGACAATCGTCGGAGAGGAAGTCGGCGGAGGCGATTCAGACGGAACACCTTCCGTCTAGGGTTCGAGCGGAACTCCTTCCGTCGGCTTCTATTTCGTTAGTTATAAGAACCCTAAAAGAAGTCTTATTTATACCCAAAGGATAAACAACTTCTAGAAGAATCGCTATCCGCAGACCACACAGCAGAATAGGGGCTTCTGTTACAATTCGTCGGGATTCCACGGAACAGCATTCGTCGAGTTTTCACGGGATAATCCGACGAATTCCGACGAATCACATCAGACGGCAACATTTGCCGAGTTAATTCTCTCTGTGATAATTCGTCGAGATTCCACGGAACAATCCGACGAATCCCTACGAATCCGACGAATCATGTCAGACGGCAACATTTGCCGAGTTAATGATCTCTGTAACAGTTCGTCGAGTTTCAACGGAACGACCCGACAAATTCCGACGAATCCGATCAGACGGCAACACTTGCCGAGTTAAGGGACTCTGTAATAATTCATCTGGATTCCACGGAACAATCCGACGAATCCGACGAATCCGACGAATTCTATCCGTGTAAACCCGACAAATTCAGACAGCAACATTTGCTGGACTTCCCCCATTCTATATGGTGATTGGTAACCTTTACCAACATAGTCAATCTTCCAACTTCTCCACATGCTCTTATGTGCGACCCTGCAGGCTCATATCGCGTTGGCAGTGACATTACATGTTTGACCACTTCTGAATCACAATGGTAACTCCAACAAAAATTTGTGCATGGGCTTTTGATATCAATATGAACTTCTGGAAATTTTAAGGGAATTTATGGTTACACATTTTTTATACTTCCTTCACAAGTAGAAGGTGAGCTTATAATTTGAGGAATTCATACCGTGAATTATTGTTACTGGATTGTTATGGAAATTTTGTATATAGATTTTTTTATATTAGAAGAAAGCTTTGGAAATTTTCTTAGAAGTGACCATTGAGTAAAAGACTTGCTTCCTTCACAAGTAGAATTTGAACGTAAAAATTTGAGAAATTCATACTGCGAATTATTGTTGATGGGTTGTTATGGCTTTTTGTTTATAGACTTTCTATATCAGTAGGAAGATCTGGGAATTTTGTTAGAGTTAATTATTAAGAAGACATCGTACTCCCTTCGCAAAGTGGAGCCGTGGAATATAATTTGAAAGAAGGATAGGTGGAGATATTGATGAGACAATATAACAATCACCCAATAGTCTTGTGATATCATTCTAGACCTTCTTGAGACCTTTCATCTTCATTGAGTATGGATCCTCGTAGACCCGAACTTGAATTTCGGGGACAAAATTACTCTTTTGTTTATTGGGATTTGTAACATCCCATTCCTACTAGACCCCCTTGTTGGGAATCTTTCCCACATGATTCCTGATTTGAAGAAGTCACCAAGTCAAGAATACTTCACTTTGTATTTGATCATTTCTCTAGCTTGTAAATCTCAGGAAACTATAAGAACAAGATTCGTCGAACGCAGAATGGAGATCGTCGAATTCAGAAGGAATATCGTCGACCGCTGAGACTTGGCATGTTCGTCGAACGAAAAAGGAAGATCTTCGAACTCAGAAGGAAGATCGACGACCACTGAGATTTGGCATGCTCATCGAACGTAGACTTGGCGTGTTCATTGAACAGTGGATGGAGTTCGTCGAACGCAGAGACGGGAGAGAAGAATGAAGCTCGTCGAACGCAGAATGTTGTTCGTCGAATGAAGATTGTCGTTCGTCGAACGCAGAGAAGAATGAAGACCAAAGGAAGAAATGTCGTCGAGAAGATGCAGTATCGTCGACATCACCAAAGTGGCCTTATCACCGAGAAGATAAGGAAGCCTTGTCGTCGAAAAGACAAAAGAGAAGATCAGTGTCAAAGCGTTTGTCGACAAAGGGATATCGTCGAGAAGAGCATATATCTTTGTGAAGAAGCCATGTCGCTGAGAAGGCTATGTATGACTGATGCTGTTGGACAGCATCGTAAAGAAGGCATGTCGACTGAAGAAAAGACAAGCTGAAGACAAGCAGCTGCTAAAGCATCGACATGACATCACTCATGTCGACGAGAAAACAACATGATTACAACGACAGATAGCAAGAAAGAATATCTCAATGACACAGTCGATGATAGCATATCATCGTATATGCAGAAACACCAGAATATCTCCTATCGTCGAGACACCAGCATTAGTGGTAGAAGCAAGAATAATTTGCAGTCTACCTAAGTTAAAGGCATCGACAAGGGCATGCCGTCGAGAAGTTGATTCTATCGACGAGATGCTGTCTATATCGGCATGAAGATGGAAATATCGTCGAGATAGAATTCAAATCTTGCAGACGCGGTGTTAGCAATTAATGTCGCCGCCTGATTGCCTGACAACACTTAATGCCGCCGCCTGAGTGTCTATCAGCAATTAATGCTGCCAGCAATCTACGTGTGCTCTTAAGAAATGAAGCGTCTGACACTTAAAGAACTTTTCAAAAAGACTGTTGGGAGCCTCACAGTCTTATAAAAGAGATAGGAGGACGCCCTAAAAGTAGAATTAACAAGAAAGAACTTGCGCATATAACGAATCGAACAGTACAAGCGGCGCAAGATAGAGAGAAAAAGAAGAAGCAGTCATCTTCATCGACTGTTAAGTTGCCAATCTTCATCAGGCTAAGAAAAGATTTGAAGAAGAACCGCGCACTCAATATCTGATTCAGAAGCATCTTCTTCAATCTCAAGGAGTCGATCTTCATCAGGCTAAAGTTGCCAATCTTCATCCGGTAGATGAAATGGTTTTATTACTGTAATTTCTTGTAAGCCTTGCGGGCCAACTTGTCTAGCTTGAGGGCTGGAGAGCTGTGAGGCTTGAGGGCCAGGGCAGTGCACTTGCAGGTGCAATTTGTCGAGCTTGCGGGCTCGGGGGAAGTAGGGGCTTGCGGGCCTAGTCTGTTGGGACTTGCGGGTCCGTGTTGTAGGGCTTGAGGGCCTGAGTGTCGAGCTTGCGGGCTCGGGGGCAGTAGGGACTTGCGGGCCTAGGCTGTTGGGACTTGCGGATCTGTATTGTAGGGCTTGAGGGCCTGAGTGTCGAGCTTGCGGGCTCGGGGAAGTAGGGGCTTGCGGGCTTAGGCTGTTGGGACTTGCGGGTCCGTGTTGTAAGGCTTGAGGGCCTGAAGCTTTTTGGCAGAATTTTGCTGAGCCTAGCACACTGCTAGGTAGGCGTAGAGGGAAAGAGGACTACTCATGACACCCTATCTTGAGGAACCTCTATTGATCTTGTGTCGTCTGCTGTGCTTTTTGTGTGTGATATTTTACTGATGTGCTTAAATAATCATAACTCACACTAATATATCAAAAAGAACCAAGATCACCTAACACCCCCCCTCTAAGTGAACGTTCCATAACTAATAAGTGGTATCAGAGCGAAGTTGATCAAAGGAAAACTTAACCTTCTGATCTAGATCGAGGAACGAGTCACAATGGCCGGTGGAGATCAAAATCGGGAGATGAGGTCTATGAAACTTCCTATCTGCACCAAGGAGAACTTTCCTATCTGGAAGGAAAGAGTTAGGTTGTTCATGGAAGCGGCCGATCCAAGAATCTATCTGACAGTCCAACAGGGTCCTTTTATCCCCACAACCGCTTCCACCATTGATCCAACATGGAAGATGATAAAGAAATATAAAGACATGACCAAGGACGAGCTAGCTTTGGCAGGCCTGGATAAGAGGGCACAGAATGTTATTGTAAGTGTTGTAGATGATTCAACCCTCCAGAACCTAATTCACTGCAAAACGACCAAGGAGATGTGGGACTCTCAGATCGTATATATGGAGGGTACTGAAGAGGTAAGGGATGATAGAAAATCCCTCCTCAACCAAGAGTATGAGGCCTTCAAGCAGGGCAAGAGTGAAACAATCTCCAACTGCTATGAGAGATTTTTCAAGATTGCGAATGGTCTGAGAAACTACGAAAGATAGTTCACCAACTCTGATCTAAACGACAAGTTTCTCAGATCACTTACAAGAGAATGGGACATCAAGATCTGTGCCATCAGAGAGATGGGTCAGCTGGGCATCATGGAGCCCAAAAATCTGTATGGAAAGCTGCTATCTCATGAACTTTAGCTCAACACCAGAAAGGCTGAAGAAGAAAGTTCAAGAGTGAGCACAAAAGAGAGATCTGTGGCTCTAAAGGCTAAGAGCACCAGAAGATCCAAGAGCAAGAGCTCTGCATCTCAGAATAGATCTGAGAGCAGTGAGGAATCAGAAACCAGCTCCTCTGATTCTGATAACACTGATAGAGAGGTGGCAATCCTCTCAAAACAGTTCAGAAAGTTGCTACACAGAAGAAGGAGGGACAACAACAGAAGTTCCTCCTCAAGCTCCAGAAGATCTGACTATCGTGATAGATCTAAAGCTCCCAGGGAGGACAGGTACAGATCCAACTCTAGTAGACATGATTTAAATAATACTGTTTGCTATTCCTACAGCAAAATAGGTCAGATGGATGCAGACTGTCCCTCTAAGAAGAAGGAGTCAAGGAACCATGAAGAAAGAAGAAGCTCGAGGAGCAAGAGGAACTCTGAAAAAGGGTTCGTGGCTAAGAAGATGAGAACGTTGAGTGACTCTGACTCAAGCTCCTCTGGGACTGAGGACGAGGCACTTATTAGATTGATGGCCATCAATGAAGGTAACCAGGATGACAACTCTCCTGGAAAGGTAAATCACAGAACCTCCCTATCTGCCTCTGTTTCTGAATCAGTGGTAGATTCTTTGCATGATGATGAGGATGTGTCTGCTGCCAATAGCACAGCCTCAAGATCCCAGTATGAAGTTGAATCTGAACTAATAAGGCAATACAAAGCCTTGTGGAAAGCCTTCATAGGCTGTAAGAAAGTCCTCAAAGTACAGACCAAGGAGTTAGATTCCTTGAAGCCTGTTTAATCTGAGCTCCAGGAGACAGCTGAGAAGCTGGCTGCTATGAGCAAAGAAGTGAACAAATTCAAGGAAGCCATACGGCTTAAAAATGTTGAGTTAGGACAGAAGAACAAGGTCATTAAGGACCTTGAGGAAATGATGTTGGCTGAGAAGAAACTGGTATCCAGCTTCTCAATGCCCAAAACTATCCTGCCTATCATTGACACCTTCTCTGGACAGTTCAGAGCTGGTATTGGTTTTAATTAGGAGACAGTTAAGGGCAAAGATTCTGAAGCTAGACCTTCCTACAAGAAGGTGCTGGTGTCAAGTCCTTCAGCCCACAGATCTGCAGCAACAGCAATCGAGAGTAAGGGAAAGGCTGTTCCTACAAAGCCTGTTCCCAAGAAGGTGAATCAAAATGTGGTGAGACCGATTCCAGACCAATCTCACACATATGAGGTTCACCCATGATCTGTTAGACAAGAAG
Organism: Dactylorhiza incarnata; assembly: GCA_033032865.1. Lineage (NCBI taxonomy): Eukaryota > Viridiplantae > Streptophyta > Magnoliopsida > Asparagales > Orchidaceae > Dactylorhiza > Dactylorhiza incarnata. Next base: position 9,376,147 of record JAWHQI010000075.1, on the reverse strand, counting down.
GATTCTCCTCTGCTCATTAGCACTGCCACCCCACTCAGATGGTGAAGCAAAAGAGAAGATACAACAGACATGAATGCTGGTGCTGTAGGAAAGTAGGACACATTGCCTTGGACTGTTGGTTCAACCCAACAGGGCTCAATGCAAAGAGAGTGCAGAACCCCTCATGGTTTAGTGTTCCCTTATACCAACCTAACAGAAACCAAGGACCCAATCCATTTTGGGTACCTAAGCGGAAGTAATTTGTAACATCCCATTCCTACTAGACCCCCTTGTTGGGAATCTTGCCCACATGATTTCTGATTTGAAGAAGTCACCAAGTCAAGAATACTTCACTTTGTATTTGATCATTTCTCTAGCTTATAAATCTCAGGAAACCAGAAGAATAAGATTCATCGAACGCAGAAGGGAGTTCGTCGAACGCAGAATGGAGATGGTCGAACTCAGAAGGAAGATCGTCGACCGCTGAGACTTGGCGTGTTCGTCGAACGAAAAAGGAAGATCGTCGAACTCAGAAGGAAGATCGACGACCGCTGAGATTTGGCATGCTCATCGAACGCAGACTTGGCGTGTTCATCGAACAGTGGATGGAGTTCGTCGAACGCAGAGACTGGACAGAAGAATGAAGCTCATCGAACGCAGAATGCTGTTCGTCGAATGAAGATTGCCGTTCGTCGAACGCAGAGAAGAATGAAGACCAAAGGAAGAAATGTCTTCGAGAAGATGCAGTATCGTCGACATCACCAAAGTGGCATTGTCACTGAGAAGATAAGGAAGCCTTGTCGTCAAAAAGACAAAAGAGAAGATCAGTGTCAAAGAGTTCGTCGACAAAGGGATATCGTCGAGAAGAACAAATATCTTCGTGAAGAATCCTTATCATTGAGAAGGCTAAGTATGACTGATGTTGTTGGACATCGTCGTAAAGAAGGCATGTCGACTGAAGAAAAGACAAGCAGCTGCTGAAGCATCGACATGACATCACTCATGTCGATGAGAGAACAACATGATTACAACGACGGACATCAAGAAAGAAGATCTCAACGACACAGTCGATGATAGCATATCGTCGTATATGAAGAAACACCAAAATGTCTCCTATCGTCGAGACACCAGCATCAGTGGCAGAAGCAAGAAGAATTTGCAGTCTACCTAAGTTAAAGCCATCGACAAGGGCATGTCGTCGAGACATTGATTCTATCGACGAGATGCTGTCTGTATCGACATGAAGATGAAAATATCGTCGAGACAGAATTCAAATCTTACAAACGCGCTGTCCGCAATTAATGTCGTCGTCTGATTGCCTGACAACACTTAATGCCGCCGCCTGAGTGTCTATAAGAAATTAATGCTGTCAGCAATCTACGCGTGCTCTTAAGGAATGAAGCGTCTAACACTTAAGGAACTTTTTCAAGAAGACTGTTGGGAGCCTCACAGCCTTATAAAAGAGATAGGAGGATGCCCTAAAAGTTGAATTAACAAGAAAGAACTTGCGCATATAGCGAATCGAATAGTACAAGCGGCGCAAAATAAAGAGAAAAAGAAGTAGCAGACATCTTCATCGACTGTTAAGTTGCCAATCTTCATCAGGCTAAGAAAAGATTTGAAGAAGAACCATGCACTCAAGATCTGATTCAGAAGCATCTTCTTCAATCTCAAGGAGCCGATCTTCATCAGGCTAAAGTTGTCAATCTTCATCCGGCAGAAGAAACGGTTTTATTACTGTAATTTCTTGTAAGGCTTGCGGGCCAGCTTGTCTAGATTGAGGGCTGGAGAGCTGTGAGACTTGAGGGCCAGGGCAGTGCACTTGCGGGTGCGATTTGTCGAGCTTGCGGGCTCGGGGGTAGTACGGGCTTGCGGGCCTAGGCTGTTGGGACTTGCGGGTCCATGTTGTAGGGCTTGAGGCCCTGAGTGTCCAGCTTGCGGGCTCGGTGGCAGTAGGGGCTTGCGGGCCTAGGTTGTTGGGACTTGCGGGTCCATGTTGTAGGTCTTGATGGTCTGATTGTCGAGCTTGCGGGCTCGGGGGCAGTAGGGGCTTGCGGGCCTAGGCAGTTGGGACTTGCGAGTCTTGGTTGTAAGGCTTGAGGGCCTGAAGCTTTTTGGCAGAGTTTTGCTGAGCCTAGCACACTGCTAGGTAGTTGTAGAGGGAAAGAGGACTACTCAAGACACTCTGTCTTGAGGAACCTCTATAGATCTTGTGTCATCTGCTGTGCTTTTTGTGTGTGATATTATATTTATGTGCTTAAATACTCATAACTCACACTAATATATCAAAAAGAACCAAGATCACCTAACACCCCCCCTCTAGGTGAACGTTCCATAACTAACACCCCTAACTTCAATTAGGGTAGGACATGTGGTGAGTGAGGAAGTTTGAGCTTGGTGGTGACCTTGGGATGCACTGAGTTGAGTGAACTCACATGTGATCCACTATAGGAGGCAGGTCAACTTAGGCCAAATTAGCTCAAATTGAGCTTACACTTATGAATTAACCCCACCACCATGTCCCTAACCCTAAAGCAGGCATAATTGACCAAAATTCTCATCAATTGGTCAACCAATGTAGCCAAGTGGACCAAAGTCAAATCTAGGTCAAAATAGCCCAATTGAACTCAATATGGTTCAATTCATACTGATAGGATCAAATTCACCCCACCACTAGATGATAAACCTCTAAAGGAATGCTATGGACCCAAAAGCCCCATCATGGGGTCACCAATTGGTCCAATTTGACCAAAGTCAAACTTAGGTCAACTTAAGTCATTCCTTCATCAAAAGGTTCAATTGACCCCCAAGACATGAAATTGACTTCACCCATAGTCTTAGAAAATCATGGGAGACCCAATAGACCCAAAATCCCCATCATGAGATCATCAATTTGACCAAATTGACCAAAGTCAACTTTCCCCCAATTTTGGTCAAAACCACACATATTGGCTAAATTGGCCCAATTGGGGCACCACCATGACCCAATTAACATTGAGAGATATTAAGGGACTTAAGTCCAACACATTGGACCAGTCAACCCACCCAATTGACCAAGTCAACATCAAAAGTCAACATTTGGTCAAATAGGCCTAAATTGGGCTTAAATGAAATTAAATCAAATCTCCATGGGTTAAGGCCTTTCATAGAAGCCCATTCTGAAGCCCAAGTGCCAAATTACCAGCCATGCCCCCTGATTCCAACATACAATGACATGCAAAGGGGTAAACTTGAGATTTCCCCAAAATCCATTAAGACAAAAGTGGATTTTGAGGAATGGAGGCCACTTGGCTCTCCATTCCTCTGCACAAAGCCTCCCTGAGCCCCCACATCAACTCCCAGCCGAATTCTTGCTGAAACAGTGCCATGTGGTGGCTGTGAGGAACATCCAATGCTTGGCCGAAAACCACCCAGTCCAAACTCCTATATCCAACCCTCCTCACTTCATTTGAAGCTTTCCTTCAGCTTCAGAGAGGTCCAAATAGTCGATCTAGTGCCTTGGAGCAGAGAAAACATTGGAGAATTGGGAAATTAAGCAGGATCGCCGTAGCTTGCCCCACAATGCCGCACCGCTTCAATACTTGTCTTCAAGCCCCATGAAGGTTCGGTTTCTCCCCCTCTCCCTCTGTGCTAGTATCTAGGTCCATTTAGGAGAGAAATTGGGCTCAATTGAGACTGATCCCATGTGAGCTTGTTGGAGAATTTCCGAGCATTCTCTTCCGCTCGGGATCGCCGGATGAGTCATCTCCGGCGGCCATGTCGCCGTCTGGCAGTAGCCACCACCTCAACGAAGGTGCTGGAGGTGGTGGCCGGCAGTGGTGGGTCGTGGATGGCCGGGAAATCATGGTAGAAGTTGGCCCTGGTCGGGAAAATCCAGGCCGTTGGCTGGAGCTAGGAGACAAAATCACAGCCATTGATTTCATTGATAGGCTATCTGCAGACCAATTTGATTAAATGAAATTAAATGTCACACTTTCTCTTGTATGTTCATGCTGAAATTTGAGGCCCTTAGAGGCCTTTTTAGGAAACGTTGCCTGCGATAATTATTGTAGGACTTGATGTCTACTTTCATTTGAAAGTTAAATAAGACCATTTGGATCACTATAGGACCCACAACACTCACTTTAGTGAGGCTGGTTAAAATTGAAACCAGAAATCATTTTGTGTATATACTTTAAATGGTACGTCTGATGGACTTGAAATTTTGGCCATGCATGCATGATCCCTGCATCTAGTATGCATCCTAAAATCAGATTTTTAGGAAATCATTTTTCTAAGGTTTTATTCAAAATATGTAAATTCAAATAAGTGACATTTTTGGAAGAATATAGCTCCAACTGACCCCAAATTTGGGTGTCACCTTTATTTAGCCAATAGTAGACTATGGTTAAAATTTGAGACCAAATGGATCTCTGCATGTAAGGTAAATTCCAATTGTATGTCTCTACCAAAAAGGGAATATGTGTGCCAATAACAAAAACTTGTATTTTGTGTATTTAGCCCAAAGGGTTTGGGGTTAACTTCTGAAATTTTGCACACACCCTAATTTATGATATAATGCATCACCCTAAAATATCTTAGGACTTTTAGCATCAAGAATCTCATGATATTGATGAATTTGCCATATGTCACACTTGTGTATTTATGAAATTTTCATGATTAGAATTTGGAGATAAATTCTGAGACTCTGGAGTATCACTTGTTATGCCATTTAAAATCTCTGTAAATTTTGGTACAAAATTCCAGGGATTACTTCTCAAAGAATTATCAAGATTACCTCATGTCTCAACTCTGAATAATGGAAAACTTATTAGTCAAAATGCTTGAGAAATTGTTGAAACTCTAGATTATAGTTAGGAATCCAATTATGAAACTCTGTGATTTTTGTTAGAATTTTGGAGATAGTATTTGTTGGTTATAGAACAATCACAAGGGGGGGGGGGGGTTAGGTGATTCTTGTTATTTTTCTACTCTTTTAAAATCTTTTGTGAAAGTTTACTTTAGTGAAATCACAGTGCAAGGAGAACGAAGGAAAACACAGCACACAACAATAGATGTATAGAGGTTCCTCAAGACCAGGTATCTTGAGTAGTCCTCTGTCCCCCTACTTCTACCTAGCAGTGTGCTAGGCTCGGAAAACTCCGCCAAAGTTTCTAGCCCGCAAGCCTTACAACACGGACCCGCAAGTCCTTGCAGCCTAGGCCCTCAAGCCCCTTCACTCCACCCGAGCCCGCAAGCTCGACACTCAGGCCCTCAAGCCCTACAACTTGGACCCACAAGTCCTTTTAGCCTAGGCCCTCAAGCCCTTTCACTGCACCCGAGCCCGCAAGCTCGACACTCAGGCCCTCAATCCCTACACAACACAGACCTGCAAGCCTGTGCCTTGAACCCTCAAGTTCCAGCAGCCTAGGCCCGCAAGCCCTTTCACTGCCCCTAAGCCCACAAGCTCGACAAGTATGGACCCGCAAGTCCCTCTGCCCTAGCTCTCAAGCCTCGCAGATCTCAAGCCCTCAAGCTCGACACACAGATCTAAGAATAGATCTACCATTTTTGGCTTGTAAGCCTTTACAATGAAAGTATTACAATGAGTTCTTCTGCCTGGTGAGGATTGGCTTCTTTTCTTGAAGAAGATGCCTCTGATTCTGACTCTTGAGAGCACAAATCTTCTTCATATTCTCTTTTCTCTGGAACGGTCTTCTCAGTCGATGAAGCTTGACTGAAAACTCTGATGGCGAATAATTCATTCTCAGTTCTTGGTATTGCTTATCACCGCCGGGACTGCTCTATAAAAATACTTGGCGGGATTTTCTTAAGGTCCAAGATTCAAAAGTGAGTTCTTAGGGCATACACTGTTCCCTTTTATATGAGAGAGTGGCCGCTTAACGGTCTCCTATAATGTCCTTCTCTGACAGACGCACATCCCTCAAGGGCATGCGCTGATTGGACAATCAGGCGGCGACATTAATTGCTGACAGCGCGTTTGACTACATTTGAATCTGTCTGATGATATTTCCATTGTCACGACGACATGGAAAATATCTCGACGACATGGTTTGTTGATGTCTTGAGCTGGTTACTTCTTCAATTCTTCACCAGATAGTGATATTTCGACGATACGGGACATCACTTCTGCTTTTGTACTTAAGATGACATGAAGTCATCTAACTGATGTCATCGCGATTTTTTTGTCTGCTCGATGTCGCTTTAACAACTTTATCTTGTCGACGACATAAGCGATATCATGTCGACACACTATACTTTAGCAACTGCTTGTCTTCAGCTGACCTTCTTCAGTCTTCCCGACGTCACGCCTTCTTTACGACGATGTAGTTGTCAACAATCTTACTTAGCCTCTTCAGCGACAAGGCTTCTTCATGACGACTGTTCTAGTAGTTCCTTTTCTTTCCTCTATTTTCACCATGCTTTGTAGCTTCTTCTCTTGTCTTTCAAAATAGAAGAATAGCTTTGGTATGTACTTATCAGGAATAAGAGGTGCATTCTCTAGCAGTGTTCCTTCCTGTTGGTGTCTTGTATAGAGCTTTCTCCTGGATTCTGTCTTCTTGTGTTTATCCCATTCACCTGAGGGGTAGTGTCAGGAGATGTCTACTCCAATATATCTAAAATCTCTCCATATGTTGAAGGCAATGTCTCTAGATTTTGTACTCAAGTTTTTTAAGTTTGGACCATTGGCCCATTCTTCCTCCCTTTTCCTTTTTAGAGATATTTCTTCTCCTGATTGTCTAGAATTCCTTTTATGACTTGATTCACCAAGATGTCTTGAAGGATTTTGAGGCTTTGTTGATTGTGCAGGATTGTACTCTATTGGAGGGAGTTCTAGGGAGTCATGAAGTTAGTTTCGAATCCAGACTGCTTGATTATCTCCAATCTTTTCTTTCTTCCTGACTTCCTCAATAAATTTTTGAACATTTTCTTGGGTAATCTACTCCATCTTGGTGTTGAGAGTTTCATGGGAGAATTCATTTGAATTGAAACATCTAGTAATACCCACCTTCTGACTCTCATCAATCTTCCCAGTGATCCATTTGACTGCATCTTCCAGATTCCTTTCTACCCTTTGACTCTCCTGAAGAGAAGTGTCTGTTCTTTTTCCTAGAGATTGGAGAGCAATCATGTTGCTATCTATAGCTATTCCTGCTCTGGTTAACCAGTTTTTGTTATTGGAGAATTGATGTGATCCACGTCTGCTTTTAATTCATTTATCTGTGCACTCATATCATATCTGAGTTCTTTGACAGCTTGGTCCACATAGACTTGATATTACTATCTTTCCTCAGTGAGCAAATTTTTAAGTTGATCTACTATGGAGTTTGGTGCTGGCTCCTGAGAGGCTTATGTGGATGATCCTGGGTGATCTTTCTCTTTCCCAGTTACATTCCCTTGTAGTTCTTTAACCTCACCATCTTTGATCTCGTCATCAAGAGTATTATTATGGGAATCCTATCTTTGATGAGCATCTTCAGTTTCTTTTGCAACTTCTTTGTCTAGAATTAAAATGAAATCTGTTCACAGATTTTCTTGTTCAATACTTCCCTTCTCAAGGACAATATTCTCAGCATCCATCCTGCAGCTTCTTAGGTCTTTTTGGACAGCAGCCTCAGTGTGAGTTGCTTCCTCAACCTCTAGATCAGGGAGTTCGTTATGAGATTCCCCCACAACAGAAACCGCATCCTTGACAGGCAATACAGTCTCTTGGGCTGAGAACTCAGCACAAGTCTCCCCCTCAATTGGAGAACTTCTCTGCCTAGTAGAAGAGTCGTCAGGCATTGTCATAGTAACAGCCAAGGCCTTTACCTGTGGCTCTTGATTTGGTGTGTTGTCACCACATGCAGATTAGTCGTCCTCACTTTCACTGATCTTCTTCCCTTTCCTTGCAATTTTAGGGATGACTTTCTACCACCTCCCTAGAATCTTCATGTATATCTTCTTCATGTGATGGATGAGTGATCCCATCTTTTCATTCAGCTAAAGAGTGTTAATGAGATATAGGATAGGATTCTTCCATAGTTTGGTGCTTGGAGGCTTCCCTTGATCATTTTGAAATGTAACTGAGCCCAGTAGGTTTTCTTGCAGAGAATTATTCTGGTCATTATCTCAAACATGATCTTGGAAATTCTGTCGTGAGATCCAGATTTGCATATCAGTGCTTCGCCAACAATATAGGCCAAAAGTTTTCCTTTTACATTGAAGTTGGCCTTCTTCAAGGTGCCATGAGATTGTAATATGTGATTGCACCACTTCTTTATTGTCAAAAGATCTTGCTCTGAGGTCTCGTCTTCTATGTCGTCCCCTGAAAGTCTAGGAAGATGGAGTGCCCTAGAGAGTCCTTTTTCCGTTACTCTCAATAGGGTATTTACAACCCTAGTTTTAATGGCATTTCTAGAGATACTCTTCATGGGATCAGCTTAAAACTCCAGAAGGTCTTTATGCATGATGGAAGTTGGCTCTGAGAGCACGTATTCTAGCCCCACGACATCAATTTGCCTGATCACTAACTTTATCTACTGATCGGCATTGATGAACCCATCGCGCACCAGCTCACATCCAGAATTGCAGGTGTCATCATTCGCACAAGTGCCATTTCTTTAGAATCGTCGAGTTTGCAGAGGTTCGGCATCTCAAGAACTCGATAACTCATTGTGATGGCTTAGAAAAAATGTAGGTTGTACTCTATTTCCAAGCATGTGACCTATTTATATATGTCTAACTTTAGAATGTGAAGAGGCGCGTACCTGGGCTTACAGAATTTCGGTATTGATCTTAGAATAAACGACTGTGATTGAAAGATCCAATATACTTGTTAACAATAATGGTTTTCTTTAATAAAATACTTCTTAATCCAGACATATGTCTAGATCAACTATTGTCCAACATCCACATTTTCCTTTTGCTGGCAATTGGACAAACCTGCCAGACAAAGATTAGTATTCTTTAGGAACCCAAATGAATTTGGTTCCTAGGAACTTGTTAACCTTAACTACTGGAAGCTGGACAGCTAAACTACTGGCAGGCTTCTCATACCTTACCCTAGGCACTATTGTGTTGAACCACCAGTCAATAGCAAAGTGCCCAACCTTTCCACATCGCCAACATTCAAAATTATTATACCTATTATTTTGAGTCACCTTCCAAATTGAGGGCAGGTGACTAGAAGAGCAAGCTGAGTTATTATAAGCATTTCTACTAATCATGTGGTTGTGCATTGACTAGGGATTTGGTTGCACAGTAACTGATTTTACTTTAGGAATAGGCCTTTGAGGTAAATGAAAGTGAGGTTAGATCTTAGATTTACTCTAGAGGGGGGGGGGGGGGGGGGGGGGGGGTGAATAGAGTATTAAAAACTTTTTCACTTAATTTTATAGCGGAATTAAAATAGTGATATATATATGTGTATTGAGTGAGTAATAAAAGCAAACACAAAGAGAGCACACAACACAGCACACAAAAAATCACACAGAGGACACAAGGATTTTTATAGTAGTTCCCCAATAAACCTAGGTACGTCTACTCTTCTACCACACTTGGTAGGATCCACTAGGTTTTTGATCAGGTGCCCTATCACCAAGGAGTTTTTGATCAGGTGTCCACACACCAAGGAGCTTTCGATCAGGTGCTCTAACCAAACCACAGGTTTTTGTTCAGGTGCCCTGCCACCAAAGGGTTAACTTTTGAAGGTAGTTATAACCCTGTACAAGATGAGGTAAATAAGGGTTATGAAGTTCTTCTCTGTCAATATTCTGAGAGAAGACTCTAGTGGATTGATGGTGTAAAGCTCCTCTGTCTGATTGAAATTTGGTGACAGCTTGAGGATGGAGCTTTCTCTTGAAACAGATATCTTCCTTTGATAGCTTATGAATCTGAGAGACATAAGTTTTCTCAGATTTGTTTGTTGCTCTTTGAAGATCTGAACTTGCAGCAGAAATACTGAGAGAAGGTGTTGATGTTCTCAGTGAATGAAATTGCTTCTTGAAGAAGATGAAGACTGAAAAGCTTTTTCTGTGTATTTCTTTCTTCTTCCTCTCAACTGTATTCTTCTTCTTCTTTCTTTTTCTTGTACTGATAATCTGTAATGTGTAATGTCATGAAAACTGTGTGAAATAATACTGTATATCTTCTTCATTATTCCCTTTTGAAATGTCTGAGAGATTTGAATTTCAAATCCCTTATTTTAAGGAATAAAAGCTTCTGAAGAGATATATCCTGCACTGCAAATCTGATACGTCGTTTACCTTTTTCCTTTTCCAAGAACATGTCCTTTTCAGCTAAATGTCAACGGCTATAATCTCGAAATAATAAAAGGAAAGGTATAATCCTTACTTATCTGATGTAATAGAGCCGTTGCTAAAGGATCTATGTTCAGAGAATATTATAACTGATCTTCTGAAATAAATCTGATGTAGAGAAATTTTCGTCGATCTGAGAAACAAGTTCGTCGAATAGAATTGGATTCGTCGATCTCAGAGCTGTGTTCGTCGATCTTAAGATATTCGTCGAACGCAGACTGAGTTCGTCGAATGGATGCTGGAGTTCGTCGAACTGAGAGAACTTATCTGCTGGCCTGGTTGGAAGAAAAGAATTAGTCGATCTGAATGATATTTCATCGAACGCAATGTTGAGTTCGTCGATCTCAATCTGAGTCTGGCTAGAAGAATTGAATTAGTCGAGCTGAGAAGAACTTTCGTCGATCTGAACATCTGATACATATTCTTTGAACGCAGAGCTGAGTTCGTTGAATGCTGAAATGAGTTCATCGAACGCAGAATGAGTTGGCAAATTCGTCGACCGCGGAACTGAATAAAATCGTCGACCGCTGAGACTTAATAAAATCGTCGACCGTTGAGCCTGGATAAAATCATCGACCGTTGAGCCTGGATAAAATCATCGACCGCTGAGACTGGATAAAATCGTCGACCGCTGAGACTGGATAAAATCGTCGACCGCTAAGACTGGATAAAATCATCGACCACAGATTGAAGCACGCCGTTCGTCGAACGCAGATTGACACGCCGTTCGTCGAACACAGATATCATTTTGTCGAACGCAGTGTTGAGTTCGTCGAACGCAGAACCTGAATATTTTCTTGAGTTCTAATAGCCTAAAACCTTGACCCATTGACTATACATTGGGGTCAACTTTATCCTAGTCAACATATAGTGATCCTAGACCAAATCAGAAATAGGGTTGTTCCAACTATCTCCCCTTATTTGGGTTAGGACACTATTTGACATAATTTAAAACAAACAAAAATAACAACAAAACAACAGAGCATATATATCTGATATATTTTAAATATTTCAGCAGATATAAATATATGATACTCTGAGTTTTGAAACATTTCAATGAAAATAGAAATAATAAAGAACCTTTTGTCTTTCTGAATTCTGCTTTTCAAAATCTTCTTTCTGAATTCTGAATTCTGATATTGCCTTTCTCTGACTTTTCTGAATTCTGATTAGCTGAGCTGTAGTCAAAAACTGATTATCTAAATCTTCTTTGAATCTGTTGCTTCTTCTATATCAAAAGCTGGAGCAAACTTTGCATCTTAAATTTGCAACATATGAAGCTTGTTCATAAATCATCTCTCCCTTGAGAGCATCTCCCCCTAAGACTGGAGCTTCTTCAGCTTCTCCCCCTGCCTAGTTCTTAGAACATATCCCCCTGAGAAACTGCATCATATGGAGCTTCTTCATAGAACTTCTCCCCCTGCCTAGTTTCAGGAAGGCCCGAAGCTAGGCCCCTAGAAGAAGGGACATTTGATGGGAGGTAGGGAAGGATGCAATCTGATTTCCAGAAATTTGATCTGATAATGTTGTTGCATTCTTTGTCTTAAGGGTGTGTACCCATTCCTTTATTTCTGCAACTGATAGTTTAATTCTGATGGTCAATGAATTCTTAAGTTGTTATTCTTCAAACAGTTGAAGAATATCTTGGAAGAAATGACTGCTTGAGATAGTGATCCTGTACCTGCAAAAATGTCTCTTGTAGAGGTGGTGTTCCTCTCCTCATTTAATAGGTTAGTTCCAACAATGCAATTGAAGGTGAAAAATATCTCCCCCTATTTGGTTTAGGATGCCAAGCAAAAGATATAGAATAACTTAAAGCATAAATCATTTCAGTAGATATTCTAAAGCTTTAAGGAGATATACAGAATAAACAGATAGTAAAATGACTTTGTTCTTTTGAAAGCATTTAATCATAAATTGCTAAATTTCTTCTTCTTTTACTTTCTCTTCTTCTTTTGATTTCTTTTCTCTTTTAAATTTCTTTTCTTCTTTTAAATTTCTCCCCATGTCTTGATTCAGGGAACCCTGGATCAAGACCCCTAAAAGAAGGGTAAATGGGAATATAAGCAATTTTGATTCTATTAATATGATGAATTGCTACAACTGTTAATGGATTCTAAGGAGTTTTTAATATGATGAGTATTTTTATCAAATTTGAATTGCTACAGCTGTTAATGGATTCTAAGGAATTTTTATGTTCTCAGAAAAACATTGTCTGATTCCTTCCTTCCTACAGAATTCTCCCATCAGAAGAGATTCAAACTCAGTGCCATGATCATTTCTGATCAATGCAACTAGAGTAGAGTACTCAAATCTTGATGGACCTAAGAAAGTCTGTAAGAACATGAAGTTATCTGACTTTGTTTTTAAGATAAGAAATTTTAAGTGAATCTTATAACTTTTTGTTTGATTACAATTGGAGTTAAAAAGATTTTAAATAGGTCAAGCATTGCCTTATAGTTAGTTATATTGGCTTTTGTATCTGATAAGTGTTTTACCAATTGAAAGTTTTCTTTTATAATCATTAAAATATTTGTTTGATAAACTATTCTGTTTTCGTCGATCTCGGGTTGACAAAGTGCAGTGATTTCGTTGATCTCTGATTAAGGAATAGTTATATTTATTTTCTGTGTTCAGAGTATTTTTCTTTTGAATATGAGTTAGATTAGATGAAAATCCTAAGCTAAGTTTGTCACCATTTAATCTGGCATTTTTAGTGCTTATGATATTCATTATCTTGATATTTATTCCATTAAGAGTTTGTTCAAAAATTTCAGCCTTAATTGAATTATTTTTCAAAGAAATAATTTGTTCTTCTGATGTTTTCAAATTTTCTTTAGTATCTTCAGAAGTTAAATTGTTTATTTTTGTTAACTCTTTTCTGAGAGATTTGATTTCTTTCTCTGATTTTATTAAATCTGTACACTCAATTTAAAAACTAATTTGAATTTTTTAGGAGTAAAATCAAAACTTGGAATTACCTCATCTTCATTAGATTCAGATTCTGCATCTGAGTTGTGGTTTGAGCCATTTATGGCCATCATGCAGAATTCTATAGCTTTTTGTTCTTCTTCTTCTTCACTTGAATTAGATGTTGATTCTGTGTCTGAATCACTTGAGGTGGAAGAGGATTCAGCTACCTTTCTTGTGAGGGAGTTCCAGATGTCTCTTGCTGAAGTGCAATCAACAACTATTTGAAAAATGTCATTTGACATTGATTGAGCTAATATATCCATAGCCTTGGCATCAACACTTTTCAACTTCTTTTGAACATCTGTTGATGTTGATGAAGTTGAAGGTCCTGTCAGGATAGAATTATAAATTTCTTCATCTATTGCGTTCATATATAATCTAATTCTAGCTTGCCATAAAGAAAATTTATTCAAATTGCAGATTGCTGGTCTGATACATGAAAATTCTTCTTGTGTCATGAAAAACTAAAAGAATGCTCTAAAATAAATTTAAGATCTAATTGATCTTTTTGATTCAGGTGTTAGCCTGTAAAGAATCAACTACCCTCTGATACCAATTGAAAGTGAGGTTATATCTTAGATTTACTCTAGAGGGGGGTGAATAGAGTATTAAAAACTTTTGTTGGAACCTTAGCTTTTGATTTGAGTTAGGATCCATCCTTTTGTTAATAAGTCATCTAATAATTTAGATCAATTAAGAAATCTAAGTAAACATAAATTAAATATGATGCGATCGAATCGGAGAATATACTTAAGCATATAATATAAAAGTTCTCTGCGCTCGACGAATGACTAACGACGCTCGACAAATAGCCAGACAGCCAGCGCTCGACAAATCCTCATCAGAACAGCGTTCGACAAATGGCGAAATGCGCTCGACGAATTCAGTCAGAGAAATCTCAGCGGCCAGACATTCTCTGAACGGCGCTCGACAAACACAACTCAGCCATCTCAGTGGTCTACAAATTCTAAGATAGAGATAATCGCTCAGCACATCAGACGGCGAGCTCAAACACTCATTTGCCGAGCTGGGATCGACGAATCTCTTTCTAAATTATTTTAATATCCTTTTCACTGTCTTTTAACTATTCATCTTAGCCGTTGCAGATCAATCAATACCATTAGCCGTTGCAATTGCTTTAATGAAAAGAAACGGCAGGTTATCCTCTCGAGGAGTCAAAGCATTGATGGAGACCTCAGCTCTTTCCTTCTTCCCAAGAGAAGAATTCAAAATAAGAGTAAAGGTTCTCAGATTATAAAAGGACAGTTACAGAGAAAGCAAGATATAGAACACCCGACACAAATAAAGAGGAAACTCATTTTTTGTTCTTCATTGCTAACATCTTCCTGCAGATTCAAAACATCGTGAGACACAAATCACAATTACTTGCTCAGGATCATCACTGCAAGAGAAGGAAGAAGTAGTTAAAAGGAGAGGCTCTATCCACAAGCTGTTAACAACTCTAATCTGACAGGGGAGCCTTCTTCAACATTATAATCAGATCCATTCAACTTCAAATCAGGATCTTCAAGAGTCTTCTTATACAGAGAAGAACAATATAACTTCTGTTTTTCATTTTTACTTCCTTACCCCATCCTGTACAGGGTTATAACTCCCTTCAAAAGTAAATCCCGGTGACAGGGCACCTTAGCAAAAACCTGCAGTTTGGTTAGAGCACCTTATCAACAGCTCACCTGGTATGAGGGCACCTTATCAACAACCTCCTAGTGGATTCCTACCAGTGGGTAGAAGAGTAGATGTACCCACTTGAGGGGAACTACTATATATTTTGTGTCATCTGGTTTTGTTTGTTTTTTACTTTACTTTTATTTACTGCTGTGCTGTGATTTTTCTTATGCACTGTTAGTGCTTGATTTTATTCCTAACCCAGCATACATATCTATATATATAGCATTACTTTAAAGAAAAACTTAAACAAGATCTTTTAATAAGATAAATAAGAACTAGACCCTCCTTTCAATTGGTATCAGAGGAAGTTGATTTGTCACACAGGTTAACACCTGAAATCACAAAGATCACCTAGTTCTTAAATCTATTTTTAAAAGTTTTTCAAAAATGACACAAGAACTTTTATTTTTAGATCCACTTGTTTGTAATCTAGATAGATTTACTTTATGGCAAGTTAGAATTAAGATATATGCAAATGCCACAGATGAAGAAACTTACAAATCTATTTTGACAGGACCTCCCCTCATATCATCAAAGGAAGTTACACCTGCATTACCTAGTTCCACGGGTCTCAAGTCTCCTTCGAGAGCAATGAAAGGGCCTATTTATGTTGGCGCTGATATATCCTCTTTAAAGAAAACTGCCGAAATAAAACGTGATCCTTCTCCCATCTCTTCAACTAACTATATTTTTGATGCAGAACCATCAACAAATCTAAGTGAAGAAGAACAAGAAGAAGAGCTTAGAGCTAGAGCTTTCTGCATGATGGCCATATATGGTGGCTCATCTCAAATTCCAGATGCAGAAATCGAATCGGAAAAGCTTGAGGTAACTGAGGCAACTCCAACTTATAATTTTACCTCTACTCAAGATAAAACTAATTATAAATTAACTTTTACAGATATAATAAAACATAACATAGAAATCAAGGAGTTAATAAACAGAAATCATTTAACTCCTGAAATTAATAAACTAAAAGAAAATTTAAAAATATCAGAAGAAATCTTCCTAAAAAACAAATTTGAAAATTCTTCTAAAGAAAAAGAAATTAATCATGATCAACAAAAACCTTCAAATTTATATTTTAATGAAATAAAAAGGCTAATATATTTCAAATGCTAAACCTTTCAACTCTAGTAAAAATTAAAAGAAACTTCCTAATTAATTATTAATAAGTTTCTCACCATTAAACTCCATCCCAATTCAAACAGCAAATCTAAAATTTACATGGATTGTTTCCATTATAAAAACAATGTTAAGACAACTTTGTATTCTTACAGACTTCTCCAAGTCAGTTTGAGCATTCTACTGTAGCTGCATTGATCAGAAATGATCATAGCACTGAGTGTGAGTCTCTTCTGATAAAGGGATTATATGAGAAAAAAGATGTCTGGCAATGTTTTTTTTATAATCTAAAACATTCCTTAGAATTCATTAAAAGCTGTAGCAACTCATATATTAAAATCCTTCTAGAATAATAAAATTAACCAAGTGAGAGAGAAAATGAGAAACTCAAAACCCCAAATAAGATTTAATCTCTCTAATTACAAAGGTTGCTGTAATTGAAAATTTTAACTTCAAGAAATAAGCTGCTGCAATTGAAAATTTTAAAAGCTGTTTAGACTAAAATGAGATTACCAGTCCACTAGTTTTGATCTGGATTAAGGATCCCAACTCAAATAGGGGGAGATTGTTGGAACCTTAGCTTTTGATTTGAGTTAGGATCCATCCTTTTGTTAATAAGTCATCTAATAATTTAGATTAATTAAGAAATCTAAGTAAACATAAATTAAATATGATGCGATCGAATCAGAGAATATACTTAAGCATATAATATAAAAGTTCTCTGCGCTCGACGAATGACTAACGGCGCTCGACAAATAGCCAGACAGCCAGCGCTCGACAAATCCTCATCAGAACAGCGTTCGACAAATGGTGAAATGCGCTCGACAAATTCAGTCAGAGAAATCTCAGCGGCCAGACATTCTCTGAACGACGCTCGACAAACACAACTCAGCCATCTCACCGGTCTACGAATTCTAAGATAGAGATAATCGCTCAGCACATCAGACGGCGAGCTCAAACAGTCATTTGCCGAGCTGGGATCGACGAATCTCTTTCTGAATTATTTTAATAGCCTTTTCACTGTCTTTTAACTATTCATCTTAGCCTTTGCAGATCAATCAATACCATTAGCCGTTGCAATTGCTTTAATGAAAAGAAACGGCAGGTTATCCTCTCGAGGAGTCAAAGCATTGATGGAGACCTCAGCTCTTTCCTTCTTCCCAAGAGAAGAATTCAAAATAAGAGTAAAGGTTCTCAGATTATAAAAGGACAGTTACAGAGAAAGCAAGATATAGAACACCCGACAGAAATAAAGAGGAAACTCATTTTTTGTTCTTCATTGCTAACATCTTCCTGCAGATTCAAAACATCCTGAGACACAAATCACAATTACTTGCTCAGGATCATCACTGCAAGAGAAGGAAGAAGTAGTTTAAAGGAGAGGCTCTATCCACAAGCTGTTAACAACTCTAATCAAACAGGGGGAGCCTTCTTCAACATTATAATCAGATCCATTCAACTTCAAATCAGGATCTTCAAGAGTCTTCCTATACAGAGAAGAACAATATAACTTCTGTTTTTCATTTTTACTTCCTTACCCCATCCTGTACAGGGTTATAACTCCCTTCAAAAGATAATCCCGGTGACAGGGCACCTTAGCAAAAACCTGCAGTTTGGTTAGAGCACCTTATCAACAGCTCACCTGGTGTGAGGTCACCTTATCAACAACCTCCTAGTGGATTCCTACCAGTGGGTAGAAGAGTAGATGTACCCAGTTGAGGGGAACTACTATATATTTTGTGTCATCTGGTTTTGTTTGTTTTTTACTTTACTTTTATTTACTGCTGTGCTGTGATTTTTCTTATGCACTGTTAGTGCTTGATTTTATTCCTCACCCAGCATACATATCTATATATTGCATTACTTTAAAGAAAAACTTAAACAAGATCTTTTAATAAGATAAATAAGAACTAGACCCTCCTTTCAACTTTTTCACTTAATTTTATGGCGGAATTAAAATAGTGATATACATATGTGTATTGAGTGAGTAATAAAAGCAAACACAAAGAGAGCACACAGAACAGCACACAGAAAATCACACACAGAGGAAACAAGGATTTTTATAGTAGTTCCCCAATAAACCTGGGTACGTCTACTCTTCTACCACACTTGGTAGGATCCACTAGGTTTTTGATCAGGTTCACTATCATCAAGGGGTTTTTGATCAGGTGTCCATATACCAAGGAGCTCTTGATCAGGACCACATGTTTTTGTTCAGGTGCCCTGCCACCAAAGGGTTAACTTTTGAAGGGAGTTATAACCCTGTACAAGATGAGGTAAAGAAGGGTTATGAAGTTCTTCTCTGTCAATATTCTGAGAGAAGACTCTTGTGGATTGATGGTGTAAAGCTCCTCTGTCTGATTGAAATTTGTTGACAGCTTGAGGATGGAGCTTTTTCTTGAAACAGATATCTTCCTTTGATAGCTTATGAATCTGAGAGATAGAAGTTTTCTCAGATTTGTTTATTTCTCTTTGAAGATCTGAACTTGTAGCAGAAATACTGAGAGAAGGTGTTGATTGATGAGTCCCATTTATATACATATTTATGGACTCATCTGGGCCGTATTTCTAGTCAATGCACCTCACTTTAGGCATGTTTACGATCATATTTGCTATTCCTTGCTAGGTGCACTCTTAGGCCCGTTTCGGTGTGCAATTGCGCTCCTTGTTATTGGGGGTAAGCACATAGTGCTCCCCAATCCTTTTCCTATGTTTATTTGGTGCTGGAGGTGTATTCCCAGCTGGTTTTTATTGTGCAGGTGGCCGGATCGTCCCGTTTTTCCCCCAGAATCTAGCCTGTGCATATTGCACGGTCGTGCATCTCCTTGACGCACGAACGTAGCGATCGTGCGCCTGTATCTGGGCAGAAAATGGACAATCTGACTTTTGTCATGCATTTTATGCACGGGCGGATTTACCCTTGCGTGAGTAAAACGCACGATCGAGCTGTTTCCTCTAGTTTTTGGTCATTCTAAATTTACCCGTGCGTTTGTACGCACAGGCGGATTTGCCCGTGCATGAGTAAAACGCACAGGCGGTGCAGCGTCTCCCTCAAGTCAGATTTTATCATTTAATAACGCACGGTTCACGCACGGTCGTGCGTTTGTAATATCTAGTTGCCAACCAAAATCACCTAGAGGGGGGTGAATAGGTGATAACTGCGTCTTTTGCGGAATTGAAAATCTTGAAAATAAAGAACGCACAGAATGCAAATCACAATCACAGACGACGCTAGAAATTTATAGTGGTTCCCCATTCTTGGGTACTCCACTTGCCGGCCTCGCCAATCTAGCACCACAGCTAGACTTGACTACTTCACTAAATCTCGGATCAAGAACGATCCTACAATTCTCAGAGTCAAAACTCTTACAACTCGGAGATCAATCTCCTACAAACTCAGAGAGAACCCTCTCTTACAACTCGGAGAATACCTCTCCTACAACTCGGAGAACAATATCTCCTACAATCAAATGTAAAATTTAGATTGAAACAATACTTAACGAATCACGATCAGATCTGAATAATTTGATGAGGATCTTCTTCCTTCTTGAGATTGAAATGGCTTCGGCTTGATGTTGAAGAAGAAGAATCGAATCGACACAAATCAGATCTTCTAAGGTCTTTATCGATCCAATGAAAACAGAACGAGTGAGGCGATGATCGATCGACCTTTTTCTTCCACTTGGAGACGAAATCAGATAACACACGATCGAACTCCAACAATGGTGATGCGCGGCACTAGAAGACGATCTTAGATCAGATTAGGTTTTGGAGAAAAGTACGAACTCTGATCTTCTACTTCTAATCTTTTTCTTTCTTAAGGAGCAATTATTATATAGATGAAGACCTAACGGTTTAACCTTAAAACGAGGAAAGACGTCACGTCAATTTGACGGAAAAGACTTGTCGTCAAAAATGAAAAAAAAAACAAAGTTTGCGAGAAACACTTAATCAGACATCTCGAGAAATGCAAGACTTCTCGAGAGATGACTGCAAGTTCTCGAAAACAGCTTTAGAAGAGAATATTGAAAGATTATGACAAGGCTTCTCGAGAGATGAAAGACTTCTCGAGAGCACAAGAAACTTCTCGAAAACAAAAAATACTTCTCGAGAGAGGAAGGATTTCTCGAAAGCTGCTGCTGAGACAGACTTCTCGAAAGCAACTGAAAAGAAGTTTTCTCGAAAGCTAAGGGGACTTTCCGAGATATCATTGATTTCTCGAGAGATCATAACAGCTACTAAAAAAAATTAACTTTTCGAAAAAAAAGACCTCTGAAATAACCCTTCTCGAAAAATCACAGGGACTTCTCGAGAGCATAGAAGGACTTCTTGAAAAGTCCCTTTACATCTCGGAAAATTTACTTAGGAAAAATTTCTTCCTTTTTTTCTCTAGACCACTAGCTGCACACCACGCTTTGAATCTTTAATGTCTTGATCATAAAGTGTATCCCAATTGAGAGACCACACATGAGTCAACCCCATACCCCACACAATGAAGAATTACATTGCATGAGACTGTGCTTATTGACCCATTGTGACCTGACATTGGTCTACACTTAGCAATGTGAACCTGCAAGAGCATTACTAGAAAAACATATCAAATACAAAAACAATTCAATCTTGGTTCAAAGTTGACTTCCTACAAATCAAGGTTATTGTGGCTACAATACCCAACATCGTTCGACCGTGCGTGACCATTTTTCTACATGTTTAGTATAAAATGCAGGATACGCCGCAGTCAATGGGAGAGCGGGAGAGGGGAGCGGGAAATCAGATCCTCCCCGCCGTTTCTGAGGTCTGAAGGCTTCTCCTTCACCTCCACCACCAAGGAGACCATATTCCGGCGATTTCCACAACCATTCTTCCATTCAGGAGTGTTAGCAAGCATTCTCCATCAAGTGTTCAAGCATTCCTCGTCGTGGGAAGCCATAAAAGTGTAGTAGGTCGTTGGAGTGGTGACAGCCCCCATCGAGTCCGCACACTATCTGAGGGCCGAGCCCGGAGAGAGCCCGACAACCTCTCATTCCGGCCGAGATCCCAAGATGCGGTGACATCTTCCTATTGGTCCTCTCTAAACTTGATGCTTGTACTTTCTTTGTGTTGTTGTAATGAACTATTGCTTAGCTTAATGTCATAGATCTTGTATGATGTTCATGTACAATGATGCGGTGGTGTGAGAGTGGCACTTTCCTTGTTGTGATTTTCTGAGTTCGTTGTGTGTGAAGCCCTAGCAATTGCTAGTGGTGATGCTTGGAGAAGAGGTGTGTACGACCCTCACCCGTCACAGTTACTTTCTGTCCATGCGCCTCCCGAAGCACGGCATCGCGGACATTGCATCCATCCCACCTTACGAAGCGGAGTTTTGACCAGCATCTCTCTTTTCTGAATTAGCTTAGGAACCAAATCACAAAGCCCTTGTTTTACTTTATTTGCTCGTGTAACGATCGATTCACCACGCGTTTCATTCACCAGAACCTGCATTCCTTGAGAGGAGATATTCGGGGAAGCTATTCCCAATTTTATTACTTGACAGCGACCGGTGCACTTGCCGAATACGCATCAAGTTTTTGGCGCCCTTGCTGGGGAACACAGACGTGTGAGTTTGCTTGAGAGGGAGAGCCGAGAGATAGTTGTTCTTCCAGTGTGTATAGCCGCCTTATTATTTTTGTTTGCTTTTTAATTATATATTGTTTGTTATTATTTCTTTCTCTCCCGTTTCAAAGTTTTAGGCAAGTTTAATCCAAGTAGTTTTATCAGTCTGTGTAAATTTCCTTGTAAAGAATTTCAATTTCGTTTCATCTGCTTTAATTATTGAAAATGTCTTCATGGAATATTTCTCCTGGCACTTACGACATGATGGTCTATTTTATAGACCAAATGAAGGAGTTAAATGCTAGGCAGTGTAGGAACGTTGTTTGCTTGTTGTGTCGAGGAGAGGGTCATGAATTGAAGGATTGTCCTAGTCTTTTCAATCCTGACCGCTGCTCCTCCACTCATGGCAACATTGTTCCTACCACACATTCTTTACCCATGGAGGCAATCATGCCCTCTGTCCCCGAGTTTATCTCATGCATGGACTCCTCACTCCCTGTGTATGGCTTCACTCCTAGTGATGATGATCACTCATCTGTTGGCCAACAAGGAGAGGAATGGGAGATCCTAGATGCTCCTGAGTGGGATATGGAAAGTATTCTTTCCATCGGGGAGGCATTAGCAGATCTTTTTGCGGAGGAACCAAATCTTTTTGTTCCTCCAGTTTCTTTGCAAGATTTTTCTACACACATTCTTTATGATCCTATTGAAGTGAAGGAGTGGGGTGATGCTTCTGACTCGGAGGATGCTCCAAAGTGGGATGAGGAGTTTGTTTTCCCCGAAGGGGAGAATGAATACTTTGAACACGATGGTGCACCTCGGTGGGATGAGGAGGATACTCTCTCTGATGAGGAGGTTTGCACTTCCTCATGGGACGAGGAGGTCCAACTCACCACCGAGGCCCTTGAGTTCTTGGGTTCCCCTCGCTATGATACTTATGATGATGATAGCGATCTATCCTTGGATCCTGCTGGGAGTGAGACCGGGACCACTCCCCCAATTGATTTTTATTTATGTTCTTCCTCTTCTTTATTCCTTGACCCCTCTTCTTCATCTGAGCCTGTGTGGGTTGACTCTTCACAGGTACTTCAGGAGGACTTGGAGCATTTTGCTCAAGTCAATGATGATTGTATCCTCTCTTGTGAGGAGTTTGATCCCTCCTCCATAGAGGAAGCCTCATTCATTGCCTTCTCCTCCTGCCGCGTCCCTGAAGATGACACCTTGCTGGGCAAGGATTATTTTGGTAAGATGAGTGAGGACTCCTCCTCTTCTTACTTTCTACTTCCCCTACCTGTGAAGAGCAGGTATTATTATTTAGGTAGGGGAGTAATTGTTTTATCGCCGTATCGGTACCCGCTACCGACACACATATTCGAACAGTTACCTGTACATTTCCTTTTTCATAGACCCATTAGCTAGAACTGCTTTAAATTTGAATAAGTCGCGCTGGGAGGACAATAACCCCAGTAGTTATCTTACTTTTCCTGCAATTCTTATTTCATCTTGTTTAGTTTAGTTAGCTATATTTCATTTTTATGTTTGTATATTGACTTTTGTTTTTGCGGAGCTCACCCCTGCAGGTATTCTTCTGGATGGCGGATACTGCAGCTTTGTCTTGGTTTACACGCCAACTTCTGGTATGCTCACTTGCTGAGCATTGGGTACTTTCTTACCCTAGCCCTCATTTAAATTTCATGTTGATATTTTATGCTGGTTTGTTTAGTTTAAGTCTGGGGGAGAGATATTTATTGTACCCACTACACGTGCACATCTCAGTGCATGCTAGAAGTATTTTATTTCAGTTATTTTATCTGTTCATCTTTATCGCACACCACTACACCCACTTGAGCGCGCACTCACTTGTGTGTGTTTTTCCGTTCACGCTTATCTTGGTTTGGAATGTGAAATAGGATGTTAGCTTAGGAATTGCAAATCGGAGTGCGATGTTGACTCTTGTAGTGCTCTAGTCGCATCTGCATGCTCTAGTAGAAATTGAGTAAAATTAGATTATTTCAATGCATTTAATTTGCGATTAGTGTTTTTGCGTAGTTTTAGATTTATTATACTCAATTGGTGAATGTGAATTAAATTGGCGGTAGCACGGTGTTGTGTGTAGGCAAGCGCTAGTTGTGTGTTGCTCGAGTCGGAAGGAAGGTTTACCTTTCTCGTGGGCTAAGAACTTGCCCCAAGCGACTCTTGAAGCATGGGCGAGAGAAAATCATATTGTTAAACGTGATGTAGGCCATTTTTTGGCTAGTTTGAGCCTTGTTTTCCATGATCTATGCGTTTACCTTTGCAAGCCATGTTTGTGCCTACCCTTCCTTTGTTTCAGCTCTTCTTTCAATCACCAAAGCCTGAAACTATCCTATTATCGCAACCAAGTAGCGAGTTAACTGAAATCATATTTCTTGATTTGGTGTGATGTTTGGAACCTTTGTGATGTGAAAGAAAAAGTGTATTGTGTGCTGTACACATTATTGTTAAAAGAAAGATCTGAAAAGAATTGGAATGAAAAGAAATCCCTTTGAGCGTAATAGAAAATTCAGTTGGTAATTGTTGGAGTAGGCTGTGTGCACACCCAGTGAGCAAGTCAAGTCTGGGGGTGTGTCACACTAGCATTGGTCTTGTTCTTGTTTTGGTGCAGCGTTTTCTGTTAACTCAATTGGGTTGCGTAGCCATCTCATTTATCATTGAATATCATACCGTAACCTAAGCCCCATTATAACCTGAAAGTCCTACTGATTTAACTTGTGAGTTTGCTAGCACCGTGGAGAGAGTGTAACCGGGAAAGCTTATGGATCTCGTCTTTGATGGATTTCAATGGAGTTATCTCTGAACTCCGGTCTTTTGCAACACGCTCCTGAGTGGCTTGTTTACTTTCACATCGGGGACGACCGCACAAATTCTTCATGATTCACCATCTGAGTATAACTAAATCTCTACTTACGCTTTAACACTTTTGTAAATTAGTTAGCATAGCTAGAACCTCCTTTTACTGAATTTCTTTTTGCATGAGTATGATACTTCACATCCTACTCTTTCTTTGCAATTCTCTATGCTAACTACCATTTTATTATCCCGCCGGATTTGTTTGCTCGGGACGTGCAAATAGGTAAGTCTAGGGGTGTGATGAGTCCCAATTATATACACATTTATGGACTCATCTGGGCCGATTATCTAGTCTTTGCACTACACTTTAGGCATGTTTTCGTTCATATTTGATATTCCATGCTATGTGCACTTTTAGGCCCGTTACGATGTGCAATTGCACGCTTTATGGTTGGGGGTAAGCACATTGTGCTCCTCATTCTTTTTATGATATTATGATGTTACTGGAGGTGTTTTCCCAGCTGTGTGATTGCTATTTGGTGTTGTGCAGGTGGGTAGAACATCCATATTGCCCAGATTTCATGCCTGCATGAATCGCACGGTCGTGCGTTTTCTTGACGCATGGTCTGCTGCGATCGTGCGCGTTCATTTGCGGCCCAAAACAGCATTCTGAATTTGGTCGTGCTTTTGTACGCACGGTCGTGCGTTTGGTCGTGCATGAACAAAATTCTGCACTGTTCTATAAATAGCTGCTCCGCAAAAATAGCAGGATCGACTTCGTTTCTAGGTCTTTTTGAGCGCCGTTTTTTGCATTTTTTCGTTCTAGGCCTCCTACATCATCCTCAAGCTTCAAGGAGAGGGATCTAGACCTACATCCATCATCATCCAAGGAGAAGGAAGCTTTGGTCTTGCGGCCGGATCGTGACATGAAGAAGACGGGCCATTGGAAGGTAGTGACAACCTTCTCTACCCCGGACGCAGTTGAGGACCGAGCTTGGACGCGGATTGACAACCCAGCGATTCCAACCGTGAATCTTCGACAAGGCTTCGGATTGGGTCGATTCCTTACTTTCTCCTTCTTTATGTTGATGGTTGTATAAGCTTTATTCCTCTATCTTTTGATGATGTACACTATGAACCATGTTGTCTAATGCTTATTTCATTTTATTGAAATTATCTTGTTCATATGTGTGTATGAGGTGCGCCCCATTCCATCCTCCATCCCGACATCATGTTCGTGTGCCGCACTAGCAATTGCTAGTGGCGTGCTTGTCGATGAGGTGCTTGCGACCCTCATTCCGTAAGACTACTCGTCCATCCGCCTAGCGAAGCGTGGCATAGCGGCCCGTGTAATCCATTCGCCTAACGAAGAAACGCGCTCAAGGCCTGCACAGTTCGATTTCGTTTGCCTACTCGTCCATCCACCCTTTCGAAGCAGCGCACTCAAGGCCTGCCTAGTCTCCATCCCGCCAAGCGAAGCATTGCATAGCGGCATTGCATATGAGTAGTTGTAGTATTTTCTCTTTATTTCCACCAACCAAAACCCCCATTTCCGCAACCCATCCGACTTAAGGACTTCAATCTCAAGTCCGTCCTCAATAGTTAACTCCAACTTACTATGTTCCTTCGAGATCGATACTTGGGGATTCACTCCCACATTTTATATTACCTGAACGATCGGTACACTTCTATTTCATGTCGCAGTCTTGCTACCGCCTATAGCGGTGTGCTAAGATTTGCGCATCAAGTTTTTGAAAAACTTGATGCGTATTCGGCAAGTGCACCGGTCGCTGTCAAGTAATAAAATTGGGAATAGCTTCCCCGAATATCGTCTCTCAAGGAATGCAGGTTCTGGTGAACGAAACGCATGGTGAATCGATCGTTACACGAGCAAATAAAGTAAAACAAGGGCTTTGTGATTCGGTTCCTAAGCTAATGCAGAAAAGAGAGATGCGGGTCAAAACTCCGCTTCGTAAGGCAGGATGGATGCAACGACCGCGATGTCGTGCTTCGGGAGGCGCGTGGACGAAAAGTAACTATGACGGGTGAGGGTCGTACACACCTCTTCTCCAAGCATTACCACTAGCAATTGCTAGGGCTTCACACACAACGAACTCAGAAAATCACAACAAGGAAAATTCTACTCTCACACCACCGCATCATTGCACATGAACATCATAAAAGATCTATGACATTAAGCTAAGCAATAGTTCATTACAACAACACAAAGAATGTACAAGCATCAAGTTTAGAGAGGACCAAATGGAAGATGTCACCGCATCTTGGGTTCTCGGCCGGAATGAGAGGTTGTCGGGCTCTCTCCGGGCTCGGCCCTCAGATGGTGTGCGGACTCGATGGAGGCTGTCATCGCTCTAATGAACTACAACACTTCTATGGCTTCCCACGATGAGGAATGCTTGAACACTTGATGGAGAATGCTTGCTAACACTCCCGAATGGAAGAATGGTGGTGGAAATCGCCGGAATATGGTCTCCTTGGTGGTGGAGGTGAAGGAGAAGCCTTCAGACCTCAGAAATGGCGGGGAGGATCTGATTTCCCGCTCCCCTCTCCCGCTCTCCCAATGACTGCGGCGTATCCTACATTTTATACTAAACAGGCAGAAAAATGGTCACACACGGTCGAACGCACGACCGTGCGTGAACCGTGCGTTATTAAATGATAAAATCTGACTTGAGGGAGACGCTGCACCGCCCGTGCGTTTTACTCACGCATGGGCAAATCCGCCCGTACGTACAAACGCACGGGTAAATTCAGAATTACCAAAAATAAGAGGAAACAGGTCGATCGTGCATTTTACTCACGCACGGGTAAATCCGCCCGTGCGTAGAACGCACGACTAAAGTCAGATTGCCGTTTTCTGCCCAGATACAGGCGCACGATCGCTACGTTCGTGCGTCAAGGAGACGCATGACCGTGCGATATGCACAGGCTAGATTCTGGGGGAAAAATGGGACAATCCAGCCACCTGCACAATAAAAACCAGCTGGGAGTACACCTCCAGCACCAAATAAACATAGGAAAAGGATTGGGGAGCACCATATGCTTACCCCCAATAACAAGAAGCGCAATTGCTCACCAAAATGGGCCTAAGAGTGCACCTAGCAAGGAATAGCAAATATGATCGTAAACATGCCTAAAGTGTGGTGCATTGACTAGAAATACGGCCCAGATGAGTCCATAAATGTGTATATAAATGGGACTCATCACACCCCCAGACTTAACCATTTGCATGTCTCGGGCAAACTACTCCGCTCTCATATCAGAACAATTGGATGTTAGAGTATGATTGAGTGGTGGAGACTCATGCGAAGTCGCATGCTCACGGGCGTAGAAATACATTAGAATAGAATTTAACTCAAAATTATATTTAACTGTTTCTAAAATAGTAATTTGAAATCTAATTTACTTGGATGGTGAATCCTGGTAAATCTTTCGGTCGCGCAAAAGGGAAAATAGCGTGACTAATCAGTAGAGTTTTACTTGAATCAAAGCTCCGGACAAACTCCTAAGAAATCCATCAAAGTCGGTGTACATAGGCTTGCACGTTCTCACTCTCTCTACTGCATGAGACGACTCGTATCTAAAATCAATAGGACTTATGGGTTAGGATTGGGCTTAGTTTGAGTTTAGGCTAGATAAGTAGAAGGACGATGGGAATCACATTCAACATAACTGAGCACTCAAGAGAATTACAATCACCAATACAACAATTTCAAGAAGTACACAACACCCCCAGACTTCAACTGAACACTAGGTGTGTGCTAAGCCAATCATACTTTGTCTCTGTCGAGAGAATGAAATTGAAAGTTCGTTTTGAACAATTTTTCTTCTTTTTCTCTCTTTTTTTTTTCTTTTCTCGACAGAATTTCTTTTGTAGGCACACTAAAAACTTCTCCTTCAGCTTTTTCAAAGCTATCATACAACACGGAGATGACACCTAACATGATAAATATATAGATTTCTTTCAGCTCATTTGTTGGTGCGGAAATGGGTTAGGCTGTATGGCTTTGGTGACATTTTGGTGGAGCTAAACAAGGAGGAAAGGTAGGCTCAAGGGGCTTGCAAAGGTGATTACATTGGTAAGGATTTCAAAAGCACAAACGGATCATGAAATGGCCTATATCACACTTTATAACGAGTACTTCAACGCAATCGTTTCAAGAGTCGCCTAGTGCAAGTTCTAGCCACCGAGAAAGGTTGTCCTTCCTTTCGACCCTAGTAATAAACTACTACTAGTACATCTACACTCGACCCTATGCTACCGTTGGATTCACCGGATTCACCATTAAAGTAAAATAAATTGCAACTACTATAATAGAAATACTTAAATTACAACATTGAATTTCTAGGCGTGACGGGAGCACTCGACTAGAGCACTACTCGAGTCGACATTTTTCTCTACTCCTCACTCTTACACTAACAATCCAATTCTTACGAGCGGGGAACCTCGCAGCAATACCCAATAAGCACGCGTGATCAAGTGCATGTGTTCTAGGTGCAAGTGTACGCAGTGTGCACAATATAATTGAAAATTCCTAACTCAGCACATTCTAACATGCTATGCAAAGTGTGTGCACGTGCATAGCTCGATCCCTCCCCCAGACTTGATCAAAATTAAATAAAATAGGGAATTCTAGAATAACGAGAATAGGGGTAGAGTGGACCTATGCTCATAAATGAGCATGCCAAAAGTGCGGTAATTCCTTCTTTAAGTTTTTCTCCTTTCGCATCCACCACACGAGAGCTTTAACCTGCGATGTTAGCAAAAAGAAAAAAAACAGGACTAAAAGACATAGACTAAGCAAACGGAACTGGGTGGTTCCCATGGGTTGTCTCCCAAGAAGCCCTTTTGTTTAACGTCCTTAAAGGTGGACCAAATACCTGTATTAAAGCAGTTTATAAAGTCTAGGAATAAGCAAAAGTCAATAAATCCTAATTATTATTACAAGCTCAAAATAAATCAGCTATAAGCTGATTTGAAGCAGTAACAACTGATGAAAGAAAAAGGTCCGGGGACCTGGTAGTAGGGGCAGAAATTAAGTAGGATGCTCAGCCTCCAACCCCAAATATCCTCCTTTTTCGCTCTCTTCTTCTCCTCCAGTATTATGTCTTCAAAGAAGAACCGCTTTCCCCCTTGTAACCAATCCTCAAAGGGAAGCACCAACGATGATGAGGAAACAAGATGTTTCTTCACTGTACCTTCCTCATCCCGCCAGGCTTT
This sequence comes from Dactylorhiza incarnata, assembly GCA_033032865.1. Lineage (NCBI taxonomy): Eukaryota > Viridiplantae > Streptophyta > Magnoliopsida > Asparagales > Orchidaceae > Dactylorhiza > Dactylorhiza incarnata. Next base: position 9,346,417 of record JAWHQI010000075.1, on the reverse strand, counting down.
CGTCTCTTCCATGCATAAGGTCTGATCAACCGGAGGAGGGGCATCCCGCATCCTTGTACATAAAGAAAGGGGGTCAGGAAATAAATTGGAAGAAAAACTAAAAGAAATATCATTTGAGGAGATAATCCCGGATTCATCCCCCATAGGGTGCGGTAATGACAAACTAATGATGTCATCGAAGATTTCACTAGACTCGACAGCGCACGCAATGGCCTCCTCTAAAACTGGGACTTCCTCGCACTGGACCGAAACAGTTGCTTCAGCACAATCGAGACTGTCCTCCTCCATGAGAGTGGGCACGACACTGCGCAAGTCTGAAACATCCTGCAAATTGACCTCAATGACAATATCAGAAATAGATGTAGATTCGTGTGTAGTGGGAGAAGACGTGCTTCTTAAGAGTTCGGGCTAACTCTCCACACAAGGGCACAAATCCACGCAAAGTGGTACGTGAACCGAAGAGGTATGGGGGTCGCATCAGAAATGGAGTCATGAAGGACACTGATGCACGTGTCGATTCCAGAGACTTCAAAAAGTGAAGGTGGAAGTGACACGTAACCAGAGGAAGGGGCTGTGCTCGCAGAATTCGAAGATGGGATGATCCGGATATCCGGCTCATCGTCATCCTCCAGTGGGCGAAGGTAATCAGCACAGTCCTTCAAGGCATGCTCTCTACTTTTGCAAAATAAACACTGCTTCACCGGCTTCGCCGGCACCCAAGGTGCGGTAGCCGCGTAATAGTGCGACATCGGAGGCGCAGTAGAGGAGCCAAAAGATTTATGGGACCCGTACGGTTTCTGAACAATACCATACTCTTTGGGACACCTATCACTAGCGTGGGATGTGTCCCCACACCAACGACATCGAATATTCAAATGTGCCCACATGATATAGAAGAAGAAAATAGCATGAAAAAGAGTAAATTAAAAAGAATAAAAGACCCAATCGAAAACAATCGATTCACAACCAAAATCTCATCAAACCTGCATTCCCCGGCAATGGCGCCAAAAACTTGATGCGCAAATCTTAGCACACCGCTATAGGCGGTTGCAAGACTGCGGCACGAAACGGCAGTGTACCGATCGTTCAAGTAATATAAAATGTGGGAGTGAATCCCCAAGTATCGATCTCGAAGGAACACAGTAAGGTGGAGTTAACTATTGAGGACAGACTTGAGATTGAAGTCCTTAAGTCGGACGGGTTGCGGAAACAGGGGTTTTGGTTGGTGGAAATAAAGAGAAAATACTACAACTACTCCTATGCAATGCCGCAATGCAATACTTCGCTTGGCGGGATGGAGACTAGGCAGGCCTTGAGCGCGCTGCTTCGAAAGGGCGGATGGACGAGTAGGCAAACGGAATCGAACTGTGCAGGCCTTGAGCGCGCTGCTTCGTTAGGCGAATGGATTACACGGGCCGCTATACCACGCTTCGCTAGGCGGATGGACAAGTAGTCTTACAGAATTAGGGTCGCAAGCACCTCGTCGACAAGCACGCCACTAGCAATTGCTAGTGCAACACATGAACATGACGTCGGGATGGAGGATGGAATGGGGCGCACCTCATACACACATATGAACAAGATAATTTCAATAAAATGAAATTAGCATTAGACAACATGGTTCATTGTGTACATCATCAAAAGATAGAGGAATAAAGCTTATACAACCATCAACATAAAGAAGGAGAAAGTAAGGAATCGACCCAATCCGAAGCCTTGTCGAAGATTCACGGTTGGAATCGCTGGGTTGTCAATCCGCGTCCAAGCTCGGTCCTCAACTGCATCCGGGGTAGAGAAGGCTGTCACTACCTTCCAATGGCCCGTCTTCTTCGTGTCACGATCCGGCCGCAAGACCAAAGCTTCCTTCTCCTTGGATGATGATGGATGTAGGGCTAGATCCCTCTCCTTGAAGCTTGAGGATGATGGAGGAGTCCTAGAAGGAAAAAACGCAAAAAACGACGCTCAAAAAGACCGAGAAACGAAGTCGATCCTGCTATTTTCGCGGAGCAGCTATTTATAGACAGGTGCAGAATGTTGTTCATGCACGACCAAACGCACGATCGTGCGTAAAAACTCGCGACCAAATTCAGAATGCTGTTTTGGGCCGCAAATGAACGCGCACGATCGCAGCCGACCGTGCGTCAAGAAAATGCACGACCGTGCGATTCATGCATGCATGAAATCTGGGCAATATGGATGTTCTACCCACCTGCACAACACCAAATAGCAATCACACAGTTGGGAAAACACCTCCAGCAACATCATAATATCATAAAAAGAATGGGGAGCACAATGTGCTTACCCCCAACCATAAAGCGTGCAATTGCACATCGAAACGGGCCTAAAAGTGCACATAGCATGAAATATCTAATATGAACAAAAACATGCCTAAAGTGTAGTGCAAAGACTAGATAATCGGCCCAGATGAGTCCATAAATGTGTATATAATTGGGTTTCATCATTGATGTTCTCAGTGAATGAAATTACTGCTTGAAGAAGATGAAGACTGAAAAGCTTTTTCTGTGTATTTCTTTCTTCTTCCTCTCAACTGTATTATTCTTCTTCTTTCTTTTACCTGTACTGATAATCTGTAATGTGTTATGTCGTGAAAACTGTGTGAAGTAATACTGTATATCTTCTTCCTTATTCCCTTTTGAAATCTCTGACAAATTTGAAATTCAAATCCCATATTTTATGGAATAAAATATTCTGAAGAGATATATCCTGTACTGCAAATCTGATACACCGTTTACCTTTTTCCTTTTCCATGAACATGTCCTTTTCAGCTAAATGTCAACGGCTATAATCTTGAAATAATAAAAGGAAAGGTATAATCCTTACTTATCTGATGTAATAGAGCCATTGCTAAAGGATCTGTGTTCAGAGAATATTATAACTGATCTTCTGAAATAAATCTGCTGTAGAGAAATTTTCGTCGATCTGGGAAACAAGTTCGTCGAATAGAATTGGATTCGTCGATCTCAGAGATGTGTTCATCGATCTGAAGATATTCGTCGAACGCAGACTGAGTTCGTTGAACGGACACTGGAGTTCGTCGAACTAAGAGAACTTATCTGCTGGCCTGGATGGAAGAAAAGAATTAGTCAATCTGAATGATATTTCGTCGAATGCAATGTTGAGTTCATCGATCTCAATCTGAATCTGGCTAGAATAATTGAATTAGTCGAGCTGAGAAGAACTTTCGTCGATCTGAACACCTAATTGTCCTATCCCGAGCTTCAGACCTCTTCTTGAGTAGATAAGCTCATTGGACAATTTAGTCACCTCCTTGGTCTTCACATATATTTGAGATCTAAATGACTTGAGGATCCTTATTTCCTCAGCTTGATATTTGTCCAGCTTGTTGGAACATGGTCTTCCGCATCTCCTAGGTTTGAGAATAACAAATCCTATGTGTATTTGATCTTGTGTGTTTAAGTGTGCAGGAAAACAAAGTCCATATGACTCAAGGATTTGTCCAGCTTGTTGGAACATGCTATCAAATCCAACACTCCTACTAGAGCCGGCGGTATCACCTAGCACCTGGCTCTAGCGATGATCTGCCAAATTCTGGGAGCACATATAGAAGGGGATAGCGCCTGGAGGTAGCTGATAGCGCAGGCGGTAGCGCGGAGCACAGAAGGCAAGAGAGAAATGTTTCCTCGGATTGAAGATTCTGCCGCGCAGAATATGTCCTAAAATGGGATAGCACCAGCGGTAGCACTAGCGCAGGCGCTAGCGCTGAGGCTATAAATAAGACCCCTCTTCTTTCGTTTCAAACACACATCAGGGAGAGAGATCGAGTGCTAGAATTCCAGAGGCTGCCTTGGCGTAAAGTTGATGTCCTACCAAAGTTCTGCAAATTTCTGAAGGAGAATCTCTTCACGCTGGATCCAAACGACGTCCGCTTCTACAACGCTTATTCTACAGCAGATCTTCGTCTCCAACTTCAGAAGTTCTTTAAGAGGGAGTTTTAATTATTTTCATTTCATATTTCTTGTAATCGGTTAAAGAAATCGCCTCGTGTTGGCGACTGGGTCTGGGTAGGACTTAGGGCAGAAATTCGCCTCGTGTTGGCGACTAGATCTAGGTTAAGTCTAGGGGTGCTTGAGGCCATATCCGGGGAAGGGTTGGCTAGAGCAGCTTGAGGCCGAATCCGGGAAGGATAGGCTAGGGACACCGGTTCGTGGGGATGCGAGTCGGGATAGAAAACAAAAGGAGTTTACTATTATTCACCATAGATTTCTAGCGTTATAGAAATCAATTTTTGTAAAACCTTATTTCATATTAATAAAACATGTCTCTACTTTATTTCAATTGTTTTACTAGATTTCTCATTGTCTTAATCACACATTATTTCAAAGCTTTTCAAAATATAATATAAATTTAAAAAAACCTTATTCACCCCCCCCCCTCTAAGGGCGCCTACCGATCCAACAAGTGGTATCAGAGCGATTTTATTCCAATCGGCTTAACAACCTGGAATAATGGCGTCTCATGATCTTGCTTTTCCGGAGGGTCAAGGGGTTAGTCGACCACCTCTCTTTTCTGGGTCAGATTTCAACTACTGGAAAAATCTAATGATGTGTTTTCTTGTGACCATGGATGTAGAAGTATGGAACATGGTAGAAGTCCGGTACTCTCCTCCTACAACTGTAGTGGGAGAGGCGACATTACTAAAACCTAAAGATAAATGGGATGATAACGATAAACTAAGGTGTAAAAATAATGCTAAAGCAATGAACGCTTTATATTGCGCCTTAAATAGGACTGAGTTTAATAGAATTTCTGCATGCATAACTGCTTATGATATTTGGAATCAATTGGAAGTTACTCATGAAGGTACATCATAGGTGAAAGATGCAAAGCTATTCCAACTAGAATCTGAATATGAAAAATTCAGGATGGATACCGAAGAGGACATCAACTCGATGTACACTCGCTTCACAAAGATCGTCAACACTTCAAAGGCACTTGGAAAGATCTACTCATATGGGGATTTGGTGAGGAAAATTCTTCGCTCTTTACCTCCAAGGTTCAATCCAAAGGTGACATCCATCTCAGAGTCGCATAACTTAAGAACACTCCAGATCGAGAACCTTATTGGGAATCTCAAAACCCATGAGGTAGAACTCTAGATTCAACACGATGAATACAACAAAGAGCCAAAGAAAAAGGCGCTAGCACTAAAATCAAAGAAGGAGAGCATCGAAGATGATGATGAAGATGAAGAAGGTCTCCTGGTGAAGAACTTCAGGAAGTTCATTAGGAATCCGGAAAGAAGGAACACATTCCGAATTACTTCCAAAAGGATGCTCAACGAAAGGGATCTTCCTCTTCATCAAGGAAAGTAAAAGGAAGCGAAGATGAAGAAGAAAGACCACCACCAGAGTGCTACCACTACAGAAAGACCGGGCACATTCGGAGCCAGTGCCCGAAGTATCAAAAGGAGCAAAAAGAACAATACAAAGCAAAAGAGAAAAAGAAAGTATTGAAAGCCATAACTTGGGATGATTCTTCCTCTGAAGAGTCAAACGAGACTGAGCCAAGCAGCGAGGAGGAAGCAAACTTATGCTTAATGGCAAAAAGCAACGATGATGACACCAGTGTTCTTAGCGACACTGAGGTAACTCCTCCTACATTTGAAGAACTCTATGATGAATTTGTTCTAACTTGCAAATCCTATGATCAAAGTATAAAAGATAATATCATATTAAATCGTGAAAATGAATCTATTATTAAAGCAAATCATAAGCTCACAAAAAAATCAATTTCCCTTGAAAAGAGAAAGGTTTCATGTCAAGAGTGTGAGCACTCTTTATGTAAGGCAAAAGAACTTGAAGTTTCTCTTTCTAAGGCCCTCTCACAAATCAAAACTATTACAAAAGAAAAGGGGGACTTAGTGAGAAAACTAAAAACCTCTCTTTTATAAATTGAAAATAACAAAAAGGGCTTTGAAAATAAATATGTTATGATTGTACAAGAAAATACATTTCTTAAAAAACAAAATCATGACCTCAATATAGCCATAAAATATTCGAGATTGGTAAAAAATCCTTGGATATGATTTTGGGAAACCAATGTTATGGTTCTGGAAAATTTGGGGTCGGATATCACAGTGAGCCCTACAGCCCGTCGCTAGCCACTAACACTGGCGGTAGCTCAACAGTTAAAAAATCTCCTGTTTTTTCTAAAGTTCAAACATCATCAATCAAGAGCAATGTAGAAATTCAGAAAAGGGTCTGAACCCCCTTTATTTCGTGTGCAAATTGTCTTAAGTTTGGACACATGTCTAGCTCTTGCAGGAATATAAAACAACGATCGTTAAAACAAATCTGGGTACCTAAGAAATCCACTTACTCTATGGGTGGTATCTTGGGTATCTGGATCTTTACTCTCATCTTCTCTCTAGATTTGCAGGAAGGCTAAGGAAACGGATGACGTTTGGTACTTGGACTCAGGATGCTCCAAGCACATGACGGGCAACAAAGCAAAATTCCTTAGCCTAGAAAAGAAGAAAGGAGGGATCGTAACGTTTGGTGATAGCGGTAAAGGAAGGATCATGGGAGTAGGTACAATGGGTAACTAATCCTTTCTTATCTCAAATGTTCTTTATGTAAAAGGATTAAAACATAACTTAATATCTATAAGTCAACTATGTGATAAAGGATTAGATGTATTATTTGAATCATCTACTAATCTTTGCAATATATTTAATCCTAAAACAAAAGATGTGTTACTAACTGCACCTAGAATTCACAATGTTTACATAGTTTCGTTCCATGATCTTTCCAAATCATCTATAAAATGCTTTATAACAAAAAATGATGAATTAGAACAATGGCATAGACCTTTAGGCGACGCTAGTACAAAGCTCATTTTAAAACTAGCAAAAAAGGAATTAATTAGAGAATTGCCTAAATTGAATGGAAATTTATCTTCACTATGTTCTCCATGTTAAAAAGGAAAATTTACAAAATCATCTCTTAAAAGCAAAAACAAAATTTCTACTTCAAAACCGTTGCAATTAATTCATATGGATCTCTTTGGTCCCATGAACATCGCAAGTCTTGGTGGTAGAATATATACTTTCGTTCTAATAGATGATTTCTCAAGATATTGTTGGACTTTATTTCTCTCTTCCAAATCTGATGCATTTTGCGAATTCTCAAAATTATGTACTCATATTCAAAATGAACTAGATTTAAAAATAAAATGCATTCACTCAGATCATGAAGGTGAATTTGAAAATGAAAATTTTAAATCTTTCTGTGAAATGTTAGGTATTAAGCATGAGTTCTCCGCTCCACGCACACCTCAACAAAACGGTGTTGTAGAAAGGAAAAATAGGACAATCCAAGAACTAGCACGCACCATGTTATCTAAAAATACTAAGTCCTTTTGGGCCGAAGCTGTAAGCACATCATGCTATGTAATGAATAGAGTCATGCTCCGCCCATCACTAAATCTCACACCGTATGAACTATATTATCAAAGGAAACCTAACGTATCATATTTTAAAGTATTTGGTTGTAAATGTTTTATTCTTAATACAAAAGATTATTTAGGAAAATTTGATGAAAATGTGATGAAGGAATATTTCTTGGATACTCTTCAACCAGTAAAGCCTATAGAATATTTAACAAAAGATCGAGTAAGGTTGAAGAGTCTATTAATGTTAAATTTGATGAATTTATTCCGTGTGCAAAAAAGCGTCCTACAGGTACAAATGATGAACCTTTGCCATCTTCGGAGCACGACGACGAGGAACCTTCCAAAGAAGAGGAGGAGAAGTCTAAGGAAGATGAATATGTACCTCCAAGAATTTTGAACTTCTCAAAAAATCAACCAAAAGAGCTTGTCATTAGGGAACAGTCTACTGGGGTAAGAACTCGATCTTCTTTTCATGAAACGTTTTCAAATATTTGCTTTGTTTCCGAAATCGAACCTAAAAACGTTTCCACCGCTTTAAATGACGAATTTTGGTTTTTGGCTATTAATGAAGAGTTAGATCAATTTGAAAGAAATAAAGTTTGGAATCTAGTAGATAGACCATCTAATCATCCAGTTATCGGCGTAAAATGGATCTGTAAAAATAAATTAGATGGTGAATCTAGGATTATAAGAAATAAAGCACGCTTATTCGCTCAAGGTTATTCTCAAATCGAGGGGGTAGATTTTGAAGAAACTTTTGCACCCGTTGCTCGCTTAGAATCTATACGAATATTTTTAGCATTTGCGAGTTTTAAAAGAATAAAATGATTTCAAATGGATGTTAAAAGTGCATTTTTAAACGGGTTTATGAAAGAAGAAGTTTATGTAGAATAACCCCCCGGTTTTATAAATGAAAAATTTCCTAATCATGTTTACAAATTAGAAAAAGCGCTTTATGGTTTAAAACAAGCGCCCCGTGCATGGTATGATAGACTTACATCGTTTTTGTTAAAGCACGGTTATGTTATGGGAAGTGTCGACAACACACTCTTCATTAAGCATAATAATAACGATCTAATTATTCTACAAATATATGTGAAAATTTTTCGAATCTTTATGGAGCAAGCAGGAGCTAGTCAACTTAGAGATAAAAGCCAAAACAACCAGAAACAAATGAAGGCAAACAACTGATCTTTATTGATAGCAGTACTTCAAAAACTACAAGGCGAGGCATGCTTGACGAGACATGATTTCGTCAGCACAAACACAAAGGAAAGATACAATGCTGAAGATAACTTGAGACCGCTCAGACCGCGCGACCTCCCTGCGATCTCACTAGCTGCCAGACCGCAGCGACTTGACGATCACAGATCACACCCAGCTCGCTTATCAAACCGCCCACTCCTTCAGACCTCCTGATTCTTCTAAACTCCAGCACCACAACTCCAAGCCGCAGACCGCCCGGCCACTTTCAGAGGAAGAGGTGATCACTGCTGCCCGCACTATCCGCAGAAGCTGCACAATAGAAGTTGAATCAGGAGACCGCCCGGTCACATAAACACAGACCGCAGGAAAGAAGAAAGTTTAGCTTACGCTTGGTGTGTCTTGATTGCTGCTACAGTGGCCTCCTATTTATAGGCGTGGGACCTGATCCAGTCACCACTCTATGAGATAGGATCACCACCCCCCAGACCGCGCGACCTGACCGGTCACACCGCGCGATCAGCAACATTACTTCTGCTTCATTTTTGGTGAACCCGCCAGCTTCAATGTCGCCATGAGAGACCGCCACTCTCACAGCAAACCGCGACTCCACAAAGAGCTCGCCAGACCGCCCGAAGCTATTCACCACCTGTGTTCGCACGAGACCGCGAACACAGTCAGTTCGCCATCAGACGGCGAACTCCTGTCCGCATGCTGATCTCCTTCTGAGACCGCGAACAACAACCAGCTCGCATGCCAGTCTCCTCCTGAGACCGCGAACTAAGACCGCGCGACTAAGACCCTTAGTCCGCAAATACCCCCAGAAAACCCGGTCAGCTACCAGACCGCATTCCGGAGAGAACCTGGATCAAACTGTGCGGTCACACCAGACCGCCACAGCCTTGAAGAGGACAGCACGCCACGCGGTCACACACAGATCGCGCGGCTCCTTCAGCAGACTTTGGACAAGACCAGCGGTCAACCCGGGAGACCGCAGCTAGGCTAAGATCAGCCAGACCGCGGCTGCAGACCGCCAGGTCGTGCGGTCACACCAGACCGCCCGACCTCCTCCTGACCGCACAGGTCCAACAGCCCCCTTCACTTCCACTTCAACAATTTCAACACTCCCCCTTGAAGTGGGAAGTGGAAACCAGCCCAAGTAGCTCCCTTAGCCGTGTGAACGGCCCCTTTGCCAGCGCCTTTGTGAAGATGTCCGCCACGTTGTTCGTACTCCGCACATGCCCAACCGAAAGAGATCCCTCCAGCACCTTCTCCCTATGAAGTGATGCTCAATCTCGATATGCTTGGTCCTCGCGTGACAAACTGGATTGGTTACCAGTTTGAGAGCACTCTCGTTGTCACCGCGTAGCAGAGTCGGCTCCCGAACCTCTTTGTGGACGTCTCCCACCAACCTCCTAAGCCAGATGGCTTCCTGAGCTGCCAAGGCCGAAGCCTTGTATTCCGCTTCCGTGGTAGAGACCGATACGGAATCCTGCTTCTTGCTGCACCATGATATAGCCGTAGGGCCCGCCATGAAGACGAATCCAGACGTCGACTTCCGATCATCCGAATCTCCCCCGTAGTCAGCATCCATGTACCCGTGCACCTCAAAGTCCGCATCCCTCCTGTATAGGAGACCCATGTCCGAGGTCGCCTTGACATACTTCAGAATGTTCTTGGCCGCTAGCAGATGAGGTACCCGTGGCTCCGCCATATATCGACTCACTCTGCCAACTGCATATGCAATATCCGGCCTCGTGATCGTCAGATAAATCAAGCTCCCTACTAGAGCTCGGAACACCAACGGATCTTGCATAATCCTCCCCTCATCTTTTCGAAGCTTCATAGCCTTCTCCAGAGGTGTGGAAGTGCACTTCCCTTCCTTCATGCCGAACCGCTCCACGATCCGCTCCGCATATCCGGCTTGGGTCACCAACACTCCACCTTCCTTCCTCTGCACCTCGAGTCCAAGGAAATGGTGAAGTTCACCTAAGTCCTTCATCTCGAACCTGATAGACAGCTCGGCCCGAAGCTGCGCTACCTCCTCCTTCGAGTTCCCCGTCACGATCATATCGTCAATGTATAACAGCACGATGACCTGAAGCTCCCCGCTCTTCTTGACGAACAAGCTTGAGTCTGAGTCTGAAGCACAAAACCCACAGAATAGGAGATATTCTGCGATCTTCCCGTACCACGCCCTCGACGCTTGCTTCAACCCATACAGGGCCTTCTTCAGCTTGCAGACATGCTCTGGAAAATCCTCAGACACAAAGCCTGGCGGCTGGACCATGAAGATATCCTTGTCGATCTCGCCGTACAAGAAAGCGTTCTTGACGTCGAGCTGCCAAATCTCCCATCCACTGAATGCCGCCAAGGCAATGATGAAACGAACTGAAGTCATTTTTGCCACCGGACTGAATGTCTCATAGTAGTCTTCACCGTATTGCTGCGAGAACCCCCGAGCTACAAGACGAGCCTTGTACCGCTCGATACTGCCGTCAGCTTTCTTCTTCAATTTGTAAACCCACTTGCATGTTACAGGAGTAGTGCCCTTGGGCTTGGGCACAAGAGACCAGGTCTCATTCTTCTCAAGAGCTGCCATCTCTTCTTGCATTGCAACGTCCCACTCCTTCACGCCTTGGGCCTTCTCAAAGCTCGACGGCTCCCTCTCATCCAAGGGACCAGCGAAGAAACATGAGACGAAGCTCACTGCGTTTCCTCCTGTATAACGATCAGGGGCGATGATCGCTCGCTTTGACCTCCTCAGCTCCTTCCCCTGAACTGCATTATCTTCCGCTGCTTCTTCCCTAGCTCCTCTTCCAGACGTGCTAGGAGCATCGCTCCCCCTGCTCCTTGAACCAGAAGCCCCCGTCTCGGAACTAGAAGGAGATGGACCACCTGGTGACACAGGTAGCTCCACCTGAAGATTCTCCACAGCTTTCTCCGGCACCTCCACCCTGCTCTCTGGTAGCTCCACATCAGAAGACCCCTTGTAAGATGTCACCTCATCAAACACGACGTCGCGAGATACAACAAATCTCCGCGTCTCCGGGTCCATGCACTTCCAGCCTTTCTTCCTCTCATCGTATCCCACGAAGACTAGCTTCCTTGCTTTCGCATCTAGCTTCGTTCGAAGAGCATCTGGAACATGCACGTAGCAGGTGGATCCAAACACCCTAAGGTGTGCCACACTTGGCTTCTCCTTGAACATCATCTCATGAGGAGTCAACATGTTGATGGGACTCAAAGGCATCCTGTTGATGACGTATGCCGCACAAGACATTCCCTCCGCCCAGAAGGACTTTGGGATACTCTTGGCATGCAGCCAACACTTGCAGGTCTCCGTCAGATGACGAATCTTCCGTTCTGCAACTCCATTCTGCTGTGGATTATGTTCACAAGTGAGCTCTCTCCGGATGCCCGCCTTCCTGCAAAAAGTAGAGAACTCACTGGAGGTGAACTCCCCTCCGTTGTCAGTCCTCAGCTTCTTCACCCGCAGTCTTAGCCGACCTTCCACGAGCTCCTTGAACTCCACAAACTTGGAAAACGCCTCCGCCTTCTCCTTCAGAAAATAAACCCAGACATATCTGGTGTAATCATCGATCAACACCAGCATATACCTGCTGCCTCCGAGGCTTGGGGTAGCAGTTGGTCCCATCAAGTCACCGTGGATGCACTCCAACGGCACACTACTCCTTGTCTGCGACTTGTCAAACGGTAGTCGATGAGACTTGCCGAACTGACATCCCTCACAAACATGACCTTCACCGTAGGAGGATAGACTTGGCAGGCCCTTGACCAGACCTCTTACCGCCATTTCTTTCAGCTTGTCCATCCCTACGTGCCCCAACCTCTCATGCCATATAACGGCACCATCATTCGTCTTCATCTTGTCGACGTAGGAACTTGTTGATAAAACAAACAAGTCCTTTGCCCATCTCCCGACATGGACGACCTCGGCCTTTACGACCTCAACATTGCGTAGAAACTTCACTTCTGTTGGGCCGAACAGAACGTGATACCCAGCGTCTACAGCGTTGGTCACGGAGAACAGGTTTTTCCTCATACCAGGCACGTGATAGACACTCTTCAAGGTAAGTGGCCCTCTATCACTGCCCAAGGAAACAACCCCCACCTTCTCCACTGGATGAACAGTATTATCAGCAGTAATGATTGCATTGTTACCTGTATAGGGCTGTGTAGAAGAAAGCTTGGTCCCGTCTCCGGTGAGATGATGACCACACCCCGAGTCCACGATCTAATCCTCCAGATAGTTGATAGGAGCAGAAGCTCCAACAGAAGCCGAGAAGGCTCCTCCCCAACCTCCTTGAATGTGCCTGGCCTCAACTTCCTCCTTTTCCGCAGCATGCCCAACTTGGGTGACCACCTTGCAATCCTTCCTGATATGGCCGAACTTGCCACACTTGAAGCACTTTGGACCTTCACTCTTCTTCTTCCCGTCAACCTTGGGAGCATACCCCCTTTCCTGCTGCCCAGAAGTTGAAGGCCCATAGCCACTTCCAGCGGTCTTCTTCTTCTTGTCCCACTTCTTCTTCTTCCCGGAGAAGAGAACTTCGCCATCTCCCCCAGCCACCGACACCCCCGCCATCTGCCTTGCCAAACTTTCTTGCGATGCAAGCAAGTTCTCCAGCTCCAACAGAGACGGCTGATTTGCCCATCCCTGCACTGACGTCACAAAGGCAATATATTCCTTCCGCAGGCCGCGGATGATGTGCCTCTTCAGCTTCGCCTCAGAGATAGGCTCATCAGGGTCCAATGCTGAGATTTCAGCACACAAGTTCTTCAACTTCAGAAAGAAAGTGGAGATAGAAAGATCACCCTGAGCCGACCTTGCCAGCTCATTCTCCAAGAACTGCAGCCTCGCTACATTCTTCTTGTTAAACAGCCCATCCAGGGCTCTCCAGATCTCCGCAGCTGATTCACACCCCAAGATGTGATCAAATAGATCAGGTGAGATTGCCCTCTTCAGAGTAAACTCAGCCTTCGCATTCGTCCTCCTCCAAGTCCTCACCTCAGCCCCATTATCCCTTTCCGGGACAACTTCCTGCGTCTGATCTCCTCCAACAACTTCCCAGAGGTCCTCACCTACAAGATAACTTTGCATACACGACTTCCACTTCTTGAAGTTAGTCGATGTAAGCACCTCAATCCCAAGACCCTTTGCAAATCCACCTTCCATTGTTCTTCCACTGGTTCCTTCTTCACAAAGGCGATGGCTACTCTAAGTTACTCACTGTTTAACCACTCCAACCTAGCTCTGATACCATGTGAAAATTTTTCGAATCTTTATGGAGCAAGCAGGAGCTAGTCAACTTAGAGATAAAAGCCAAAACAACCAGAAACAAATGAAGGCAAACAACTGATCTTTATTGATAGCAGTACTTCAAAAACTACAAGGCGAGGCATGCTTGACGAGACATGATTTCGTCAGCACAAACACAAAGGAAAGATACAATGCTGAAGATAACTTGAGACTGCTCAGACCGCGCGACCTCCCTGCGATCTCACTAGCTGCCAGACCGCAGCGACTTGACGATCACTGAACACACCCAGCTCGCTTATCAAACCGCCCACTCCTTCAGACCTCCTGATTCATCTAAGCTCCAGCACCACAACTCCAAGCCGCAGACCGCCCGACTACTTTCAGAGGAAGAGGTGATCACTGCTGCCCGCACTATCCGCAGAAGCTGCACAATAGAAGTTCAATCAGGAGGCCGCCCGGTCACATAAACACAGACCGCAGGAAAGAAGAAAGTTTAGCTTACGCTTGGTGTGTCTTGATTGCTGCTACAGTGGCCTCCTATTTATAGGCGTGGGACCTGATCCAGTCACCACTCTATGAGATAGGATCACCACCCCCCAGACCGCGCGACCTGACCGGTCACACCGCGCGATCAGCAACATTACTTCTGCTTCATTTTTGGTGAACCCGCCAGCTTCAATGTCGCCATGAGAGACCGCCACTCTCACAGCAAACCGCGACTCCACAAAGAGCTCGCCAGACCGCCCGAAGCTATTCACCACTTGTGTTCGCACGAGACCGCGAACACAGTTAGTTCGCCATCAGACCGCGAACTCCTGTCCGCATGCCGATCTCCTTCTGAGACCGCGAATAGCAACCAGCTCGCATGCCAGTCTCCTCCTGAGACCGCGAACTAAGACCGCGCGACTAAGACCCTTAGTCCGCAAATACCCCCAGAAAACCCGGTCAGCTACCAGACCGCATTCCGGAGAGAACCTGGATCAAACTGTGCGGTCACACCAGACCGCCACAGCCTTGAAGAGGACAACACGCCACGCGGTCACGCACAGATCGTGCGGCTCCTTCAGCAGACTTTGGACAAGAACAGCGGTCAACCCGGGAGACCGCAGCTAGGCTAAGATCAGCCAGACCGCGGCTGCAGACCGCCAGGTCGTGCGGTCACACCAGACCGCCCGACCTCCTCCTGACCGCCCAGGTCCAACAGCCCCCTTCACTTCCACTTCAACAATTTCAACAATATATGTTGACGATATCATTTTTGGAGCCACTAATGAAGAGTTGTGTAATGAAGTAGTCTTAGTAATGAAAAATGAATTTGAAATGAGTCTTGTAGGAGAACTATCATATTTTCTTGGTTTTCAAATCTCACAACGAACTGATGGTATCTTTATTTGCCAAACAAAATATGTTCACGATATGCTTAAACGATTTGGATTTGAAAATCTTAAACAAGCCTCTACTCCTTTGAGTGCTTCGTTAAAACTAGGAAAAGATGAATCTAGAATTTCCATTGATCAAACGTTATATAGAGGAATGATAGGATCTCTTCTTTACTTAAGTGCATCTAGACCAGATATAATGTTTGCCGTATGTTTATGTGCTCGCTTTCAAGCCAATTCAAAAGAATCTCATTTAAAAGCCATAAAACATATTTTTCGTTATCTATTAGGGTCATCTAAATTAGGATTATGGTACCCACATAATGATTCATTCACGCTCCATGGCTATTCTGATTCGGACTGCGCCGGTTGTTCACTAGGTTGAAAAAGCACTAGCGGTACTTGTCACTTTTTAGGACCCTCATTAGTTGCTTGGTCTAGTAGGAAACAATCTTCGGTTGCACTCTCCACTACGGAGGCCGAATACATCGTACTTGGTAGTTGTTGTGCACAAGCGTTATGGATGAGCCAAACTCTAGAGGATTTTGGATTTCATCTCAAAAACCTTGATCTTAAATGTGACAACAAAAGTGCAATAGACCTCACATATAATCCCGTACACCACTCTAGATCCAAACACATTGATGTTCGTCATCATTTCATTAGGGATCACATTAAGAAAGAGCATGTAAAAGTAAGTTTCATTGGCACGGACTCTCAACTCGCCGACATATTTACTAAACCTCTTCCCGATGCAAGATTTCGATTATTATGACTTGAGTTAGGTGTCCTAGATCTTCCATGTTAAAACACATTCATAAACGCAATTTTGTAATGTTTAACCATCTAAAACATCTCCTAAAATTCTAAAATTTCTGCATGAAACTACTATTGGGACACTTAATCAAGATCAACAATTAAAAATTTCAAAATCATCAAAAATCGTGTACTGTTTCCCGCGCTAGCGCTAACGCCGGCGCTAGCGCACTTATTCTTTTTTTTTTCTGTATTTTTAAAATTTTGAAAAATTCTTAAAAATATATTAATCTATATGTACTATTTATTTTTGCACTTCTGATTTTATTTCATTTTTAAAATGAAATACAAAAATACAAAAGCCAAATTACTAAAAATATGTTTTGCTTTTTGTTTTTGACATTTGTTTAAAGTCTTTTTTTTTTGAAAAATTAAATACAAAAATACAAAAGCCAAATTACAAAATTTTTTTCTGTTTTTTCTTCTTGCTTTTGTCATTTGCTTAAAGACTTTTTTTTTGCAAAAATCCAATACAAAAATATAAAACATTACAACTATCAAAAAAACTGTATGGACTTTCCTGTGAAAATCAAGCATGATTTAATCTACTATTTAGAACTTCTATAATATTGCAATTTATCTTTTCAAACTACTTTGAACATTGTTTTCATCATGCTTTGATCTATCCATTAATATGTGCATCAATTATATTGTAAAAGTTGTGTAGAACTAAGCTTAGCATACCTCTAAGTATGAGTAAATGTTTTATGTTTGATAATGATCTTTATTCACTCACTTATTTTGTCATTGTCTACATATGTGTTTAATCTAAGAATGCTTGTGTATGTTTTGTATTAGTACAATGAATTAAAATTGCACAAGTATCTTATCTACACTACTTTTATTTGCACTTTTTAAAGTTAAGAAAAGTGGTTATGTTTTTCATAAATTATTTTGGTTTGCAAAACAAGTGTATTCGGAGAACTTTGTACAAAACAAAAATCATCAAAATACAGTGACAAAGATAACTCCACCAAGAACTACTTGAACCTCCTGATAAGTCTTAATAAGCGTTGTGAGGTTGAGCACCTTGGAAAGAATAGTAAAGTATCTTGTGCAAACCATATCTTTCTTTCAAAATAAAAACCACTTATTCTTAAGTACACCGGATCACAAAAAAAATCAATATTGAAGAATAAAATAGTGTGATCCCCCAAGCACTACTTTGCACCCTGATAAGTCTTAATGAGCATTGTGTGTGCAAAGCACCTTGGTAGTTGTACATTTTGTTTGTGCATTGAAGTGTGTGGAAGTGAAATTATTGGTGTTTTATTGTGCTCTTACTTTACATATTTTTGTATTTTTGATTAAAAAATTTTTTTACTCTACTCAAAAATACACTTTTGTGCACATCATTATCTCTCATAAAACTTTTTCTCATGAGTATTGGATCCTAATGCAAATTCTATACTACTCTTTATTTATGAAATGCACTAGATAACCTAGCATGCTTTCTACAATGTTTAGTATGTTTTGAAATTGTGAATTAATATAACATTGTAGTACTCTCTTTTTGTTAACATTATTTCATGCTTGGTTACTTTATTATTGAATTTAACAATTTTACTTGCACAATGATTTACAAAAACATCTTTATTATGAAATTTAAGTCATATATCTTTTTATAAATCCTCATGTCTTACAAAAGATGTTTGATTGTATTTTTCTAAGTCTTCCGCAACTTTACATTTACCTTGTATTCTTTATATGCTACAAACTCTGATTTATGAAAATATTGTAATACTCAAACTCTAATCTATTTCAATGAAAAGTATTCTAAAACTCCTTATCATTTCCTTCTCTCTACAAGCTCGATCATGCCTTTATCTTATTATCAAAACTTTAAGTGGTGTCTCCTTACCCACTTTTGCTAATAACAAAAGGGGGAGAACTAACATGATAAATATAATCTGCTATCAAAATAGAAAACTAACATGCTTAATTAAGATGATAGCTTACATATTAGGGGAGCATTCACTTATGGGGAGCATATATTTAGGGGGAGCAATTCTAAATGCTAAAATCGATAATTATCCTAAGTCATCACTATCACACACACACAAGTAAGTTTCATCATGCTTATATATTAATGCTCTGATTTATCATTAATGGATTTGTTATTATTAAAAGGGGGAGTTTGTTGGAACATGGTCTTCCGCATCTTCTAGGTTTGAGAATAACAAATATTATGTGTATTTGATCTTGTGTGTTTAAGTGTGCAGGAAAACAAAGTCCATATGACTCAAGGATTACATAAGAAGGTTGCCCCAAAATGTGAGTAATCAAATCCAACACTCCTACTAGCGCCGGCGGTATAACCTAGCTCCTGGTGCTAGCGATGATCTGCGCAATTCCGGGAGAACATATAGAAGGGGATAGTGCCTGGCGGTAGCCGATAGCGCAGACGGTAGCACGGAGCACAGAAGGCAAGAGAGAAATGTTTCCTTGGATTGAAGATTCTGCCGCGCAGAATATGTCCTAAAATGGGATAGCGTCGGCGGTAGCACTAGCGCAGGCGCTAGCTCTGAGGCTATAAATCGGACCCCTCTTCTCTCGTTTCGAACACACATCAGGGAGAGAGATTGAGTGCTAGAATTCCAGAGGCTGACTTGTCCGAAAGTTGATGTCCTACCATAGTTCTGCGAATTTTTAAAGGAGAATCTCTTCACGCCGGATCCAAACGATGTTCGCTTCTACAACTCTTATTCTACAACGGAACTTCGTCTCCAACTTCAGAAGTTCTTTAAGAGGGAGTTTTAATTATTTTCATTTCATATTTCTTGTAATCGGTTAGAGAAATCGCCTCGTGTTGGCGACTAGGTCTGGGTAGGACTTAGGACAGAAATTCGCCTCGTATTGGCGACTAGATCTAGGTTAGGTCTAGGGGGTGCTCGAGGCCATAACCGGGGAAGGGTTGGCTAGATCGGCTTGAGGCCGAATCCGAGAAGGATAGGCTAGGGCCACCGGTTCGTGGGGATGCGAGTCGGGATAGAAAACAAAAGGAGTTTACTATTATTCGCCATGGATTTCTAGCGTTATAGAAATCAATTTTTGTAAAACCTTATTTCATATTAATAAAACATGTCTCTACTTTATTTCAATTATTTTACTTGATTTCTCATTGTCTTAATCACGCATTATTTCAAAGCTTTTCAAAATATAATATAAATTTTAAAAACCCTTATTCACCCCCCTCTAAGGGCGCCTACCGATCCAACACAACTTTCGTTCTTCTTGAGAGCAGCCAAGAGAATACCATATAGTTCCATTAGATTAGTATGGTCCTCATTGTTGCATGATGAGCAATCTTCTGCTTCACCATCAACATTGCTTTCATCAGATGACGAGCTATCATTTGATGCACTCTTGTTCTTCTCAATTGAAGCAGATAATAACTTTATGTAATTAGTGCATACCTGAGCAGGATGAGAATCATCCTGATCTTCTTCATTAGATAGGGCTACAAGCTCATAGAACTCCTCATCTTCAGATTCACTGTCTAAGAGAGTGAGAGGTTCTCTTATCCCTCTTCTAGCAGCAGAGCATCCTTCATCTTCAGACTCGCTATCTGAGAGAGTAATGGGTGTTCTTACTCCTTCGGTAGTTAGCCCTATATTGTCTTCTTCTTCAGAATATGAGGGGCAGCAGCTGCTTTCACTTAGAGATTTGAATTTCTTGGCATTAGGTCTTCATTCCTTCTTCATGGAGTTTAACTTTTTGTTGTTTTCTCTAGGAGCCATGGTGATAACTTGACACACCCAAGGGAAGATCTTCTCAAGTTGTTAAGCTTTCTTTGAACAACCTAGCTCTGATAGAACTTTTTAGTTTAGGGTGCAGTCTAATTACCTAGAGGGGGGGGGGGGGTGAATAGGTGTTTTAAAAATGTTTTGATCATTTAGAGTTTAAGGCTAAATCAGCTTGAGAGAGCACAAGCAGAATTTACATCACAGGAAGCACACCAATAGTTATAGTGGTTCCCTAGTGTGGGTACTCCACTATCCCCCTTCACCTATCTAGCAGTATGCTAGACTCGACCAACTCCTCTAAATCTCAGATCTCTTTCACAGACCCTACACCTCAGCCACAAAGGCCCTACAACTCAGGCACTCCAGGCCCTACAACTCAGATCTAGTCAGGATCCCACCTTAGATTTTCAAAACCCTACAACTCAGGCACTTTAGGCCTTACAAATCAAATCTACAATAGATCCTACCTTAGGTTCCTAGAACCATACAACTCAGGCACAGCATGCCTTACAACTCAAATCTACAATAGATCCTACCTCAGGTTCCTAGAACCCAGCACCTATGGCACAAGGCCCTACAGAGAATATATTTGGTTTACAATATTAAAGAACACTTCAAATAATAGGAAGTAGAAATATCATGAAGTATCTTCTTAAGCCTAAAGAAGACTGCCTCTGGATTTGAAGAGAAAACCTTGAAGATATATTCACTGATACACAAAAGGTTCTCTTTGAACCTCATCTTCAATCTGGAATGAGCTTATCAGTCAATGACGCCTGACTGAGCCTTGGGGAAATGAGATCAATGTTCTCGAGAATGTCCCTTCTTCTAAAAGTCATTACAATGTTCGATTGATTCTTTCATATTTTGTGTTATGTATTCTCCCTCCTATTAGGGCAAACAAATTATCCTTTATATGACAAGGATGTCTAATGGTCTATTCCGAGGTCTCATAAATGTCATAAGCACATTCCTAATCCGCATTCGATGATTAGACCCTTAGACGATGACATTATATGCAGACAACGCATTTCAAAAAATCTTGGTCTATCTCGACGATATGAACACCATCTCAAGGACAGAACTAGCCGTCTTATCAATCAAGCTGATACAACTCTTTAAGTCTTCTGAGATATTCCCCTCGAATAGATATCTTGATGATATGAAAACTATCTCGATGACAGAACTTCTTGTCTCAGTGACTTGTTCAGTTACATAAAAATATGGTCTTCTCATCGATATCGTCGTGAACATCTTGACGATATGGAACTTCTCAACTTCATCCCTTATCTCCATAATATCTAGCTGCCTTCAGGACGACACATCTCCTTCATGATGATATTTGACTTAGCTAGCCCTTCTGGAGTCTTATCAACAATATCGTCGTGTGATACTTGTTGTTATAATGATATCGTCGTGTTATACTTGTTGTCATGATGATATCTTGACTTAGTTGTTTCTCATTTTCACAATGATATTGTCGTGTGTACTTTATTGACACAATGACATCATCGTGTTCTTCTTATTGTCACGATGATTCTTGACTGATTTCTTCAATTATCTTCTGTAAGTGATCTTAATGATATCATCGTGTGTACCTTGTTGACACGACGAAATATTCCTGAGTCATTTTTGCTTTGTTGGGAAAATGATTTATCTTAACCCCTAGAAATGAGTAGAAAATGAGTTCTCAGAGTGAAAAATTACTTTAAGTAAATTATGCGTCAAATAGTAATCGACGCAACGTCGAAGTGTAGTCGACGCATCTCTCATACTGATTCGAAGTAACTCTAAACAGAATTCAACGCAACCAAAGTCGACGTAACTCTGATTTCTAGTCGACGCACCCAGTAAAGTCGACGCACCTCTATCGACGGTCCTTCCATATTTTCTTCTCGACGTCTAGCCAAGCTGAAATCAACGCTTACGTCGAATAATAATCGACACACGTCGATTTCTTTGACAGATTCAAAAACACGCCAGATCTCTTTCCTTCTTTCTGTAGATCTGAATTTTATGGAATAATATTATTCTTTTCTAGCCGTTCTGAATCAGTCTTTCCTTCTAAATGATTCTTGGCTAATTTTATTAAGATTATTATGGACATTATTTAAAAATAAAATGATCTCTTTCCTTCTACAGATATAGTGATTATGGAAACTTTTCTCTCTTGCTATTTCTCTGTCTGCTAATTGATTATTCTCCTATAGCAATATTTTTGAATAAACAGAGCTATAAATACACAAGGAGGTCGGCAAAGAAAACAAGAAGCGATCCACTCCATCCATTTGAAAAAGAGGAAAAGCTCCCAAGTGAAAAGTGAGAAAGCTGAGAAAAGTGAAAGAGTGCTGCAGCAAAGAAAAAGCCTTCTTCTTCTCCTCCTTCTGAAGCCATACAGCTGAAAGCTCTCACTGAAAGAGAAAAGGGCTTTCAATCTCCTTCTCATTATAGAAGAGAGATTTCATTCACTATACTTGTGCTTCTAATCTTCTTGCTAGGAAGAAGATTCTTTCTTGCTTCAATTGGTTTTCTTCTACTTCTTCTTTTTTATTCTTATTCCATTTTCAAATTGTGTAAAAGAGTTTTTAGAATCTCTCTTCAAAAAATTCAGTTGTAGTGGTTCTAAGAGTCTCCTTATCAAAAGACTCAGGCTGGTTCTAAGAGTCTCCTTAACAAAAGACTCAGTGCAAGATAGTGAATTCCTACCAAGGGGGTAGAAGAGTGGATTACCCAAAGTTTGGGGAACCACTATATTTCTTTGTGTTGTGCTGTGATTCTTCTTGCTATTTCTTTCTTTATTTGCTTAATTCTTGTTGGTGTGTGGGAAGCTTAAATCTGTGAATATTACACATATATATATATTTATTAACTTTGCACAAAATATTTTTAAATCTTTATTCACCCTCCTCTATAGAATTCTAGTGAGGTTAACTGTGCACTTTCAATTGGTATCAGAGCTAGGTTGATCAAAAAGGGGTAACTCCTTGATCAGAAAGATCCTACCTCATATATATATAAATTTCTAAAAACTTTTTATGGCACAAATCAAAGATTATGCTTCCACCAGACCTCCAATTTGTAACCTTGAAAAGTTTGCACTTTGGAAAACAAGAATTAGGATTTTTGTAAACTCTATTGATGGAGAACTATTTGATGTTATTATGACAGGTCCTCCCAAGCCATTCAAGAAGGACTCAAGTGGAGAGGTCACCCAAACACTTGCTCTAAGGGCTGAATGGACAGATGAAGAAAAGAAAGCCCAAGCATGTGATGCCAAGGCTATGAATATCTTAGTCTCAACCCTCTCAGATGAAATCTTACAAAAGATTGCTGAATGTGGGTCAGCTAAGGAAATATGGGAAGTTCTCACTAAAATGGTAGAAGGGAGTGTTGATGAGAGAAAGGATAAAAAGGCATTACTCATCTCTCAATATGAAAACTTCCAGAAGAAAGATAGTGAAAGTGTTGCTGACATGTATGCCAGATTTAGCCTCATAATAAATGAGTTAAGAACACTTGAGAAGGTCATATCCCTCACTGAGATAAATGAGAAATTGCTGACTTGCTTCCATAGCTCTTGGGACTCAAGAATCTGGCCAATTAGAGACTACAGAAGGCAAAAATAAATCTCAACAGATGTCCTGTTGGGTAAATTAAGATCCTATGAACAGTTGTTGAAAACAAGAGCTGAGAAAGAAGAGAAAGAAAAGAGTCCTCCACCCTCAAAGGAAAAGAGTATTGCCTTAAAAGCTACTGCAGGTGAACCCTCTACAAGTGATGAGGAGCTGATCAGTCTACTGGCCAGAAGGTTCAAGAAGTCGATCAAAACAGAAGGATCCAGAAGGAGAGACTCAAAAACTAGGTATGACAAAACTCCTACTAAAGAGATTATATGTTACTCTTGCAGGAAACCTGGACACATTGCACCAGAATGCCCTAAAGCGATCAGTAATAAGAAAGATCTGAAAAGAACAGATCTAAAAAAAAGAAGAAAGAGAAAAGATTTATTGCTCAATCATGGAGTGATTCAGAATCTGAAGAAAGTACCTCATCTGAAAATGATCAAGAAGAGGCTAAGCAAGAGGAGACCTGTTTGATAGCTACTGAGAAGCCTGAAGATAAATCTCTAGTAAATACATTTGATGATATAGATTTTTCCTCTACTGATTTCAAAAATAGTTTCAAAGAATTTTGTTTAGATCAAGTAAAATCTGAGAAAGAAATAAAAGAACTACGAAATGAATTGAACAATCTCAAACAAATGGATACACAATATAAAAACTATGAGCTCAGTCAAGAACTCTCTAGATCAGAGGAGCAACTAAATAAAATCAATACTGAAAATCAAACACTAAGAAATGAGCTAGCAAAGGCAAAAGCCTTTGAAGATTCCCTAAATGGCAGAAGTCAAAAGCTCAAGATTATCTCTGAAAATCTCACTGATAGATTTAGACAACTAGAGTTTAATTCTGATTTAGAACCCAGACCTCAATCATCCAGCAAATCTGTCTGGAGACATCCTATGCACTTCACTAGGAAGAATCATCTGATAGGAGAAAATTCACAAGAAAATCCAAAAATAACTACTATTTTTAATAAAAATAATTGTACTATATATGAAGGAATCCTAGGTAAATATCCTCAGAAAAGAAATAAATGTACGTCGAGTTCTACTCAACGCAACTTCAATGATGCATCGATTTCTAATCAACGCATACACCAAAGTGCGTTAACTTCTACACGACGCAACTATAAACATACATCGAATTCCTATCGACGCAACCAATCTGACAGGAATCTCTCTTTTTCCAAAAAGTCTTCTCAATCCATTTCCTTTTATTATGAATACTATATCTGCAATATTACCAAAGACTGCTGGTATGATAAGCCAACACTTCTAAAGAAGAAAGGGTACTCTGAAAGACCCACTTATTCTTTCATTGAACCTTTTACTATTGGAAGGAAGGGACCCCAGCTTAGCAGGGTCCAAACTAATGTTTAAATCTTATGTGCAGGTGTATCACATCTTCAGGCTGGTATGGTACTTGGAAAGTGGATGCTCCATGCACATGACAGGGTACAAAAATCTATTAACCAACTTTGAGGATACACTTGGACCACCAGTGACTTTTGGAGACTCTAGCTGTGGGCAAACCAGGGGCTTTGGAGATTTCAAAGAAGGGAAAGTAACCTTTAAGAATGTGGCAGTAGTCAAAGGACTAAAACACAATCTGATAAGTATAAGTCAGATATGTGACAGTGGTAAGTATGAGGTAAAATTTACCAAACTAGTTTGCCATGTTATTGATGTCATGACTGGTGCCATTGTACTCAATGGAATAGGAAAAGGGAAAGTATATATAGTAGACTTTAGCTCCACACACACAGAGATTTGTTTGTTCAACAACATTATTGATAAAAGTGAATTATGGCATAGGAGGCTGGGCCATTTAAACTATAAAACCATTAGTGAATTAGCAAAGAATAACCTAGTCAGAGGCCTACCAAAGGGTAGGTACTCTAAGGATTCTCCATGTAGACCTTGCCAACTAGGAAAACAGACCAAATCATCCTTCAAACCAATTGGTAAAGATGACTCCCCTAGGATTCTCTACTTACTGCACATGGATCTCTTTGGACCTATATCCACTCAGAGCTTAGGTGGAAAGTCTTATACCCTAGTCATTGTGGATGACTATTCTAGATATAGCTGGGTATTCTTTCTAAGGGCTAAGTCTGAAACCCACAAGATTCTCTCAAGATTCATAAGACAGATCCAATCTGAATTAAATACTCATGTTTCCATTATCAGAAGTGATCATTGGACTGAATTTGAAAATCAGTTAATCTGTAGTTTCTGTGAGGTTGAAGGTATCAAACAAAGCTTCTCAGCACCTAGAACTCCTCAACAAAATGGAGTTGCTGAAAGAAAGAATAGAACCTTAATTGAATCAGGAAGGGCCTTGCTTGCAGAACCAGGATTACCAAAAACCTTATGGGCTGAAGCAGACAACAATGTAAACAATGTTCTGAATAGAAGCCTCATACATAAAACTAAGCTAAAAACTCCATATGAGCTTCTGAAGGGAAAAACACCCACTGTTAGATACTTTAAGACTTTTGGATGTACTTGCTTTACACTAAACAATGGGAAAGATCATCTTGCCAAGTTTGACAAGAAGTCTGATGATGGGATATTTCTGGGGTACTCATCATCTAGTAAAGCTTATAGGTGTTATAACAGGAGAACTCTCAAAATTGAAGAATCCATGCATATTATATTTGATGAAACTAACATGCTTTTTAAGGGGGAGAAAACTTCCACCAGTCCTTTTCCACAGGAAAACAGCTGCATAGAGACTCAGCTTGAACAACTGACTCCAGAGAACACAGACACTGGGAGAGAAAACCAGCTGCAGGAACCAAGTGAGGAATCTGAACAAGAACATGAAGAAGATTCAGAAAAGAGCAATCAAAACCAACTCCCACAAGAGAACATGATTCAAGAAGAACAGGTGGGAAATGATCCTATCATTAATGAGGAAGAAGAGCCTCTGACAAATCCAAGCAGGACGGGAATCAATATGAAAAATCATCCACAATCCCAAGTAATTGGAGACCCCAATACTCGAGTAAGAACAAGACACCAAGTCTCCAGTGGAATGATGCTCCAATGCTTCTTATCACAAGTTGAACCAAAAAAGTTTGAAGAAGCAAATTGTGATCCTCACTGGATTATAGCTATGCAAGAATAACTAAGCCAATTTGAGAGAAACAAGGTATGGAACTTAGTTGAGAGACCAAGAAACTACCCAGTTATTGGTACAAAGTGGTATACAGAAACAAACAAGACTCCACTGGAGTAATCATCAGGAACAAGGAAAGACTTGTAGCACAAGGGTACAGACAAGAAGAAGGAATAGACTACAACCAAACCTTTGCTCCAGTAGCCAGATTGGAAGCAATCAGACTTTTTCTTGCCTATGCAGCTTTCATGAAGATGAAAGTCTACCAGATGGATGTCAAGAGTGCTTTTCTGAATGGTGACCTTCAAGAAGAGGTGTATGTAGAGCATCCACCAGGTTTTATCCATCCCTCCTCTCCTGACTATGTTTATAGACTTAACAAAGCACTTTATGGCCTTAAGCAATCACCTAGAGCTTGGTATGACACTCTCTCCAACTTTCTTATAGAAAACTCTTTTGAAAGAGGAAAAGTAGATAAAACACTTTTTACCAGAACCCACAAGAATCAACTCCTTCTAGTTCAAATATATGTAGATGACATCATCTTTGGCTCAACTCATCCCAAACTCTGTAAAAGATTTGCTAATCTAATGAAATCTAAATTTGAAATGAGTAGTATGGGAGAACTCTCTTATTTCTTAGGGCTACAAGTAAAACAAAGCAGTGATGGGATCTTTATCTCACAATCTAAATATACTAAAGAATTAATCAAAAAGTTTGGCATGGAATCAGCTTCTACCATGAAAACACCTATGGCAACTAATGTCATTATAGAAAAGGATGATAAGGAAAAATCAGTAAATTAAAAGACATATAGGGCAATCATAGGATCCCTTCTCTATCTAACAGCTAGCAGACCTGACATTATGTTTGCCACATGCATATGTGCTCGATTTCAGGTTGATCCAAAAGAATCCCATCTCTCCTCTGTAAAAAGGATTCTTAGATACCTAAAGGGAACACCTGATCTAGGTCTATGGTACCCAGCAGAAACCAACTTTGAATTGATAGGTTTCTCAGATGCTGACTATGCTGGTTGTAGGATTGATAGAAAAAGCACATCTGGCACTTGCCAATTCCTAGGTGACAGTCTGATTTCATGGTTCAGTAAGAAACAAACTTCAGTCTCAACCTCAACAGCTGAAGCTGAATATATAGCTGCTAGAAGCTGTTGTTCACAAATCCTATGGATGCAAAATCAGCTTCTTGACTATAAATTGGAAGTCAATAACTCTAAAATCTATTGTGATAGTTCTAGTGCTATATCCATAGCATCCAACCCAGTCCTTCATAGTAGAACCAAACATATAGAAATCAGACATCACTTTCTTAGAGACAATGTCGAAAAAGGCAGGATAACCTTAGAATATATTCTTACAGACAGTCAAAGAGCAGACATTTTTACCAAACCCTTGGATGAAACTAAGCATACTTCATCAACACCTTAGGAATGCTTGATGGAAGCTTATAAACATCATTGTTGGGCAAATCTAAAAGAGGTCAACAAAACTAAGAAAGCACTTGAAAATATGACGATTACCTATCGACGCACCGTTAAGAAGCCCTCAACGCTGGCATTGATTTCTTACAGGCAAAGATACGTCGATCCTTTCTTGACGGACCGTCGACTTCATGATAAAACTAGAAACAAATATTTCCTTCTTCTTTTGGCGATTGGATTACCTAATATACCTCGATTTCTGTTTCCTTTTCGACGTCTCACCTTCTTTAAATAATACCTTTTATTTCATAACTCCTACTCTCCTAAACCGCCAAAAACTTCATCTTCTACCTTTCTCTCTGCATCAATGGCGCCGACTCCTGCTCAATCTGCCATCATCAAAGCGAAGAATGATGCCCTGGAAAAACTTGTGAATGAATTTCAGTCACGACTGATCATTTTCTCCAACGAGTGTGCCTCCATGCTAACCACTTGTGAAGCCAAACTGACCGACATCTCTGCATCTCTTCCCGAGCTTCATATTCTTCTTCAAGAACAAAATCTGTCGCCAAAAGGGTTTATATCCTTTCTGCAGGATATAATCTAGGGGGAGAGTTGCTCCAGAAACCCCTCCAATCAGGTTCTCTATTACTCTTAAGCTTCATATTCTTCTCTATTACTCTTAAGCTCAGGGTTAATTCTTCTCCAATCTCTAAACCCTAAACTCCGTTTCTTACTATAGGCACAAATCTTCTCCACTCACTCTGATTACACCTTCAAGGAGAAACATCCCTTTGGTATATCCTCATCCTACCATACAGAAGGAGACCATGCTTTGGATTCAACATTCAAAGCAGATGCCCCATATGTTCAGGGGGAGATTGCTGTAACAAAAAATACAGAAGTCCAGGGGGAGGAAGAAGCAGCTACTTCTGATGACTGGAAAGGGCAAGTCTGGATTGATGCACCCCTCTGTGTGGAAGAATATCAGTATCACTCTCCTGGCTTCTCTGCCAGTCACATCAAACTTAGGACACCTCTACTTGAGGATGTTCCTCCAGAAGAAATTGAAGGAGAAAAACATTCTTCAGCAGAGTCTACCCTACCTGAGGACATTCTACCTCCTGTTGTAGAACAAACTCCTCCTCCTGCAAAAGTTCCTTCTCCACCTTATCTTCCCAAAGAAAAAACTCCACCTCCTCTACTACCTTTATCTCCACCATCAACAAAACTTACTTCTACCAAGCAGTTTAAAGCACCTACTTAAATCTTACCTAGGCAAAGTCCAAGAGGACAAATGAAAAGAAAAAGAGAGGTCTAAGGTTGACAACAAGGGACCATCTGAACCCAAACCTACACAAAAGAGAGTGAAACCTCAAGGCATTACAATAGAAATGATTGATGAAAAGGCAGCAATTATCATTAGCAAGGGTTATTCCATAAATGACAGTCTCCTTGATGCTGAAAAGAGCTTGGCAAAACTGCACACAATTATCAGAAATGTTCAGGAGCATCCTGATAGAGCCAGACCCTACATTTTTGAAGCTGTTGAACAATTATCAAAGAAACTCTACTCTGCCTTTGTTAATTTCATGTATAACAAGAAGTTCTTAATTTAAACCTTGTGAAAGATACTTACTTGTTTATATGATGTCTTTCTTTTCTGATGAATGCTTGACAAACTTCTTTAATATATCAAGGTATTCCTTAGACAAAAGGTAAAATTTCTCTTTGAATAGGGTTAAGAAAAATAGGGGGAGATTGTTGGGAAAATGATTTATCTTAACCCCTAGAAATGAGTAGAAAATGAGTTCTCATAGTGAAAAATTAGTTTAAGTAAAATATGCGTCGAATAGTAATCGACGCAACATTGAAGTGTAGTCGACGCATCTCTCATACTGAGTCGAAGTAACTCTAAACAGAATTCAACGTAACCAAAGTCGACGTAACTCTGATTTCTAGTCGACGCACCCAGTAAAGTCGACGCACCTCTATCGACGCTCCTTCCATATTTTCTTCTCGACGTCTAGCCAGGCTGAAATCGACGCTTACGTCGAATAATAATCGACGCACATGGATTTCTGTGACAGTTTCAAAAACACGCCAGATCTCTTTCCTTCTTTCTGTAGATCTGAATTTTATGGAATAATATTATTCTTTTCTAGCCGTTCTGAATCAGTCTTTCCTTCTAAATGATTCTTGGCTACTTTGATTAAGATTATTATGGACATTATTTGAAAATAGAATAATCTCTTTCCTTCTACAGATATAATGATTATGCAAACTTTTCTCTCTTGCTATTTCTCTGTCTGCTAATTGATTATTCTCCTATAGCAATATTTTTGAATAAACAGAGCTATAAATACACAAGGTGGTCGGAAAAGAAAACAAGAAGCGATCCACTCCATCCATTTGAAAAAGAGGAAAAGCTCCCAAGTGAAAAGTGAGAAAGCTGAGAAAAGTGAAAGAGTGCTGCAACAAAGAAAAAGCCTTCTTCTTCTCCTCCTTCTGAATCCATACAGCTGAAAGCTCTCACTGAAAGAGAAAAGGGCTTTCAATCTCCTTCTTATTATAGAAGAGAGATTTCATTCACTATACTTGTGCTTCTAATCTTCTTGCTAGGAAGAAGATTCTTTCTTGCTTCAATTATTTTTCTTCTACTTCTTCTTTTTTATTCTTATTCCATTTTCAAATTGTGTAAAAGAGTTTTTAGAATCTCTCTTCAAAAAATTCAGTTGTAGTGGTTCTAAGAGTCTCCTTATCAAAAGACTCAGGCTGGTTCTAAGAGTCTCCTTAACAAAAGACTCAGTGCAAGATAGTGAATTCCTACCAAGGGGGTAGAAGAGTGGATTACCCAAAGTTTGGGGAACCACTATATTTCTTTGTGTTGTGCTGTGATTTTCTTCTTGCTATTTCTTTCTTTATTTGCTTAATTCTTGTTGGTGTGTGGGAAGCTTAAATCTGTGAATATTACACATATATATATATTTATTAACTTTGCACAAAATATTTTTAAATCTCTATTCACCCCCCCTAGAGAATTCTAGTGAGGTTAACTGTGCACATTCATGCTTGATCTCAATAAATTATATTTAGAATGTACGATGTCCTAGCCTTCTCATATCACATCAAATGAACATCATATACAAATTGTACTTATCATTAACATATGGACTTCTCCAAATTTGGAACATTGTGGGCAGTGTTCCCAACACAAGTCAACCCCAAAGTCAACAATGGTCAAACGTAGGCATAAAGAGAGAAATTGGGTGCCAAGTCCAATTCCAATGGGTTGGGGACATGGCATAAGGCCCATTCTGCAGCCCAATGCTAGATTACCACACTTTCCCTCTGAATTTGAAAGGGGGAAACATGTATGGGTGCAAATTCAAGATTTCTCCCAATTTCAAATAAGGACAAAGAGGAAAATGGGGATTGAGTGCCACTTGGCCCTCCACTCCTCTTCCCAAGATCTTCACGAAGCTCGCTCAGTGATTCCCAGCCAAATTCCAGAAAAATTGGTGACAAATGGCAACAAGGAGGAGCTTCTTATGCTTTGCCAAAATCACCACAATCGCTGGTATGGTTTAAGCCCCAATACCCCATTTCGACCTCACCATCACCTTCAGAGAGCTCCAAAGAGACGATCTAGTGCCTTTACTTGTAAAAACCGGTGGAGAATCGCAGGATTGAGCAAGCTCGCCGCAGCTGACAACTACCATGCTGACTCATCGGAATACCCGATTCTGAGTCCTAAATCTGGTTTGTTTCTCCTCCCCTCCCTCTGTGCTAGCATCCTAGGTAGTTTAGATGAAGATTCAAGCTTAATTGAGCATAGATCCATGCTTATCCATGGGGAATTTCAGCCTGAAAAGATCCAGCCACCATCTCATGTAGAGGTGTTTTCCTACCGGCAATCCACCATCAAACGCTAGCCACCACTTTAATGAAGAAATGTCGTCCAGTGTTGTGTCAAGATTTGCGTTGATAAGGATATTATAAACTATAGCTTAATTTAAATCATGTGTATTTCTTTCACACATTGTCCAACATTTTCTAGCTTGATTTTGAGAACCTTAGTTGCAGATCTGGGTTAGGGCTTGAAAATCAATATTGTTAGTCTTGAAGAGACATTTCCAGATTGGCGTTAAACTCACCAAATGGTTGAGTGTATCCCCCGCAATCATCATTTTAGTGGAGGTTGTATTTTATGTGCATGCATGTGTATTTTGTGTATATTGCTCAAAATACACATTGCATGTGGATGAAACTTTATATGTGGATGTAAGATGACAAAATACACAATGTTTGATAAGAGTTTGCCTCTTTGGTTGAAGAATTTTCTTTTCAATGATCCAGACTTGGCATCATTGTATTCAGACCATTTCAAAGCCTTTTTCTTGTCTTTGTCAGAGATTTCTTCCTCCTCATTTTGACCGCAGGAGGGAATTTGTAAGGCTTTATCTATTTTTGCAGAAGTTATTTTTACTCTTTCTTCTCCTATCTTGGATTTGAGGGATAACATGGAAGTGAATAACTTTACATTGCCAAACCATTCCAAAACTTCAGTTCTGAGAATGACAGTTGGTTCAGAAAGAAGAAACTCCAGACCTTGGTCTTCCAGGAGTTGGATTACTCCCTTTATCTCTTCTGGAGCATGGGCAAACCCATTCCTTACAATTTCATATCCCTCCAGAAGGTCATTAGAATTCTTTGGCGCCATTCCTTCACAGTATCGACACACTG
Organism: Dactylorhiza incarnata; assembly: GCA_033032865.1. Classification (NCBI taxonomy): domain Eukaryota; kingdom Viridiplantae; phylum Streptophyta; class Magnoliopsida; order Asparagales; family Orchidaceae; genus Dactylorhiza; species Dactylorhiza incarnata. The sequence continues at coordinate 9,313,622 of JAWHQI010000075.1, read as the reverse complement.
AGACGAAAGGGAAGTTGGGACATCTCGGTAGCTAGGGAATAAGGATTTTGTAACAGTCAATAATCAATACTGGTCTATTTATGGGCACTTGCTTAGGGTTTTGTTTAGCCCTTATTATGTAGGATTAGTAGACTTAGTAATTTATATAAATTTTGACGACCTTTATTTTAATTGGAAGAAATTCTACAGAATACTCCCAGTCTCAGCGGAACCGCTGAGACAAAAACCTTAACCGCTGGGACAGTGAACTGTCAACCGCTAGGACAATGTGGTTGCCTCAGCGGTTCAGCAGAGATCTTTCCCAGCTGTCTCAGTGGCTCAGCTAAAGCAATAACTCCTGTTTAACTAACAAATCATTAATCCATTTAAGGTCGGGTTGGTTGATGTCCTAATCATGTCAGTAGGAGTATTGATATGACAATATTTTGAATCATCACAGAACATGTATAATATCATAGATGATTGAAAGAAGGAAATATTTGACACTATTCAATATTTAACATTCCTAGTTCAATCTTGAAGGCATTAAATTTGGCTTCATCCAATGGCTTTGTAAAAATGTCAGCAACTTGATTGTCAGTGGGGACAAATTCATGGCAGATGTCTTTACATTTAACACGTTCTCTTATAAAATGATATCTTATCTCTATGTGCTTAGTCCTGCTGTGAGAGATTGGATTTTTATCAATAGAGATAGCACTGGATGAGTCACAATATAGAGGAGACTCACTTACCATGAGGTTGTAGTCCTCTAGATGATGTTGTATCCATAATAATTGTGTACATCAACTTCCTGTAGCAATATATTCAGACTCAACAGTAGATGTTGCAATACTTGTCGGCTTTTTGCTGCTCCATGATATCAGCCTCCTTCCTAGGAATTGACAAGTTCCACTGGTGCGTTTCCTGTCTTCTTTTCATCCTGCAAAATCTGCATCTAAAAATCCAATTAGTTCTGTTGGGAACAGTGCCCAGCAATGTTCCTGATTTGAAGAAGTGCTCAACTCAATGATAAGTGCAAGTTGTATTTAATGTCACATCTAGTTCATGCTTTCAGAGATGAGACAATATGTCTAGTAGTTCAATAACCTGCCTAAGTATAATATCATCGAAAAAGGCTGGACATATCGTCGACAAGTACAGGCACATCGTTGAGATGATGGGCAAAGAAAAGAAGAATGATTGTGTCTGTGTCGTCGAAAAGGGATCAAGCGTATCGTCGACAATTGCAGTCATATCGTCAACAACACGCAGAGCTAGGCAGAATGGTGATATCATTGTGACATCTACACGATGATATCAGAAAGTCGAAGATGGAGAATAAGACTCAAAGACGTGGCCGTCAAGAAGCCTTGACGTCGATAAGGCTAAGTCAGAATGAATGTCGTTGAAAAGGCAATGGGAAGATCAGTGTCGAAGATATCGTTAACAAGAAATTGTATCGTCGATAAGGCCAAAGAAGAACAGATAGGGTCGAGAAGAAGCCTTGTCATCGGAAAGGCTAAGTGTGACTGATGGCGTTGGACATCGTCGTAAAGAAGGCGTGATGTCGAGAAGACTGAAGGAGGTCAGTTGAAGACAAGTGGTTGCTAAAGTATAGTCTATCGACATGATATTGTTTATGTCGTCGACAAGATAAAGTTGTTACAGCGATATCAAGTAGACAAGAAGATCGCGACGACATTAGTTAGATGACTTCATGTCGTCTTAAGTACAAAAGCAGAAGTGATGTCCCGTATCGTTGAGATGTCACTATCTGATGAACAATTGAAGAAGAGACTAGTTCAAGGCATCGACAAAGTCCTGTCGTCGAGATATTATCCATGTCGTCATAACAATGGAAATATCGTAGAGACAATTTCAAAAGTAGCCGGACGCGCTGTCAGCAATTAATGCCGCCGCCTGATTGTCCAATCAGCGCATGCTCTTGAGGGATGGACGTCTGACAGTAAAGGACATCATATGTGACCATTAAGCGGCTCATCCGTCCTATAAAAGGGAGTAGTGATGCCCTAGAAAAGGTGAGAAAGGAACGAAAAAGAATCCCGCCTAGCAATACAACAGTATAAGCGGCGATGAAGAAAGAAAGTAGGGAAGAACAAAACGATCATTCTGTATTCTTCAAGTTGCAGTCAAGTTTCATCATCTGCTAAGAATCATTCAAGAAAGGTAGCCAGACAACATCAGGCAAGTGGAAGAAAGCTTGAAGAAGATTTGTGCCGTTCAGATTCAAAATCAGAAGCATCTTCTTCAAGATAAGAAGCCGATCTCCATCAGGAATAAGAAACAGTTTTCATTACTGTAAATCTTTCATTGTAAGGCTTGCGGGCCAAAGTTGTAAGATCTATTTTCAGATATTAGTGTCAAGCTTGAGGGCTTGAGATCTGTGAGGCTTGAGGTCTAGGGCAGAGAACTTGCGGGTCCAAACTTGTTGAGCTTTGCGAGCTCAGGTGCAGTGAAGGGGCTTGCGGGCCTAGGATGTAGGCAAGAGTTGCGGGTCTGTGATGTGTAGGGTTTGAGGGCCTGAGTGTCGAGCTTGCGGGCTCGGGTGTATTGAAGGGGCTTGAGGGACTTTTGGGTACGAACGTGTCGAGCTTGTGGGCTCGGGTGCAGTGAAGGGGCTTGCAGCCCTAGGCTGCAGGGACTTGCGGGTCCGAGGTGTAAGGCTTGCGGGCCAGAGACATTGGCGGAGTTTGCCGAGCCTAGCACACTGCTAGGTAGGCGCAGAGGGAAAGATGACTACTCAAAACACCCTGTCTTGAGGAACCTCTATAAGTTCATGTGTGTTTTATGTGTTGTACTTTACTAATCTATAGATCAATTAACCAGAAAACAAGAACACCTAAAGGGGACAGAATAATTTGAAAAAACCTATTCAACCCCCCCCCCCCCCCCTCTAGGTGACAAGTTGACACCCAATAACTAATAAGTGGTATCAGAGGGAGGTTGTTCAAAGAAAAGCTTAACAACTTGAACAGATCTACTCTTGGGTGTATCAAATCAGCTGATTATCATATCCTAACTCTTTGGAGAAAGTCAAAAGATCTGACATCAGGGAGTTCAGATCCTTAAGAGAAAGCAGCTGGAGCTCTTCATATATTAAAGAAGAAAGGAGTATAGGGATCAGAGCACCCCTGATTACTTCAGACAGTGAATCAGATGATGAAGAATGCTCTGTAGCCAAAGAAAGGATAAGAGCACCTTTGACTCTCACAGACTGTGACTCTAAGGATGAGTAAGTCTTTGGGTTGATGGCTATATCAGATGAAGAAAATCATGATAAATCACATCATGATCAGGTATGCATCACTCACACATCTTTACTACCTGCTTCAATTAAGAAGACTAAGAGTGCATCAGATGATTGCTCATCCTCTGAAAATGATGCAGAAGAATGCTCATCATGCAATAATAAGAACCATGTTGATCTAATAGAACAGTTTGGTGATCTCTTGGCTGCTCTGAGAAAGAGCAAAAAGCTTGTTAGGAAGCAAGCTAAGGAGCTAGAATCACTCAGACCCATTAAGGCTGAGATGAATGAGGAAATGGGTATGTCCCACAATGAGGGCACCAACTCCTGTGAGCTCAAGAAAATCATTGGCAAGCTTCATGATGAAAGAACCCAATGGGAAGAACTCATTAGGAAGCTTGAGAATGATCTCCGTAAGGAGAGAAGCTTAGTGGATCAATTCTCTAAGCCCAAAACTATACTGCTCATCATTGACACCTTCTCCTCCTATAGAAATAAGAAGGGATTGGGTTTCAAAGAAAGGGCAACAGGTGCTGGGAATGGAGAAAAGGGGAAAACTGAAGCTGAGCATCATACCACCTTTCAGAAGGTAGTACTTCCCTCTAACAAGTATGACCAGGACAGTGTCTATGGTCACTGGATGAATGAAAGCTCCAATAGCTTGGGAAATGCTCCTAACTATGGGAGGAGAAAGGGCATGGGGATGAGTGCATTGAAGGCTCCCCATGAGGAAATCCAAATGGCCCATCATGGACCGTTTGTGTTTGGTGACTCAGCCCCCACCTTCAAGGGTAAAGGAGCAACATCTTCCCAATCTCTTCCAGATAAGAAGCAGACTGGTAGCACCAGTACAATCAACTCTCACTTGATCATATCTGATGCCATCAACACCATGTCAGCTACCAAGTTGTCATCTGTTGCTAACAAATAGATAAAGTCAAGAAGAAATAATTATACTAGAGCAGCAAGTCAGCTCTTGGCTGAGAGAAATAGGCATAAGCATTGTGATTCTCCACCCACCTCAAAAATTGCTCAGAAAAGAAGGTACAACATCCATGAATGTTGGTGATGTGGTAAAGTGGGACACTTTGCCATTGACTATTGGCACAACCTAGTGTGCCTAGTGCAAAGGAGAGACCTCGTGGAAGGGCTGAGGTGAGTAGAAGAATTCCTTATTATACTAACAAGAACCTAGGACCCAAGTCACCTTGGGTTCCTAAGGGATATTAAAATCTATCTTGCAGGGTAGTCCATTTAGCCAATCAAAAGCAAACAAGGATAATGGACAATAAGTGATCCAGGCTTAACTCTAGACTAAGAAAAACCTCACCACATGCCAAGATGCACTGGTCAAGGGGGAGCCACTAGCTCAAGAAGATATAAAAGCTAAGGTGAAGGTAACTATGTTGATGTTCAATACATAACCTCATTCTTATCACTTTGTTTAAGGTAATTTGTACTTGAGTAAGCAAAATCTATCACTCAAGGAATATATATGTATGGCACTGCTAAATAATTGCACTGATCATACAAAAGAGTGAAAAAGAACAATATCGTTTTGAACACAAAACCATATCGTCGAAATGATGATGGGTATCATCGGAATGAGTCCTCGATATCAAATTTGCGTCACGACGATACCTAATCATCAATGGAATCTTAAATAGACCTGGGCTTAACCAATCATTATAGCTAAACTCGAGTTAATTAGACATTTAACAAATGACACTTCGACTTCCAACTCGGAAACTATAAATAAAGTCAAACGTCTTAAGGTTAAAACATTTTCTACATTAGCCCTAAAAAGACGTTGTGCTCTCTACGCCTTCGAAGAGTGAACGAGTCGACTAATCTAGAATCCTCTCCGATCAAGTAAGAAATGGCGCCAAAGAAGGAAGTATTCCTCTTTGAAGGAAGTGAAGTGGTGATGAATGGTTTCATGGAAGGACCAGAAGAGATTCAAAATGCTATCAAGCTATTGGACGTCGTCGGTATGGAATTTTCCCTCTCCGAACCAACAGTGATACTCAAAAGAGAAGTGTTGGAGTTCTACTTGAGTGTCAAGGGTGGCTCAAAAGGAACATCTGTGAAAAGCGTAATCAATGGGATAAAGGTCAAAGTGAATCCTAAGAGGCTGGCCAGGGCACTTCAGTTGCCGGCCTATGCCAAGGGGGAGGAAGATGAAAAGGTCACCCAGGAAGACCTCAATAGAGCTCTGGATTGGTGCGGACACTCCAGCAAGGCCCATGGGTCCCTGGAAAGGAAGAGCTTTAATCAACAAGGAAAACTTGTGGCAGATATAGTAGGTAAAGCCCTCCTCTGCAAAGTAGGGTCGCATGATAGGATATCCAAGCCCATGTTCGAGATAATGGCAAGGATAATCCTAAGTTAAAAGACCAACTGGGGTCAGCAAATTTTCAAGAGGATACAAGAAAGATTTCAAGCTCCAGATCTGGGAAGAATTCTATCACTATATTTTCTGCTATCCTACCCTGAAAGCTTTAACAAAAAGTATGGAGTAAAAATTCATCACATGAGAAGGATGGACATCAAAATCCTTGACAGGTGGGAGAAAACTCTGACTAAGCATCCCAAGCAGCTGAAGACTGCAGAGGAGGTGAAGAGGAAGGCAGAAATATCATCAGAAGAAAGCGAATTAGGCAACAGCTCAGACTCGTCTGACTCTGAAGTGTCTGCAGAGAAAAGAAATGTCTCCCCTCAGACCTCTGCCTTAATTCTAGGACTCGAAACAATGGCAACAACAGGAACTGAGCAAGAGGATGCTGAGACTTAGGGGGAGAAGAATGGTGAACTCCCTGCTCGAATGTAAGAAGTGATCAATAAGATCATTGGGGTTGAGGATGCTGTCCATCATGGATCAGTAGACCAAGAGGACCCAAGTAAAGATTCCCAAGAAGAGAAGCTAGAGGATTCTGCTGATGAGACTAGCAAAAATCTGCCAAGTACTGAAAGGGAAAAAGGGCCAAACCATTCACCCATAAGAAAATCTCTATCTCCAATAATTGAAGGGAATGAAGAAGAGGAACCAGAACAAGCTAGTTCATCTCCAGAGAATAGACTAATGGAGCTCTCACTATTATCTCAAATAAAGATGCTCATGGAAGAGCAAATATTAAAAATAGAAAGCTATGTTACCTCTGCTGTCCGGGAACTGAAAAAGGAACTATCTGCTGAAACTGAGAGCCTGAGAAATGATGTGGAGAATCTACAAGAGCATACTACCAAAGAGATAGCCCTTACTCATAAGGGTCTATCTATCTTAGGGGTTAATCAGACATTGATTGTCAGCAACATAGAAAAGGCCTACATTGCATCCACCAAGAGGATGGCTGAGCACAAAACTAATCTTCAAGAAAGTCTAGATCACCACAATAAGGATCTGGATAGTCATCTGATTGAAACCAAGAATCACTTGGAAGCAGGAATCCACATGCTCAAAAAAAAAGATATTGGCTTCTGAGGAGAATCTCCAAAGGGGGATATCTGAAGAAGTCATAAAGGGGGATAAATCAATAATAATGGTTAGTGGTGAGCATGCAATCTGGACCACAAATGTCATCAGGGAAGCAATGAATCTTCTTCCTCTACATTAAGATGAGCCTGCTGAAGAGCAACAAACAGATATTCCTGATACTGCCACTGATAATGGTAAAGAGAAGGAAGCACTGGAGGATGAAGAAATAAAAATGAGGAAGAGAAAGTATAGGGAGGAAATGGGGGAAAAGGATGACTATTAAAGATGGAGTCCCAAATCCAGGACCATCATTTTAAACGCATGGGAGCAAGTGAAAGCTAATAAAGGTGAACGATACAATGTATACAGTCCTTAAGAATGGGATTAATATGAAGATCAAGAAGAATCGAGAAGGAGTCACAAGAGGGACAAGCAAGCAGGTAGAATCCCAACTGATGCTCCTGAACCTCTCAAGTATCATCCCAAACCATTTGAATACTTCATCAGACGAGCTGAAAAGGAGCAGGAAGCCAGTGCCAAGAAAGCAGAGGGTGAAGCTGCTATGAGGGAACCAGAGATATAGATTGCCAAATCTTTAAGGGGATAAATGTAGAAATGTCAAAATCATCTGAAAACATTTGGCACTATTTATAAATGAAGTAAAATTCTGTGTTCACTCAATTATAGTTGCAATGTCATCATTATATGCTTATTTGCTTAAAATGTACTTTATCATTGAGTGGGTTATGACTTCTTCAAATAGGGGGAGATTATTGGGAACAGTGCCCAACAGTGTTCCTGATTTGAAGAAGTGCTCGACTCAATGGTAAGTGCAAGTTGTATTTAATGTCACATCTAGTTCATGCTTGCAGAGATGAGACAATATGTCCAGTACTTCAATAACCTGCCTAAGTATAATATCGTCGAAAAAGGCTGGACATATCGTCGACAAGTACAGGCACATCGTTGAGATGATGGGCAAAACAAAGAAGAATGATTGTGTCTGTGTCGTCGAAAAGGATCAAGCGTATCGTCGACAACTGGAGGCATATCGTCAAAAACACGCAGAGCAAGGCAGAATGGTGATATCGTTGTGACATCTACATGACGATATCAGAAAGTCGAAGATGGAGAAGAAGACTCAATGATGTGGTTGTCAAGAAGCCTTGACGTCGAAAAGGTTAAGTCAGAATGAATGTCGTTGAAAAGGAAAGGGAAGATCAGTGTCGAAGATATCGTTGACAAGAAAATGTATCATCGATAAGGCCAAAGAAGAACAGATAGCGTCGAGAAGAAGCCTTGTCATCGGAATGGCTAAGTGTGACTGATGGCATTGGACATCGTCGTAAAGAAGGCGTGATGTCGAGAAGACTGAAGGAGGTCAGTTGAAGACAAGTAGTTGCTAAAGTATAGTCTATCGACATGATATCGTTTATGTCGTCGACAAGATAAAGTTGTTACAACGATATCAAGCAGACAAGAAGATCGCGCCGACATCAGTTAGATGACTTCATGTCGTCTTAAGTAGAAAAGCAGAAGTGATGTCCCACATCGTCAAAATATCACTATCTGATGAAGAATTAAAGAAGAGACTAGTTCAAGGCATCGACAAAGTCATGTCGTCGAGATATTATCCATGTCGTCATAACAATGGAAATATCGTCGAGATAATTTCAAAAGTAGCCGGACGCGCTGTCAGCAATTAATGTCGCCGCCTGATTGTCCAATCAGCGCATGCTCTTGAGGGATGGGCGTCTAACAGTAAAGGACATCATATGCGACCGTTAAGCGGCTCATCTGTCCTATAAAAGGGAACAGTGATGCCCTAGAAAAGGAGAGAAAGGAATGAAAAAGAATCTCGCCTAGCAATAAAACAGTACAAGCGGCGGTGAAGAAAGAAAGTAGGGAAGAACAAAACGATCATTCTGTGTTCTTCAAGTTGCAGCCAAGTTTCATCATCTGCTAAGAATTGTTCAAGAAAGTTAGCCAGTCAACATCAGGCAAGTGGAATAAATCTTGAAGAAGATTTGTGCCATTCAGATTCAAAATCAGAAGCATCTTCTTCAAGATAAGAAGGCGATCTCCATCAGGCAGAAGAAACAGTTTTCATTACTGTAAATCTTTCATTGTAAGGCTTGCGGGCCAAAGTTGTAAGATCTGTTTTCAGATCTGAGTGTCAAGCTTGAGTGCTTGAGATCTGTGAGGCTTGAGGGCTAGGGCAGAGGACTTGCGGGTCCAAACATGTCGAGCTTACGGGCTCGGGTGCAGTGAAGGGGCTTGTGGGCCTAGGCTTTAGGCAAGACTTGCTGGTCTGTGCTGTGTATGGCTTGAGGGCCTAAGCGTCGAGCTTGCGGGCTCGGGTCCAGTGAAGGGGCTTGAGGGCCTATGCTGCAAGGACTTGCAGGTCCAAACGTGTCGAGCTTGCGGGCTCGGGTGCAGTGAAGGGGCTTGCGGGCCAGAGACATTGGCGGAGTTTGCCGAGCCTAGCACACTACTTAGTATGCGCAGAGGGAAAGAGGATAACTCAAGACACCTTTATAAGTTCTTGTGTGTTTTCTGTGTTGTGCTTTACTAATCGATAGATCTATTAACCAGAAAACAAGAACACCTAAAGGGGATAAAATAATTTGAAAAACCTATTCACCCCCCCCCCCCCCCCTAGGTGACAAGTTGATACCCAATAACTAACAAGTTAAAATTCATTGTTCTTTGGGTACCAAAGACCAATATATAGGCTGCCTTTAAGGTATCTTAAGATCCTCTTTGCAGTTGAATAGTGAAATTCCTTAGGGCATGCCTGGTACCTAGCACAAACACATGTAGCATACATAATGTCTGGTCTACTAGCAGTTAGATATAATAGGGATCCAATAATACACCTATACATGGATTAATCAAAGGCCTTGACCTTCTCATCCTTGTCCAGGGAAATGTTGGACCCTATGGGAGTTCTCATGGTTGAAGCTGATTCCATCCCAAACTTCTTTATAAGCTCCCTAGTGTACTTAGTCTGACAGATGAATATTCCCTCACTAGGCTGCTTCACTTGGAGGCCTAAAAAGTACTTGAGCTCTCCCATACTGCTCATCTCAAACTCCCCCTGCATAAGGTTGGCAAAGCTTTTGCAGAGGTTGTCATCAGTAGACCATAATATTTTGTCATCAACATATATTGGGACTAGGAGACACTTGCCCCTTGTTTCCCTAAGAAACAATGTGCTATCTATCATTCCCCTCAAGAGATTGTTCTTGATGAGAGAGCTAGACAAGGTCTCATACCAAGCCCTAGGGGCTTGCTTTAGACCATAAAGAGCTTTCCTAAGTAAATACACATGAGAAGAGAGGGTTGGATGTACAAAACCTTGTTGGGGAAATGATTTATCTTAACCCCTAGAATTAAGAAGAATATAAACTCTAAGTATGAAAAATTAGGCTAAGTAAATATACGTCGAATAGTATTCGACGCAACGTCGAAATACATTCGACGTCTCTCTCAGAATGAGTCGAAGTAACTCTTAGAAGAATTCAACGCATTCTATGTCGACGTTACTCTGACTTCTAGTCGACGCATCTAGTGAAGTCGACGCACCTTAGTCGACGCTCCTTCCTTATTCTCCTCTCAACGTTCGGTCAGGATGAATTTGACGCTTACGTCGAATAATAATTGACGCACGTCGATATCTACAAGAAATTCAAAAACACGGCAGATCTCTTTCCTTCTTTCTGTAGATCTGATTTATATGGAATGATATTATTCTTTTATAGCCGTTCTGAATTAGCCTTTCCATCTATTTGATTCTTTGCTAATTTGATTAAGATTGTTATGGATATTATTTGAAATCAGAATGAATTCTTTTCCTTCTATAGAAATATTCATTATGGAAACTCTTATCTCTTCCTAATTTTCTGTCTGCTAATTAATTATTCCCCTTTAGCAATATCTTTTAAACAAAGCTATAAATAAGGAGGAGATCGGCAGAGAATCACAACAAGTGTACCACCATATTCATTTTGAAAAAGAGGAAGAGCTCCCAAGTGAAAAGAGAGACAATTAAGAAATAGTGTTGCAACAAAGATCAAGCTTTCTCCTCCTCATTCTGAAGCCATACTGCTGCAAACTCTGATAGCTCTCACTAAAAGAGAGAAAAGGCTCACAATCTCCTTCTCACTATAGAAGAGAGATTTCATTCACTATTTCTTGTGCTTCTAATCTTCTTGCTAGGAAGAAGATTCTTTCTTGTTTCAAATACTTCTTCTTCTCTTTCTAATTTCATTTTCAAATATTGTAAAAGAGTTTTTAGAATCTCTCTTCAAAAAATTCAGTTGTACTGGTTCTAAGAGTCTTCTTTTCAAAAGACTCAGGCTGGTTCTAAGAGTCTCCTTATCAAAAGACTCAGGCTGGTTCTAAGAGTCTCCTTATCAAAAGACTCAGTGCAAGATAGTGAATTCCTACCAAAGGGGGTAGAAGAGTGGACTACCCAAAGTTTGGGGAACCACTATATTTCTTTGTGTTGTGCTGTGATTTTCTTCTTGTTATTTTCCTTCTTTATTTGCTTAATTCTTGTTGGTGTGTGGGAAAATTAAATCTGTGATTATTACATATATATATATATATATATAATTGCACAAAGTATTTTTAATCTCTATTCACCCCCCCCCCCCCCCTCTAGAGAATTCTAGTGAGGTTAACTGTGCACTTTCAATTGGTATCAGAGAGAGGTTGATCTAAAAAGGTTTACTCCTTGATCAAAAAGATCCTACCTCTTATTTATACATATATATATTTCAAAAAATTATTTTTCTCATGGCACAAATCAAAGATTATGCTTCCACCAGACCACCAATGTGCAATCTTGAAAAGTTTGTAGTTTGGAAAACAAGAATTAGGATTTATATGAATTCTATTGATGAAGAATTATTTAATGTTATCTTGACAGGTCCTCCCAAGCCTTATAGAAGAGACTCAAGTGGTGAAGTGACTCAAACACTTGTCCCAAAGGCTGAGTGGACAGTTGAAGAAAAGAAGGCAGGAACATGGGATGCAAAAGCTGTGAACATTCTTGTCTCAACCCTCTCAGATGAAATCTTTCAAAAGGTTGTTGACTGTGAATCAGCCAAAGAAATCTGGGAGGCTCTCATAAAGATGGTAGAAGGAAGTGCTGATGAAAGAAAAGATAGGAAGGCTCTATTAATCTCTCAATATGAGAATTTCCAAAAGAAGAATGAAGAAAGTATCTCTGAGATGTATGACAGATTCAGTCTGATCATTAATCAATTAAGAAGCCTGGATAGAGAGATCTCTCTCACAGAGATCAATGACAAACTGTTAATGGGTCTCCCAAGTTCATGGGACTCAAGAATATGGGCAATAAGAGATACAAGAGGACAAAGGGATATTTCAACAGATGCTCTCTTAGGAAAACTCAAATCCTATGAGCAACTGCTGAAAACCAGAGAAGAGAAGAAAAAAAGAGAAAACACTCCAACCTCTTAAAAAGACAGGAACATTGCATTAAAAGCAACAGAAGAAAGAACCTCTGTCACTGAAGAAGAACTATTCAGTTTCATGGCTAGAAAATTCAAGAAATGGGCCAGGACAGATGGATCTAGAAGGAGAGAGTCAAAACCAAGGTATGACAAAACTCCCACTAAAGAAATTGTATGTTACTCTTGCAGGAAACCTGGACATATTGCACCTGAATGTCCTAAGGAGATCAGCAAAAAGAAAGATCTGAAAAGAACAGATCTACAGAAGAAAAAGAAGAAAGAGAAAGGTTTTATTGCTCAATCATGGAGTGATTCAGAATCTGAAGAAAGCACCTCATCTGACAATGATCAAGAAGAGGCCAAGCTAGAGGAGACCTGTTTGATGGCCACTGAGAAGCCTGAGGATACATCTATGGTAAATATATTTAATGATATAGATTTTTCTTCCACTGATTTCAAAAACAATTTCAAAGAATTCTGCTTAGATCTAATCAAATCGGAAAAAGAAATAAAAGAACTAAGAAAAGAATTAAACAATCTCAAACAAATGATTACACAATATAAAAACTATGAGATCAGTCTAGGACTCTCAGAGGAGGAACTAGATAAAATCTATACAGAAATCTAACACAAAGAAATGAGCTAGCAAAGGCAAAAGCCTTTGAAGACTCTCTAAATGGGAGAAGTCAGAAGCTCAAGTATATTTCTGAGAATCTCACTAATAGATTTAGACAACTGAAGTTTAACACTAATGAAGAACCCAAATCTCAATCATCCAGCAAATCTGTCTGGAAACATCCTATTCACTTCACTAAGGAGAATCATCCAACAGGAGAGAGATCACATGAAAATCCAGAAACAACCACTGTATTTAATAAAAATAATCCCATTACATATGAAGGAATCCTAGGTAAATATCCTTAGAAAAGAAATAAACATGCATCGAATTCTTATCAACGTGCGTCGATTTCTAATCGACGCTTACACCAAAGTGCGTCGACTTCTACCCGACGCAACTTCTTCCATGCTTCGACTAAAAGTGAACGCAGAATGAAGGAAGCATCGACCTCTACTCGACGCAACCTTGAGCATACGTCGACTTCATATCGACGCAACCATAAGACTACGTCGAATTCATATCGACACAACCAATCTGACAGAAATTTCTCCTCTTCCAAACAGTCCTCTCAATCTATGTCCTTCTATTATGAGCACTATTTCTGCGACATTACCAAAGAAAATTGGTATGATAAGCCAATACCCCTAAAGGAGGAAGGATATTCTGAAAAACCCACTTATTCTTTCATTAAATATTTTACTGTGTGGAGGAAGGGACCCCAGCTCAGCAGGGTCCAAACTAATGTTTAAAATCTTATATGCAGATGTATCACATCTCCAGGCTGGTGTGGTACTTGGACAGTGGATGCTCCATGCACATGACAGGATACATAAATCTGTTAACCAATTTTGAGGATAGACATGGACCACCAGTGACCTTTGGAGACTCTAGCTGTGGGCAAACTAGGGGCTTTGGAGATTTTAAAGAAGGAAAAGTTACCTTCAAGAATTTGGCAGTAGTCAAAGGACTGAAGCACAATCTGATAAGTATAAGTCAGATATGTGACAGTGGTAAGTATGAGGTAAAATTCACCACACTACTTTGCCATATTATTGATGTCAAGTCTGGTGCCATAGTACTCAATGGAATTAGAAAAGTGAAAGTATATATAGTGGATTTTAGCTCCTCACCCACAGAAGTTTGTTTGTTTAACAATATTATTGATAAAAGTGAATTATGGCATTGGAGACTGGGTCACTTAAACCACAAAACCATTAGTAAGCTAGCAAAGAATAACCTAGTCAGAGGCCTACCAAAGGGTAGGTACTCTAAGGATTCCCCATGTAGACCTTGCCAACTAGGAAAACAGACCAAATCATCCTTCAAACCAATTGGTAAGGATGACTCTCCCAGGATTCTCAACTTACTGTATATGGATCTCTTTGGTGCCATATCCACTCAGAGCTTAGGTGGAAAATCTTATACACTAGTCATTGTGGATGACTATTCTAGGTTTAGTTGGGTATTCTTTCTAAGGGCTAAGTCTGAAACCCATAAGATTCTCTTAAAATTAATAAAACAGATTCAATCTGAGTTTAACACTCATGTTTTAATTATCAGAAGTGATCATGGGACTGAATTTGAAAATCAGTTGATCTGTAGTTTCTGTGAGGATATAGGTATTAAACAAAGTTTCTCAGCCCCTAGAACTCCTCAACAAAATGGAGTTGCTGAAATAAAGAATAGAACTTTAATTGAATCAGGAAGGACCTTACTTGCAGAATCAGGATTACCAAAAACCTTCTAGGTTGAAGCAGTCAACACTGCCAACTATGTTCTAAATGAAAGCCTCATCACTCAGTGCATCCAATCCACAGCTCAAAGATTCCAAGCAATGCTGGATGAGCATTGCTCCCAGATTCATTCCTCCATCCTACACATGCACACCCAAATAGATGGGGTCAGTGCCTCTGTGCAAAGTCTGAAGAGCTCTCTCTCTTCCTCTAAGGTCACCAGGTCTTTGTTAACCTCCTTGGCCAAGAAGGTCAAGAAGGGGGAGAAGTTAGATGAAGAACAGCTCTCCAGTCATAAATCTCTCTCTCACAAGTCTCTTCCTACCTCAAAAACTGATAGTCTTGCACTGCTCAAGACCATTGGAAATGAAGTAGTACCAGAGCTACATACTGAAGAGCAGACATCAGATGTACTGATTATAGCAAGAGAAGCTGCACAACAAGTGGATCTATTACAAGGGGAGGCAAGTAGAGCAGAGAATGAAGAGGAAGCTGAAGCTCAGGGGGAGCCAGATGCTGTTATACCTGAAAATGGAGATAAGAAAGAAACTAAAAAAGAAGTAGAAGGCTCAAAAGAAGTTCCATCCCAGGGGGAGCAACCTGCTATAACTCAGGGGGAGTTGAGTGAACTACCTGCTACTGAGAAGGGGCAACCCACCTCTCCAAAAACAGTAGTATTCACTAGGAAAAGAAAAACTCCCCCTACCCCTCTTGAATGATGTGTTGAACAATATTGATACAATCTATATTTCTCTTCTCCATGCTTAAATTATGAAGTCTGTTTATATGATTCTGATTGCTTAGCATACTTCTTCTCTATATAAATGCTTTGCTTTGTTGATTAAAAGACTGATACAATTCCTCTCTATGTAGGGTTAAGACAAATAGGGGGAGATTGTTGGGGAAATGATTTATCTTAACCCCTAGAATTAAGAAGAATATAAATTCTAAGTATGAAAAATTAGGCTAAGTAAATATGCATCGAATAGTATTCGACGCAACGTCGAAATACATTCGACGTCTCTCTCAGAATGAGTCGAAGTAACTCTTAGAAGAATTCAACGCATTCTATGTCGACGTTACTTTGACTTCTAGTCGACGCATCTAGTGAAGTCGACGCACCTTAGTCGACACTCCTTCCTTATTCACCTCTCAACGTTCAGTCAGGATGAATTCGACGCTTACGTCGAATAGTAATCGACGCACGTCGATATCTACAAGAAATTCAAAAACACGCAAGATCTCTTTCCTTCTTTCTGTAGATCTAATTTATATGGAATGATATTATTCTTTTATAGCCGTTCTGAATCAGCCTTTCCATCTATTTGATTCTTGGCTAATTTGATTAAGATTGTTATGGATATTATTTGAAATCAGAATGAATTCTTTTCCTTCTAGAGAAATATTCATTATGGAAACTCTTATCTCTTCCTAATTTTCTATCTGCTAATTAATTATTCCCCTTTAGCAATATCTTTTAAACAGAGCTATAAATAAGGAGGAGATCGGCAGAGAATCACAACAAGTGTACCACCATATTCATTTTGAAAAAGAGGAAGAGCTCCCAAGTGAAAAGAGAGACAATTGAGAAATAGTGCTGCAGCAAAGATCAAGCTTTCTCCTCCTCATTCTGAAGCCATACTGCTGCAAACTCTGATAGCTCTCACTAAAGGAGAGAAAAGGCTCACAATCTCCTTCTCACTATAGAAGAGAGATTTCATTCACTATTTCTTGTGCTTCTAATCTTCTTGCTAGGAAGAAGATTCTTTCTTGTTTCAAATACTTCTTCTTCTCTTTCTAATTTCATTTTCAAATATTGTAAAAGAATTTTTAGAATCTCTCTTCAAAAAATTCAGTTATACTGGTTCTAAGAGTCTCCTTTTCAAAAGACACGGGCTGGTTCTAAGAGTCTCCTTATCAAAAGACTCAGGCTGGTTCTAAGAGTCTCCTTATCAAAAGACTCAGTGCAAGATAGTGAATTCCTACCAAAGGGGGTAGAAGAGTGGACTACCCAAAGTTTGGGGAACCACTATATTTCTTTGTGTTGTGCTGTGATTTTCTTCTTGTTATTTTCCTTCTTTATTTGCTTAATTCTTGTTGGTGTGTGGGAAAATTAAATCTGTGATTATTACATATATATATATAATTGCACAAAGTATTTTTAATCTCTATTCACCCCCCCCCCCCTCTAGAGAATTCTAGTGAGGTTAACTGTGCGCTTTCAAACCTGATGGTTGTTCAACATACACCTCTTCCTTCAAGTCACCATTAAGAAAGGCTGATTTGTCATCCATTTGATATACTTTGAACCTCTTGTGGGCAGCATAGGCAAGGAATAGCCTAATTGCTTCTAACCTTCCAATAAGGGCAAAGGTTTGATCAAAGTCTATTCCCTCTTCTTGTCTATAGCCCTTGGCTACCAATCTAGCCTTGTTTTTGATGATGATTCCATTTTCATCCAACTTGTTCCTGTATATCCATTTAGTGCCCATGTTTTTGTGTCCTGTTAAAATTTTAGAGGTCCGGAGTGAAGTAAAAATGTGGAACATTTCAACACAATCCACAAGCGTGACAATCAATGACAATGGGAAGAAAGAATAGTGCTCTTGTTATTTACTATCTCTTTACAACTCGAGACATACAAGGCGAGACAAGATTCATAAGAATCACAGAGGAGAGAAGCATAAGACACAAAAAACAAGCCACCAGCAAACTGCCAAAGCACAGACTGCCAGACCGCTCAAACTGGCAAGCCGCACGGCTATCTTGTGACCGCGCGAACAGAGCACAAGCTTCTGATGTCAGACCGCACAACTCACTGCTTTATTCAACTATTGAAAATAACTGTCCGCACTTCTTGATCGCCCAGACCGCACGATCTCAAGATCACAGAAGAACCCGCAAACACTTGACGAAGAACTGCTTCCTGCTGCAAGACCGCAACTCAAGACCGCACGACCACTTAAGGCCGCCTGATCAACTGAGTATGCTGCACAGTCCAAGAACTCCTAAACACAGTCTGCACAAACAGACCTATGCCAAACTGGTTTATTCAAAGCTGGAAAGAAAGGAGAATGTTGACGGTGACTGCTAGCGCTAATCTGCGAACAAACAAACCGCAACTCAAACTGTGCGACCCCAATGTGAGACCGGCATAATCAAGCCAACTTTAGTTCTTACAGTTCTTGCGCATGAATCGCTACCCCGGCATCCCAATTTATAGGCAAACGAACGGATGTCGTCACCACCTCAAGGGATACAGTCACCTTGCTTATTGAAGCATGCGGTCTCCAGTATCATATCGCATGGTCTCTTTTAAGACCTTATTTACTTAAAGCAAAACTGTCCAAGAAAGACAGCTTGCCAAGAAAACCCGGCAGACTGCTTGGCCTCTTATAAGAACAGACATAAGCATCTGACCGATCAGGAGCAGACCGCCAGAACAAGCTCATATAACCCACCTGGACACTTATAAGAATGGCCCAACATGAACATCCTGACATACTAAGCTATCTATTAGAATGAACTTATGCAGACCGTAGTACAAGACCGCAGAAGTGACCTCCAATACTAGACCTCCCGGTCTAAACCAGAACAGGAATCCTTGGGCAAAAATAGGCAGACCAAACACAGGTAGCCAACACCAGAGACGCGCGACCACACCAGCCAGGTCGCCACACTGAGCTCATGGATACCACAGGTAAACCGCAACACAGGTCACGCGGTCTCCAAGAACAGACCGCCCGGACAGTCCACTTCCACTTCAAAATTTTAACACTCCCCCTTGAAGTGGGAAGTGGAAGTCAGCCCAAGTAACCTCCTCAATCGTGTGAATGGTTCCTTCGACAACAGATTTGTAAAAATGTCTGCGACATTTTCCTTGCTCTGCACATGCTCAACCATAAGAGATCCCTCCAACACCTTCTCCCGAATGAAATGATGTTGAATCTCTATGTGCTTGGTTCGCGCATGACAAACTGGATTGTTCACCAGTTTGAGGGCACTCTCATTGTCTCCCCGAAGCAGAGTAGGACCATGCACCTTTGTATGAATGTCCTCCACAAGCCTCCTAAGCCAGATGGCTTCCTAAGCTGCCAAAGCCGATGGTTTATACTCTGTATCCATGCAAGAAAAAGCCCAAGTACTTCCCATAGAAGAGACCCAAATCAAAGGTGGTCTTGACATACATCAAAATGCTCCTCGCCACCATCAAATGAGTCTTTCGTGGCTCTTCCATATACCGGCTCACCCGGCCAACCGCATATGCAATATCCGGCCTCGTGATCGTCAAATATATCAGACTCCTGACCAAATCCCGGAACACCAATGGATCAGAAAGAACCTTTCCCCCATCTCATCGAAGATGAATACCAACCTCCAGTGGAGTAGAGATTCTCTTTGCCCATTCCATGCCAAATCGCTTCACAATTCGTTCTGCATACCCCTTTTGGGAAACAAGCATTCTGCTCTCTTTCCTCTCCACTTCAAGTCCAAGGAAATGGTGGAGCTCACCCAAGTCATTCATCTCAAATCTGATAGCTAGCTCAGCTCAAAGCCTAGCCACCTCTAACTCAGAATTTCCCGTGATGATCATATCATCAATGTACAACAACACCAAGACCTGAAGCTCTCTTGTGTTCTTTATGAATAAGCTTGAATCTGAGTCAGAAGCAAGATATCTGCAGAACTGGAGGTATTTTGCTATCTTTCCATACCATGCCCGTGGTGCCTGCTTCAAGTCGTAAAGAGCCTTATTGAGCTTGCACACATATCTTGGGTGCTCTTCGGAAACATAACCAGGTGGCTGATCCATGAAAATATCCTTGTCAATCTCGCCATACATGAAAGCATTCTTTACGTCGAGTTGCCAAACCTTCCATCCTTGGCAAGCTGCCAATGCGATCACCACCCGAACCAAAGTCATTTTGGCAACGGGGCTGAAGGTTTCTTCATAATCCTCCCCATACTTCTGAGAGAAACCTCAAGCTACAAGGCGAGCCTTATACCGCTCAATGCTTCCATCATCCTTCTTCTTTAGCTTGAAAACCCACTTGCAAGTCTCCGGAGTAACGCCCTCATCCTTAGGCACCAAGTCCCAAGTCTCATTCTTCCTAAGGGAGGCCATCACTTCATCCATGGCCACTTCCCACTCCTTGACTCTAATGGAATTTTCAAAACAAGATGGCTCTCTCTCATTCAAGGGACCTGCGAAGAAACATGAAACGAAGCTCACCAAGTTTCCCCCTGTAATACCGATCTGGTGGAATAATAGTCCATTTGGACCTCCTCAGAGCTTGACTCTAAGCCACCTCTTCAGCTACTTGTTCTAAACTAGCTCTACTCTCAGGTCGACTTGGAGCATTGATCCCCCTACTTACAGAACCCGAAGCAGCTAACCCAGAGCTAGAAACACCTGGAGCACCTGGAGAAACAGGCAACTCCACCAGAACCTCCCTTGTAGCTTTTCCCTGTCCACCATCTATCCTTCTTCCTTATAGCTTAACAGAAAAGCTACCCTGGTATGACATCAGCTCGTTGAATACCACATCCCTTGAGACCACAACTCTCCATGTCTCTGGATCCATGCACCTTAAACCCTTCTTCCGTTCATCTTAACCGACAAAAACTAGCTTCCTTGCTTTTGCATCTAGTTTCGTTCTGAGGGCATCAGGAACATGCACGTAGCAGGTAGATCCGAACACTCGAAGGTGTTCCACTGTAGGCTAAATCATGAACATCAACTCATGAGGGGTCTTCATGTTGATGGGACTGAGAGACATCTGATTGATGACATAACTTGCACAAGCCATTCCCTCTTCCCAGAAAGACTTTGGGATACTCTTGGCATGAAGCCAACATTTGCAGGTCTTTACCAGATGATGGATATTCCACTCTGCAATGCCATTCTATTGTGGAAAGTGAGCACAAGAGAGCTCTCTCTGGATGCCATGCTTCCTGTAGAAGTTAATGAACGCTTTGGAGATAAACTCCCCTCCATTGACAGTTCTGAACTTCTTGATCCGCAAGTTGAGCCGACCGTCCTCTAGCTCCTTGAACTCCACAATCCTCGCGAATGCTTCCGACTTCTCCTTTAGAAAATATACCCAAGTATATCTTGTGAAGTCATATATAAGAACTAGCATATACATGCTGCCTCCAAGACTGACAGTTGCGGTAGGTCCAAATAGATCACCATAAATACACTCCAATGGTGCTTTACATCTGCTTTGTGATTTGTCAAATGGAAGACGTTGAGCCTTACCATATTGACAACCTGCACAAATAAGACCTTCGCCGAAGGATGACAAACTAGGCAAACCTCTCACAATGCCTCTCCCTACAATTGCTTTGAACTTGTCTATCCCAACATGTCCAAGTCTTTCATGCCAGATAGCAGAGCTATCATTAGTCCTCATCTTATCAACTTAAGAACTTTTAGACAACACAAACAAGTCCTTCACCCTTCTGCCGACATGAGTGACTTTAGCCTCCACTACTGACACGTTTCTAAGAAACTTCACTTCTGTTGGACGAAACAGAACGTGATAGCCAGCATCCACAACATTGGTCACCGAGAAGAGGTTTTTCTTCATCCCCGGAACATGATAGACACTCTTCAATGTAAGAGTACCTTTATCATCGTTCAAAGAAACTACGCCCTCCTTCTCTACTGCATGTATAGTATCATCAGCCGTAATGATAGCATCATTACCTATATATGTCTGCAAAGAAGAGAACTTCAACTCATCTCTGGTTAGGTGATGACCACAACCTGAGTCCACTATCCAATCATCTTGATAGTTGATGGAATCCATAGCCTGAACACACGTGCCCGTCATAAAAGCTCCATCACCCCATCTAACATCTGTATTGGAACCAGCCTGCTCCTTTCCTGCAGTATGCCCTGGGTGAAGATTGACATTGCAGTCTCTTTTAAAGTGACCAAGCTTGTTGCACCTATGACATCTAAGTCCTTCCTTCTTCTTCCCTTCAGACTTAGGAGCATAACTCCTCTCTTGCTGGTATGCAGTAGATGGACCATCGTTACTAGATGAGTTCTTCTTGTTCGATCTCTTCTTCTTGCCCAAATAATGAACCTCGCTCTCTTCTCCAGAGATAGACATCCCATCCATTTGCTTAGCTAAGCTCTCTTGCGAAGCCAACAAGTTCTCCAGCTCTAGCAACGATGGCTGATTGGCACAGCCTTGAATAGAAGTGACAAAGGCTGCATACTTCCTCCGCAAGCTGCGAATTATGTGCCTCTGCAACTTAGCTTCTGAAATTGGATCATCCGGGTCCAAAGCTGATATCTCTGCGCAAAGGTTCTTCATTTTCAAGAAGAATGTTAAGATTGACAAATCTCTCTGAGTTGCTTTCGCCAACTCATTTTCCAAGAACTATAGTCGAGCTAGATTCTTCTTATTAAACAAGCCATCCAAGGCTATCCAAATTTCAGCAGCTGACCTACACCCGATGATGTTGTCAAACAACTCCGAAATGAAAGCTCGCTTGAGAGTGAACTCAGCCTTCACAGTTGTTCTCTTCCCAGCCTTCACGAGCTCAGCAGGAACAACAGCTTGTCTTGCTTCTCCTCCAACTACCTCTCATAAGTCCTCGCCAAGCAGATAGCTCTCCATGCATGACTTCCACTTTTTAAAGTTAGTCTACGTAAGGAGATCAATACCAAGGCCTTTAGCATATCCTCCTTCCATTGTTATCCCACTGATTGACAACCAACTTGCAGAAATCCAAGTAGAAGACAACGCTGATTACTGCTCAGAAACCTGGCTCTGATACTATGTTAAAATTTTAAAGGTTTGGAGTGAAGTAAAAATGCGGAACACTTCAACACAATCCACAAGCGTGATAATCAATGACAATGGGAAGACATAATAGTGCTCTTATTATTTATTATCTCTTTACAGCTCGAGACATATATGGCAAGACATGATTCATAAGAATCACAGAGGAGAGAAGCACAAGACACAAAAAAACAAGCCCCCAGCGAATTGCCAAAGCAGAGACCGCCAGACCGCTCGAACAGGCAAGCCGCACGGCTATCCTGAGACCGCGCGAACAGAGCACAAGCCGCTGCTGTCAGACCGCAACCACAGACCGCACAACTCGCTGCTTTATTTAACTGCTGAATACAACTGTCCACACTACTTGATCGCCCAGACCGCATGGTCTCAAGATCATAGAAGAACCCGCAAACACTTGATGAAGAACTGCTTCCTGCTGCAAGACCGCAACTTAAGACCGCCCGACCACTTAAGGCCACCTGATCAACTGAGTCTACTACACATTCCAAGAACTCCTAAACACAGTCTGCACAGACAGACCACTGCCGAACTGTTTTATTCAATCCTAGAAAGAAAGGAGAATGCTGACAGTGACTGCTAGTAGCAAACTTGCGAACAAACAAACCGGTCAGACAACTCAAACCGCGCGACCTCAAAGTTAGACCAGCACCATCAAGCCAACTTTAGTTCTTACAATTCTTGCATATAAATGGCTACCCTAGCATCCCTATTTATAGGCAAATGAACGGATGTCGTCACCGCCCCAAGGGATACAGTCACCTTCCTGATTAAAGCACGCGATCTCCAGTATCAGACCGTGCAGTCTCTTTTAAGGCCTTATTTACTTAAAGAAAAACTATCCAAGAAAGACAACTTGCTAAGACAATCCGGTAGACCGCCCGACCTCTTATAAGAACATACATGAGCATCTGACCGATCAGGAGCAGAGCGCTAGAACAAGCTCATACAACCCGCCCGAACTTTTATAAGAACAACGCAACATGAACATCCTGACATTCCAAGCTGTCTGCCAGAAACTAACTTATGCAGACCGCAGTACGAGACCGCAGAAGCGACCTCCAATACTAGACCTCCCGGTCTAAACCAGAACATGAATACTTGGGAAAAATAGGCACACCAAACACAGGTCGCCAGCACCAGAAATGCGTGACCAAACCAGCCAGGTCACCACACTGAGCTCGCGGATACCATAGATAAACCGCAACATATGTCGCGCGGTCTCTATGGTCTCCAAGAATAGACCGCCCAGACAGTCCACTTCCACTTCAAAAATTTAACATGTCCTTGGGGTTTTGGCACCAACTTCCATTCCTTGCATCTCTTGAATTGGAGAATCTCTTCTTGCATGGCTTGAATCCAGATTGTGTCCTGATTTGCTTCTTCAAACTTCTTGTGCTCCATTTGTGATAAGAAGCTCAAGAATAGGGCTTCATTATAAGCCCTGCTTCTAGTTAGTACACCTTGGTTATGATCTCCAATGATTTGTTCTCTTGGATGATCTCGTAGATGTCTTGTAAGTACAGGCAACCTGTCCTCAATTCGCTATAATTCTTCTATTGGTTCAGCAGTATCTTCAAAAGCCTGCACCTCTTCATCTTAGGGAATTGCAGCATCTGTATAGGTTTTGCTGCTACTGGGTATGTCTTGTACATACATCTTTTCCATTTTTTTTCACTTCCTGTCAAAACAGAGGAACTATACCAGCCCTTAAGATTAGGCTGGTCTCATCAAATACCACATGCATAGACTCTTCTACCACATGATTTTTCTTGTTATAAACTCTATAAGCTCTACTACATGATCTATAGCCAACAAGAACCCCCCACATTGCATTTCTCTGTAAACTTTGTTAATTAAGATTTTCCAATATTTAAAATTTAGCATTTTGAACCAAAGATTCAAAAGTATGAAATTGTTGGTTGTTTACCTTTCAAAATCTCATAGGGGGTAGTTCCATGAACCTTATTAATGGAAGCTCTATTGAGAACATAACATGCAGTATTGACTGCCTCAGCCCAGAAATATTCTGGGAGTGAGGAGTCACTAAGTAATGTTCTCCCAGCTTCTATCAAAGTCCTATTTCTCCTCTCAGCCACACCATTTTGTTGTGGAGTCCTTGGGGAGGAAAAATCTTGGGTGATACCAAGTTCTTGACAAAATATTGTCATATCATTAGATTGAAATTTTGTGCCATGGTCAGTCCTAGTGCTGACCACAGTACATTGTAAGTCATTCTGAATTGCCTTGACATGGTTTATAACTACATTTAAGTTATCTGATTTCTTCTTAAGGAAGAATACCTATGTATATTTTGAGTGATCATCAACAATCAACAAAGAATACAACTTTCCACCTAGGCTCTTAATTGGCAAAGGACCAAACAAGTCCATGTGCAATAGATATAGACATCTTTCAGTGTCTTTGGAGCCAATACTTTTAAAGGTGGCCCTTGTTTGCTTACCCATTTGGCAAGCATGACAGGGACCACTTTTAATACATTTCAAGTTTGCACTATTCCTAAAAGGTTTTTAGAGAATAGTCAATACATTGTCTTGTAGTTAATGTGTGCAAGTCCCTTGTGCCATTGAACACAAAGAGACTCACTTTCATTTGCCACAAGACATACAGTTGATAGAGAATTATTGCATATAAAATCTAAACAGTAAACATTCCCACTCCTAGTGCCTGAGAGAATGGTCTCTAAGTCATTAGACTTTTTTATTAAGCACTTTTCATTGTGGAATTCAATGACATAGCCTAAATCACATAGTTGACTTATGCTTATAAGGTTGTGTTGCAACCATTCAACATAAGCTACCTTGTGATTGAAACTATGTCATTGGAGATAATACCATATCCTTTGGTGATTCCCTTTTCAAATCCACCAAAGATGACTTTAGGTCCACTCTTCACAGTTGTGTAGTCCTGTAGAAGACTTATGGTACCTGTCGTGTGCTTTGAGCACCCACTGTCCAAGTACCATATTTGTTTAATACTTGTACTTGAACAAACCTGCAAGAAGGCGCTTAGTTACCCTTAGAAGCCCAAATAATTTTGGTCCCAGGTCCTTGTTAGCATGATAAGCTGATCTCACATCTGCTGCACTCTTTGCAGCAAGACTCTTCTTTGCACATGGCACATTGGGATTGTGCCAACTGTCTATGGCAAAGTGTCCCACCTTACCACAATACCAACATTCATGAATATTGTATCTCCTCTTCTGAACATATCTTGAGGAGAGAGCATCAATATGCTTGTGTTCAGGAGGGGAGACAACAACATTTTTCTTGTTTCTTTCAGCAATGATCTGGCTGAATGTTAACCTGTGAACAGTCTTGGCACCCTTTATCTTAATGGCATTAGCTTGATTTGTCTTGTGATCCAGGAAAGATTTGATTGCATCAAACACTGAGTAGCAAGACTTGTCCACAGATTTGACAGCAGCCAATTTCTTTGCTGGACAGAAATTGGAAGGGCTAGCTTCCTTACTCTTGAATGAAGGAATTGATATACCAAATACAAATGTTCCAGGTTGGGCCATATGAATTTCCTCCTGGGGAGCCTTCATAGCACTCAAGCCCATGCCCTTTCTTCCACTATGGGAAGGAGTATTTTCCTTCCTATAGGAGCTTCCATTCTTCTAGTGACCATACATGCTTTCATGGTTATACCTGTTAGAGGGAAGTAATACCTTTTGAAAGGTGGTATGAGGATTAGCCTTATCCTTGCTCTTTTCTCCACTCCTTTCTCCTACTTCCATTTTATTGAACCCTAGTCCTCCTCTATTGGTTTGAGAGGAAAATGTGTCAATAATGGGAAGCACAGATTTGGGCTTGGAGAATTGAGCCACTAGGCTCTTTTCTTTGAGAAGCTTCACCTCAAGATCCTTGATGACCTTGTTCCTTTGGGAGATGGTGCTCAACTGAGCAATTGCTATCCCCCTTAGATGGCTTATTTCTCTACACATTTGAGCCACCATGGTAGGTGACTCAGTGCACTCTTTCTCAGCCAACTTAAGGGAAATAATTTCTTAGGCATGCCTCTTGGCCAGCATCTTACTCTTTTTCAGAGCATCCAAGGGAGCACCATATTTGTCAATCAACTGATTGACATCTTCCTCAGAATCTAAATCACATCAACCAATTGATGAAGGTACTTCAGATTCTGGGCTTGTCACATAATCAGAAGAAGAGATGGACTGAATCAGCACCTGTTCATTGTCATAATTGTTCTGACTTGCTTCCTCATCAGTGATGGCCATAAGGCCTAGCTGATCTTTTTCCTCTTCATCCTCCTCAATATCACTATCTGAGTGTGATAGAGGGGCCCTGATTCCAATCTTGGCAGCAGGAAGATCTTCATCCTCTTCTACTGTAAACATCCCAATGTAGGATTCCTCTTCCTCATCTGAATCTGAAGTAGAGGATTCAGATTCACTCCAGCTCTTTCCTTTCTTTGCTAGGAAGGATTTTTCCCCCTTCCTATCCTTTTGGTGATGATGTTTCTTATCACCTTTCTCCTTCCTCTTGACTGGACAATCAGTAATGACATGTCCAGGCTTGCCGCAATAATACCAAATGATGTTATTTGAAACATGTTTAGAATCATACATGTCACCCTTGGTGTGTTGTCTTTCAGATCTGTTGTGGTCCTTCTTGGAGTGTGAGGAGGATGAGGACTTGTTCTTCCACTGCTTCCTCCTCATCATTTTCTTGAACTGCCTTGAGAATGCAGCAAATTTGTCATCAGATGACAAGCTGTGTGAGGTGCTGTTCTCAGAATTCTCAAATTCTGCAGTCCTCCTTGGAGGAGACACCATCCTGGCTTTGCTCTTCTTGGGGACGTCAGCTTTGAGAGTAATAGCTCTCTCCCTTGCATGAGTCCTTGTGGAAGTGTCCTCTTACTTCCTTGCAGACAACTGCATCTCATAAGAGAGCAACTTCCCAAACAGTGTATGGGTGGGAGTTTCACCTAGCTTGGACACTTCCCTGATGGCACATATCTTTGTGTCCCAGTATCTAGTTAGAGATCTTAGGAACTTTTCATTAAGCTCATAGTCACTGAACACCCTTTCATAGGTTCTTAGTTCATTGACTATCCTAAAGAACCTTTCATAGCATATGAAAATGCTTTCCTAGCTCAGCTCCCTGAAAGCTTCATATTCTTGATTGAGGAGTGATTTTGTAACATCCCTCACCTCAGCTGCCCCTTCCATATACACCACTAGTGTATCCCACATTTCCTTGGCTATTGTGCAGTGCACCAAGTTCTGAAAGGTGGAGTCATCAATTGCATTAACAATGATGTTTTGGGCTCTTTTAAAAGCCTTGGACACTATCCTAGTTGGATCTATGGTGGAGGTAGTTTGAAAATTGAAAGGGCCTTGCTTAACAGTGATGTAGATCCTTGGGTCTGATGCTTCCATAAACAACCCGACCCTTTGCTTCCATATGCCAAAGTTTTCTTTGTTGCATATGAGCAACTTCATAGACCCCATCTCCTTCTACAATCCAGTGGAGGCCATTGGATTCAGATATGACTACTCCTTTATAGGATCTGGTCAGACAGTTATGTCCTTCTTGACCAACCTGGCTATGATACCACTTGATAATTTATATAGGATGTAGTCTTAATTACCTAGAGGGGGGGGGGGGGGGGGTGAATAGGTTTCTTTTGTTTCTAAGCAAAAGCCTAACTATTTTCAGAGTTTATGTTATCTATGAATCAATCACACAGAAAACACATAAGCATTTATAGATGTTCCTCAAGATAGGGTGTCTTGAGTAGTCCTCTTTCCCCCTTCACCTTTCTAACAATGAGTTAGACAAGGCCAACACCTCCAATCTTAGCTATAAGAGCTTACAACACAGATCCCTCAAGATATCTCAGGTTTTCCCAAACCCTACCCCAGGCTCAACAACCCTACCTTAGGCACAGCTTCCCTATAACCTCAGACCTATCAAGAAGTCCTACCTCAGATCTCCACAGTGATCCTACACTCAAGCTGAACTCTCAGCTCTACACTCAGGCCCAACAACCCTACTCCCTCAGTAAAAATGCCCTACAAACTCAGAACAAGTAATGTTCCTATAGAAAATATTAAGAGATGATTACAACAGAAGATAGAATAGATATCAAGCCTTGGTCTTGTGTTGCTGAACAACTGTTGTTGCAGTCATGAAATAGGGATGATTCCAATGGCCTCAACTCTTATTCTTCCTGATCCTTTTCTTCAGAGGATGAATGGGGATCAACTTATTTTATCTTGAGTCAATCAAGAAGAACAATCTTTTCTCTCCTTGCAGATTCAGGAAGCAGGAAGAGAAAACTTTCTGGGCAGCCGTCAATGGAACAGTGGATTAATCTTCTTCAGGGAGTGAGAGTCCTTTTACAAAGCCCTAAATGATTCTTTTATACTCCTCCCGTCTTCAACGGCTATCAGATGTCCCCCTGACACAGTATGGAGGTGATTGGAACATCTTATCTTGCTATACAGCGTGTTGCGCCAAAAGTAAACCCGACAGAATATTTGAATTTGTCTCAGCAGTTGGGCTGAGACAGCTTCCAGTCAAAGCGGTTACTTTTGTCCTGTCCTAGTGGATCCTCTTAGACAGACTATTGCCTCAGCGGTTTTCCTCTATCTATAGCCCAGCTGGCCCAGACACCTTCTCAGCGGCTCCTGGCCTTGTCTTAGCGGTTCAGCTGAGACTGAGAACTTGTCTCAGCGGTTTTGGCAGTAAACCACTGAACTTACTCCACACCTTGGAATAACCTAACCTTGCATGGTCATGAGATGAAATAGGGTTTATCAAATACAACTTGTACTTAGCATTGAGTGTGAAGCTTCTTCAAATCAAGGGAACATTGAGGGTAATATTCCCAACAAAACCTATATCTAGCATAATCGGCATATAAGTAGCCTACTAAATCAAATCCATATTCTATGGGATACCATAAGCCAAGTTTAGGTGTACCCTCTAGATATCTGAGTATTCTTTTTATAGAACTCATGTGGGATTCCTTGGGGTCAACCTGAGATGTAGCTTAAATATATATGTAGCAAACATAATATCTTGTCTGCTAGATGTAAGATAGAGGAGTGATCCAATTGTTGCTATGTATGTCTTATGATCAAATGACTTACCCTTTTCATCTCTATCAAGTACTATATTGGTACCCATATGGGTTTTCATGATAGAGGCATTTTCTATCCCAAATCTCTTGATAAGCTCTTTGGTGTACTTGGATTGGGGTTTGAAAATGTCATCTGCACTTTGCTAAACTTGGAGGCCAATAAAGTAGGATAATTCCCCCATGCTACTCATTTCAAACTTATACTGCATTAGGTCAGCAAACCTCTTGCAAAATTTGTGGTCTGTTGAGCCAAATATTATATCATCTACATATATTTGTACTAGGAGTAGCTGATTTTTATATGCTCTAGAGAAAAGTGTTTTGTCCACCTTACCTCTGAAAAATAAGTGTTCTAAAACAAAGGTGGATAGAGTCTTATACCATACTCTTGGAGCTTGCTAGAGACCATACAGTGCTTTATCTAATCTATTAACAAAGGATGGATGGGATGGATTAAAAAAACCTGGGGGCTACTCTACATATACTTCTTCTTGAAGAGTTCCATATATGAATGCATTCTTCACATCCATCTGATATACCTTTATCTATATATGGACAACATATGCAAGAAAAATCTTGATTTCTTCCAGTCTAGCCACTAGAGCAAATGTCTGATTGTAGTTAATTCCATCTTTTTGCCTATATCCTTGAGTAACAAGTCTGGCTTTGTTTCATACTATGACTCCATTTGAGTCAATCTTGTTTTTATGTACCCATTTTGTTCCAATGATTGAGTAATTCTGTGGTCTTTCAACTAAATTCCACACTTTGCTTCTTTCAAACTGTGCAAGCTCCTTTTGCATGGAAGTTATCCAGTGAGGATCACAATCTCCTTCTTCAAATGTCTTTGGCTCATATTGAGAGAGGAAGAAGTACATCATTGTCTTATTCGTGATCTGATTTCTTATCTTCACTCCCACTATCATATCTACAATAACTTGAGATGGCGGGTGATCCTTTAGGGTTATCCTATTTCTTGTTGAGTTATTGAGTGGATTCACATCATCACGTATTTCATCTTCTTCATTGGCTGTGGAAACACCATTTTCTTCCTGTTGAATAATCTCTATTTCTTGTAGAGCAGGTGCTTTAAAGACATCATCATATTCAACAAAGTCTTCATCTGATTCATTGTCAGTTTGTTGTTTTCCTTTATCCTGACAGCCTGATGAGTGATTTATGATGTTGAGCCTTTAAACTTGATCTGCAAGCTAATCTTCCTCCTATAATGTAACATTGCTGGAAGGATCCTTAACCATGGAGAACATGTTAGTCTCATCAAACACCACATACATTGACTCCTCAATTTTGAGAGAGCTCTTATTATCACACCTATAGGCCATGCTTGATGAGGAGTATCCAAAGAATATCCTATCATCAGCCTTCTTGTCAAGTATGACAAGTTGTCTATTTCCATTAGTTAGAATGAAGCAAGTACACCAAAAAATCCTAAAGTATGTGACTATAAGTGTATTTCCTTTCAATAGCTCATAGGGAGTCTTTAACATAGTTTTGTGGATGAGACTCCTATTCAGAACATCGTTGGTTGTATTAACTGCCTCAGCCCCGAAAGACTTTGGCAAATTGGATTCAGCCAATAATGTCCTTCCTGATTCAATTAGGGTTCAATTTTTCCTTTAAGCCACCCCATTTTGTTGGGGAGTTGATGCTTTAAGTTTAGATTTGAGAAGAGCCCGGGTTCGATTAGATTTAGGAGGGCATTTTTGAGGGGTCTAGTGAGTACTTCTACTTTGAGGAACCAACCATTATCCTATCGAGAGTCAAAAGTAAGGTCTTTCTTTCTTTTGAAATATCGGGAGATACTCCCCAGTGACGGTGTCGAAATTGTTTTAATTTTTTTTAGAAAAGGGCTTTTTGCAGAGCTTTTGGAAGTTTATCCAGACTATTCTTTTATAAAGGCAAGTATACCTTATCACGTATAGTATAAGATATTTTTAGAAAATATCGAGGTCGTATTTTTCTGGATCGTGTTGATTATTTCTACTTGTTAGGAATTGAGCTATTATGTTATCGGAAAAGGGGTTTGATTAGGTTTGTAAATTTTTAAGAGCGATAATGATGACAAATAGGGCTCCGTATTTGTTTAGTGGAAACGGAAAAAGGGCAATTAGAAACAAAAAACCAAAAAACACATTAATCGAAAACTCACACACTCTAAGAGAATTGAAAACTTACTTAAAGGAAAGCAAGAAAATTATCTCATACACACACACTGTGTTGGATCGGTAGACACCCTTAGAGGGGGGGTGAATAAGGGTTTTAAAACTTTTTCTTATATTATGAATATCTTGAAATAATAAGAGATCAACATAGTGAGTTTGAATAAAGTTCTAAATTGTTTTATAATGAAGGAGAGGATAATAAACAACTTAGAGAAATGAAGATCAAATCAATTTTATTACACAAAGAGATATATGATTATTATTAATAAAATTGATTACAAAATTCGATTTCAATGGCGCTAGAAATCAAGGCGAAATATGAAAGACACTTTTTGTTTTCTCTACCGACTCGTATCCCCACGAAATGGTTGGCTTTAGCCGATCCTTCCCCAGATACGGACTCAAGCTGCTCTAGCCAATCCTTCCCCGGATATGGCCTCGAGCACCCCATAGACCTAGGCTTCGTTTGGGGCGGCGTTTCGCCGCCCCGTTTGGGGAAAACGCCGCCGGAAGGCGGCAAAACAAATGCCCCTCCGGTGGCGTTTGCTCTGTTTCCACCTGCCCACCTTGAGAAACGCCCCCAAAAGCTCCTTTTGGAGAAGCCACCTACCCCCTCCAGTTCGGCTTCTCCGTTTCCATCCGCCAGATGGATCCGCCACCGCCGAACCAAACGAAGCCCTAACCTAGATCTAGTCGCCAACATGAGGCGAATTGCAGCCCTAAGTGCTACCCAGACCTAGTCGCCAACACGAGGCGAATTCTCTAACGGTTTACAAAAAAGATGTGAAATAAAAGGACAACAATATAAAACTCCCTTTATGTAGATCTATTAGAGAAGTAGATGAAGACCCGTAGAGTATGATGGTAGTTGATGCGGTCTTTTGTCATGATGATGACGCGTGTTGAAATCTTCTCCACGGATCTCCTTAAGCCTTCATGGATTTGTGGGAGTATCTCTCTAAACCTTCCTCTATATGAAGTGGCACGAAGCTCTGGAATTTTGGAGTGGGAGAGGATGAGGAAGACGGATCCAAGGGGTCCTTTTTATAGCCTCAGCGCTAGCGCCTGCGCTATCGCTACCTTCGGCGCTATCCCATATTATGACATATTCTGCTCGGGGGAATCTTCAATCCGAGGAAACATTTCTGTCTTGCCGCTTGTGCTCCGCGCTACCGCCTGCGCTGTCCGCTACCACCTGGCGCTAGCGCTTTCTAAAGATGCTGCCGGAATTGCGCTAATCATTGCTAGCGCCGGGAGCTAGGTGCTACCGACGACGCTAGTGGGCATGTTGGATTTGTTGGCTCAATTTGGGGGGAAACCTTCTTATGTTATCCTTGAGTCATATAGACTTTGTTTCCTGCACAGTTAAACACACAAGATCAAATACACATAGGATTTGTTATTCTCAAACCTAGGAGATGCGGAAGACCATGTTCCAACAAACTCCCCCTTTTGATAATAACAAATCCATTAATGATAAATCGGAGAATTAATATATAAGCATGATGAAACCTACTTGTGTGTGTGTGAGAGTGATGACTTAGGATAATTATCGAATTTAGTATTTATAATTGCTCCCCCTAAATACATGCTCCCCCTAAGTGAATGCTCCCCTAATATGTAAGCTATCATCATAATTAATCATGTTAGTTTTTCATTTTGATAGCGGATTATATTTATCATGTTAGTTCTCCCCCTTTTGTTATTAGTAAAAGTTGGTAAGGAAGCAAAACACAAAAGTTTTGATAATAAAATAAGGCATGATCTAGCTTTTGAGAGGAAAGGAAATGATAAGGAGTTTTATAATAATTTTTATAGAAATAAATTAGAATTTTTATCATAGGTATTTTCATAGAAATAGATCAGAGTCTTTAGCATAAAGATGAACAAAATAACATTTGCCAAGTACTCAATATTATCATGTTAGTTCTTCCCTTTATATAAGAGTAATAAGCAAAAATAATAATTTCGAAGTAACCAATCTACCCAGATAATATGTCTACACCCTACCACGTACTAAGTGACGGATGGTCATGAGGAGCTGCAAACATGTCGTAGGTTGGGGTGTTAGTCTCATATGCAAACACTAGACACAACTCAACCTAGCACTCTTTCCCCCCAGTGCCTCGCAAGGCCCCACTAGAACCCTCCCCGGTTAAGGACAAGACATGACTTAGAGGTTAGGTTATCTAATGTCTACGACCCTACGCCCTCGCTATGGTGAGATATGTAATCATGAGATAATAATCATTGGAAACATTAAGCATTTAAATCTAATGATAAGTTCATAGCCTATGGGTTTATTTTTTATTTGAATTTTTAAAGAAAAGCTCACATAGCTAATCCATTAATAAATCAGAGTTTTAGCATTCCGGAAGACTTAACATTTTGGAATAAATAAGAACATCCTTTTAGCAATTAGGAACTGAAAACATAATTTGATTTGAAATTTAAGAAGGTGTTTTTATAAGCAATATTTCACTTGTTGGAGGAGTGTTTAGCATAAAATTGATATTCGTGTCAGAACAACCAATATAAATTCTACCAAGCAGGTCTACCATTTGTTGAAAAAAGGAATTTTGAGATATAAGACTTTGATATAAGCATGAAAGCGCAAGGTAAAAAATACATGGTGATGATGCGGAAGACTTATAGAGATACAAAAAACACCTTTTTGTAATCATGATGATTTATAAGAAGATATATGAATTAAATTCCAAAAAGAAAGTTGTTTTTGTAAATCATTTTTCAAATAAAAATTTTAAGATTGATAATAAAGTAACCAAGCATGAAATAATGTTATCAAAAGGAGATTACTACAATGTTATTTTAATTCACAAATTTAAAACATACAAAATATTGTTGAGAGCATGTTAGGTTATCTAGTGCATTTATATAAAGAGTAGTATAGAATTAGCATTAGGATCCAATACTCATGAGAAGAAGTGTTATGGAAGAAAATGATGTGCACATAAGTGTATTTTGAATAGAGTAAACAAATGATTTAATCAAAAATACAAGACATGTAGAGTAATATGCACAATAAAACACAAATAATTTTACTTCCACACTTTTATGCACAAAGAAAAAATATACAACTACCAAGGTGCTTTGCACACACAATTCTCATTAAGACTTATCATGGTGCAAAGTAGTGCTTGGGTGATCACACACTTTATTTTTCAATATTGATTTTTTGTGATCTGGTGTACTTAAGAATAAGTGGTGTAAAAATGAAGGTTTGCACAAGACCCTTTACTATTCTTTCCAAGGTGCTCAACCTCACAATGCTTATTAAGACTTATCAGGAGGTTCAAGTTGTGCTTGGTGGAGTTATCTTTGTCAATTTATTTCATGATTATTTTTGTACAAAGTTCTCCGAATACACTATTTTTGCAAACCAATGTAATTTGAAAGCACAATTACTTTTCTTAATTTTTAAGAGTGTAAATAAATGTAGTGTAGGCATGATACTTGTGCAAACTTAATTCGTTGTACAATTATAATACAC
This sequence comes from Dactylorhiza incarnata, assembly GCA_033032865.1. Taxonomy (NCBI): domain Eukaryota; kingdom Viridiplantae; phylum Streptophyta; class Magnoliopsida; order Asparagales; family Orchidaceae; genus Dactylorhiza; species Dactylorhiza incarnata. Next base: position 9,278,408 of record JAWHQI010000075.1, on the reverse strand, counting down.
AAGCAAGCATTCTTAGATTAAAAGCACATGTAGACTTTGCCAAAATAAGTGAGTGAATTAGTATCATTATCAACCATAAAGCATTTACTCGTACTTAGAGGCATGCTACACTTAGTTCTACACAACTTTTACAATACAATTTGATGCACAAATGAGTGAATATATCAAATCATAATACAAACAATGTTGAAAGTAGTTTGAAGGAATGAATTGTAACATCGTAGAAGGTCTAAATGATGGATTAAATCATGCTTGAGTTTCACAATAAAGTCTATACAGTATTTTTGATATTTTTGAAAAATATCTTTGTTTTAAAGTTTGAACTCTTGTAATTTGATCTTTGACTTCCCGAGGTCTACCCTGTGAGAGGTTCGCCCGGTACTAGGAGTTGTGATGGGATGATAGCCCAAATCTCCCTTTCGCAAGATACATGTAAATTGAAAAGTTAAGTTCAATTTTTTTTGATAATTCTTTGTTTTATATTTTTGTATTTGATTTTTGCATATAAAAATAAAAATCAAACATATAAACAAAGACTTGAAGAGAATAAAATATTTTTTGCAATTTTGACTTTTGTAGTTTTTATTTTAATTTTTCAAAAATCAATTTATGACATACATGCAAAAATGTGTAGTACATATGAAATAATATGTTTTTAGTGATTTTTCAGAATTTTAGAATTACATAAAATCGCATAGGCGAGCTAACGCTGGTGCTAGCGCTAGCGCGGCAAACAGTACACTATTTTTTAAGATTTTGAAAATTCCAATTTTTGATCTTGATTAAGTGTCCCAAGAGTAGTTTCATGCAGAAATTTCCGAATTTTTGGAGATGTCTGGATAGTGCAAATTTGCATGAAACGTTAGTAATTTCTTATATGACTTGACCACGCATGATATATATTTTCTTATATCTTCATTTTGATTTTTTAAGGCATATATTTATCAATATAATGTAAGTTGAAAATTGATAGGAAATGTAAGCACAAGATATCAGTTTGAATAGGCCAAATAAGCATGATTTAAATGATTAGTATGTGATGATGTTTATGCAAAGAATAACATGGATATGACCTAGATAAGAATACCCAGCCTGTATATCTTGGTAAACATATAAAACCTAACATAGATATTACTATTCTTTAGGTGACAATGTTAGTATGATAAGTTTGAGATTAATATTATGCCATAGTATGATAGTGTTTCAATTTATAGACTTAGAATGAAGATTCTATTTGATTTGATCTTATTGATATCAAGATGATTCTAAGGTCTAAACTTGAAATAAATCACAATACACACATAATACACCAGCCATGGTATAATATCAATTGTCATCATATTATTCATATAAATGTGATAGAAATAGTTGTTTTTAGAAGACTTTTGATATGACTTATGATATATGATTTTCGAGAATTTTAGCAAAGGTCATCAATAGATCATGGTGGTGCATGTGAATTCAAAATTTATTATAATGGTAAATTCTTTCAATACATTTTAGTGTTTTTCTTTTTAGTTATGACTTTTGAATATATATTTGATTTTTGATAGGTGAACAATAGTGTTGGGTTACATCATGTTTGACATCAAGGAGTGAACACAATGCAATTTTAATTTTGAAAAGGAAAAAGAAAAACATATTGAAGCTTGAGCTTTCTTTTAGATCTTGAACTTTCTTATAGATCATGTTATTTCTCTAATTTTGTTGATGAAGGCTAAAGAGCTTAATAGCCTAATAACTTGATTTAATTTGAAATATCTTATAGCAAATTTATTGTTCAATTTATATGAATACTATATGATATATATAGTCAATGAATATAAGAAAGATAGATAGGTCATCAAAATAAAATATGATTTTGAATTTTAATTAATTTGATTTATAAACTCATTAAGTTTTAAGAGATGAGATCATATTTCCAATAATATATAAGATGACCATAACATGATAGCTTAAAAATAAGAAAACAAAAATAAAAATAAAAAGACATTAAATCATATCATGAAGTAGAAAAATTTGTATATTTCATTTTTTAAAATATTCTACTTCATGCATTTGGTGATACCTAATGAATAAGAGATTTAGGTATCCAAAGGGGACCAAGTGTGGTGGTTCCTTTGGGTACCCAAATATAACGTGTAGGTTTGTGGGTAGATATTGATGAATGGGTCCTTTCATGTGAAGTTAATGTTTCAGTTTTAATTTTGGGCCTCCATTCAAATCTTGGTTTATTGTTATTCTTATGCATCGAATTTCTATTGTGATTATCTTTATTTTGAAAATTATAATTGGAAGTATCGTTCATAGGAAATTTGTGTAGTTTTATTTTTAAGTTGGGAAAAACATGATTTTGTAAATAATGGTGATTTTGATTTTGATTTACAAATCCTTTGTGTTCCTTACTCCCATTATTAAACTTAGTTAAGATGTTCATATTCATATTCAACTTGTTTTTAGATATAGTTTGATATTGTTAATTTGTATTTATAATTTCCATAAGCAAGTTGATTTTTGATTTTAATTCATCATTCTTGATCTTTAGATTATGCCTAGCTTTATTATAAGCTATTGTGCTATTTTTAAGAGTAGAAACAATAGGGTCAATATGATTTTGATAGTCATTTATATATTCCTCAAATGTTTCGTCCATCTCTTTGATTTCAATTTTATAACTTTTGCATGTAGCACAATAACTTTTCAAAGATGAATTTTCTAAAGATAATTTTGCATTTTGTTCTTTTACAATTAATAGTTCTTTTTCAAAATCCTTGAATTTTTCTTTAATATTATTACAATCAAAACACGGTTTTATATTTTCAATTAAAGTGCAAGGTGGATAATAATCAAACGCATCAATCTTTGTTTCTACATTAATTTTAGCTATTAAGTTTTTATTTTCTAAATGTAATTTTGAATTTAAATTTTTTAATTTCTTAATTTTACGCTTAGAAGTTTGTAGCAATTGTAATGTAGAAATAGAATTGCAAAAGATGGAATTTGATTTCCTTACAGCGCTTTTGGACGCGATGAGATTTGAGCATAGAGTTCATTTGTTATCTTTATCTTTTTGGCATTCGTCATCCAAAGACACGATTTCTTCTTTTCCACTTGATGTGCTCTCCATTGATTCATCATGAGAGGAGCTTTCTTGAACATCTTTACAAGCTTTTATGTTCTCCAATTCTTGCGTTTATTTTATACCTGTAGATAGAGAATCATAAGTTATCTCAAGAAAATTCCACATCTCGTATGCAGTAAAAAAATTATGAATGAATTTGGAAATATTTTGATCTAACGCACAAAATAGACTATTCATAGATTTTGCATTTAAAACCATTTCATTTTTATATAATACGCTAGGTGGCTTTTTAATAGTAATATTCCAAACTTTTTCATCTCAAGCTTTAAGAAAATTTTCCATTACTATTTTCCATCCTTTATAATTTCTTCCTTCAAATAAAGGTGATTTAAGAGATTTTTCTTCATCATAAAAATTTACCCCACTAGTAGAAGCGAGATCATGAGACACCATTATTCCCAGTTGTTAAGCCGATTGGAATAAAACCTGGCTCTGATACCACTTGTTGGATCGGTAGTCGCCCTTAGAGCGGGGGTGAATAAGGGTTTTAAAACTTTTTCTTATATTATGAATATATTGAAATAATAAGATATCAACATAGTGAGTTTGAATAAAGATCTAAATTGTTTTATAATGAATGAGAGGATAATAAACAATTTAGAGAAATGAAGATCAAATCAATTTTATTACACAAAGAGAGATATGATTATTATTAATAAAATTGATTACAAAATTCGATATTAATGACGCTAGAAATCAAGGCGAAATATGAAAGACTCTTTTTGTTTTCTATACCGACTCGTATCCCCACGAACCGGTTGGCTTTGGCCGATCCTTCCTCGGATACAGCCTCAAGCCGCTCTAGCCAATCCTTCCCCGGATATGGCCTTGAGCACACCCTAGACCTAACCTAGATCTAGTCGCCAACACGAGGAGAATTTAAGCCCTAAGCCCGAGGTGAATCTTTTCTTGGTGGTAATAAGACTAATATGTTAGTGGAGAAAACATTTTGTTTGTCACGTTTACACGTACTCATTCACAAGATAATTAAAGACTATCTCACATGCCAACTCGTTGATAACAATCCTCCAAATCGTTTTACCGTTTTTGCGTCGCCTGTACTCGTGCATGGATATAAGGCACCAATGCCACTTGACTTGATTACGCAACCCCCATCTTATAAATCAAGTCAATTTGCACAAGATTTTGCCTCTCATGTTCACCATTTACATAAGCACATTAATGAAGCGCTAACCACACAATATGCATCTTATCAATTACATGTTAACGCACATAAGAGAGTCTCTCACTAGAAGGTAGGCGATTTGGTCTTGGTGCGTCTCACCCCTGAACGGTTGCCATCGGGCACCATAAAAAAGTTAGTGAATCGGCGAGCTAATCCATTTCGAATCTTAAAGAAATTAGGAGAAAACTCATATTTTTTGGAGTTACCCACTGATTGGGGAATTCCCCCGATTTTCAATGTTTCGGATTAAACGCCTTATGTTTCTCCACCGCTTGAATTGTCTGTCTGCCCGTTTAGTTCCACTGAGTTTTTTAATGGGTTTGGTGATGAGCTTGTTACTGGATTGCTCTCTCCATCGGTCTCCATTGGAAGTACGTCAAATGTTGATGATGAAACTTTTTCTCCTTATTGGCCTAACGCATTTCCATGGGTCCCACAGACCTTTACCTTGTCTGACAGGTGTTGGCTGATGGTCCACTCATCGGTGATGAGTAAGTTTGAGTGGGGGAGGACTAATGGCGACGACGCCCCGCCATATGTTCGTGACCATGGTCGTGACCAGTTCCTTGACGATGTCGACTCAACGCATTATTTTGATCGCTGTCGCAACATTACATTTGAAGACTCTGATGGACGATTCCGTGACAACAATCATGGTGCACGCCATTGCTACGACAAACATTTTGAAGAATGCCATTGCCGCACCATGGTGAAGAACGCCATCGTTGCTACAACCTCAACACGCGATGCATGAATATTTAATTAATAATTATAATTATTCTACTATAGTTATTAATTAATTATTGTCATGTACACTTTATTATTAGTTGTATTTTTTGGACTTTATTTTATGTTGGTGTGAATTTAGACAATGTTTTGTTTTGTTTTTAATTTGGGCTGCATGTAGCCTCTTTTATTTGTAAGCCTATAAATAGGTCATCATGTAGAAGGAGGAGATATTATGGAATGATTAAGAAAATTGAAACCCTAATCTTGCCTCCCTCCTAATCTCTCCTTCCTCCTAGCCGCCCCTCTCTTTTCCCTCTCCCCCTTAAAAATTTCGGCCCTCTCACTCTTGGCCGCCCCCCCCCCCCTAACTACTTCCTCTTGGCCGCCGGCCACCTCCCCTCTTTTCTTTCTCTCTATTGGATCTGCCATCTCCATAGCCGCCCCCATTCATCCTTTCTCCTCCATTGAAATTTTGGCCAAGGACAAGAAACTAAGGTGTTGAACTCATGGAATCAAGTTCCGGCATGACGCGAAGAAGACAGACGAGTTTCTCTCCATTCGGCGCGGCTCTGGTGGATCCGTTGAAGAGCGATCAAAGTTTGTGTAGATCTTTTTCCGAGATCTCTCAAGTGGGTAACAAAAATTTCTTCCCTTTTGTGATTTCTCTCTAGATAATCTTGTGGTGGATTAATTTTTGCTTGACTTTCGATACCATTGATTTATCGTGGTTTTCTTTGATTGAAATTGTTGTTGATCTTGATTTATTTAAGTTCATGAGGATTGGCGAACCTCGTTTTCTTTTTTATGGGAGAGATCTACCTTTTCCGAAATCATATTTTTGGTGGATCTCTTTTGGTACTACAATCGTTCGATCGGATCAGGTGGATGCATTTGGTTAGAAAAAATATTGGCCTATAGTCCTTACTCGATCTATAGCGATGTGGCTACCCGTCGTAAACGTTGAATTGATAAATATTATGTTGCGTGTATGCTGCGATTAATTTTGTGCGAACGTATAAATTGGAACGTTGAGAGGGAACGCGTGTTTGTTCGTATCGATCGTGTTGGAGACCATAACCTGCATCAACCACTCCTCAGATGCTTGGCTAGGCGAGTGAGGTATCGCCCTCACTCGCCCGACCTCCCGCGCATTTGCACTCTTAAGCAGGTGAGTGCTTTGCAGATGAGGCTCGCACTAGCCCGAAGACTTCCCAGCCTCTCCCAGCTTGGGCGAGTGCTCTTCTTGACCTACCTTGCATGCTCTTTGACACTTTGGGACCCGGGGATTCACTCAACGAATACGGGGTTGTACACAATCCCCGCTCATTGCGAGCAAGTTCTACGCTCGGAAAGAAAAATCGAACCCCTAGTATTCAGTGAGTGCTTTGTTGACCTGTAAGGAATCTTTTTTGGTGGGCCCCACCCCTCTGCTATAAATAATCTCAGGCCGCTGCCTTGTGGGTGCCTGTCTTCCAATTACTGTTTCTCTTTTTCACCTCTGAGATCTCGCCATCTTTATGACGTTCATGAGGCATTCCCTGAGACCGCTCTCGCAAAGTTTGCTGGAGCATCTCACCGCGGTGCAGAAGGAGAATACCACCAAGTCCGCTCATTATGACCCCTGGCTCTCGACGAAGAGGGACCCAGCCCTACCCTATTAATCAAGGAAAGCCACGGCGGTTCGGTGGGAACCTTTGGAAAATGAGTCTGCTTCAGGGACTCCCCCCTTCTCGCAACCCTCCTGACAACACTGTCGAGGTAATATGATCTAGCTTGTTATGGTTGATGTTGTTGATGCGCTGCCTCAATATTCGAAGTCACTCGTAGGTCACATTTAGGATTTTAGGCCACCTCGAGACCAGCCTGGTGGGTGCTGACATGCTTCCGCCTGTTGTCGAGGACGTTCCGTCGGCCCTAGAGACCTGCCCTCCCGCAACTCTCGGCGGGACCCTGCCAGAGATCGGTAAGCCGCTTGTTGCTTGCTCGCCTGCCTTATCACCTCATCTTCTTTCTTACTCTGTCTCCTACAGCCCACCTTCAGAACTACGGGGCTATCCTTAGTCCGGCGTAGCACTCCAGCCTGTGAGAACATCTCCACTCTTCTAGTGCAGGAGCCGGAGCACTCGGTCGGGAGGGACCTCAACTGCCATTCCCCTGTCGCCAACCTAGCCACTACTTCAGACGCAAACCAGGTTCTCTCTCATCCTAGCAAGGGGAATTATTCCATCCCCTAGAGCCAACCATTCGCAGGGCAACCCAGCTCATCTCGCAAGCCCCTGTTGAAGAATATATACCAAGTAAGCTGCCTTATTCGCCTCGTGTTTACTCACAAGAAACTAGAAAAGACTGTCTAACTTTCGTGTCCGCAGGCTACCGGAAGTCCTCACCGATGGACCCTCGCTTTGAGGATGAGGTGATCTCGATGCCCCTTCCCCCAGCGACCTCTTGAGCTTTCTCGGAGATCCTACTAATCCCAGGACGATGAAGGAAAGAATGATAGAGGTCCTCAGCAAGCTGATCTGGATGCAGCGATACCTATCCAGCCAGACAAACGGGCACCAGATGGTCTTCGAGCACACGCTGAGCGCTCTCGAGTGGGATTATTCGCATCTCATGGGCGAGATGGAGCATCAGGGAGGCGGGTGTGAGGGGACTTCCCCTGGGAGGATCATCGCACCATCTAGGGATCAAATGTGCTTGGTCAACCAAGAGCTCACGGCTGTAAGCGCATATTACTATCCGCGAGTGCCACCGAGGACAGGGAGGTGAGGCCGGGGTCGATGGCAATGGATTCAATACTGAGCCTACCGGCATTCGCCACCTGTATCCCCTCACCTCGCGTAGTAGACTTTTTTGTATTATATGCCGAGATGGGCATTGTAATGTAAACAATCTTGTGCTTTAGATGTTAATCGTGCTTCTATTTCACGTAATTTTCTTTCAGTTTTGCCGAGTGGTGAGTTTAATGCTTCGATCTTGCTTCGCTTTATATTGCTTTCGCATTTCAGCAGGACCCTGTGCGCGACCTTTGCCGCTCGTCGGCGAGTGGGACAGAGGTTGGGTTGGCTCGAATCCCGAGGCATTGTAGGTAGCGTGATCACTATCCGCACCACCACGCCACGGAAAGTTCTTGATTTCTTTATTTTTTTATAAATAGCCGGCCCACCCACCGCATTTATCACTCACTCTTCTCTCTCTTTCTTGCTTTTGCACTCTCACTCGCAGCTCTCTCCAGACTTCTTCTGCAACCTTTCTTTCGCGCGATGGTGGTCGAGTCCGATGGGAGGGGCAGGTGTGCCCAAGCATTCGCCAACCATGACTTTGCCACCTGCGACCTGTTCGAAGAGGATTTTACCCTAGAGTTTGTGGACTATGTCCCGCCAGGGTTCATTTTGTGCCGCCCTAGAGATTGCAACCTCATCAACCAGTTCTCGCCAGACACTCTCGCCATCCCCCTAGAACACTTCGAGGTGGGACTCTGGCTCCCCCTCTATCCTGAGCAGCGACAGACCTTCCGCTACTTTCGTATAGTTCCCGCGCAGCTGAACCCTAACTCCATCGCGATGCTTGTAACATTCTCCTGCTACCTGCGGGAGGAGGGGATAAAATTCTTTCTCCCTGTCTTCCGCAAGCTCATCAACTTCCGGGTGAAGGGCGGGGTGGCCTTCTTCTCAAGCCAGAGCCCGCTCAAGGTCACTGGTAACGCCAACAAGTGTAACGCCCCTGGTTTTTCATTTATTATTTGTGTGCCCACTGTAGAATAATTTTGGCGTAAGGGCATTACGTCAACTCGCCGGGATTACTTTTGAGCATTAGCTTAGTTAATGAATTTAATTTAGGTCGCACGTGCGAGATTTCGCGACATATCGAGTTAAGGTGAAAACTCCGGGATATTTTAAGTAATTATTGAGATTTCAGCTTTAGGAATTTTGATCTCCAGATTGGCTCGTCGGAATTGAATTCTGACTTCGCTGTTGGATTCGTAGCGCTGATTTTCAGTTTAGGAGCGAATTTCATGAAAATTCGAGGTGATTTAGTCGCCCTCGTAGTTTAAATAGAATGGAAGAATTATTAATTTATTTAAGCAGGGAATTAAGGTTTTATATAAATACCAAAATTTCCAAAACCCTATTCTTCTTCTTCTCCAAAGAGCCGAACAAAAATTCGTGTGAGAGCGTGAGAGGCGTGATGGGAACTTCTTTCGGCCGGCGATTCGAGAGTTGTAGTGAACGGAATCGTAAACGGTGAGTAGAATCGGAAAGCTCTCGACGAGATCTTCGTTCTAGTGGTAAGAGTTTCCTGTTTCTTGGGATTTTTGGAGTCAAGGTAGTAACCTAACTCCTCTTTTTGGCCCAGATGGTTTCAGGTTTTTATGCTCAGTTAAGTTCTTGGCCGATCCATAGCTTTTGTAGCGGAGAAATTTGAGTTTGGAAGGTTTAAGGCAAGTGGCAGTTCCTCCTTCTCTTTTTTTGTTGATGTGTTGTTTTCTTGCTTTGAGTTCTTGTCGCGCAGTTCAGCTCTTGATTTATGAGCATTTTTACCTTGCTAGTTAAACTCTTGAACTCACTTGATCTTCCCCTCAATGTCTAAAGTTTCCCTTAGAAGAATTTGGCTGCTGCCTTGGAATTTCTGTCAGTACCTGAGAAATCATTGTTTTTCTCGAGAAATACCTCTATTTCTCGAGAAATCTCCTTTACTTCTCGAGAAAACCCTTCTATTTCTCGAGAAATCTCCTCTTTTTCTCGAGAAATCTCTGAAGACCTCTCTTCTATTTCTCGACAAACCCCTTCTATTTCTCGAGAAATCTCCTCTTTTTCTCGAGAAATCTCTGAAGACCTCTCTTCTATTTCTCGAGAAACCGCTTCTATTTCTCGAGAAATCTCCTCTTTTTCTCGAGAAATCTCTGAAGACCTCTCTTCTATTTCTCGAGAAACCTCTTCTATCTCTCGAGAATTCCCCAAAGAAATCCCTTCTATTTATCGAGAAAAGCCAGTCCATTTCTAGAGGAAGACCAGTCTTCTCAAGAAAATCCATGATGTCTCCCTCCTATTTCTCGAGAAAGGGCCAGACCAGTTCCAAATCCTTGACCTATGCCTTGGACTTCTACTTTCATTTTAAATCTGATATCCTCTAATGTGTTCCGGGTTGTTGCTAATGCCTTTACGGTATCCTGTATTTTGAACCACTCATGCTTATATCATTATGCCTATGTGTTTGTGTGAAATCCCTGGGCTCTTATGTAATGTCTTGGGCGGTGTTTTCTTTATTTGTGACCTCATCCTTAGAATTTTTTTCTGCCATTGTCCCTCGGGCTAAGTCTCATGTGGTAATTAAAACTAATTAATGAGGACTATTGCCTTTAGCCTTGCATGGTGGCCATTGCAAGGGACATGAACAACAGGCTTGGTCTGTGGTCCTATGGGTCGTGTTTGGGGGGGGGGGGGGCAGTGGGGATTCTCTTATAGCCTTGCACGGAGGCCATTCTAAGGAGCATGAACAACAGGCTTGGCATGTGGCCCCGTGGGCCGTATTTGGGTGGCAGTGGATAAAGGACCACCACCTGGTTTTGGGCTTTGGGTGGCAGGGGATAAAGGACCGCCCCCGTTTAATTTGAGCTGATTAGTCTCACAAATAGAATTAACAAGATAAATGAATTTTGCTTGTATTTATAAAAAGTATTGGTGCACTCTGTGCGTTGTTTAGATCTATGCTTTGGAGATTCTTGTCTGTAAGTTTGGATTGGGTTGGTACCCTATATGCCTCATTATTAGCTTATTTCGCAGGACTTATCTATTTTTCTGTCGCTTATGCTTTGCTTGCTGAGGTGTTCTTTGTTTTATTTGAATGCCTCAGGTTCAGAGCCGTAGCAGTTAGAGGTGTAGCTCGTATACTGATGAGTCCTGATCATATACACTTTTATGGACTCATCTGGGCCATCTATTTAGTCTTTTCACTGCACTTTAGCCCTGTTTTAGCTCATATTGGTCATTCTATGCTAGGTGCACTTATAGGCCCTATTTGGTGTAATTTCGTATCTTTCTTTGTTATTAGTTTTCTTGCGATGTTAAGTCCCACTTTCAGTGGCTAGACTGGTGTCGTACGCTGGAACAGGTGTCGTGCAGGTGTTTCCGGTGCAATTCTGCACAGGAACACTGCGCACGATCACCGGTTCTATTGCGCACGACCACTGGTCGTGCGCCACTGATTGTGTGCACTTAACCCTTTTTTATGAGTTCTGTTTGGTGCAGTGCGCACGACCATCTACGCTAGTGCGCACGACCACCGGTCATGCGCCACTGTTCGTGCGCGCTTATCATCAATTTCTTGAGTTCTGTTTCAATCAGTGCGCACGACCACCTACGATAGTGCGCACGTCCACCGGTCATGCGCCACTGGTCGTGCGAACATGTTATTTCTTAATTTCTGTCTTTGCAGGTTCCGTCCAGGCAGAGCGCACGATCACCAAATTCTAGTGCGCACGACCACTGGTCGTGCGCCACTGACCGTGCGCACTGTTTAATTCCAGCGCCTATAAATTCTGCTGCTCGCGATTTAGGTCAGACCGCCCGCCGTATTCCGCCGTTTTCCGCCCGGTTCCGTCCAGATTCGCCCCTCCACCATCGCCCACCATATGGAGGGGCTCCGGGCTTGCTCTTCACGCCATTCTTGAGCCGGAGTTTCCTCTCGGCCTCCTCCTTCATCCAAGAGCTTCAAAGAGAGATCTAGCCGCCATCTCCATCAAGCAAGAGGAAGTTTGCAACCTCTACCGGATCGTGACACGAAGAAGACGGGTCCATTGGAGAGTCGTGACAGCTCTCTCTACCCCGGACGTAGTTGCGGACCGAGCTTGGACACGGATTGACAACCCGGCGATTCCAACCGTGAATCTACAACGAGACTTCGGATTCGGTCGATTTCTTGCCTTGTTCTCTTCTTATTGATGTATGTATGTAGTTAGATCTATGTATTAAGATGAAGTAGCACTTAAACTTGCTTTTATTTCTATATAATTCATGTCTATGTGAAATACCCTTTTTGTTTATTTGTGTGCTTGAGGAGCGCCCCATTCCATTTTCCACTCCACCACCGTGTCCGGTGCCTCCCTAGCAATTGCTAGTGGCGTGCTTGTCGAAGAGGTGCTTGCGACCCTCATTCCGCAAGCCTACTCGTCCACCCGCCTACCGAAGCGTGGCATAGCGGCCCGTGTATTCCATCCCGCCTAACGAAGCAGCGCGCTCAAGGCCTGCATAGTTTGATCCGTTTGCCTACTCGTCCATCCGCCCTTGCGACGCAGCGCGCTCAAGGCCTGCCTAGTCTCCATCCCGCCAAGCGAAGCATTGCATAGCGGCATTGCATAGGAGTAGTTGATAGCTTTTATTTTATTTTCCAAAAGCCAACCCAACTCCCCCGCATTCCATCCGATTTAAGGACTTCAATCTCAAGTCCTTCCTCGAAACCGAACTCCACCTTACTGTGTTCCTCAAGAGACCGACACTCGGGGATTTTCCCCATTATTATTACTTGCGCGACCGGTGCACTTGCCGAATCCTCGCATCAAGTTTTTGGCGCCGTTGCCGGGGAACACAGTCGTGTGAGTTTTCTGGAGAGGGAGAATCTGAGAGAAAAGCCCTTCCATTTGTTTATCGCATCTTTTATTTTATTTCTGTTCTCTTTATTCAATTTTCTTGTTTTATAGTAGGTTGCTTTAGTAAATTTTTGTTAGGTGTAGTATTTCGCACAATAGTGTTCTTCTTTTTGAATCGTTTTATCTTCGCACTATGTGGGCACATCTTAATTTCCGTTGCCGTTGGTGTGGAGCTACCTCCCACTCTAGTGATGAATGCCCTACGGAGAATAGTAGGCATAATTCTTATAGCCCAGCATATGGAGCACCGACTTCGTCTAGTACTCCATATGGTGCGCGTAAGTCTTATGGCTACTCTGCTGAGCCTTTACCATCATACTTCTTTTCGGCTCCAGCTCCCGCTGCGCCAAAGAAGCCCGCAAGGCCGTGCCAGTTTTGTCGGAGCACTGATCACGCCCTGAAGGATTGTGCTGCTTTTCGTCGCCAATTGGATGAGGATGACGAGCCGGATATCCGGATCGTCCCGAATCCTAACTCTGGCGGCACACCTTCAACATCCGATTTTGTGTCCTTGCCACCTTCACATCTTGAAGGGTATGGCGTTGACACAGTCACCGGATGTGCGGCTGATCTATGCACCGACATTGCTGAGCCTATTCTCCATGTGCATCCACCACCCCTAGTGGATTCAATTCTTTGTGAGGAATCGGTGCTCGACTTTTATCCGAGCACTATTCCTCTCCCTGTTGTGCATACTACACTCGTCTCTGACGACATTGTTGATGATGTGTCGCAAGAGGAGGCTGGTGACCTGAGTGTTATGCTTATTCCTTTGGAGGAGGACAACCTTCTAGGTGAAGAGGAGTTTTCCTCAGCACCGGTGGAGGAAGTCTAAATCCCAAGCCTGGCCACCATTGATCCCGCCGAATCTTGTAGCATTGATAACAATGCAAACATTATTTTACTTCCCCAACCTGATGGGAGTGAGACCGGGACCATTCCCCCGATTTTTGATTATTTATGTTCTTCGTCTTCTTTATTTCTTGATCCCCTTCCTTCATCTGAGTCTGTGCATGTTGAGTCTTCACAGGTACCCCCGGAGGATTTGGTGTATATTGCCCAAGTCAATGATGAGAGCATCCTCTTATGTGAGGAGGTTGATCCCCCCTCCGTAGAGGAAGCTCCACTCATTGCCTTTTCCTCCTGCCACCTCCCTTTGGGCGACACCTTGCTGGGAAAGGATAGTTTTGGTGAGATGAGTGAGGACCAGGCCTCCTCCTCTTCTTACTTCCTTTTCCCTCTACCTGTAATGGGAAGGTTTTATTTATATTTGGGTAGAGGCGTGACTGTTCTTTCTCTGTATAGGTACCCGCTACCGACACGGATATTGGGCCAGTTACCTGTCCACTTCTCCTTCCATACTCCCATTAGCTAGAACCTTTAGTTTTTGAATAAGTCGTGCTGGGATGACAATAACCCCAGTAGTTATCTTACTTTTCATGCATTTAATTTTTAGTCCATCCTGTTTAGTTAGCTGTAGTTTATTGTAGTTTATCTTTTTCCTGCTTCTTTTGTTTTGCGGAGCTGACCCCTGCAGGTACTTCTTCTGGATGGCGGATGCTGCAGCTTAGTCTTGGTTTAAACGCTAATCTTCTGGTATGCTCACTTGTTGAGCATTGGGTACTCTCTTCCCCTAGCCTTTTCTGATTTTCATGTCATATATTATGCGGATTGTTTAGTTTAAGTCTGGGGGAGAGTAGTTTTGTTTACCCGCTCACGTGCACTATTGCACTGCATGGTAGAAGATTTCATTTAAAATGTTTTGTTTATTTTCATTGTACACCACATCACCCACTTGAGCGCGTACTCATCTGTTTGCTTGCCCTGTTGTGAATTTAATTCTTCTGCTTATTTGGGAAAGTCTAGGTGATGGCTTAGGACTATGCAGCAGAGTAAAATGTTGACTCTAGTAGTGCTCCTAGTCGAGTGCTCGGTTGCATAGAAATTCGTGTAGATTAGACTTCTCTTTATACTTATGGTTTTATATTTTTTCTATTAGTGTAAATGTTGTTTACTCTACTCAAATGGTGAATTCGGTGGAATCAAACGGTAGCATAGGGATGTGTGTATACGATCGCTAGATTCGTATTGCTTGAGTCGGGAGAAAGGAGAATCTTTCTCGGTGGCTAGAACTTGCCCCAAGCGATTCTTGAAGCATGGGTATACGGTTAGTCAATTGTGTGAATGTGATATAGGCCATCATTTTGGCCCGGTTGAGCCTTTGTGCCTATCCCTACCGCTATATCCTCGCTAGCCCAGTTGTGCCTACCCGTTTTTTGATTCAGCCCCACTTTTATTTCACCAAAGCCCAAAAGCCAATCCTAGTCGCACACCCAAATCTGAGCTTTAGCTGTTTATTATTTTCATGAGTTGGGTTGTTGATGTGGTAATATGTTTGTGAAGATGTGGATGTGTCCTTTTGTTTATTTGCTGAAAATGATAAGAAAAGAAAAAAAAATGAGAAAAAGAAAAGAAGTTAAAAAGAAAGGAAAGAGAAGGAATGTTTAATTGAAAATCTTTATGTATAGATTTATGTTTGGGAGTAGGCGGTGCACGCACCCATGTTGTTAAGTCCAAGTCTGGGGGTGTTGTGTACCCGCATGTTTGTGTGGTGAATGAGGATAGTTTCCTGCATTAGCTCATTTGGGTTTAGTGCTTTAGCCGTCGTTTTTATCTTTGTTTTTCCTCACCTAAACCCAAGCCCCATTTAAAACCTAAAGTCCTATTGATTCACGCATTTGAGTCAAACCAGTGCCGTGGAGAGAATGTGTCCGGGCAAGCCTATGGTCACCGACACCGATGGATTTCGGTGGAGTTTATCCGACACCCCAATCTTGAGCAATGCTCATCTCAGCGTTTAGTTTACTTTCTCCGTATGCATGACCGAACGATTCACCGTAGTTCACCATTTTGAGTAGTTGTAATATGCTTTTACTCTTTTAGAAATATATAGACTATTTATATAATCAGAAATCTTCTCTACCATTCTTCTTATGCACGTGAGCATGCGACTTCGCATGGTACTCTGTATTGTAGTTTTAAGCCATCTACTTTTCTTTCCCCGTTCGCATGGAATTTGTTTGCTCGGGACGCGCAAACAGGTAATTCTGGGGGTGTGATGAGTCCTGATCATATACACTTTTATGGACTCATCTGGGCCATCTATTTAGTCTTTTCACTGCACTTTAGCCCTGTTTTAGCTCATATTGGTCATTCTATGCTAGGTGCACTTATAGGCCCTATTTGGTGTAATTTCGTATCTTTCTTTGTTATTAGTTTTCTTGCGATGTTAAGTCCCACTTTCAGTGGCTAGACAGGTGTCGTATGCTGGAACAGGTGTCGTGCAGGTGTTTCCGGTGCAATTCTGCACAGGAACACTGCGCACGATCACTGGTTCACTTAACCCTTTTTTATGAGTTCTGTTTGGTGCAGTGCGCACGACCATCTACGCTAGTGCGCACGACCACCGGTCGTGCGCCACTGTTCGTGCGCGCTTATCATCAATTTCTTGAGTTCTGTTTCAATCAGTGCGCACGACCACCTACGATAGTGCGCACGACCACCGGTCGTGCGCCACTAGTCGTGCGAACATGTTATTTCTTAATTTTTGTCTTTGCAGGTTCCGTCCAGGCAGAGCGCACGATCACCAAATTCTAGTGCGCACGACCACTGGTCGTGCGCCACTGACCGTGCGCACTGTTTAATTCCAGCGCCTATAAATTCCGCTGCTCGCGATTTAGGTCAGACCGCCCGATTTTCTTCCGCCGTTTTCCGCCCGGTTCCGTCCAGATTCGCCCCTCCACCGTCGCCCACTATATGGAGGTGCTCCGGGCTTGCTCTTCACGCCAATCTTGAGCCGGATTTTCCTCTCGGCCTCCTCCTTCATCCAAGAGCTTCAAAGAGAGATCTATCCGCCATCTCCATCAAGCAAGAGGAAGTTTGCAACCTCTACCAGATCGTGACACGAAGAAGACGGGTCCATTGGAGAGTCGTGACAGCTCTCTGTACCCCGGACGTAGTTGCGGACCGAGCTTGGACGCGGATTGACAACCCGGCGATTCCAACCGTGAATCTACAACGAGACTTCGGATTCGGTCGATTTCTTGCCTTGTTCTCTTCTTATTGATGTATGTATGTAGTTAGATCTATGTATTAAGATGAAGTAGCACTTAAACTTGCTTTTATTTCTATATATTTCATGTCTATGTGAAATGCCCTTTTTGTTTATTTGTGTGCTTGAGGAGCGCCCCATTCCATTTTCCACTCCACCACCGTGTCCGGTGCCGCCCTAGCAATTGCTAGTGGCGTGCTTGTCGAAGAGGTGCTTGCGACCCTCATTCCGCTAGCCTACTCGTCCACCCGCCTACCGAAGCGTGGCATAGCGGCCCGTGTATTCCATCCCGCCTAACGAAGTAGCGCGCTCAAGGCCTGCATAGTTTGATCCGTTTTCCTACTCGTCCATCCGCCCTTGCGACGCAGCGCGCTCAAGGCCTGCCTAGTCTCCATCCCGCCAAGCGAAGCATTGCATAGCGGCATTGCATAGGAGTAGTTGATAGCTTTTATTTTATTTTCCAAAAGCCAACCCAACTCCCCCGCATTCCATCCGATTTAAGGACTTCAATCTCAAGTCCTTCCTCGAAACCGAACTCCACCTTACTGTGTTCCTCAAGAGACCGACACTCGGGGATTTTCCCCATTATTATTACTTGCGCGACCGGTGCACTTGCCGAATCCTCGCATCATATACCTTATGAGTTGTAGCTGTTGCATTACCCCGCTGCTGCAAGGTAGTGGTAGTTAGTTTTCTTCTTGTGTTCAGACATGCAAATTTGAAGCCAATGGGTTGGTGTCAGGTTGTTGACGCCCTTTTTGCATTTTTTTGTTATATTGTAGCTTACTTGCTAGTTATTGCCACTACTTTTCGATCTTGTGTGTCTTGCTCTCTGGGAACGCTTTATGCCTAGGTGCATTATAGTTATAAAATGATTTTTCTTTCATCCTCATTGCATTTTTCATAGGTCAAACACTTATATTTAAAGTCATGTAAAAGTATCTTCATACCCAATCTAAATCTAGATATATGCATATCATTTCCTTTATGTCCAGACATCACGTGCATATAGGACTTTAATTGAACTAAACCGAGTATTTTCCGCTGTAAATACATATATACTTTCTTTTGTGGAATAGTTGATCCACGAACTGAGAGACAAAGTTCTTACCCCAAAGCTAATAAGTGATTTCAAGTAATGAATCATCATGTAAACCTGCTTTGTAATAAATATAAGAAAGGTTCCTGCCTTAGCGTCTGCAGTTGTCTCCTGCATGACGTGGCATCATGACATGTATTTTCTCTTACTCTGATATCCCTAGTTGCTGAGAAAATAGGGGTTGTGACAACAAGAACCACGACTGGATTTGGCGGTTCATCTTCGTGACCGGGAGCTTCTGCAACACCCTCCTCGTGCCCATGCAGGAGGACGAGTCGACCTATAGGACTCCTACTCTGGGGGGCTATGAGGTCAAGCTCCACCCATTTATCCAAGTCACGGAAAGGACGTCATGTACCTGTGGAAGCATGTCAATTCGTTCCCGCCCATCCTGCCGAGTGAGGGTAAGGCGAACTATTTCAACCATAGCTCCCGCTTACTTTCCTTCGCTTTTTTTCTTTTCATACTTGAATCATCTGATGCAGGGATTCGAGACCTCCCCCTCCACCCACCGAATGCGAGCATGGAGACCTCCCCCAACGCTTTCCTTGCTCTCGCGCGTTCCATAGCTGAAGCCTGCTGTAAGGATCTGGCTTCCTCAAAGTCCAGCAGACAGAAGCGGAAGCCCGACGCGATAACTGACTCCCCTTCTAAGCGGTGCAAGCCTTCTTCAACTGCCAAGGGAAAGGCATTCGCCACCGAGAACCCTGAGCCGAGTACCCCAGTCATGGCGTACATGGCGTTCAAGACCTCCAGCGTGCCGGCAGTGTCTTCCTCGAGACCGTCACCGAGAGGGCATCGAAACTTCGACTAGGGCAAGAAATATGTGGATGAAGCAGGCGATCCCCTGCTTCAGTAGGACCGAAAGGCCAACCGTGTCTCCATCTCCTCCCTCCTTCCGACCTAGATGGAGCAGGAGACCCCCATCATAGAGGCATGCGGCCTCTCCTTCGCGCTTTACAGCCTGGAGGACGCCTCAGTCTATTATGCTGAGTCCACCCGGACGCTCGCGCATGAGACCACGCGTGCTCAGTTGCGAGCTCTCGAGCTCATGCATATGTCCTCGTGCTGAAGCATTACTCTCACGCGGAATCTGACCGAGGTCGATAGGATGCGTGGTCTCGTATCTACTAAAGTCATGGCCCGGAAGCAGTAGCTGGCAACCGCCGAAGCTCTTCTCACCAGTCGCCCACCCCGAGTGGTAAGTACGGCCTTGCAGTGACTTAAGCTTTCACACTTCCCTTCTTTATCACAACGGTGGTAATATTTTATTTTCATGCAGGACACAGCCAACTCCGACATCTTGCGGGTGCGAGTGGCCACACTCGAGGACCTGATCAAGGAGTTGCAGGCTGAGAACAAGCTGTTGCGAAATGTCATTGTTCCACCGCCTTCCGCCGAGGACATTCCGCATTTCTACTCCCACTCCGAGCATGAAGCGCTAATGCAGGAGACTGCCCAGGGAGCGGCAATATACGTGTAGCTGGTGAATCAGAGTGGTGTGCTCCTAAAGGAAGAGGGCGAGAGGATCACGGCTCGTCACGTGCTTCCCGAGCTCTTCAGTCAAGCGAATGCCCCAGATGATGAAGCCAACCTTCGGCTGGAGCTAGGCGGTCTCTGCCATCTAGACGTGAGCAGCAAATCCTCCAGCGGGAAATCTGGTGTTGGCCCCTGAAGACATGCCTTTTACTTTTTTCTTTATTGTAATGCGAGACCTTCCCTCTTCTTTGTAGACCCTTTTAAAGATGAATGAAAGAGTTATGACTCTCTGCCTGCGATTATTTATTCTCTGCATTACTTCCTATTATCTATCTATAGTTCGTGTGTTCGTATGTCGTTCGCCATGTTCTCGCGCTTTCGCGTACGCGCTGGCATATCACTTGCCCGCTCATGTACCATTGACACTTAGCCCTAGGTCGCAACCTAGGCGCTCTCGCCCCATAGGTGCGCCATACAATTGCAACTCTTTCACGCATCTTGCCGACGTATGCCTTGTTATTTTTTCATGCTCTCGCGCTCTTGCACACATACTAGCGCGTCCCTTGCTCATTTGCATACGGCCGGCCCTTAGTCCTAGGTCCAGAACAAGACGTTCTCGCCGCATAGGTACGCCACGGTCGCAACCCTTTCACATGCGTTCATGCCCTTTTAAGACTTAGGTGGTTGCGTTGATTTCCACCGGGAGCGTAACTTCGCTGAGAGCCCACCTCGTCCCACGTGATTCTTGTATCCCTTGGGGTTGGCTGATACCCCAGGGTATATTCTCCGGGCAAGTACCCTTTTTGATTGACGCCACCTGCCGGCAAGTGTCCTTCTCGACGGACACCATTCGTCGGCCAGTGACCTTCTTAATGAGCATCATTCGCATACCTCATACTGAGAGACTTACCTTGTGTCGATCTTTTCTTTCTTGGATTTTCCTTTCTTACCTTGCCCTCATTATTAGTGGCCATTGAGTGAGCCTACGGCCCTGCCAGCTAGGGGAGCCTAGTCAGCGGGTCTGCTCGGGGCTAACCTTTTGAAGCTTTCCATCCTGCCATTGAGTGAGCCTATGGTCCTGTCAGCTAGGTGAGAGCCTGGTCAGTGTTTTCGCTCGGGGACAACCATTGAAACCTTCCATCCTGACACTGAGTGAGCCAACGGCCCTGCCAACAAGGTGAGAGCCTGGTCAGAGGGTCTTCTCGGGGCTAACCTTTTGAAGCTTTTCATCCTACCACCGAGTGAGCCTACGACCATGCCAGCTATGTGAGAGCCTGGTCAGCGGGACTGCTCAGGGAAAACATTTGAAACCTTCCATCCTACCACGAAGTGAGCCTACGTCCTGGACAGCTAGGTGAGAGCCTGGTCAGTGGGTCTGCTCAGGGCCAACCTTTGAAACCTGTCATCCTTCCACCAAGTGAGCCTACGGCCCAGCAAGTTAGGTGAGAGCCTAGTCAGCGGGTTTGCTCGGGGCTAACCTTTGAAAGCTTTCATCCTGCCACTGACTGAGCCTACCACCCTGCCAGCTAGGTGAGAGCCTGGTCAGCGAGTCTACTCGGGGCTAACCTTTTGATACTTTCCATCCTACCACCGAGTGAGCATACGACCCTACAAGCTAGGTGAGAGTCTGGTCAGCGGGTCTGCTCGGGGCTAACCATTTAAAACTTTCCATCCTGCCACTGAGTGATTCTATGGCCTTGCCAACTATGTGAGAGCCTGGTCAGTGGGTCTGCTCGGGGCCAACCTTTGAAAACTTTCATCCTTCCACCGAGTGAGCCTACGAACCTACCAGCTAAGTGAGAGGATAGTCATCGAGTCTTCTTGGGGCTAACCTTTGAAACCTTTCATCATGCCACCGAGTGAGCCTTCGCCCCTGCCAGCTAGGTGAGAGCCTGGTCAGCGGGTCTACTCGGGGCTAACCTTGGAAACCTTTCCTCCTTAAACTGAGTGATCCTACGACCCTGCCACCTAGTGTAACATCCCTCCAGCAACTAAACCCCTAGGATTGTTTTGTCATCACGAAACCCTAGGAATCATAAAGAGATCATAAGACCTTGGAAAATAGGTGAAGACCACATTGGTCTACACATAGTGCATTCCAATTATCTAATCTAGGGTTGGCTTTAGGGCGTCACCATGACCCATGACCCCACCATAACATTCCTAATCCATTAAGAGGTCCCTTTGTAACACCCCAATTGTCCAATTGTAGAAAGAGAAGTAATTAGAGTTTAGAGCTAGCGTCAGCGCTAGGTGCTAACGCTGACACTAGTGGTTGTTTAGACAAACCGTCTTGACGCGGTCCATACCGTTGAGATAAGCTCTATCTCGTCGAGACGATAGTGCTGGCGTTTGTGTTGGTCTAGAAGAACCACTAAGATGAGCTCCATACCGATGAGACGAGCTCTAGACCATCGAGACGCTGGCGCTGGCGGTAGTGTTTGAACCGACGAGCTTTGTTTCATTGAGACGCTAGCACCGGCGCTAGCGCTAGCGTCGGCGGTATCTGAACCGATGGGATACAGACATGATCAGTTTTGGTGGAGTAAATTATGGCCAAGGGAGTCCAAAGGCCTTACCAATCTACGAGGATTCATTCCCCCTATCAATTAGGAGAAGATTAAGAGGTTTTCCAACTCTTATAGGGGATGAATTTAGTGGTTTTTAGGGATGGCCAAAATTTCACCATTAATGGTGTTAATGGTGGAATCTCAAGCTTTTCTTCTTCCCCTCCCCGAATTGTCTCCTTAAAAAGCCTCAAGGGATGAAGGGAAGGAGTTTCCCCCATATTCCAGAAGAAATCAAGCCTCTAAACTCATATTGGCATGACACCAAAAGCTTCACGGCCAACAATGGCGAACCGGCGATCAGCGCGGCTTCATGCCACCACACAGGTCCTCTCATCCTCCTCTCTCTTTATGGATAGATCTTATCATGTTGTCCGCAAGGTTTGAGGCCAATTGGCCTTGGATCGGCATGGCCAAAATCTTGGATTCAAGCTTTAGTTTCCTTACTTTAAACCCAGATTCCGTCCACCTTCGGACGGCCAATCACCGTCCATCGCCGGCCGTCACCTCAACAGAGGTGGTGGTGGAATTGGCCGACCTGGAGAGGGTCTAGGTGGCCGGGAAATCACCTACGAAGTTGGTACAGGTCGGGCCAATCATGGTCGTTAGCTGATTTGTGAAGATGAATCGATGCCCTCCATTTTATTTAGACACATTATACAATTTGTATGATTATTTAACGTCATAATTTCTCCTAGAAATGCATGATTTTGAAATTGAAAATTGAACCCCCTTAGAGGCCATTTTAGAAACAATGGCCAGATACAAGAGTTGTAGATCTTTGTGTCTAGTTTAATTTTAAATTATTTTGTGCCGATTTGGCCCACTGGTTTGACTGCAGCACCCAGTTTGGCGCAAGGTTTCATAAGGTTGACTAGAAATTAAGATGGGTGCTCCCGCTAAACTACTCACACAAATGCTTTGAAATTTGGACCATTGGTTGGATATACCCTTACCCTCATCACCCTTACCCTCATCATATCCAAAAATGGGAATTTTTAGAGGACTTTTCTATAGTTTTTGTAGAAATTTAATAAACCATGTATGAATTAATTTTAGGGTCTATAGACCTCCAAATCCCCTACCAAATTTTGGTGGGTGGTCCTTAGGGTCATGATATGACTCTGGTAATAATTCCATCCCATTTGGCATTGATTTGGTTGGGTAATTTAGTAACCAAAAATTGGACAAACTACGGGATATTAGGACAAAGGTGCACTTATTGGAATTGAGGAGTGAAACCTCATCCAAATGTTGTGAAACCATGGCCACTGATTTAACATCATATAAAACACCCCCACGGGTGGTTTTGGGTGCTTTGGGTGGATGTTCCCTAGAACCCTAGTGTAAACCGTAGAGTTGTATATTGAACCTATCGAAGGTCAAAGGGTCATATGCCATCAGATTGACTTGAAACTGGATAGAGAGGTTCATAGGGAGGTATTATGCCCTAGATAATTTATCTAGAATTTTTAGGAACATTTATCCCCTCTGAATTAATTAAAAACCAATTAGTACGTTTCCTTCTAAGAGGAATTTACATGTTTACATAACCTCGGATGTTCTTGAAATTTTGGCACCGAGCTTGTATTGGTGATATTGTTCTTTTATAATTTTATTGTGAATTTTAGATTGATCTATATAGTACTTCATTCACAAGTCCTTTGTTTGTCCTATTTATAAAAGGAATTAATTAAGGATTTTATATTCACTGGAAAATCGTGAAATTTGGTCAGAGAACTTTTTAGGGCAAGAATATGATCTATAAATTTTATTATAGTTTTTGGAGGAGTTTTTATATGGTTATCTTCACAAAGTGCCCTATGGAATATTTATTTAAATAAAGGATTTATATGGTTTAATGAATTTGGAAAATTATGGAACTCAAGCAGTGAACATTCTTGATCACCTTAGACTCCGGTTTATTTTCTTGTAATTTTTGGATGAATATTTTTGGATGAGTATTTTTGTAAGGTCATAGCTTATCAGAAAACCATACTATGTGTACAAAGTCATAGGTTCCCTGATTTTGAGGAAATTATAATAAATGTCAAATAAATTAGGAAAATTTTGAATTTCTAGAGATAGTCATAAAATGTCATAAAACACGCCCAATAATAATCTTGGGTCATTTGGATGATTATTCAGAGTATCTCATCTCATACACCTCATGTAGTTCAAATGGTCTGCGTATAGCATAAATACTGAATTAAGATAAGCATGTAGGTCTAACATGGGGAGTTAAAGAAGTTTGTGCACCCAGACTGATTGGGTTTGGAAGGGGTCACCAAGGGAAAGTAGGAGTAAGATGTCTGGTTGACAAGGAGGCAAGAGTGTGCTTGGGATCGACGAAAGATCGCCATTCCTTTGGGTGAAGTTAAACACACTTAGCGTTAATAAGTGTAACATTAATAGTGGTCGGGTCAAGGGTAAACACCAATAAGACTAAGTGCCTTGGAAAGGGACCTTTGGAATTCAACCCATCATAGCTCCTAGTACTACTACGAGCCCCTCACAGGGTAGTCCTCGGGAAGTCCATGGTTAACACAAAACTGTAGGAATAATTTATTATGCAAGATTATCTCAATAATACACTCACCCACACCTCATTTCTATGGGTGGTTAATTGGTTTAGACTTACGAGCGGTAGGCTCGGTGGTTGTAGGTACGGACGGGTTAGTCCGGTGAAATGGTGGCTCGGAAGGTTAAGGTGACGGGCAGGTTTGCCCGAAGAGCTTATGGCTCGAAGATATATAATAATCATAATTGCATGTGCATAAAGATGGTGGGTGTTCCGTATTGACGGTCGTTCACACCGACGTCAATATGCTGACTCAGCAAGTGTGGTTTTGCACTTGGCTAGGGAAAGACTGGTGGACCAGCCAGCAAGAGTATGTAGGCGCTCCGCGGTTGTGTTCTTTGCATTGAGGCGTACGATAGATCTAGGTTACGTAGTGTGAATACCAACCTAGAGGTGGGAGAGGCCCAACTCACTGCTTCCGTTTGCCACTATTAGGGTATCCTGGGAGTCTTAGCTAGCTCCAAAAGGGGGGAATTAAAGGAATGTGCGCATAGAGTCAGGTGCGTGAGTTGCACTTGTGTTATCTTAACATTAAACTGCATAAACTATGAGTCATAGCATGTGCATTGCATGTCAACCCCTACCCCTATCGTATAAATTTGTATGGGACTTTTTATACGATAGGCCTTGCTAAACGACATCTTGGTTTATTGGTTTGTACGGGCATTCCTATAAATCAAGGTTACTTTTCTATTCTATAATTTTATTTACTTACTTTACTCGCTCTTTGCCCTGCCTTACTTATTGTTCTTTATATACATACACTTGTGTAGTGGTAGATAATCATGTAGCTAGGCCATGTTATCTGTGTTGATATATACCCCTTGATGTCCTCCGCTTCATCCCTCTCGCACGATGCCTAGGAGCCACTGGGGGATGGGTGGGGGGAAACTAGGCTTAGTATTTTGACTAACGGTCGGTCGACAATATCATTTTAAGGGACCGAGGAGACGCGGCACCACTAGAGGTCGGTGCAGATGGAAGCTGGCCAGTCTAGCATAAGAGCACCAGTCTCAGGATCCATGAGTGTTACTAGTAGATTTTTCTTCTGTGAGTGATCTTGTAGTGAGGCTTGCTGTACTAGGCATGAGCCCTTTTTATTGCTACCTCTTTATTTCAGTTATTATCTGTGGACATCTTCCATTATGATTTATATATTATGTGATGTGGATTTGAACTTATTTTTTGGTTCAATTGTACTTTTCTTCTTCTGTGATCGAAATGGACTGTAGGTTCAGCATTTTGTAGTGCCGACCTTCCCGAATGTTGGTGCATCGCAAAGCGGCACTTCTAGGTATAAGACCCGGTTTTGTAGCAAAAAAAATGGGGACTTACAGCTAGGTGACAGCTTGGTCAGCGGGTCTGCTCGGGGCTAACCATTTGAAACTTTCCATCCTGCCACCGAGTGATCCTATGGCCCTGCCAGCTATGTGAGAGCCTGGTCAGTGGGTCTGCTCGGGGCTAACCATTTGAAACTTTTCATCCTGCCACTGAG
This sequence comes from Dactylorhiza incarnata, assembly GCA_033032865.1. NCBI lineage: Eukaryota > Viridiplantae > Streptophyta > Magnoliopsida > Asparagales > Orchidaceae > Dactylorhiza > Dactylorhiza incarnata. Next base: position 9,252,374 of record JAWHQI010000075.1, on the reverse strand, counting down.
TGAGCCTATGGCCCTGCGAGCTAGGTGAGATCCTGGTCAGCGGGTATGATCAGGGCTAACCGTTTAAACCTTTCCTCCTATCACTGAGTGATCCTACAACCCTGATAGCTAGGCGAGAGCCTTGTCAGCGGGTCTTCTCGTGGCTAACCTAATGAAACTTTCCAACCTGCCACCGAGTAAGCCTACAGCCCTACCAGTTGGGTGAGAGTCTGGTCAGCGGGTCTGCTCGGGGCTAACCTTTTGAAACTTTCCATTGTGCCACTGAGTGATCCTATGACCCTGCCAGGTGAGTGAGAGACTGGTCAGTGGGTCTTCTCGGGGCTAATCTTTTGAACTTTCCATCCTGCCACAGAGTGAGCCTACGACCCTTCCAGCTAGGTGAGAGCTTGGTCAGCGGGTTTTCTCGGGGCCAACCTTTTGAAACTTTCCACCCTGCCATCGAGTGAGCCTACTACACTGCCATCTAGGTAAGAGCCTGGTCAGCAGGTCTACTCGGGGCTAACATTTGAAACCATTCATCCAACCATTGAGTGAGCCTATGGTCCTGCAAGCTAAGTGAGAGCCTGGTCAGCGGGTCTGCTCGGGGCTAACCTTTGAAACCTTTCATCCTGCCACCGAGTGATCCTACGACCCTGCCAGCTAAGTGAGAGCCTGGTCAGCGGGTCTGCTCGGGGATAACCTTTTGAAACTTTCCATTTTGCCACTGAATGAGCATACGGCCCTGCCATCTGAGTGAGAACCTGGTCAGCTGGTCTGCTCGGGGCTAACCTTTCGAAACTTTCGATCCTACCACCGATTGTACCTATGGACCTACCAGCTAGGTGAGAGCCTGGTCAGCAAGTCTTCTCGGGGCCAACCTTTAGAAGCTTTCCATCCTACCACCGAGTAAGCCTGCAGCCATGCCAGCTAGCTGAAAGCCTGGTCAGCGGGTCTACTCGGGGATAACCTTTGAAACCTTTCATCCTTCCACTAAGTGAGCCTACGACCCTACCAGCTAGGTGAGAGCCTGGTCAGCGGGTATTCTTGGGGATAACCTATGAGACGTTTCATCCTGCCACCGAGTGAGCCTACGACCCTGCTAGCTAGGTGAGAGCTTGGTCAGTGGGTCCACTCTGGGCTAACCTTTGAAACCTTTCATCCTTCTACCGAGTTACCCTACGGACCTGCCAGCTGAGTGAGATCCTGGTCAGCGGGTCTGCTCGAGGCTGTCCTTTTGAAACTTTCCATATTACAAGCTATCACATCTTATACAAGACAAATTAAGTTGGAAAGTAAACAATCTCATTACATGAATTCATGGGTAGAAACGTTTGAGGTCGTCACCGCTCCATGTGTGGCCGATGAATTCGCCTTCCACATTCTCGAGGCGATATCGCCCTGATTTTATGATTTCTTCAACGACATAGAGACCCTCCCAATTGGGATTGAGCTTCCCCACCTCGGCTGACCTTCCGGCCGCGTCGACCTTTATTAATATAAGGTCCCCTTTCTCTAATTGCTTGATTCTAATGTGCTTGTCAAAAAACTTTCATCCGGCGCTTGACTTCATCTTTCTGGATAGCGGCAAGATCTCAGACCTCCTCAATCAGATCTAAGGAGAGTCGTAGTTCCTCTTCGTTATCCACTCTCCATTCTTCGTCGCATCCTTCGGCGGCCCTTACCCGTGGTGTCTTGACCTCAAATTCCACAGGGAGGACAGCCTCACAACTGTGATAGAGCTTTAAAGGGTTCTCTATGGTGAAGGTGTTGGGTGTAGTCCTTAGAGCCCATAGGACCGAGGGGAGCTGCTCCACCTAATTTACTTTTAAATTTTCTACCTTCTTTTTCGACAGGTTTACTATGATCTTGTTCGCCGTCTCCACCTGTCCATTGTTCCTGGGATGATGAATAGATGCGAACATGAGATCTATTCCCAGCTGGCTACAAAAGCTAATGAACTTTTCACTAGCAAACTGTGGCCCATTATCTGTGACTATGGCTTGAGGGAGCCCATGTCGGCAGATGATCTCCCCCCATACAAAGTTGTGGATTACCTGGGAGGTCACCTTGGCCAACACCCTGACCTCCAACCATTTTGAGAAATAGTCGATCATGATAAGGAGGAAACTCATCTGCCCACTTGCATGGGGGAAATGTCCTACCAGATCCATCCCCATATTGCAAAGGGCCAGGGTGCCGTTATTCTCTTTATCATTTGAGCCGGTAAAAGTTGAAGCGGGGAGAACAACTGGCACTTCTGGCATTTTTTGGTGAACACCGCTGCATCCTTGCTCAGGGTCGGCCAGAAGTACCCTTGCCTCATTATCCTAGATTCAAACGTTCAACTTTCCGAGTGACTGCCACACTCGCCAGTGTGAACCTCCTCCAAGACCCTCGGGACTTCCTCTTCAGATACACATGTTGGACATGTGTGTCACATCCCTTTGTTTGAGAATAACAAATCCCAAATTGTATTTGATCTTGCTTGTCGTGTGTTTATAGTATGCAGGAACTATAGGTGCAATACTCCAAGGGTAGAAAGCAGCTTGGAACCAACAAACTGAGCTTAAGCACTACCGCCAGCGTTAGGGGTTAACGTAGGCGTTAGCGCTACCACCAGCGCTAGCGCTACCGCCTAGCGCTAGCTCAAGTTCGTGCACAACGCCACGCCGCCGATGGTTTCGCAACCGCTCCACACAAACGCTACCGCAGGCGCTATCTCCAAGGTCTATAAATTGATGGGTTCTCTCTCGTTTTGGTTAGAGCTTCCAGAGAGATTACTTGTGCCAAAATTCTAGAGCTGCTACTCTGCCGAAAGTTCATGTCCCACTCAAAGCCAAAGAACATTTCTGGAGAAGGAAGGCCCCACGCTGCATCCAAAGAATGATCACTTCAACCACGCTTATGCTTCATCGATCCTTCATCCTCAGCTTCAGAAATCTCATAGAGGGAGTTCTTGTTATTTACTTTATTTCATTATTGTAATTTTTGTAGTAAAACCGCCATTTGTTGGCGACTAGGTCCTTGCATGGCTTAGGGGGTAATTCGCCGCGTGAGTTGGCGACTAGGTCTAGCAGATTAGATCTAGGGGTGATCGAGGCCATATCTGGGGAAGGATTGGCTAGAGCGGCTTGAGGCCATATCCGGGGAAGGATAGGCTAAAGCCAACCGGTTCGTGGGGATACGAGTCGGTATAGAAAAGGAAAAATTATTTTACTTTGTACGCCTCCGATTTCTAGCGATATTGAAATCAAATTTATGTAAACACCTTTTATATAATATAATCATATCTCAATTTGTGTTTACTTGATTTCTTTTATTTGGCATAAATTATAAAATTGCAAATTACAATTATGTCTTCCTTTAAGATAAATTGTTATTTCGTTATAATTTACTTTAAACAATTTAGTAAATCGTCTAAAAATTCAAAAAGAATTTTATTCCCTTATTCACCCCCCCTCCCCCCTCTAAGGGCGCCTATCGATCCAACAAGTGGTATCAGAGGAGGTTATTTCAAACGGTTTAAAAAACCAGGAATAATGACGTCTTATGATCTCGCTTTTTTCTGAGGGTCAGGGAATTAGTAGACCTCCTCTATTTAGTGGGTCCGATTATAATTATTGGAAAAATAGGATGAGATGTTTTCTTATGACCCTAGATATTGAGGTATGGAATATGGTAGAAGAGGAATACTCTCCTCCTACAATTGTAGTTGGAGAGATAACATTAGAAAAACCAAAAGATAAATGGGATGATAGGGATAAACTCAAATGCAAAAATAACGCAAAAGCCATGAATGCTCTATTTTGTGCGTTAGATAGAAATGAATTTAATAGAATTTCTGCATGTACTACTGCTTATGATATTTGGAATCATTTGGAAATTACACACGAAGGTACATCGCAGGTTAAAGATTCAAAGCATTTCCAACTAGAGTCAGAATATGAAAAGTTCCAGATGGATGAAAACAAAGATGTTGATGGAATGTACACGTGATTCACTAAGATCGTAAATGCCTCAAAAGCTCTTGGAAAGACCTTCTCAAATGTCGACTTGGTCCGAAAGATCCTTCGTTCTCTTCCTCCAAAATTCAACTCGAAGGTGACGGCCATTTCATAATCGCACAATCTAAGAACGCTCCAAGTTGAGAGCCTCATTGGGAATCTCAAAACCCATGAGGTAGAACTCAAATCCAATATGATGAATATAAAAAGGAGCCAAAGAAGAAGGCATTGGCACTAAAATCAAAGAAGGAGTGCCAAGAGGATGAGGATGAAGATGAAGAAAGCCTTTTGGTAAAGAACTTCCAAAAGTTCATGAGGAATCCGGAAAGGAGAAACACCTTCTGAAAATATTTCCAAAAGGAAGGAAGATGAAAAGGGTCATCTCCGAAGAAGGAAAAGGAGAGTGACGATGAAGAAGAAAGACCACCATCGGAATGCTATCATTGCAGGAAGACAGGGCATATTCGGAGCCAGTGCCCAAAGTTCTTGAAGGAGAAGAAGGATAAGCGGCACAAAGGGAAGGAAAAGAGGAAAATGTTAAAAGCAAAAACATGGGATGACTCCTCCTCTTTTGAAGGATCAAGCGGGTCTTCATCAAGCGAAGATGAGGAAGCAAACATGTGCCTTATGGGACATGGAAACGACGGTGACGACACCAGTGTTCTTAGCGACACTGGGGTAACTCCTCCCACTTATGATTAACACTTTAATGAATTTCTTGAAACTTGCAATACTTTTGATAAAAATATGAAACATGGTATTTTATTGAATCGTGAAAATGAATCTCTTATTAAAGAAAATCAAAAGCTTTCCAAAAAATTAATTATTTTAGAAAAGAGAATGGTTTCTTGCCAAGAGTGTGATCATTCCACTAAAATGGCAAAAGATATTGAAGAGACTCTTTCTAAAGCCCTCTCTTATGCCAAAACTCTTACAAAAGAGAAGGGGAATTAGAAAGGAAATTAGAAACCTCTCTTGTGCAAATTAAAAATAATAAGAAAGGTTTTGAAAATAGGTGTGTCATGCTTGTGAAAGAAAATTCATCACTTAAAGCACAAGTTCATGATCTCACCATGGCCATTAAAAATTTTGGAATGGGCCAAAAATCTCTGGATATGATTTTACGGAACCAGTGTTATGGTTTTGGAAAATTTGGGCTTGGATATCGATGTGAGGGCTACCACCCGGCACTAGCCACTAACGCCGGCGCTAGCACCTCATACAAAAATCCAAAGATTTCTTTTGCAAAATCTTTTTCTTCTGTAAATCTGATTCCTTCCAGCAAGAAAAAATTCCAGAAAAGGGTCTCAACCCCCATTATTTCGTGTGCAAACTGTTATAGGTTTGGTCACACGTCTAGTTCTTGCGGGAAATTAAAACAAACTACTTTAAAGAAAATCTGGGTACCTAAGGCTTCCACTTATTCCATGGGTGGTACCACTTGGGTATCCAGATCTTTACTCTCATCTTCTTTCTAGATGTGCAGGCAGGCTAAGGACAATAAAGAAGTGTGGTACTTGGATTCTGGATGCTCCAAGCACATGTCGGACAATAAAGCAAAGTTTCTTAGCCTAGAAAAGAAGAAAGGAGGGATCGTGACGTTTGACGATAATGGAAAAGGAAGGATCATGGGAATTGGTATAGTTGGTAACTAATCCTTTACAATATCTAATACTCATTATGTGAAAGGATTAAAACACAATTTAATTTCTATTAGCCAATTATGTGATTAAGGATTAGATGTGTTATTTGAATCTTCCACTAATCTATGCAAAATATCTAATCCTACTACAAAAGATATTTTACTAACTGCACCAAGAATACATAATGTCTATATAGTTTCTTTTCATGATCTTTCTAAATCATCTATAAAATGTTTTATCACTAAAAATGATAAATTAGAACTTTGGCATAGAAGGCTAGGGCATGCTAGCACAAAGCTCATTGTAAAACTTGCCAAAAGTGATTTAATTAGAGGATTGCCTAGGTTAAATGGAACTTTACCTTCACTTTGTTCACCATGTCAAAAAGGTAAATTTTCTAGATCCTCATTCAAAAGTAAAAAATTTCATTTCTACTACAAGACCCTTACAAATAATTCATATGGATCTTTTTGGTCCCGTTAGCACTGCAAATCTTGGTGGTAGATTATATACATATGTTTTAATAGATGATTTTTCAAGATATTGTTGGACATTATTTCTCTCTTCAAAATCCGATGCATTTTGCTAATTTGCAAAATTATGTACTTGTATTCAAAATGAAAGTGATTTAAAAATTAAATGCATTCGCACGGATCATGGAGGAGAATTTGAAAATGAAAAATTTACATCCTTTTGTGATATGTTAGGCATTAAACATGAGTTCTCCGCACCACGCACACCACAACAAAATGGTGTTGTAGAAAGAAATAATAGGACACTTCAAGAACTAGCACGCACTATGCTATGTGAATATAAATTACCTAAGTCCTTTTGGGCCGAAGCCATAAATACATCATGTTATGTTATGAAAAGAATCATGCTTCGCCCATCTCTTAATCTCACACCATATGAACTTTATTTTCAAAAGAAGCCTAATGTATCTTATTTCAAAGTTTTTGGTTGTAAATGTTTTATTTTGAATACAAAAGATAGCTTGGGAAAGTTTGATGAAAAATATGATGAAGGAACTTTTCTTCGGTACTATTCAACTAGTAAAGCTTATAGAATTTTTAATAAAAGAACTAGTAGAGTTGAAGAGTCAATAAATGTGAAATTTGATGAGTTTGTTCTTTGTGCAGAAAAACTTTCCGCGGGCAACGAGGATGATCTCTTACAACATTTGGAGCATGGTGATGAGGAACCTTCCAAAGAAGAAGAAGAGGAGGCCAAGGAAGATGAATATGTACCTCCAAGTGCTTTGAAATTCACAAAGGATCATCCACAAGAATTAATAATTGGTGAACCATCCATCGGGGTAAGAACTCGCTCTTCTCTTCATGAATCTTATTCAAATATCTGTTTTGTTTCCGAAATTGAACCAAAAACCGTTTCTACCGCTTTAAATGATGAATTTTGGTTTTTGGCTATGAATGAAGAGTTAGAACAATTTGAGCGACATAATGTTTGGAAATCAGAAGAAAGACCATCTATTCACCTGGTTGTAGGTGTAAAATGGATTTTTAAAAATAAATTAGATGGTGAGTCTAGAATCACTAGGAATAAGGCACGTTTAGTAGCACAAGGATATTCACAAATCGAGGGGATAGATTTTGATGAAACTTTTGCACCCGTTGCTAGGTTGGAATCTATTAGAATTTTTCTAGCATTTGCAAGCTTTAAAAGAATAAAACCAATTCAAATGGATGTAAAAAGTTCTTTTCTCAACGGGTTTGTAAAATAAGAAGTTTATGTTGAACAACCCCCCAGTTTTATTAATGAAAAATTTCCCAATCATGTTTATAAACTAGAAAAAGTGCTTTATGGTTTAGAACAAGCGCCCCATGCATGGTATGAAAGACTTACATCATTTTTATTAAAGCACGGTTATATTATGGGAAGTGCCGATAATACTCTCTTCATTAAGCATAATAATGATGATTTAATTATTTTACAAATATATGTTGATGATATAATCTTTGGATCTACTAATAAAGAGTTGTGTAATGAAGTTATTAAAGTGATGAAAAATGAATTTGAAATGAGTCTAGTAGGAGAACTTTCTTATTTTCTTGGTTTTCAAATATCACACAGAAATGATGGTATTTTTATATGTCAAACCAAATATGTCTGTGATATTCTTAAACGCTTTGGATTTGAAAACCTTAAACATGCTTCTACACCAATGAGTGCATCACTTAAATTAGGAAAAGATGAATCGGGAATTTCAATTGATCAAACCTTATATAGAGGTAAAATAGGATCCTAGCTTTATCTTACTACAACTAGACCCGATATTATGTTTAAAAGCGGTAAAACAAATTTTTAGATATCTAATTAGGTCATCTAGATTAGGATTATAGTACCCGCATAATAATTCATTTACACTTCATGGCTACTCCAATTTGGACTACGTCGGATGCTCACTTGATAGAAAAAGCACTAATGGTACTTATCATTTTCTTGGATCTTCATTGGTTGCATTGTCTAGTAGGAAACAAAATTCGGTTGCACTCTCCACCATGGAGGCCGAATACATTGCACTAGGGAGTTGTTCTGCACAAGCACTATGGATGAGCCAAACATTAGAGGACTTTGGTTTTCATCTAAAACATATAGAATTAAAATGTGACAATAAGAGTGCCATTGATCTTACAAATAATCTGGTACACCATTCTAGATCCAAACATATAGATGTACGTCATCATTTCATAAGGGGTCACATTAAGAAAGAAAATGCTAGAATAAGTTTCATTGGCACGGACTCTCAACTTGCTGATATATTCACTAAACCTCATCCCGATGCAAGGTTTCAATTGTTAAGGTTGGAATTTGGAGTCTTAGACATCTTAGGATGAATAACATGTAAAACGCTAATGTTTTATGTAATTTGAGCAATCAAGACATCTCTGAAAATTACAAAAGTTCTGCATAAGACTACTCTTAAGACCCCTAATCAATATAAACAAAATAGAATTTTAAAAGCTTCATTATTTCACTTACTGTTTCCCGTGCTAGCGCTAGCGCCGGCACTAGCGTGAGTGTTTGAATTTTGTGATTTTCAAAATTTCTAAAAATCTACAAAATTATTTTAAGTTCATATTTACTACTTTAATTTTGTACTTTTGACTTTTGTTATTTTTGTCTTATTTATTTATGGAAAATCAACTATAAAATTTCAAAATTCAAAAATACAAAAATATGTTTTTTGTGGTTTTCTGTTTTTCCTTTCATTAAAATTTTCAAAAAAAACTGTATGATCTTTATTGCTAATATCAAGCATGTATGAATTCTATCATTTAGAATTATCTACAATATTAAAGTTTATTACATCAAATTACTATGAGCATTGTTTTGTTTATCATGCTTTGCTATATCTATTTAAAGTGCATCAATTGTATTTAAAAATATGCGTAGAACAAAGCTTAGCATGCCTCTGAGTATGAGTAAATGTTTTGTGGTTGATAATGATACATTTTCACTCACTTATTTTGGTAATCTACATGTGTGTTTAAATCTAAAAATGCTTGCTTTTGTATTGTAATTGTAAAATGAATTAAAATTTGCATAAGTTTATTATCTACAATACATTTGAATTGCAATTAAAAATTAAGAAAAGTGGTTTAAAAAAATTATGTTGGGTTTGCAAAACAAGTGTATTCAGAGAATGTTATCTCACAAAAGTGAACAAAAAATAGACAAATATAACTCCACCAAGCACTACTTGAACCTCATGATAAGTCTTCATAAGCATTGTGAGGTTGAGCACCTTGGAAAGAATAGTAAAGTGTCTTGTGCAAACCTTGGTTTGTACACCACTCTTTTAAACATATTGTGCATTAAAGTGTGTGAAAGTTAATATACTTGTGTTTTATTGTGCACTTTACTCTACATTTGACTTGTATTTTGTGATTTAAATCATTTGTTCACATTGCTCAAAATACACTTATGTGCACTTCATTATCTTTCATAACACTTCTACTAATGAGTATTGGATTCTAATGCTTTATCTATACTACTCTTTATATAAGAAATGCACTAGATAACCTAGCATGATCTCTACAATGTTTGATATCCCTTAAACTTGAAATTAAGTAACATTGTAGTATAATCTCTTTTTGATATGTTCATTTCATGCTTGGTATTTTTATGAAAAACTTTGAGATTTCTAAACGGTTAAAACATCTTTCAATTTTGAACTTAAACTCATATTTTTACTTATGCTTTTTATGCATACAAAAAGATGTTTCTTATAATCTTCCGCTTGCCTACACTCTTATTTTATTTTACTTGAAATCTCATATATATACTATGCTTAAACTCTTTATCATTATCAATATTACAAAAGCTCGATCATGCTTTATCATTTATAAGGAGTGCCTCCTTACTACCCTCACCCCACCTTTTGATAATACCAAAAGGGGGAGAAATTAATTGAAGAAATCTAGAGGAGAAATCTAGAAGATTAGGGGGCGACTAATTCTTGTAATTTAAGGGGAGTAAGACATAAATTGCATTTATGTAGGGGGAGCATTAAGATAGGTGGAGTATGCACTATTCTCATGCTTATCATATACTATAGTTGACCTTTTATCTCGCTTATCATATACCATAAACACCTTTATTGATTTCTTGCTAAGAGGATTTGTTATTATCAAAAGGGGGAGATTGTTGGACATGTGTGTCACATCCCTTTATTTGAGAATAACAAATCCCAAATTGTATTTGATCTTGCTTGTCGTGTGTTTATAGTGTGCAGGAACTAAAGGTGCAATACTCCACAGGTAGAAAGCAGCTTGGAACCAACAAACCGAGCTTAAGCACTACCGCCAGCATTAGGGGTTAATGCAGGCGCTAGCGCTACCGCCTGGCGCTAGCTCAAGTTCGTGCACAACACCACGCCGCCGACAGTTTCGCAACCGCTCTGCACGAATGCTACCGCAGGCGCTAGGAGCTACCGCATGTGCTATCTCCAAGGTCTATAAATTGATGGGTTCTGTCTCGTTTTGGTTAGAGCTTCCAGAGAGATTACTTCTGCCAAAATTCCAGAGCAACTACTCTGCCGAAAGTTCATCTCCCACTCAAAGCCATAGAAGAATTCTAGAAAAAGAAGGCCCCACGCTGCATCCGAAGAACGATCGCTTCAACCACGCTTATGCTACAGCGATCCTTCATCCTCAACTTCAGAAATCTCATAGAGGGAGTTCTTGTTATTTACTTTATTTAATTATTGTAATTTTTGTAGTAAAATCGCCTTGTGTTGGCGACTAGGTCCTTGCACGGCTTAGGGGGTAATTCGCCGCATGAGTTGGCGACTAGGTCTAGAAGATTAGATCTAGGGGATGCTCGAGGCCATATCCAGGGAAGGATTGGCTAGAGCAGCTTGAGGCCATATCCAGGGAAGGATAGGATAAAGCCAAACGGTTCATGGGGATACGAGTCGGTATAGAAAAGGAAAAATTGTTTTACTTTGTACGCCTCCGATTTCTAAAGATATTGAAATCAAATTTATGTAAACACCTTTTATATAATATAATCATGTCTCAATTTGTGTTTACTTGATTTCTTTTATTTGGCATAAATTATATAATTGCAAATTACAATTGTGTCTTCCTTTAAGCTAAATTATTATTTCGTTCTAATTTACTTTAAACAATTTAGTAAATTGTCTAAAAATTCAAAAAGAATTTTATTTCCCTATTCACCCCCCCCCCCCCCCCCCCCCCTCTAAGGGCGCCTATCAATCCAACAACACATCGCGCCAACAATCCCGGAGGGTCTTTTGATACAGGTCCCCTTCATGCAATATATAGTAGGTGGCCTTGTGCCTGAAGCCCCTTTGAGCTGGGACCACCTCCGAAAACTTGCTCATTGCCAGGAAGGTCATAAAAGGATCCTTCCATGAGGGTCGCCACTCTATTTCCATCAGCTCTCCCTCTTTTATCGACGGGCGAAATAAATCCATCAAGGTTCCTCTATCCCGGGGAGCTGACTTAGCCAACTGATCCACTGGGATACTTTCTTCTCTTGCTACATGTCTGATTGAGAAGGTTCTAAAGGTCGCAATGAGTCCCCTCACCTTGGTCAAGTACCTTATGAGTGTGGGCTCTCTTGCCTCGAACTCTCCCTTGATTTGTGATGCTATCACCATTGAATCTTTGAGGACCTCTACATCGTGAACCCCTAGCTCCTGGGTTAGGTGTAATCCATCGATCACTGCCTCGTACTCCGCCTGGTTGTTGGAGATGGAGAAATGCATCGTTATGGCTTGCTCTATCTTTACTCCATGGGAGCTTTCCAGAACTACCCCTCCTCTCAGAGAGTTTCTCCCTGAGGCCCCATCCACCAGCAGCTTCTAGGGGATATGACAGAGGGCTTGCTCCTCTTCCATATCAACCACATAGTCTGCTGGAAAGTCTGCCACGACCTGGGCCCTCATCGATAGCCGAGGGACAAAAGTGATGTCGAATTCGCTTAGCTATACTGACCACTTTGCGAGCTACCCAGAATGTTCTACCCCTCGAAGATTTTGCGAAGGGGGTGTTCGGTCACTACTTGGATCGAATGAGCTTGAAAGTACGACCTGAGACATCTAGCCGAGACAACCAGGGTGAATGCCAACTTTTCCAAAAGTTCTGCATTCTTCAGGACCCTACTCACGTAGTAGATGAGTAGCGGCTTCTTTCCCTCCTCTCGGACCAAGACGGAGCTGGATGAAGTGAAACAACTATATCCGCAAACAACAATGGCAAGTGTACCGTATCGAAAGTTGTATAGGTTTATAAAAACCAAGGTCGTATTAGACTCGTGGTAGTTGAGTACTTTTACTTCAGGAAAATCTCTATTATTCTATCAACAAAGCTTCGAGTTGGTTTATTTATAAAGAAAATACGGTGAATTAGAATAGCGATTAAAACAATAATAAGGAAGATTAGCAAAACCCCCTAAAACTCGCTTTACCGAGGTGAACCTCTCTATTCGATTTGACTCCAATACAGCAGACTTATGTCATCTTCTCTCGAGGGTTGCATGCAACTCTCTTTATCCTTGAATGATCGATTCGCCTTACGAGCTGGTTGGGCTAACAAAAGAACGAAAACAAGAACGAGAACCATATATCGATAATATAATCTCATTATGTTAGAATCAAGAATAAATCGTAAGTATTCTGAGGTGGGAAAAAGGATAATCTAAATTTAATTCATGAAGTTTACTATTCCTTGGATCATCTCGACCGAGCACTAATAGAAATTTAGCTACTCATGGAGATGGAGGAATCAATAAAAATAAAAGAGTTCATGATGAAAGTGGGAAGAGATTAAGAAGAAGAAAGAACTATTTTATTAATTTTGCAAAGAAGAGAAATACAAGCTATTGAAAAGAAAATTATAACTATTGAATTGAAAGTACAATTGCATGAAAGAAAGGATTACAAAAACTACTAAAAACAAGAAAACAATACAAGAAATGAAGACTAGAGCACCCAAAAAATTTGTCCATTGAGTTCTGGTGGAGCTGGCTTTAAATAGGCTTCAATTTGAGGTTACACGCCCTCGGTCACGCCCGTGACCGAGGGCGTGTACATGGCATGATCGAAGCTGGTGCGGGAAAGACGCCTTCTGGTTTCAATGGGGGCATTACGTGCACATCACGCCCTAGGTCACGCCCGTGACCTAGGGCGTGTAATCTTTAAAACAGCGCCTGGCGGGAAGCTTTTGGTGGGAAGTGGCGCGGGAAGTGATCACGCCCATGACTGGATGTCACACCCTTGGTCACGTCCATGACCGAGGGCGTGTAACTTTAAATGATATGGTGGCTTATCTGGCTGCTGGAGGTGGGTCGTGGCCATGACCTGGGTATTGCCCGTGAACTGGGCATATACTTGGTGAATCTTCATGGAATAAGCCCGGGGTGGAGACAGCAGGTCTAGAACACATCTTAGGCTGTCACTCCATTGGTCACGCCTGTGACCTTGGGCGTGTACTTGCAAATTTTGATCAAACTGTCCAGAAAACCTGAAAATATAAAATAAACATAAGTTAATACATAAGCATGAAAAAAGTGATTTTTCTAGGGTAATTCATATAAATTCTATAAATTGATTTTAAAATAATAATAAAATTATACTAAAAATGAGTATATAAACTACTCATCAAACACCCCCATACTTGAGCTTTTGCAATTCCGGAGCAAAAGGATGAGAGATAAACTACAAGATATTGATATTATTTTTAACTAACTAAAAATTTGTTAAACCAATAGTAAGTCAAAGATAAATTCTAGAAATTCAAAAATTATGTCTCAAATTATGGTGTTAATTATAGAAGAGAGACATGCTTAGCTAAAAGACTTCTCAAAATAACTATTTAGCAAACAAAATTGTAGAAATAATCATACAAAATTAGATTGAAATTATAGAAACTCTAACAAAACGAAGCTTAAGGAAAAGACACCTATCAAAATATTGCTCTCTTAATAATCTAATTTAGAACTAGTACCAATGAAATTTGCTAAGGATGAGTTTTAAATCAAACTAGCAAATTGAAGAGTTACAAAAATAGAGGTGATGAATTTTATCCTCTCAACTTATTTGAATAAGAATTTGTATATGCTAAGGAAAATAATGAATTTTATCCTCTTATTTTCCATGCCATATAATCTCTTAAAATTTCACTTCAATCAAAAACCCAAAATGTATATGTTTAGAAGTAATGAATTTTATTCTCTTACTTCATGTCATATAGTCTTTTAAATGATTTTGGGTGCATATGTTTGGGGGATAATGAATTTTTTCCCCTTATTCCCATGACATATGATCTTTTATTATATTTTTTTTATTTACCAACAAAGGGTGGGGGATAAAGAAATATTTTTAGTTTTTCAATTAAACTATTTTGAGAACAACTTTAGAGTGGAATGAAGTTTCCTAAGATCTTGAAAGTTAGAAGAGAATATAATAAAAATTCAAGTTTGTTTAGCCAATTTACTACAAAGTGGAGCCATTTAAAATCAAAGAGAGAAGTAGTGCTAAATAAGATTTCTAATTGAATTAAAAACATAAGGTGTTTCTTAATACTAAATTACTTCAAATTTAAACCTAACAAATTTTGATAAAACAAAACGTTTAGCTAGATAAAAAAAAAGTAAAAATGCTTATATTCACTTCTCAAACTAGATTTCTAGAGTTGTCAAAAAAACATAAAGTAAGGGGCGAATAAATATATATATATATATATATATTATATTTGTAGACTTCCATAGGTCTACCCTTTGAAGGGTTCGCACGGTACTAGGAGGTGCGATAGGATGACGAGCCCAAACCTCCCTTTCCAAGAAATTAGATTTTTAATTTTTTTAAAAAAAAATTGTTTCTTTTTATAAAATGAAGAGAAAGTCTAGAAAACTACAGTACACCCTCATGCTTAAAGTTAAACATTGTCCCCAATGTTTAAAACTAAGTAAGAAGTATCATCAAGATAAAAAAAATGCAGTAAATGAAAGGAGGGGAGAAGAGGGCTTCTCTGGTTGTAGATTGGGTGGTCGGAACAAAATCCTGCAAAAATCAGTTAAACAAAGCAAAAGCAAGAAAGATAACGTTTGGGTGCCTCCCAAAAGCGCTTTGTTTACCGTAGCGTAGGTTGACTAAGTGATAATTTGTTTTTAACATTATGAAGTTTTTGCGTTTCAATGTTTTCGAACGTTGGGTCCCAAGTGTGGTACAAAATTAACCTATGTCTGTTAACCTTAAATGGGCCATTTTTGGGTGCTCTATTAGAATGGTACCATATGGCCAAACCTCTGTTACTAAAAAGGGTCTGTACCATCGGGATTTATATTTGCCCGGAAAAAGCCTAAGTCTAGAATTAAAGAGAAGGACTAGATCTCCCGAAAAAGACTTTGGGTTTTTAATTTTTTTGTCATGATAAAACTAAGTACGCTCTTTGTAAAATTTAATATTTTTGTAGGCGTTTGCACTCCATTCATCTAATTCGTTCAATTAAAATTTTCTTTGTACAGAGTTTAAATCTAAATTTAAAATTTTAAGCACCCAAAATGCGCGATATTCCAATTCTACCGGTAGATGGCATGTTTTTCCATAGACTAATTTTTATGGTGTACATCCGATGATGGTTTTGAATGCCGTCCGATAATCCCATAGAGCGTCGTCTAATTTTAACGACTAATCATTTCTATTGGCCGACACCATTTTTTCTAAAATTTTCTTTAGCTCTCGATTCAGTACCTCCACTTGGTCATTTGCTTGTGGATAATAGGTGGTTGAAAGCTTGTGTGTAACGCCATACCTTGCTAAAATTTTAGCAAGTTGGTTGTTACAAAAGTGCGTGCCCCTATCACTAATTAGTGCACGTGGTGAGCCAAACCATGAAAATAAATTTTTAAGTAAGTTTATGACGACTCTCGCGTCATCGGTGGGAAGGGCTTGTGCTTCCGCCCACCTCAACACATAATCGACCGCAACAAAAATGAATTTATTATTAATGGAGGAAGGTAGCGGACCTATGAAATCTATTCCCCATAAATCAAAAATTTCGCATTCTAAAATAATGTTTTGGGACATTTCGTCCAGGATAGAAATGTTACCTAACTGTTGGCACCGATCACAATTACTCACAAAATTATAAGCGTCTTTGAATAAGGTGGGTCAATAGATGCCCGTCTCTAGCACCTTTCTTGTGGTCCGGTTTACTTGATAGTGACCACCGATTGGTCCTTCTTGGCAATGCCGTAATATTTGGGCGCCTTCCTCACCCGAAATACACTTTCGTACCACTTGGCCCGCGCACACTCAAAAAAAAGTGGCCTTCCTAAAAGTAAATTTTCAAGTACGAAAAGAATTTCTTCTTTTGTTGACTTGAAAAATTCTTTGGGAGGACTTGGGCCACTAAATAATTGGCATGATCCGCGTACCAAGGGGTGGAAGAAGTCATTACCTTTTCGATGGCGAGGAGGCGTTCTTCAGGAAATTTATCATCAATTTCGGCCTCCACTAGTTCTTCTACCGCCGGGTTCTCCAATCTTGAGAGGTGGTCGGATGCCAAATTCTCTGCTCCTTTCTTGTCTCGGATCTCCAAATCGAATTCTTGCAAGAGGAGAATCCATCTCAGTAAGCGGGGCATGGCGTTCCCTTTATCTAGCAAGTACCAGAGGGAGGAGTGGTCTGTAAAAACAATAATTTTTTGATAGCGTTATATATGAACGAAATTTATCAAATGCAAAAACAATTGCTAAAATTCCTTTTTCTGTCGTTGTATAATTAGCTTAGGCGGATGTAAGCATTTTGCTTGCGTAATAAATTGGGTGAAAATATTTATTAACCCGTTGACCCAAAACCGCACCTACAGCAAAATTATTTGCATCGCACATGATTTCGAACGAAAGAGACCAATCTGGCGCAATTAGAATAGGCGAGTTGACAAGTTCATTTTTAATTTTTGTAAACGCCCTTAGACATTTTTCATCAAAAATAAAAGCGGTTTCTTTTTCTACAAGTTGCGTTAGTGATTTTGTAATTTTTGAAAAATCGCCAATGAACCGCCTATAAAATCCCGCGTGTTCTAGATAACTTTTAATAGATTTAATATTGGTTGGAGGAGGAAGATTCTCTAGGACTTCGATCTTGGCCCTATCGACCTCGATTCCCTTACTCGAGACTTTATGCCCGAGGACTAATCCCGCTTGGACCATAAAGTGGCACTTCTCCCAGTTGAGTGCCAAATTTGTGTCTTCGCAGCGCTGAAGAACACGATCAAGATTGTTTAGACAATTAGTGAAGGAGTCGTCAAAGACTGAAAAATCGTCCATAAGAACTTCCATGACGTCCTCTACAAATTCATTAAAAATTGCCAAAATACATCTTTTAAATGTAGCCGGCACGTTGCAAACACCAAATAACATTCTTCGATATGCAATAGGTTTTCTCTTGATCTTTGGGCGCAATTGGGATTTGAAAGTATCCTGAATGACCATCAAGAAAACAATTGTGCGAATGACCGGATAGACGTTCTAAGATTTGGTCAATGAAGGGCAACAGAATGTGATCCATGCGGGTAGCATTATTTAATTTTCTATATTTGATGCATACCCGCCAACCTATAACTGTACGGGTTGGAATCAACTCGTTATTTTTGTTTGTAACTACCGTTATTCCTCCCATTTTAGGCACGACTTGCACCGGGCTAACCCAAGTGCTATCAAAAATTGGGTAAATAATTCTCGCGTCTAATAATTTTATAATTTTGGCCTTAACAACGTCCTTCATATTGGGATTAAGGCGTCGTTGAGGTTGAATAGTGCTGCAAGAATTATTTTCTAAATTTATTTTTTGCATGCGAAAAGAGGGTTTAATCCCCTTGATATCTGAAATTTGCCATGCAATTGCATGGCGGTGATTATTTAAAATTTTAATTAATTCAGAAATTTCTGAATCATTAAGCGCGGAGGATATGATTACGGGCAATTTTTAATCTTTTTCCAAAAAAATATATTTTAAATGTTCTGGGAGTTGCTTTAACTCAACACTCGGTGGTTCGTCATAAGATGTTTTAATTTTTTTCATTAATTGAATTTATTTGTTCTGTTGGAACAACCCTATTTGTGATTTGGGCTAAGATCACTATATGTTGACTAAGGACAAGTTGACCCCAATGTATAGTTTATGGGTCAAGAGTTTAGGAAGAGTTTAGGTTGTTAGAACTAGAAATTTCATTCAGATTCTGCGTTCGACGAACAGCTATCTGCGTTCGACGAATGGCTAGCTGCGTTCGACGAACGACAAGCATTCTGCGTTCGACGAAAAGCTCAAGTCTCAGCGGTCGAAGAAATTGTCTAAGTGCAGTGCTCAACTAATTGCATTCTGCATTCGACAATCCCGTCTCAGCGGTCGATGAATTTGCTCAAGCTCAGCGCTCGACGCTTTTACTCAAGCTTAGCGGTCGATGAATTTATCCAGGCTCAGCGGTCGATGAATCCTTCCGTTCGACCAACTCAAGTCTGCGTTCGATGAATATTCAGCAGATGTTCAGAACAGTGAATTAAATGTTGAGGCCGACGAAGTAAATGTTGTGTTCGATGAAAATATTGAGGTCGACGAATCTGCGTTCGACGAATTTTGTTCAGATCAAAGAAATCTTATTTAAGCTCAGAAATTTCAGATAGATTATATTTCTTTCCATTCTCTGATCTCAGATCGACGACAGTAACGGCTCTTTCTATCAGGTCAAGTAAGGATAATTTATTTCCTTTATTATTTAAGTTTATAGCCGTTGACATTGTTGGAGTTGCCATTGTGATCTAGAAGTGGTCAAACATGTAATCTCACTGCCAACGCGATATGAGCCTACAGGGTCGCACATAAGAGCATGTGGAGAAGTTGGTAGATTGACTGTGTTGGTAAATGTTACCAATCACCATATATAGAATGGGGAAATCCAGCAGGTTGTTGCTGTCTGAATTCGTCGGGTTTACACGGATAGAATTCGTCGGATTCGTCGGGATTCGTCGGATTGTCCCGTGAACACTCGACGAATTATTACAGAAACCCTTCATTCGACAAAATGTTGTCGTCTGTCTGGATTCGTCGGGATTCGTCGGATTCGTCGGATTCGTCGGATTGTCCCGTGAAGACTCGACGAATTGTTACAGAGATCATTTTCTCGGCAAATGTTGCCGTCTGATCTGATTCGTCGGATTCGTCGGATTGTCCCGTGAAATCTCGACGAATGATCTTCCGTGGAATTCCGACGAATTGTAACAGAAGCCCTTATTCTGATGTGTGGTCTGCGGATAGCGATTCTTCTAGAAGCTGTTTATCCTTTGGGTATAAATAGGACTTCGTTTTTAGGGTTCTTTAAACTTACGAAGAGAAAGGCCGACGGAAGGAGTTCCGCTCTCGCCTCACGAACCCTAGTCGACGGAAGTGTTCCGCCGTCTCTGAATCGCGTCCGCTGACCTCCTCTCCGGCGATCGTCGCCGTGTGTGTTCTTCCTAGAGCGAACCTAGCAATTCGTGGAAGTCCAAGGTGCAGTCGTTCTTCTCCCGGCTCGTGTGGATCACTGTAGAGACGTAGACATAATTCTACGTGAGAACTCTTCTCGCCACCGACAGGAATCAACTCTTGGAGCATCTTGGTTGGATTTGATCCAACCCCATTGAGGTAATTTTTACCTAGTATTTTATTAACTTCTTGATTCAACATTCATGGCCGATCCAAGCATTTTTGGGTTGTTTCTGTTTATTTCCGCTGCGCCTACATCTGATGTATGGTTCTAGAAAAACCCAACAGTGGTATCAGAGCTAGGTTCTGGTCATGAATGTTGTTTCAGAAGTTTGGTTATTCCAGTACGTGCAAATCTAGGTATTTAGAAGCGTTCTAAATGTCAAGATTTCTTCCTGGAACATCAAATGTTGATGATTTTAAAAGGGGGTCTTGGAACCCCGCCAGGAACGTCTGGGATTTCGTGGTAATTTCTAATTGTTAGAAATTATTGTCTCCTTAGCAGTAACCGTCCCTCAAGTGGTTAATGAACCCTTGTTCTGTTTTGGATTTTGAATCCAACAATGAGAGACGAGCTTGTCTACTGCTTTAAGTCGAGTTGTCTTTGCCTTTGTCCGATGCATGTAAATCTGAAGACTTGGAAGAGTTCTAAATGTCCAGATTTAGCCCTTTCGTCTATCAAAGGTTGATAGTCTTATGTTGTGCACATAAGGGATGCATGTGGATTTAAGAAAGCTTGTTTTTCTGTGGATGTGCACTTTGATCAAATGTTGATCATGGTTAAGTGTTAACCTATCTTTAAAATTCCCTTCATCAAATATTAAGTGTTCGGATGCCTTCTGATGGATGACACTCTTCCTGCCTCGATCGATGAAGTGTGGGCTTGCCAAAGCAAGGTGCATTAATCTATCTTGGTAAGGGTGCGAGCGGATAATTGTGATATCCCACTGTCGACATCGGGTCTAACTTAACTAGGTGACCTCAAAGGTTGAGTGCCTAGAGGCATAGGGTTGGCATGCTCTATATGATGGATGCGAATAAAGAGTTGTTCACCAACCATACAAGAGTTGCATAGTGATGCAATTGACAAGTGTTGTCTACCTAAATAACCGCATTATGAGAGGAACGCCAAAGCGGACTCGTGGTGTTGGTGAAATACGGATCTTGTCCACTAAGAGAGTAGCTCGCATGGACTCTCCGAATTGATAGTGAGGGCTATCAATTTGAATAAAATAGTGGGAGTATTTAATTGAAGTCCAAATTAAAAAATAAATTGTATTTTGGAATTTTGGTACTAATTAGATTCTGCATGAATTCTTGTAGAATTCCATGGCAAGTGGTTCACATTCCACCTTGTCCCTGAGAGCTATCCTTGAGAAGGACAAGCTTAGTGGGACGAACTATATGGACTGGTATAGGAACCTGAGAATTGTTCTCAGGCAAGAGCGAAAGCTCTACGTCTTGGAAGAAGAAGCCCCCGAGGTGCCGACCGGGAACTCGTCCCGTGTTGATAAGGATGCTTATAAGAAGTATACCGATGACGCCTTAGACGTCGAGTGCCTTATGCTTGCCACCATGAACTCTGAGCTTCAGAAGCAACATGAGAACATGGGGTGCAAGGAGATTGACGAGCACCTAAAGAAAATGTTTCAAGGGCAAGCTCGTCAAGAGAGGTTCGATGTCACGAAGGCCTTATTTCAGTGCAAAATGGGAGCTCGAGACTCAGTTGGTACTCACGTACTCAAGATGATTGGGTATATAGAGAACCTGGAGAGACTGGGTTTTCCTCTGGGTCAAGAGTTGGCCACAGATCTTATCCTGCAATCGTTGCCGGATAGTTATGAGCAGTTCGTCTTGAACTATAACATGAATGAAATAGACAAGACACTGCCCGAGCTCCTAGGCATGTTGCGAACTGCCGAAATAAACATGAAGAAGGCCAAGCCTGCTAGTCCCATATTGATGGTACATAAAGGCAAGGGTAAGGCCAAGGGCTTCAAGAAGACGAAGGTGGGACCTAAGTCACATCTTGAGCCCAAATCTTCTGCGCTGAAAAAGAAGAGCACCGTGAAGGAAGGGAAATGCCACCACTGTGGCAAGGCTGGTCATTGGAGGAGGAATTGTCCTTCGTACATTGAGGGTCTGCAGAAAATGAAGGGAGGTATGACTTCCGCTTCGGATATTTACGTTATAGAGATAAACCTTTCTGCTCCTTCATCTTGGGTATTGGATACCGGATGTGGTTCTCACATTTGTACAAATGTGCAGGAACTAGGAAGGAGGAGATTGCTGAGTAAAGGAGAGGTGGACCTACGTGTCGGCAATGGAGCAAGAGTTGCTGCTGTAGCCGTAGGGGTTTACCGTCTTTCTTTGCCCAGTGGGCTTGTAATAGAACTTAATAATTGTTATTTTGTTCCGGCCATAACTAGAAACATTATATCCATTTCATGTTTGGACATGATTGGATTTTCTTTTATAATTAAGAACAATTGTTGTTCTATATTTAAGAATGATGTTTGTTATGCTGTA
The DNA here is from genome assembly GCA_033032865.1 of Dactylorhiza incarnata. Taxonomy (NCBI): domain Eukaryota; kingdom Viridiplantae; phylum Streptophyta; class Magnoliopsida; order Asparagales; family Orchidaceae; genus Dactylorhiza; species Dactylorhiza incarnata. The sequence continues at coordinate 9,230,208 of JAWHQI010000075.1, read as the reverse complement.
GCTCAATTGTTTAATGGTCTTTATGTTTTGAACCTGGACCATCCGATCTATAATGTAGATAGTAATAAAAGACTAAGAACAAATGACTCAAATCCTACATATCTCTGGCATTGTCGTTTGGGCCATATAAACGAGAAGCGCATATCCAAGCTCCATAAAGATGGACTATTGGACTCATTTGATTATGAATCATTTGAGCGATGTGAGTCTTGTTTATTAGGCAAGATGACTAAAGCTCCTTTCACTGGTTATACTGAGAGGGCTGAGGATCTCTTGGGTGTTGTACATAGTGATGTATGCGGACCCATGAGTTCTATGGCTAGAGGTGGGTATTTCTACTTCGTTACATTTACTGATGATTTCAGTAGATACAGATACGTGTATCTTATGAAGTGCAAATCCGAAACCTTTGAAAAGTTCAAAGAGTTTAAGAATGAAGTGGAGAACCAATTGGGTAAAAAGGTTAAAGCACTCCGATCTGATCGAGGTGGCGAATACCTGAGTCATGAGTTCCGTGATCATCTGAAAGAGTGTGGTATTGTATCACAGCTCACTCCACCTAGGACACCGCAGCATAATGGTGTGTCTGAGAGGAGAAATCGTACTCTGTTAGACATGGTACGGTCGATGATGAGTCATGCATACTTGCCTGTTTCCTTTTGGGGTTTTGCTTTAGAGACTGCTGCAATGACACTGAATCGCGCTCCGACGAAAATAGTTCTAAAGACACCATATGAGATATGGACTGGGAAGCGTCCTAGTATGTCGTTCATTAAAATTTGGGGCTGTGAGGCATACGTACGACGTCAAATGCCTGACAAGCTGGAACCCAAATCAGATAAGTGTTATCTGGTGGGATATCCTAAGGAAACGAAGGGATATTACTTTTACCTACCGTCTGAGGGCAAAGTGTTTGTCGCAAGGACGGGTGTCTTCTTGGAGAAAGAGTTCTTATCAAGAAAGACGCAAAAGGTAGAACTTGAAGAAGTTCAAGAACCACAAATAGTGAATGAACCAGAGTTGGATTCTGAGCCAGGACTACAAGATGTTGTAGCTAGAGAACCTGCTCATGAAACACAAGTCCTACGTAGATCTGGTAGACCAAGATTTGAGCCTGAGAGATATGGATTTCTCGTGTCTCAAATAGGTAATGTGTTGCTTATGGATCATGATGATGAACCAGCAACCTACCAAGAGGCTATGAATGGACCGGACTCCGACAAATGGCTTGAGGCTATGAAATCCGAAATGGACTCCATGTATATAAACCAAGTTTGGAACTTGGTGGAACCACCTGAAGGGGTACGACCCATAGGGTGCAAGTGGGTCTTCAAGAAGAAGACCGACATGGATGGGAATGTACAGACATTCAAAGGGCGACTGGTGGCTAAGGGTTTCAAGCAAATTCATGGTGTTGACTATGATGAGACCTTTTCCCCTGTTGCCATGGTAAAGTCCATTAGGATATTGCTTGCTATTGCTGCGTATTATGACTACGAGATCTGGCAGATGGATGTCAAAACGGCTTTCCTAAATGGAAACCTCCTTGAGGAAGTGTACATGACACAACCTGAGGGTTTTGTATCCCCAAATGAAGCCACTAAAATATGCAAGCTGAATAGGTCCATCTATGGACTGAAACAGGCCTCTAGAAGTTGGAATCTTCGTTTTGATGAGAAGATCAAAGAGTTTGGTTTTGTCAAGAACGAGGATGAACCGTGTGTTTACAAGCGAATCAGTGGGAGCATTGTTGTCTTCCTGATATTGTATGTAGATGACATACTGCTGATCGGGAATGACATACCTACCCTGAAAGTTGTTAAGAACAACCTAGGGAACTGCTTTTCTATGAAGGACTTGGGTGAAGCGACTTACATACTCGGTATTAAGATCTATAGAGATAGATCGAAGAAGTTGCTGGGTTTGACCCAGAGTACGTACATTGACAAGGTGTTGAAGCGGTTCAACATGCTTGAGTCCAAGAAAGGATTTTTACCCATGTCTCATGGTGTGAATCTCTCTAAGGACCAGTGTCCAAAATCTTGTGAAGATAAGGACCGCATGAAGTTGATTCCATATGCTTCGGCAATTGGGTCAATCATGTATGCAATGTTATGTACTCGACCCGATGTCTCTTTTGCTTTGAGCATGACTAGCAGGTATCAGTCTGATCCCGGTGAATGTCACTGGATAGCCGTAAAGAATATCCTGAAGTACTTGAGAAGGACTAAGGATGTATTCTTGGTGTATGGTGGAGAGGAAGAGCTCGTTGAAGTGGTTACACGGATGCTAGCTTCCAAACTGATAGGGATGATTCAAAGTCTCAGTCAGGGTTTGTGTTTTGCCTGAATGGAGGAGCTGTGAGCTGGAAGAGTTCCAAGCAAGAGACAGTTGCTGATTCTACAACTGAGGCCGAGTATATCGCTGCAGCTAATGCAGCGAAGGAGGCTGTATGGATTAGGAAATTCATCGGCGAGCTAGATGTAGTTCCTAGCATTGTTGGTCCCGTAGTTCTCTACTGTGATAACAATGGTGCAATTGCACAATCTAAGGAACCTAGATCCCATCAGCGCTCCAAGCACATACTTCGGCGGTTCCATCTTATTCGTGAGATTGTCGAACGAGGAGATGTGAACATTTGCAGAGTGCCGACTGAGGAGAATATTGCAGATCCACTGACAAAGCCTCTCGCGCAGAGAAAGCATGATGGTCATACTAGATCAATGGGTATACGATACCTGAGTGATCAACTCTAGTGGGAGTCTTGTGGGTTGCATGTAAAATAAATATTCTGTTGGCTGTTTATTATTTATTCATATGATGAATTGTGTACCAATTATTTCTTTTTACAATTAATGGCAAGTTCTTTTATTACGATATGCTGTTTCTATATCAAGTCATCACATGGGTACTTGTTAGTGAACAAGTTGTACTGGACAGACCCAACCTGAGACTACTTTGTGGATTGTTACTTAAAAGTGTCACAAGTAGGTCTCATTTGACAATGGTGTTGTGGTCCTTTGACCTGAAGTCACAGCATTCACCGAGTGAGGAAGAGCGTGCTTTGATGCCATCTAAAGTCTTCCTTGAAGAAGGTTGATGATAAGGGTGGTCGTTGGGTACGTTACGAATCATTTGGGTGTTTGGGTGTGAGCAGATATGGGATTTGTCCTCCTATATAACAGGAGTTGCATCCATGGGCCCCTTGATGGAATTGGACTGAGAAATGCATGGCCATGCTTGGTTGAGTCAATATGTGATATTGAGCTCACCATTCTCTAGAAGTCCGTTCTAGATCAAGAAACTTGGATTGAGCTATTATGAGGGTGACACGGTCCATGCCTCTAGTTCTTTCCGGATGTAAGGGACAAAGGGACAAAGACAACGCTGGAACATTGGTCATAAAGGCTTATGAGTTATGAACTCTTATTGCTTGGGGAGCAATGATGCATTGCTAGATGCCGCTCATTGTTTGTGAGGTTTTTGGTTTGATACTTTCAAGATCAAGTGGGAGACTGTTGGAGTTGCCATTGTGATCTAGAAGTGGTCAAACATGTAATCTCACTGCCAACGCGATATGAGCCTACAAGGTCGCACATAAGAGCATGTGGAGAAGTTGGTAGATTGACTGTGTTGGTAAATGTTACCAATCACCATATATAGAATGGGGAAATCCAGCAGGTTGTTGCTGTCTGAATTCGTCGGGTTTACACGGATAGAATTCGTCGGATTCGTCGGGATTCGTCGGATTGTCCCGTGAACACTCGACGAATTATTACAGAAACCCTTCATTCGACAAAATGTTGTCGTCTGTCTGGATTCGTCGGGATTCGTCGGATTCGTCGGATTCGTCGGATTGTCCCGTGAAGACTCGACGAATTGTTACAGAGATCATTTTCTTGGCAAATGTTGTCGTCTGATCTGATTCGTCGGATTCGTCGGATTGTCCCGTGAAATCTCGACGAATGATCTTCCGTGGAATTCCGACGAATTGTAACAGAAGCCCTTATTCTGATGTGTGGTCTGCGGATAGCGATTCTTCTAGAAGCTGTTTATCCTTTGGGTATAAATAGGACTTCGTTTTTAGGGTTCTTTAAACTTACGAAGAGAAAGGCCGACGGAAGGAGTTCCGCTCTCGCCTCACGAACCCTAGTCGACGGAAGTGTTCCGCCGTCTCTGAATCGCGTCCGCTGACCTCCTCTCCGGCGATCGTCGCCGTGTGTGTTCTTCCTGGAGCGAACCTAGCAGTTCGTGGAAGTCCAAGGTGCAGTCGTTCTTCTCCCGGCTCGTGTGGATCACTGTAGAGACGTAGACATAATTCTACGTGAGAACTCTTCTCGCCACCGACAGGAATCAACTCTTGGAGCATCTTGGTTGGATTTGATCCAACCCCATTGAGGTAATTTTTACCTAGTATTTTATTAACTTCTTGATTCAACATTCATGGCCGATCCAAGCATTTTTGGGTTGTTTCTGTTTATTTCCGCTGCGCCTACATCTGATGTATGGTTCTAGAAAAACCCAACAGACATTCCTCAGAAAAGGACATATTCATGGAAAAGGAAAGAGAATACGGCGTGACATTTGCAGTTCCCAAAAATATGCCTTCAGATATATTATATTCCTTAAGATAAGGGATTTGCATTTAATTTATGTCAGTGTTTTCAAAAGAAAGAAGGAAGGAAGATATAGCATAATAATATACAGCTTTCACGACAGCATCAATACAGATCTTCAGTACAGAAAAAGAAAGAAAAAGAAATATACAGGAAGAATAGAAAAACAAAAATACACAGAACTTCTTCTTCCTCCTCAGCATTCTTCAGAGAACAGATCTTCATCTTCTTCCTCCTTCAGCAGCAAACTTTTTCTGAGAACATCTTCAACACTTCTCTCAAATCTCCTGCTGCAAAATAAGAATCAAGAAAGGAGAAAGCTTCAGGAAGAAAAGAAAAAGAAGAACAAAAAGAACTTCATCTTCTTCCTCCTTCAGCAACAAACTTATTTTTTGAGAACATCTTCAACACCATCTCAGATTTCCTGCTGCAAGAATCAAGAAAGACAGAAGAAGAAGAACAAGCACAGATCTTCAAAAGAGCAACAACAAACTGAAGCATTCTTGTCTCTCAGTTTAATCAGCTAAACATGAAGATCATTTCTTCAAGAAAAGGCTCCAGCAACATCAACTCTCAAACATCTTCAATCAGACAGAGGAGTTCTTTTCTACATCAAATCCACTAGAGTCTTCTCTATACATCTTGACAGAGAAGAACATCTAAACCCCTCTCTATCGCATTCTGTACAGTGTTAATATTCCCTTCAAAAGTGTAACCCACTGGTGGCAAGAAACCTTATCAAAAAATCCTTGTGTGGTTTTTGAGCACCTTATCAAAAGCTTATCGGTGATTTGGGCACCTAATCAAACTCCCATTGGTGTGTGGACACCTTATCAAAAATCCCTTGGTGTGAGGGCACCTGATCAAAACTTCTAGTGGATTCCTACCAAGGGTGGTAGAAGAGTAGATGTACCCAGATTTATTGGGGAACTACTATAGCTCCTTGTGTCCTCTGTGATTGTTTATTTCTCTGTGCTGTGCTTTGTGATTTTATTTATTCTGTTTTTATTAATCACTCTGCTTACACATATATATAAAACTATTTTTAATTCCGCAAATAAAACTAAGGGAAAAAGTTTTAAACTCTATTCACCCCCCTCTAGAGTTAATTTAAGATCTAACCTCCACTTTCAATTGTTATCAGAGGGTTGTTGATTCTTTACAGGCTAACACCTGAATCATAAAGATCAATTAGATCTTAAATTATTTTAGAGTTTTTATTTTATTTATTTTCTGTTAAAAACTCATGGCACAAAACAAAAAGTATTCAAGCACAAGACCTCCTATGTGCAATCTCAGTAAGTTTGCACTGTGGAAAGCAAGGATTAGGCTTTATATGAGCTCTATTGATGAAGAAATCTTTAATGTCATATTGACAGGACCTCCTGCTCCCTCAGCATCAACAAGTATTGAAGCAACAACAGACAACCATGCTGTCCCACCTCCTGAGTGGACAGGAGCACAAAAGAAGCAAAGGAGTGCTGATGTAAAAGCCATGAATATTCTGGCTCAAATAATGTCTGATGACATATTTCAGAAAGTGGTGGATTGCACCTCAGCTAGAGAGATATGGACCTCTCTCAACAGTATGGTTGCAGGCTATGCTGATGAAAGAAAAGACAGAAGATCTCACTTGATCTCTCTGTATGAGAACTTCAAAAAGGGTGAAAAAGAATCAGTTACAGATATGTACACTAGATTAAATGTAATCATAAGTGAACTGAAAGCACTAGACAAGGAAATCTCATTAACTGAGACCAATGACAAGATCCTAATGTGCTTCCCCAGCACTTGGGACTCTAGGATCTGTCCTATCAAGGAAGCCAGAAGTCTTAATGAGATAACTACTGAGACACTGCTAGGAAAGCTCAAATCCTATGAGCAACTCATCAAGACAAGGGAAGCTGAACAAGTGAGCACTTCCTCTCCAACAAAGAAGGATAGGAACATTGCCTTCAAAGCTACAGAAGAAGAAGGAAAGACTCCTGAAAATGAGGAGTTCATGAGACTTATAGCCAAGAGATTCTACAAAATGGCTAAGAAGTACTTCAGAAAGAAGGACTCCAGATCAAGGGAAAAGCCAAGGTATGACAAAAACAATGTTGGATCTTATGGCGCCCTTAGAGGGGGGGGGGGGGGGTGAATAAGGGAATAAAAATTCTTTTTATAATTGTATTAAAAATTACTAAATTGTTTTATAATATGTGAAGGTAAAATAACAATTTAGCTAAATGAATAGAAAACTATGATTTGTTATTTTAGAAACAAGTACTAAATTGTTTTATGATGAAAGATATTGAAATAAACAATTTAGATTTAGAATTGAAAACTAAGACCACAATATAATAGAGATTACGCCAAATGAGAGAAATCAAGTAAACACAAATAGAGACATGATTATATTATATGAAAAAGGTGTTTGAAAAATTGATTTCAATATCGCTAGAAATCGGAGGCGTACATATGTAAATAATTTTTCCTTTTCTATACCGACTCGTATCCCCACGAACTGGTTGGCTTTATCCTATCCTTCCCCGGATATGGCCTCAAGCCGCTCAAGCCAATCCTTCCCCGGATATGGCCTCGAGCACCCCCTAGATCTAATCACCTAGACCTCGTCGCCAACACAAGGCGAATTTCCCCCTAAGTCCTACCCAGACCTAGTCGCCAACACAAGGCGAATTAACTAAACGGTTACAAAGAAAGTATGGAATGGAAATAATGAAAAACAATAATAAAACTCCCTATATGAGATCTCTGGAGTTAAGGATGAATGATCGTTGTAGTATAAGTGAGGTTGAAGCGATCGTCCTTCGGATGTAGCGTGACGTTTGTCCTTCTCCAGAATTCTCCTTTAAGCTTTTTGTGGGAGATCCATCTTCGGCAGCATAACAGCACTGGAATTGTGGCACAAGCAACCTCTCTGGGATGGATTATAAAAATGATCGAAGTTGGCTTCAATTTATAGACCTTGGAGCTAGCGCCTGCGGTAGTACTTAGCGCCTACGGTATCGTTCGTGTAGAGCGGTTGCGAAACCGTTGCCGGCGTGGCTCTATGCACGAACTTGAGATAGCGCCTGCGGTAGCGATAGCACTGGCGGTAGCGCTCGTGTGGAGCGGTTGCAAAACTGTCGGTGGCGTGGCGATCTGCACGAGCTCAAGCTAGCATCTGGCATTAGCGATAGCGCTGGCGGTAGCGCTAAGGAACCGCTGAGACGGAAGCTGAGATGAAACTGCTGAGACGGAACCAACTGAGCTAGCGCCTGTCATTAGCGATAGCGCTGGCGGTAGCGCTAAGGAAATGCTGCTTTCAAAAATTGTTTCCATGCTGCCTTCTACCTGTGGAGTATTGCACCTATAGTTCGTGCACACTATAAACACACTACAGGCAATATCAAATACAATATGGGATTTGTTATTCTCAAACAAAGGGATGTGACACACATGTCCAACAATCTCCCCCTTTTGATAATAACAAATCCTCTAAGCAAGAAATCAACAATAGTGTTTATAGTATATGACAAGCATGATAGTAGTGCAACTATAGTATATAATAAGCATGATGAAATTGTGCATACTCCCCCTATCTTAATGCTCCCCCTACATAAAAGCAATTTATGTTCTACTCCCCCTAAATGATAGATTACATGAATTAGTCTCCCCTTATTTATCTATATTTCTTCTCTATAGATTTCTTCAATTAATCTCCCCCTTTTGGTATTATCAAAAGAAGGTGGGGTGAGGGTAGTAAGGAGGCATTCTTTAGGCTAGTTATAAATCATGATCGAGCTTTTGTAATACATGAAATGATAAATACTATAAGAGTAGCATATATAAGAGATTTCAAATATAAAGATAAGAGTTGTAAGCAAGCGGAAGATTATAATAAACATATTTTTGTAAGCATGAAAAACATAAGTAAAAATATGAGTTTTAGTTCAAAATTGAAAGATGTTTAAACCTTTTTGAAATCTCAAAGTTTTTCATAAAGATGCCAAGCATGAAATGAACATATCAAAGAGAGATTATACTACAATGTTACTTAATTCTAAGTTCAAGAAATACCAAAACATTGTAGAGATCATGCTAGGTTATCTAGTGCATTTTTATATAAAGAGTAGTATAGATAAAGCATTAGAATCCAATACTCATGAGAAGAAGTGTTATGAAAGATAATGATGTGCACATAAGTGTATTTTGGGCAATGTTAACAATTGATTTAAATTAACAAAATACAAGACATATGTAAAGTAAAGTGCACAATAAAACACAAGTAAATTACTTTCACACACTTTTAATGCACATAATTTTTTAACAAAGTGGTGTAATAACTAAGGTTTGCACAAGACACTTTACTATTCTTTCCAAGGTGCTTAACCTCACAATGCTTATGAAGACTTATCAGGAGGTTCAAGTAGTGCTTGGTGGAGTTATATTTGTCTAAAAATTTTTTTGTTCATATTTGTGAGACAATCATTCTCCGAATACACTTGTTTTGCAAACCCAATTTTTTAACTTTAACCACTTTTCTAAATTTCATAAGTGCAATTCAAATGTAGTGTAGGCAATAAACTTATGCAAGTTTTAATTCATTGTACAAATACAATACACAAGCAAGCACTTTTAGATTTAGACACACATGTTGATTACCAAAATACGTGAGTGAAATGTATCATTATCAATCATAAAACATTTACTCATACTTAGAGGCATGCTAAGCTTGGTTCTACACATTTTGCAATACAATTGATGCACTTTAAATAGATATATCAAAGCATGATAAGCAAACAATGTTCATAGTAACTTGAAAGAATATGTTTTAACATTGTAAATAATTCTAAATAATAGAAATCATACATGCTTGATATTGGCAATAAAGATCATACAGTTTTTATTTGTTTTGAATATGATAAGCATGATGAATTCCTTGAAACATAAATTTGAAAATGTTTGTCCGTCATTCATCGAGACTTTACGTGAACATTCGACGAATTGACTTAGCCATTGAAAAATACTGACCAAAGCTTGAAAACTGTCTTCGGTTTTCATTCGTCGGAAATAGTCGGGAGTTCTCGAGAACATTCGACGAATTGACTTAGCCATTGAAAAATACTGAACAAAGCTTGAAAACTGTCTTCTATTTTCATTCGTCAGAATTCGTCGGGAGTTCTCGAGAACATTCGACGAATTAACTTAGCCGCACATTTTCCTTCACAAGTCTATCTTTTTGACTTCTGTCTGCGTTCGTCGATATTCGTCGGGAGTTCACGTGAACATTCGACGAATAGACTTAGCCGCAGAAATTTCTTCTTTAAACTAGAAATTTGGCTTCTGTCTGGATTCGTCGAGATTCATCGGAACTTCACGAGACATCTCGATGAATTGACTTAGCAAAAATTTCTTTTCTTCTGAAAACCTGCTCCACTAGAAGATCGTACAAATTTTTTTTTGTTTTATCATTTTTAAATCAATTAAAAAATAGAAAATCACAAAAACATATTTTTGTCATTTTTAAATTTTGAATTTTTGTAGTTGATTTTTCATAATATGAATAAAACAGAAAACCATAAAACATATTTTTGTATTTTTGAATTTTGAACTTTTATAGTGGTTTTTTATATAATATGAATAAAACACAAATAACAAGAGTCAGAAACACACCAAATAAATAGTACATATGAACTATCATATTTTTATAGATTTTTAGAAATTTTAAAAATCAGAAAAATCAAACACTCACGCTAGCGCCGGCGCTATCGCTAGCGCTGGAAACAATACGTGATTTTTTGAGAATTTTAAATTTTTGATTTTTGATTTTGATTAAGTGTCCTTAGAGAAGTTCCACGCTGAAATTTCAGAATTTTTGGAGATCTCTAGGTGGATCAAATTTGCATGAAACTTTGGCTTTTCAAATTCTTGTGTTTTACAAAACCATTTAAACATGAAGATATAAACTATGAAGACACAAGAGGACATTTTTTATTAAACAACCCAAAATATGCTTGATTTAAGTGATAAGTAAAATGATCATGCAAAGAGTAATATAAGTATGTCCTAAGATTAAAGACTACCCCGACTAAATGTGTACACCCTAGCCCCGTACTAAGTGATGGATGGGCATGAGGAGCTGCACGCATGCCGTAGGTTGGGGTGTTAGTCCCATATGCACACACTAGAGAACACTCAACCTTGCACTCTTTCTCCCTAGTGCCTCGCAAGGCCCCACTGGAACCCTCCCCGATTAAGGACATGACATGACTTAGAGGTTAGGTCTCTAATGTATACAACCCTACGCCCCTGCTATTGTGAGATATGAAGTCAAAGGTGAATAATCTTTGGACAACCTATGCCTTTTAAACTATGGGTTGATTTATAAACTATGGGTTTTGTTTAATGTGATGAGTTATAAAGCCGCATAGTTTTTCTACTTTTATGAGATGACGATATGTGATAACTAGCACAATTACTAATATTCAATAAGTGACAATGCTAGTATGATGAGTTTTGGGTTTAATGTCATGCCATAAGATTTATATTGAAATTGCATGTATTACAAAATAGAATTTCAAATTATAGATCTAGAATAGAGTGATGATTAAGTTTGATATATCTTTATTATTCCTAAGTTGATTCTAGAATCTATATATTTGTGAGATTCACGCAATCAATATCAAAGCATATCCATACACTAACTAATGTAAAGAAAACAATATTCATACTTTTATCATAAGATTCATAATTCCTAGGTGGTATTATTGTTTTGAGATTTTTCTTGAGAGAGCATGAATTATGATTTATGATTATAGAGAATTTTGCATAGAATATATGTTAGATCATCATGATGTATGTGATTTCTATTCTTTCTAGACTTACGATATGATATGGTGATTTTCTTTTGAATAAGCATGTTTGTTTTTTAAGTCTAGAAAATGATGATCATTTAATCATATTAAAGACAAAGATCATATATAGAGTGTTTTGAAATTTATAATAAAATTTGCATTCAATAATTGAATCTATTGATCTTTGGTTTTACATGATAATATATGATTTATGATACAATATTCATATATATTCTAATGATTAATCCATAACCTATGTGTTTGTTGAAATTTTAGTATTCTATTATAATTTCAAATCACATAGTTATCATGAAATTTGAATAACATTGTAAGTGTTCTACCTAGCATAAAGATATAAGCATAGACCAAGAAGCAATGCTAGGATAATGAGTTTGAATGCAATGTTATTACATAGGATTAATGGAGATTATATTGCATGTAATATGAGAAGTTCTCAAATTAATTTTGTTTAGACCTAGAATGAAATGATTAAACTTTTGATTTGATCTTAATGATATAAGATAATTCTAAGGTCTAAATTACATGCAAACATAGGTGACACACATCACACACATAATATCTAAATTAATATATGAAATAATTATACTATGGATAGCATGTGATGAAAAAAAAATCCATAGACACAGAAATTTCCAAATCAAGCAAACTAAGATAGCTTTTAAAACAGAGTCGAAACTGGGCAAGTTGACAACACCAAAAGAACTCAAATGAGCAAGCCTAGTTTGCCGTTGGATGGAGATTTTTGTGCTCTTTCTGAAAATATATTAAACGCGAAAATCAGGCGAGCGGATCAAAAGATATGGATGTTTGAAGTTTTGATCGTAAACTCGCATTTTTGAAAGATTAAACATGCGTTTAGATGAATTTTTGTTTTCACTTTTTCTAGATAATATTCTTCATTATAAGGGCTATCATATGCAGCAAACAAATATAGAATCAAAAAATGTTGCAAATTTTAATTTTTAGTTTAAGCCCTTTAATAAACCATTTAAATCCATATTTTTTTTTAAAATAATTTCATTAGTCTTGAAAATAATTTCAATATTCAAATGATAATGTTAATTCAAGACATTGATGGGTAAAGGATTTAAAAGGATATATTTAAACAATTTAAGATGAGAGATAGATCACTTTGAAAAATATATGACAATGTTCAATTTTAATTCAAATTTGATTTGATAAACATTAGGCTTAATGTATGAAAGTCATATTTCATGATATATAAAGTGATCATAGCATGTTTGTTCAAAAAATAATAAAAAGTAAACAAAAGAAAAGAGACAATAAGCATATCATGAAGTAGAGTATTGATATTTCATTTTTAATTGTTTCTACTTCATGCAAATGATTGGACACTAATTAATAAGAGATTTAGGTATCCAAAGGGGACCATGTGGGATGGTTCCTTTGGGTACCCAAATACATCGTGATGGATTTTGGGAGGATAATGATGAATGGGCTTTTTCAATTAGAGTTGATATGCTATTTTTCTTTATGGGTCTCCATTCATACATTGGTTGTTTATTACTTAAATCCATATAATGATTATGTGACATCTTTTTATGATGATAGTTCTTTGAAAAATAATTCTGTGGGAATTTATGTTTATTCAAATTATTTTTCAAGATAGCATGATGTTGATAATCATAATGATTTTTATTATATGGATTCTTTGAAATGTTATAAGAGTGATTGTCTTTCTTTAGAAGTGATAGTTGAAAGAGTGGGTTACAATATGTTTTAAATGATTGATTCTTATTTTGATGATTTTCATTTCTATTCTTTCTTATAGACATACTCTTATAATATGAAGGATAATATTTTATAGTTTGATTTTCATGAAAAGGAGTTTTTAAATTTGAGTCATGATTTAAACTATATTGAGACTTATAATAATGACTCTTAAGAATTTTGTGAGGATCATAATTCTTTTTGAAACTAAACTCCTTTTGATTTAATGTGTGAAAATGGTCCTTTTTAGAAATGATTTTGTAAGGTAATTTATCTTTGTTATTCAAAATCTTATGATGAAATTCATTACAAGACATTTGAAATTTTTCAACAAAAGATTTTAATTGTATTAACTTAAAAGTTAAAGCATCATTTTCAACTATCAATTTTTTCATTATGTTCTTTAGAAACTAAGAGCCCTTTTTCAATATCCTTGAATTTTTCTTTTAATTGATTGCAATCTAAACAAGGAATAGGAATTTTACCTAAAGAGTGTGAAAGAGAATTTAACACATCAATATTTGATTCTACGTTATCGTTTGCTTTTAAAGATTTATTTTCTAAACGTACTTTGGAATTAGCAATTTTTAACTTTAAAATTTTATGTTTAGCAATTTTAAGCATACGAGATGTAGAAATAGAATTTGTTACGAAAAAAGAAGTTTTTGATTTTCTTACATTGCTATGGGATGTGTTGCCAACAAATGAGTACAATATTGTGACGTTGTATTCTTCTTCCTCCAAGCATAAGTCCTCATCGATTTCTTCTATTGGATCCATAAGGAATTCCTCGTCGATTTCACTCTTAGATTTATCATCCTCCAAGAGTGAGTCCTTGTCGATTTCTTCTCTTGGATCCATAAGGAATTCCTCGTGTTCGTCATCTGTGGAAGGAAGACTATAAGTATTCTCAAGAAATTTCCAAACTTCATAAGCAGTATGAAGTGTATAAATAAGTTTGAAAATATTTTGATCTAATGCACAATATAGACTATTCATAGATTTGGCATTTAAAAACATTTCATTTTTATTTAAAATACTTGGGGGCATTTTAATTGTAATATTCCATACTTCAATATCCAAAGAATTAAGAAATTTTTCCATAAGAAATTTCCACCCATTATAATTTTTGCCTTCAAACAAAGGTGGTGCTAAATATTTTTCATTTATAAGAAAGTTTTCCCCATTAATAGAAGCGAGATCATGAGACGCCATTATTCCTAGTTTTTAAACCGTTTGGAATAACCTGCCCTCTGATACCACTTGTTGGATCTTACGGCGCCCTTAGAGGGGTGTGAATAAGGGAATAAAAATTCTCTTTATAATTGTATTAAAAATTACTAAATTGTTTTATAATATGTGAAGGTAAAATAACAATTTAGCTAAATGAATAGAAAATTATGATTTGCAATTTTAGAAACAAGTACTAAATTGTTTTATGATGAAAGATATTGAAATAAACAATTTAGATTTAGAATTGAAAACTAAGACCACAATATAATAGAGACTACGCCAAATGAGAGAAATCAAGTAAACACAAATAGAGACATGATTATATTATATGAAAAAGGTGTTTACAAAAAATGATTTCAATATCGCTAGAAATCGGAGGCGTACATATGTAAATAATTTTTCCTTTTCTATACCGACTCGTATCCCCACGAACCGGTTGGCCTTATTCTATCCTTCCCCGGATATGGCCTCAAGTCGCTCTAGCCAATCCTTCCCTGGATATGGCCTCGAGCACCCCCTAGATCTAATCACCTAGACCTAGTCGCCAACACAAGGCGAATTTCCACCTAAGTCCTACCCAGACTTAGTCGCCAACACAAGGCAAATTAACTAAACGGTTACAAAGAACGTATGGAATGGAAATAATGAAAAACAATAATAAAACTCCCTATATGAGATCTCTGGAGTTGAGGATGAAGGATCGTTGTAGTATAAGTGAGGTTCAAGCGATCATCCTTCGGATGTAGCGTGATGTTTGTCCTTCTCCAGAATTCTCCTTTAAGCTGTTTGTCGGAGACCCATCTTCGGCAGCATAACAGCACTGGAATTGTGGCACAAGCAACCTCTCTGGGATGGATTATAAAAATGATCGAAGTTGGCTTCAATTTATAGACCTTGGAGCTAGCGCCTGCGGTAGTACTTAGCATCTGCGATATCGTTTGTGTGGAGCAGTTGCGAAACCATCGCCGGCGTGGCTCTATGCACGAACTTAAGATAGCACCTGCGATAGCGATAGCGCTTGGGGTAGTGCTCGTGTGGAGCGATTGCGAAACTGTCGGTGGCATGGTGATCTGCACGAGCTCAAGCTAGTGCCTGGCGTTAGCGGTAGCGCTGGCGGTAGCGCTAAGGAACTGCTGAGACGAGGCTAACCTCTGAGACGGAAGCTGAGATGAAACCGCTGAGACGGAACCAACTGAGCTAGCGCCTGGCGTTAGCGATAGCGCTGGCGGTAGCGCTAAGGAACCGCTGCTTTCAAAAATTGTTACCATGCTGCCTTCTACCTGTGGAGTTTTGCACCTATAGTTCCTGCACACTATAAACACACTACAAGCAATATCAAATACAATATGAGATTTGTTATTCTCAAACCAAGGGATGTGACACATATGTCCAACAAACAATTCTTAAGAAATTATATGTTTTGGTTGCAGGAAACCAGGACACATAGCACCTGATTGTCCAGAAAATCAAAACAAGAAGGACAAGAAGGAAAAGAGAAAAGAAAAGTAAGAAAGAACAAACTCCAGCAAATCATCCTCCCACAAACACAAAAAGAAGGGGAGAGGATTTGTAGCTGAAACTTGGAGTGAAACTGAATCAGATTCATCATACAGCTCTTCTGATGATGAAGATAATGAAGAAGAAAGAAGTCTCTGTATGATGGCTATCAATGCCTCAGCAAGCAATTCAGATGAAGAATCAGAATCTGAAGCTGAAAATGATGCAGATCAGGTAATATCTAACCTTGATTTTACTTCAGTTGAATTCAAAGATGAATTCAAGGTTCTTTGCTTAGACCTAATTAAATCTGAGAAAGAAATAATCTCAATCAGACATATGCTAGCTGAAATGAAAAATATAAGTGAAGAAAATGTAATTCTTAAGAAAGATTTGGTGTCCTCTAGAGAACAAACTATTCTCCTTGAGAATAAACTTTCTGAGGCCAAGAAATTTGAAGAATCCCAAAATGGGAGAAGCATCAAACTGATGGATATTACAAGCACAGTAAATGCTAGACTTAATAACAAACTAGGCTTGGGTGCTTCATCAAGTGAGCCACCTCTATTTAAGAAGAACATACTCTCTACACCTATAAAATTCATCTCTGCTAAAAGCAAAGAGGTTGTAGATGAAAATAAAAACATTTCAAGTAAGATTATCGAGAATAGCAGAATTCAGCAGAATTCGTCGAACGGAGCTCGACGAAATGTATCCCCTTCGTCGAACGGAGCTCGACGAACTCTGAAGATAGATTTTCAATATAGTAATTATATGAACAGTGCTCGACGAAATCTCAGTCATTCATCGAACGGCGCTCGACGAACTCAGCCCAGTTCATCAAACAGAAACTATATAGCAAATCTGAACAATTCTTATTCTTCACATTCTAAGAATCCTTACACTTAATGGATTATACCTCCAAGGAGATATAATCAACAAGGTTATAAGGACCAACCTAAAATGTCTTTTATTTTATATTTTTGTGGAAATACAAAAAGACCCAAGGTAGTCTGGGTCAAGAACAAATAGTTTTTTTTTTTTTTGCAGGTACACAGCTGTCCAAGAATAAATGAAAAATGGTATTTGGATAGTGGCTGCTCAAAGCATATGACAGAAATCAGATTTTGATGATCTTAATTTGTATCAGAAATCAAATTCTCAATTGGTAAAAGAAATTTTCAATTTGGTAATACTTTAACAGATAAGGCCAATATATTTAACTATAAGACAATGCTTAAACCTATTGAAAATATTTTTAACTCCAATTGTAACAAACAAAAAGTTATAGTATTCAATTGAATCTTCTCATCTTAAGAACAAAGTCAGATGACTTCAGGTTCCTACAGACTTTCTCAGGTTCATCAAGAGTTGAGTATACTACTCTAGTTGCATTGATCAGAAATGATCATAGCACTGAGTTTTTGAATCTCTTCTGATAAGAGAATTCTGTAAGAAGGAAGGTATCAGGCAAAATATATCCTTGAGAAGATAAGAATTCCTTAGAATCCATTAAAAGTTGTAGCAATTCATCATATTAATAGAATCATATTGTAACAAAATCTAGGAAAGTTAAAAGAAGAAGAGAAATTAAAAGAAGAAGAAATTTAGTAATTTATGATTAAATGCTTTCAAAAGAACAACTTAATTTTTCTATCTGTTCATTCAATATATCTGTTCATTCTAGGATATTTTCCTTCTAATAAAGCATAAAGGGTTTGTAACAAATCCTCTCTTAAAATAGAAGAGTACATGCATTGCTGGATTTAACCTATTAAATGAGGAGAGGAACACTACCTCTACCAGAAACATTGTGCAGGTACCAGAAGTCACTTTCAATTGGTATTCAATTGGCATAAAATGATCAGAGACCTCAACTGATAATAGAGGACTTTCAATTGGTATCAAAGCAGAACATAGATACTCAATTGCACTTTCAATTGGGATCAAACTATCAGTTGCAGAAATAAAAGAAAGGGTTTACACTCTCAAGACAAAGAATGCAAATGAAATTGAACAATAGCAATGTCAATCTTGCATACTTCCCTACCTCCATCAAATGTCCCTTCTTCAAGGGGCCTAGCTTCAGGCCATCCTGAAACTAGGCAGGGGGAGAAGTTTTATGAACAAGCTCCATTTGATGCACTGTTTTGCTCAGGGGGAGTTGTTCTATAAACTAGGCAAGGAGAGAAAGCTGAAGAACCTCTAGAACTCAGAGGGAGAAACTCTCAGGGGGAGTTGCTGTATGAAGAAGCTTGATAAAGCTTACAGCAGTTTGCTGATTGCAAATTTCTGTTTCAGAAAAATTCAGATACAGCTCATAATCAAGTTCAGATGAAGATACAGTACAACTCAGAAGAAGTATTTTGTTTTAGCAAATTCAGTATCAGTTATTGCTACAAGCTCTGCTTATCAGAAATTCAGAAATCAGTTAAATATTCAGATCAAAATTCAGAATAATACAGATCAGATAAAATCAGAATTTTAGAATTCAGAAGCAGCAGAATTCATAAAAATCAAGGTTCTGATTGTATTTTCATTTCTATTTTTTATTGAAATGTAATCTCAAAAACTCAGAGTACTATTCATTTTATATCTGATAAAATATTCAAAATATATCAGATATATTCATGCTCTGTTGTTTTTGCTGTTTTAGTATTTATTTATTTTCATTTTTTGTCAAATAGTGTCCTAACCCAAATAGGGGGAGATTGTTGGAACAACCCTATTTGTGATTTGGGCTAGGATCACTATATGTTGACTAAGGACAAGTTGACCCTAATGTATAGTTTATGGGTCAAGAGTTTAGGAAGAGTTTAGGCTGTTAGAACTAGAAATTTCATTCAGATTCTGCATTCGACGAACGACTATCTGCATTCGACGAACGATAAGCATTCTGCGTTTGACGAACAGCTCAAGTCTCAGCGGTGGAAGAAATTGTCTAAGTGCAGCGCTCGACTAATTGCATTCTTCATTAGACGATCCCGTCTCAGCAGTCGACGAATTTGCTCAAGCTCAGCGCTCGACGCTCAGCGCTCGACGCTTTTACTCAAGCTCAGCGGTCGATGAATTTATCCAGGCTCAGCGGTCGACGAATCCTTCCGTTCGACGAACTCAAGTCTGCGTTCGACGAATATTCAGCAGATATTCAGAACAGTGAATTAAATGTTGAGGTCGACGAAGTAAATGTTGTGTTCGACGAAAATATTGAGGTCGACGAATCTGCGTTGACGAATTTTGTTCAGATCGAAGAAATTTTATTTAAGCTCAGAAATTTCAGACAGATTATATTTCTTTCCATTCTCTGATCTCAGATCGATGGCAGTAACGGCTCTTTCTATTAGATCAAGTAAGGATAATTTATTTCCTTTATTATTTAAGTTTATAGCCGTTGACATTCCTCGGAAAAGGACATATTCGTGGAAAAGGAAAGAGAATATGGCATGACATTTGCAGTTCCCAGAAATATGCCTTCAGATATATTATATTCCTTAAGATAAGGGATTTGCATTTAATTTCTATCAGTGTTTTCAAAAGAAAGAAGGAAAGAAGATATAGCAGAATAATATACAGCTTTCACGACAGCATCAATACAAATCTTCAGTACAGAAAAAGAAAGAAAAAGAAATATACAGGAAGAACAGAAAAACAAAAATACACAGAACTTCTTCTTCCTCCTCAGCATTCTTCAGAGAACAGATCTTCATCTTCTTCCTCCTTCAGCAGCAAACGTTTTCTGAGAACATCTTCAACACTTCTCTCAGATCTCCTGCTGCAAAATAAGAATCAAGAAAGGAGAAATCTTCAGGAAGAGAAGAAAAAGAAGAACAAAAAGAACTTCATCTTCTTCCTCCTTCAGCAGCAAACTTATTTTCTCAGAACATCTTCAACACCATCTCAGATTTCCTGCTGCAAGAATCAAGAAAGACAGAAGAAGAAGAACAAGCACAAATCTTCAAAAGAGCAACAACAAACTGAATCATTCTTGTCTCTCAGTTTAATCAGCTAAACAGGAAGATCATTTCTTCAAGAAAAGGCTCCAGCAACATCAACTGTCAAACATCTTCAATCAGACAAAGAAGTTCTTTTCTACATCAAATCCACTAGAGTCTTCTCTATACATCTTGACAGAGAAGAACATCTAAACCCCTCTCTATCCCATTCTGTACAGGGTTAATACTACCTTCAAAAGTGTAACCCATTGGTGGCAAGACACCTTATCAAAAAATCCTTGTGTGGTTTTTAAGCACCTTATCAAAAGCTTATCAGTGATTTGGGCACCTGATCAAACTCCCATTGGTGTGTGGACACCTTATCAAAAATCTCTTTGTGTGAGGGAACCTGATCAAAACTCCTAGTGGATTCCTACCAAGGGTGGTAGAAGAGTACACGTACCCAAATTTATTGGGGAACTACTATAGCCCCTTGTGTCCTCTGTGATTGTTTATTTCTTTGTGATGTGTTGTGTGATTCTATTTATTCTGTTTTTATTAATCACTCTGCTTACACATATATATAACACTATTTTTAATTCCGCAAATAAAACTAAGGGAAAAAGTTTTAAACTCTATTCACCCCCCCCCCCCCCTCTAGAGTTAATTTAAGATCTAACCTCCACTTTCATGTTCTAATTTTAAAGACCGAGCTATTTCCTTAGTAACAAAATCCTGATCTTCAAAAATTGGCGAGATTAATTCGGAAAAAGGCGACGATTCCTCTTCAAGATTTGTTTCTAAAGTAAAACAGGAATCATCGTTGGAAAAAGAATTTTTCATAGAGTTGTTTATACTAAAAATACCTTCTTCATCCCCAACTCTTAGGAGAAGCTTTCCGTTACTAACATCAATGATTGCCCGAGAGGTGGCGGGAAAAGGACGTCCGAGTATAATAGGTACTTTGACATCTTCCTCAATGTCTAGGATGACAAAATCTACCGGGAAGATAAATTTGTCAACCTTAACAAGCACATCCTCAATAGCCCCGATTGGGTATTTTATCGATCGATTCTCTAGTTGGATGCTAATTTTAGTTGGGCTTGGATTGCCTAAACTAAGCTTTGTAAATAATGAAAACGGCATCAGATTAATACTAGCTCCTAAGTCGGCCAAGGCGGGTTTGATCAATAAATTGCCGAACAAACACGAGATGGAAAATCGTTCAAGATCATTAACGTTTTGCGGCAATTTATTTAAAACAACCGCCGAACATTCTGTGTTAAGAGAAACACATGAAATATCTTCAAGTTTTTTTATTTAATAGTAAATCCTAGAGATACTTTGCATATTTAGGCATTTGAGAGAGAGCCTCGCAGAATGGAACATTAATTTGAATTTGTTTTAAAATATTTATAAACTTTTTATATTGCTCCTCGTTACGCTCATTTTGAATATTAGAAGGATAAGGGATAAAAGGAGTTTGAATTTTGGGCGGAGCTAAATCAGAAGAAATAAAATGCGGAGGTTGGGTTGGAATGTTTACCTCGGGCTTAGCCAAATTTGATGATTTTACCTCCTTTCCGCTGCGGAGGGTTATTGCGTTGGCGCTCTCCCGTGGATTGGGCTCAGTATTTCTCGGCAGAACTCCTTGCTGTCATTCGGAGAACATCTTGGCGAGCTATCCAATCTGATTTTCCAAGCTTTTAATAGATCTGGATAGATTCCTGATGTTGGACTCGTTGGAGGCAATGTATTTAGTGAAGACCTCTTCAAGTGAAGAGGGCTTGTGTGGTGGTGGAGCGAATCCGGGAGGATTCACTTGCAGTGGGCGTTGAGAATTATTCGGGTTGCTCCATGAAAAATTAGGATGGTTCCTTAAACCCAGATTATAACTATTCTTAAGCGGAAGATTATTATTCTAGTTATAAGGAGGCCGATAGGAGTTCCCCATATAATCTACATGCTTTTGAATACAATTATTATTATTATTATTTAAATAATTATTATTATTAGCCCAATTAGTGGTGGAGGAAGCAGACATCTCCGACACTTGCTTTGTGAGCATTTCTACTTGAAG
The DNA here is from genome assembly GCA_033032865.1 of Dactylorhiza incarnata. Lineage (NCBI taxonomy): Eukaryota > Viridiplantae > Streptophyta > Magnoliopsida > Asparagales > Orchidaceae > Dactylorhiza > Dactylorhiza incarnata. The sequence goes on along the minus strand of JAWHQI010000075.1, from coordinate 9,208,256 downwards.
TGATAAATTCGGGGTGGCCTCGACATCAAAGAGTACGGTCGGTTTGTTAGGGCGCGACCGTAGAGCATTCCACTGATAAGCATTCATGGCCATGTCCTCGAAAAGCTCTTGAGCAGCCTTGGGGTTTTGTTATCAAGGGTCCCCCCCCCCCCCCCCCCCCCCCCCGTCGCGGCTGCATCAATCATCTCCCTTGTTTGGAGATTCAAACAATTGTAGAAAGTTTGAACTTGTTACCACACTGGAAGAGCATTGTGAGGATATCTCTGCAAGAGTTCCTTGAAGTGCTCCCATGTGTCGTAGAGAGTCTCCGAGTCTATTTGAGTAAATGAGAGAATGCCCACACGTAATTTAGCGGACTTCGCCGGAGGAAAATATTTTGTTAAAAATTTCTCCATCAACTCAGCCCATGTAGTGATGGAACCTCTAGGAAGAGATCCCAACCACTACTTGGCCTTAGTCCGCAAACAGAAAAGAAAAAAAATACAAACGAATGGCGTCATCGGTGACGCCATTTATTTTGAAAGTGTCGCAAATTTCCAAAAAAATTAACAAGTGTAAATTAGGATCTTCATCAGGTACGCCATCAAATATGACGGTTTGTTGAACCATTTGAACGATACTCATTTTAATTTCAAAATTATTATTCGCCACCGCCAGGCGATTAATACTCGATTGTAATCCCTCTTAATTTGGCCTCGTATAATAGGACATGGTCTGTAGCGGGGCCTCGTTATGGTCGAGATCTTCCATTATACCTTCGTTAGTTTCTCCAATTGACTCTTCGCGAATTATTTGTAGATCACTAAATCAGAGATGTTGCCGCAAGGTGCGCTCGATTTACGGATAAAAACACAATTCAAGATTAATTGAAGAGTTTCCTCGGGTCATAAACTAAAAGAAATGAGAAAGTAAAAAAGAGAAAAATAGGCGGAAAGATTAAAAAGGTGAAGAAGGAAAAAATTAATATTATTATAATACTTTTATAATATTATAGTTAAATAATATAAATATATATAATTTTTTCAAAAAGCGGTTTGAGTTAGTCCCGGACTTCCCGAGGTCTACCCTGTGAAGGGTTCGCACGATACTATGAAATACGATGGGATGACAAGCCCAAATCTCCCATTCCGAGAATTTATGTTACGCTTTTTAAGTTTTTTTTTATTTTTTTAGAGGGGTGAGAAGAAAGAGAACGATAAAATTATTAGATATTTTTCTTTTCGAAATATCAACCCAGCTCCCAGGCAACAATGTCAAAAACTTGATGAAGCGAAACTATTATATCCGCAAACGACAACGGTAAGTGTGCCGTATCGAAAGTAGTCTAGGTTTATAAAAACCTAGGTCATATTAGACTCGGGGTGGTTAAGTACTTTTACTTCAAGAAAATCTCTATTATTCTATCAACAAAGCTTGGAGTTGGTTTGTTTATAACGAAAATACGGTGAATTAGAATGGCGATTAAAACAATAATAAGGAAGATTAACACTCGGTCTCGAATCACCATAGAATAAAAATAACATGAATAAAATAAAACTCTAATTCTCTTTCAAAGAAATGCTTAGGCCTTGGAGGTTCCCAAATTATGAGCGCACCTTGGGTCGAGGATACACCCAACTGATTTTAGGTAGATCAATCGAGCTTTCACTCTAGAATCAAAAACCCCTAAAACTTGCTTTACCGAGGTGAACCCCTGTATTGGTTTTTACTCCAATCCGGGAGATTTATGCCATCCCCTCTCGAGGGTTGTATGCAACTCTCTTTATCCTTGAATGATCGATTCGCCTTACGAGCTGGTTCAGCTAACTAAAGAACGAAAACAAGAATGAGAATCAAATATCGATAATATAATCTCATTATGTTAGAATCAAGGATAAACCGTAATTATTCAGAGGAGAGAAAAAGAAGAATCTAAATTTAATTCTTGACGTTTATTATTCCTTGGATCATCTCGGTCGAGTACTAATAGAAATTTAGCTAATCATAGAGATGGAGGAATTAATAAAAATTATAGAGTTCATGATTAAAGAGAGAAGAGATTAAGAAGAAGAAAGAACTATTTTATTAATTTTGCAAAGAAGAGAAATACAAGCTATTGAAATGAAAATTATAATTATTGAATTCAAAGTACAATTGCATGAAAGAATGAAGGAGTACAAAAATACTAAAAACATGAAAACAATACAAGAACTGAAGACTTGATCTCCCAAAAAATTCGTTCCTTCAGTTCTGGTCTAGCTTTAAATAGGCTTCAATTTGAGGTTACACGCCCTCGGTCATGCCCGTGACCAAGGGCGTGTGCATGGCATGATCGAAGCTGGTGCGGGATAGACACCTCCTGGCTTCAATGCGGGCATTACGTACGCATCATGCCCTAGGTCACGCCCGTGACCTAGGGCGTGTAATCTTTAAAACAGCGCCTAGCGGGAAGCTTTCAGCGGAAAGTGGCGCGGGAAGTGATCACGCTCGTGACTGGATGTCATGCCCTCGGTCATGCCTATGACTGGGGGCATGTAACTTTAAATGATGTGGTGGCTGATCTGGCTGCTGGAGGCGAGTCGTGGCCATCACCTGGGTCACGCCCTTGGTCACGCCCGTGAACTAGGGCGTGTACTTTGCGAATCTTCACGGAATGAGCCCGGGGTGGAGACAGCGGGTCTGGAACAAATCTTAGGTAGTCACGCCCTTGGTCACGCCCGTGATCTTGGGCGTGTACTTGCGAATTTTGCTCAAACTGTCCAGAAAACTTGAAACTATAAAATAAACTTAAGTTAATACATAAAAATGAAAAACATGATTTTTCTAGGGTAATTCATATAAATTCTATAAATTGATGTTAAAATAATAATAAAATTATACTAAAAGATGAGTATATAAACTACTTATCAAACACCCCAATACTTGAGCTTTTGCTATTCCAGAGCAAAAGGATGAGAGATAAACTACAAGATATTGATATTATTTTTAACTAACTAAGAAATTTGTTAAATCAATATTAAGTCAAAGATAAATTCTAGAAATTCAAGAATTGTCTCAAATTATGGTGTTAATTATAGAAGAGAGACATGCTTAGCTAAAAGACGTCTCAAAATAACTATTTAGCAAACAAAATTCAAGAAATAATCATACAAAATTAGATTAAAATTATAGAAACTCTAACAAAAAGAAGCTTAAGGAAACGACACTTACCAATATATTACTCTCTTAATAATCTAATTTAGAACTAGAAACAATGAAATTGGCTAAGGATAGGTTTTAAATCAAACTGTCAAAATGAAGAGATATAAAAATAGAGGTGATGTATTTTATCCACTCACCATATTTGAATAAGAATTTGTATATGTTTAGGAAAATAATGAATTTTATCCTCTTATTTTCCATGCCATATAATCTAATAAAATTTCTCTTCAATCAAAAACCCAAAATGTATATGTTTAGAAGTAATGAATTTTATCCTCTTACTTCATGTCATATAGTCTTTTAAATGATTTCGGGTGCATATGTTTAGGGGATAATGAATTTAGTCCTCTTATTCCCATGACATATGATCATTTATTATATTTATTATTTGCCAACAAAGGGTAGGGGATAAAGAAATATTTCTAGTTTTCCAATTAAACTATTTTAAGAGCTGATCTAGCTGTTGGAGGCGGCCCGTGGCTGTGACCTGGGTCACACCCTTGGTCACGCCCATTACCTGGGGCGTCTCTTGGCGAATCTTCATGGAATGAGCCCGGGGTGGCTGCCGCGGGTCTAGAACACATCTTAGGCTGTCTCGCCCTTGGTCATGCCCGCGACCTTGGGCGTGTACTTACAAATTTTGCTCAAAGTGTTCAGAAAACCTAAAAATATAAAATTACCTTAAGAATTGATTTTTCTAGGGTAATTCTTATGAATTATATAAATTGATGTTAAAATAATAATAAAATTATACTAAAAGATGAGTATATAAACTACTCATAAGAGCTCACGGCCTCTGCCCCAACTCCAAGATACAGGACTAGACCCTCCCCCTCCTTAGGCCCTTGGAGAATCGGAGCATTGGTGAGCTGTTTTTTTAAGTCTTGGAAAGCCTCCTCGCATTCTTTTGACCATTCAAACTTCTAATTGCCTCGCAACACTTTGAAGAAGGGTGAGCATTTCTCCACTGCCCAGGATAGAAACCTACTCAACCCTGCAAGCTTTCCGTTAGGCCTTGGACTTCCTTGGCATTCCACGGCGATTCCAGTTCCATTATAACCATCACCTTATCCGGGTTGGGCTCTAGCCCTGCCTGGGTAAGGAGGTGACCTAGAAACATCCCCTTGCTGGCCCCAAATACACACATTGAGGGCTTCAGCATCATTATAAACTTTGGCAGAGTGGTGAGCCTTTCCTCAAGGTCCTGGAGGTGGGAGCTCACACTCTTGCTCTTCTCCATGAGATTGTCTGCGTACACCTCCAAGTTCCTACCCCTCTGCTCTCGAAAAACTCAGTCCAACATCTTATAGTATGTTGCCCCTGCGTTCTTCAGCCCAAATGCCATCAACTTATAGAAGTAGCACCCATCCCTCGTGATGAAGGAGACATCTTTGATGTCTGGTGAGTGCATCCTGATCTGGTGATAACCTGAAAAAGCATCTAGAAACTCATTATAGAAAAAATGACGGCTGAATCAACTAGCGTGTCGATTCGAGGCAGAGGTTAACAATTCTTAGGGAAGACATTATTTACAAGAGAGAAATCAATACACATTCTCCAGCGGCCATCACCCTTTTTAACCATGACGACGTTGAAAACCTAGCCTGGATACTAGATCTCCGATACCAAAACCTGCTTTGAGAAGCTTCTCCACCTTTTCTCAGATTGTCCCCTCCATCTTGTTGGCGATGGTCCTTCTCTTCTGCTGGATGGGGCAGGTGCTTGGATCAAGGTTGAGTCGGTGGTAGGCCACTTTCGTGTCGAAGCCCGACTTGTTTACCGCGCTCCAAGTGAAGATGTCCAAACTCCCCTGGATGCATTCCAGTATCTTCTCTCTGTCCTCCGTGCCTAGGCCTCAACTGATCTTCACCTTCTCCACCTTCCCTTCCTGGGTGGTGACCTCCATCTCAACCACTTCCTCCGGCGCCTCCAGCCGGGATGGCACCTCTTATTGGGTTTCTACATACCATTCAAAATGATAAGAGCATATTTAATATGCGCAGCGGAAGAAATAACTAGAACAACCCAAAGAGTAAGGATCTTGCGGATTTCATGAATCAAGAGATTAGGAAAGCAAAATTTGATATACCTTTCTGGGATTGAGTCAATACTCATCCAAGATGCTCCAAGAAGTGATCCGATAGACGAACTTCGAGTTCCAAGCACTGAAATGTATCGACGCTCTACAAAGATCCACACAAGGAAGGAGAACCACAATTCCTTGTCGCACAAGGTATGGGTCGGAGAAAGAACGTCCTCTGCGTCCCCACAAACTACTAGAGCCATTGAAGGGGAGGCGGCGACTGTTGGCGGTGAACAAGGTTGACGTACGGGGCGAGGTCTGCGGATGGGGACGACGGAACACTTCCGAGTCCGAAAAGGATCGATCTATTTTATGACCTAATCTCATCGCTTTTATATGCAAGTCATAAAACAGGTTATCCGCAGACCAGGGGAAAATAGAACATTTCTGCCAGAATTCAAATTCATCGAATACATAATAATTCGGCTAAACGCTTTAGACGAATTATCATATTCGACTATATACATTCGATGAAATGTCATATTCGACTAAACCCTTTAGACAAATTCGAACAGATAGTTTCGACTAAATAGTTTAGACGAATTATCATATTCGACTATACACATTCGACGAATTGTCATATTCGACTAAACCATTTAGACGAATTCGAACAGATAGTTTCGACTAAACAGTTTAGACGAATTATCATATTCGACTATACCCTTTAGACGAATTCGTCGATATAAATTCTTTCGTCGAAACACTTTCGCCAAATTTACCAAGTCCTATAGAATTCGTCTAAACCATTTAGACGATTCATCAATGGTACTCGTCCCCCCCCCCCCCCCCCCCCCCCCCCCCGTTTGAGACATTCTCAATTCAGTTCCGAACTTTTATAGGATTGGTCCTCCACTCATATCCAATATGAGTGAGGCCAACACGATCCTTTCTCCAACTTCTCCAAACACTTTTATGTGCGACCCTATAGGCTCATATTGCGTTGGCAGTAAGACTAACTGTTGATTGCTTTGAGATCACCTCATAAACTCCAACAGTATCCCACTTGATCACAAAGTGTCAACAAAAGTTTCACAAACAATGAGCGGCATCTAGCAATACATCATTGCTACCCAAGCAATAAGAGTTTATAACTCAATAAACCTGTCTTAACCAATATATCAGTGTTGTCATGTTCCTTTGTCCCTTACATCCGGATAGAACTGGAGGCATGGACTGAGTCACTCTCATAATTATTCAATCCTAGTTTCCTGATCTAGAATAGACCTTAAGAGAGTGGTAAGCTTAATATCACATATTGGCTCAACCCAGCATGGCCATGCATTTCTCGGTCTCATTCCATCAAGGGGCCATGGATGTAACTCCTGTCATAAAGGAGGACAAATCTCATATTTGTCCACACACAAACACCCAAATGAATCGTAACATACCCAATAACCACCCTTATCATCAATCTTTCTCAAGGAAGACTTTAGGGGGCATCAAAGTACGCTCTTCCTCACTTGATGAATGTTGTGACTTCAGGTCAAAGAACTACAAACACCATTGTCAATTGAGACCTACTTGTGACACGTTCATATAACAATCCACAAAGTAGTCTCAAGGTGGGTCTGCCAGTACAACTTGTTCACTAACAAGTACCCATGTGATGACTTGATATCACAATATCATGACCTGTGAGAACCGGTCATCAGTCAACGCACATGCTAGTCTTAACGTATCATCATTGCCCTTCAACTTCTAAGATGATACTCCGACTAGGGACTATTTAAGAATGAAGCTTCTTGTTATACATAGGTCCTCATATTCAAGTCACGTACTTGAATTCCTATGGAAGCCAACATTCTAAGGGTGTTTATTTTGCTGATTAATCTATCAAATAGAAACTATTGACATAACAATAAAAACTTGCCATAAATATAAAATGAAAAACACAGTATATATTACAATTCATCAAATGAATAAACAACTAACAAACATACAATCCACAAGGCTCTCACTAAAGATGATCATTCAGGTATCTAATACCCATTGATCTAACATGACCATCATGCTTCTTTTGCACAAGAGGCTTTGTCAGTGGATCTGCTATGTTTTCTTCAGTCGGTACTCTGCAAATGTTCACATCTCCTCGATCGACAATCTCTCGAATAAGATGGAATCGCCAAAATATGTGCTTGGAGTACTGATGAGATCTAGGTTCCTTAGCTTGGGCTATTGCACTATTCCTATCACAGTAGAGAACTATGGGACAAACAATGCTAGGAACTACACCAAGCTCGCCGATGAATTTTCTAATCCACACAGCCTCCTTCGCCGCATTTGCAGCAGTGATATATTCAGTCTAAGTCGTAAAATCAGCAACTGTCTCTTGCTTGGAACTTTTCCAGCTAACAGCTCCTCCATTAAGGCAAAATACAAAACCTGATTGGGACTTTGAATCGTCCCTATCAGTCTGGAACCTTGCATCTGTGTAACCATTTACAACGAGCTCTTCCTATCCACCATACACCAAGAACATATCCTTAGTCCTTCTCAAGTACTTTAGGATATTCTTGACAGCAATCCAGTGGCCATCACCAGGATCAGACTGATATCTGCTCATCATGCTTAAAGCATAAGAGACATCGGGTCGAGTACACTGTTGGAGTTACCATTGTGATCTAGAAGTGGTCAAACATGTAATGTCACTGCCAACGCGGTATGAGCCTGTAGGGTCGCACATAAGAGCATGTGGAGAAGTTGGAAGATTGACTGTGTTGGTAAAGGTTACCAATCATCATAAAGAATGGGGAAGTCCAACAATTGTTGCTGTCTGAATTCGTCGGATATGTCTGATTGGATTCGTCGGAATTCGTCGGATCATTCCGTGGAATCCCGACGAATTGTCACAGAGATCCTTCACTCGGCAAATGTTGCTGTCTGATTGGATTCGTCGGAATTCGTCGGATCATTCCGTGGAATCCCGACAAATTGTCACAGAGGTCCTTCACTCGGCAAATGTTGTCGTCTGATGTGATTCGTCAGAATTCGTCGGATTGTCCCGTGAAATCTCGACGAATGTTGTTCCGTGGAATCCCGACGAATTATTACAGAAAACTGTTTCTGTATGGACTGCGGATAGCGATTTTTTAGGTCTTTTATACTTCGGGTATAAATAGACAGTTCGACGGTTCTTCTTTTAGGGATCCACGATCATTACACGAAGAAGAAGAGACGAGACGGAAGAAGTTCCGCCTCACGAACCCTAGCCGACGGAAGTGTTCCGCCGTCTCGATCGCCTCCGCAGATCTCCCCTCCGGCGATCGTCATCGTGATTGTTCTTCCTGGAGCGAACCTAGCAGTTCGTGGAAGTGCAAAGGTGTAGTTGTTCTCCCTTCCTAGTTGCGTGCGACGTGACTTGGTGTTCTCCCGGCTCGTGTGGACTGCTGTAGAGACGTAGACATTATTCTACGTGAGAACTCTCTTTGCCGCCGACAGGAATCTTCTTCTTGGAGCATCTAGGTTGGATTCGATCCAACTCCGCAAAGGTAATTTCTTGCCTAGTATTTTATTAACTTCTTGATTCAATATTCATGGCCCGATCAAAGTCTTTTGGGTTGTTTCTCTTTATTTCCGCTGCGCCTACATGTGATGTATGGTCATAGAAAAACCCAACAATGGTATCAGAGCTAGGTTGCCGTCATGAATGTTGTTTCAGAAGTTAGGTTATTCCAATACGTGCAAATCTAGGTATTTGGAAGCGTTCTAAATGTCAAGATTTCTTCTTGGAATATCACATTTGATGTGATTTTGTGTGGTTTTTGGTGGTGGGATTTTAAAAATTTGGTCGGGGCTCTGCCCCGCACCCGGCAAGGGCTCTGCCCCTTGACCACCGCCAGGGGCGCTGCCCCTTGGACCCCGTTAGGGGCTCTGCCCCTAAGACCCCGCTAGGGGCGCGACCCCTTGGAACCCCGCCAGGAACGTCTGGGATTTCGTGGTAATTTCTAATTGTTAGAAATTGTTGTCTCCTTAGCAGTAACCGTCCCTCAAGTGGTTAATGAACCCTTGTATTGTTTTGGATTTTGAATCCAACAATGAGTGACGAGCTTGTCTATTGCTTTAAGTCGAGTTGTCTTTGCCTTTGTCCAATGCATGTAAATCAAAAGATTTGGAAGAGTTCTAAATGTCCAGATTTAGCCCTTTCGTCTATCAAAGGTTGATAGTCTTATGTTGTGCACATAAGGGATGCATGTGGATTTTAGAAAGCTTGTTTTTTTTCTGTTGATGTGCACTTGATCAAATGTTGATCATGGTTAAGTGTTAACTTATTATTAAAAATTAAAATACCTTCATAAAATATTAAGTGTTCGGATGCCTTCTGATGGATGACACTCTTCCTGCCTCGATCGATGAAGTGTGGGCTTGCCAAAGCAAGGTGCATCAATCTATCTTGGTAAGGGTGCGAGCGGATAAGTGTGATATCCCACTGTCGACATCGGGTCTAACTTAACTAGGTGACCTCAAAGGTTGAGTGCCTAGAGGCATAGGGTTGGCATGCACCATATGATGGATGCGAATAAGGAGTTATTCACCAGCCATACAAGAGTTGCATGAGGATGCAATTGGCAAGCGTTGCCTACCTAAATAACCGCATTATGAGAGGAACGCCAAAGCGGACTCGTGGTGTTGGTGAAATACGGATCTTGTCCACTAAGAGAGTAGCTCGCATGGACTCTCCGAATTGATAGTGAGGGCTATCAATTTGAATAAAATAGTGGGAGTATTTAATTGAAGTCCAAATTAAAATAAATTGTATTTTGAAATTAAGGTACTGATTAAATTCTGCATGAATTCTTGTAGAATTCCATGGCAAGTGGTTCACATTCCACCTTGTCCCTGAGAGCTATCCTTGAGAAGGACAAGCTTAGTGGGACGAACTATATGGACTGGTATAGGAACCTGAGAATTATTCTCAGGCAGGAGCGAAAGCTCTATGTCTTGGAAGAAGAAGCCCCCGAGGTGCCGACCGGGAACTCGTCCCGTGTTGATAAGGATGCTTATAAGAAGTATACCGATGACGCCCTAGACGTCGAGTGCCTTATGCTTGCCACCATGAACTCTGAGCTTCAGAAGCAACACGAGAATATGGGGTGCAAGGAGATTGACGAGCACCTAAAGAAAATGTTTCAAGGGCAAGCTCGTAAAGAGAGGTTCGATGTCACGAAGGCATTATTTCAGTGCAAAATGGGAGCTCGAGACTCGGTTGGTACTCACGTACTCAAGATGATTGGGTATATAGAGAACCTGGAGAGACTGGGTTTTCCTCTGGGTCAAGAGTTGGCCACAGATCTTATCCTGCAATCGTTGCCGGATAGTTATGAGCAGTTTGTCTTGAACTACAACATGAATGAAATAGACAAGACACTGTCCGAGCTCCTAGGCATGTTGCGAACTGCCAAAATAAACATGAAGAAGGCCAAGTCTGCTAGTCTCATATTGATGGTACATAAAGGCAAGGGTAAGGCCAAGGGCTTCAAGAAGACGAAGGTGGGACCTAAGTCACATCTTGAGCCCAAATCTTCTGCGCTGAAAAAGAAGAGCACCGTGAAGGAAGGGAAAAGCCACCACTGTGGCAAGGCTGGTCATTGGAGGAGGAATTGTCCTTCGTACATTGACGGTCTGCGGAAAATGAAGGGAGGTATGACTTCCGCTTCGAATATTTACGTTATAGAGATAAACCTTTCTGCTCCTTCATCTTGGGTATTGGATACCGGATGTGGTTCTCACATTTGTACAAATGTGCAGGAACTGGGAAGGAGGAGATTGCTGAGTAAAGGAGAGGTGGACCTGCGCGTCGGCAATGGAGCAAGAGTTGCTGCTGTAGCCGTAGGGGTTTACCGTCTTTCTTTGCCCAGTGGGCTTGTAATAGAACTTAATAATTGTTATTATGTTCCGGCTATAACTAGAAACATTATATCCATTTCATGCTTGGACATGATTGGATTTTCTTTTATAATTAAGAACAATTGTTGTTCTATATTTAAGAATGATGTTTGTTATGCTGTAGCTCAATTGTTTAATGGTCTTTATGTTTTGAACCTAGACCATCGGATCTATAATGTAGATAATAATAAAAGACTAAGAACAAATGACTCAAATCCTACATATCTCTGGCATTGTTGTTTGGGCCATATAAATGAGAAACGCATATCCAAGCTCCATAAAGATGGACTATTGGACTCATTTGATTATGAATCATTTGAGCGATGCGAGTCTTGTTTGTTAGGCAAGATGACTAAAGCCCCTTTCATTGGTTATACAGAGAGGGCTGAGGATCTCTTGGGTGTTGTACATAGTGATGTACGCGGACCCATGAGTTCTATGGCTAGAGGTGGGTATTTCTACTTCGTTACATTTACTGATGATTTCAGTAGATACGGATACGTGTATCTTATGAAGTGCAAATCTGAAACTTTTGAAAAGTTCAAAGAGTTTAAGAATGAAGTGGAGAACTAATTGGGTAAAAAGGTTAAAGCACTCTGATCTGATTGAGGTGGCGAATACCTGAGTCATGAGTTCCGTGATCATCTGAAAGAGTGTGGTATTGTATCACAGCTCACTCCACCTAGGACACCGCAGCATAATGGTGTGTCTGAGAGGAGAAATCGTACTTTGTTAGACATGGTACGGTCGATGATGAGTCATGCAGACTTGTCTGTTTCCTTTTGGGGTTTTGCTTTAGAGACTGCTGCAATAACACTGAATCGCGCTCCAACAAAAACGGTTCTAAAGACACCATATGAGATATGGACTGGGAAGCATCCTAGTATGTCATTCATTAAAATTTGGGGTTGTGAGGCATACGTACGACGTCAAATGCCTGACAAGCTGGAACCCAAATCAGATAAGTGTTATCTGGTGGGATATCCTAAAGAAACGAAAGGATATTACTTTTACCTACCGTCTGAGGGCAAAGTGTTTATCGTAAGGACGGGTGTCTTCTTGGAGAAAGAGTTCTTGTCAAGAAAGACGCAAAAGGTAGAACTTGAAGAAGTTCAAGAACCACAAGTAGTGAATGAACCAGAGTTGGATTCTGAGCCAGGACTACAAGATGTTGTAGCTAGAGAACCTGCTCAAGAGACACAAGTCCTACGTAGATCTGGTAGACCAAGATTTGAGCCTGAGAGATATGGATTTCTCGTGTCTCAAATAGGTAATGTGTTGCTTATGGATCATGATGATGAACCAGCAACCTACCAAGAGGCTATGAATGGACCGGACTCCGACAAATGGCTTGAGGCTATGAAATCCGAAATGGACTCCATGTATACAAACCAAGTTTGGAACTTGGTGGAACCACCTGAAGGGGTACGACCCATAGGGTGCAAGTGGGTCTTCAAGAAGAAGACCGACATGGATGGGAATGTACAGACATTCAAAGGTCGACTGGTGGCTAAGGGTTTCAAGCAAATTCATGGTGTTGACTATGATGAGACCTTTTCCCCTATTGCCATGGTAAAGTCCATTAGGATATTGCTTGCTATTGCTGCATATTATGACTACGAGATCTGGCAGATGGATGTCAAAACGGCTTTCCTAAATGGAAACCTCCTTGAGGAAGTGTACATGACACAACCCGAGGGTTTTGTATCCCCAAATGATGCCACTAAAATATGCAAGCTGAATAGGTCCATCTATGGATTGAAACAGCCCTCTAGAAGTTGGAATCTTCGTTTTGATGAGAAGATCAAAGAGTTTGGTTTTGTCAAGAACGAGGATGAACCGTGTGTTTACAAGCGAATCAGTGGGTGCATTGTTGTCTTCCTGATATTGTATGTAGATGACATACTGTTGATCGGGAATGACATACCTACCCTGAAAGTTGATAAGAACAACCTAGGGTACTGCTTTTCTATGAAGGACTTGGGTGAAGAGACTTACATACTCGGTATTAAGATCTATAGAGATAGATCGAAGAAGTTGCTGGGTTTGACCCAGAGTACGTACATTGAAAAGGTGTTGAAGCGGTTCAACATGCTTGATTCCAAGAAAGGATTTTTTCCCATGTCTCATGAGGTAAATCTCTCTAAGGACCAGTGTCCAAAATCTTGTGAAGATAAGGACCGCATGAAGTTGATTCCATATGCTTCGGCAATTGGGTCAATCATGTATGCAATGTTATGTACTCGACCCGATGTCTCTTTTGCTTTGAGCATGACTAGCAGGTATCAGTCTGATCCTGGTGAATGTCACTGGATAGCCGTAAAGAATATCCTGAAGTACTTGAGAAGGACTAAGGATGTATTCTTGGTGTATGGTGGAGAGGAAGAGCTTCCAAACTGATAGGGATGATTCGAAGTCTCAGTCAGGGTTTGTGTTTTGCCTGAATGGAGGAGCTGTGAGCTGGAAGAGTTCCAAGCAAGAGACAGTTGCTGATTCTACAACTGAGGCCGAGTATATCGCTGCGGCAAATGCAGCGAAGGATGCTGTATGGATTAGGAAATTCATCGGCGAGCTAGATGTAGTTCCTAGCATTGTTGGTCCCGTAGTTCTCTACTGTGATAACAATGGTGCAATTGCACAATCTAAATAACCTAGATCCCATCAGCGCTCCAAGCACATACTTCGGCGGTTCCATCTTATTCGTGAGATTGTCGAACGAGGAGATGTGAACATTTGCAGAGTGCCGACTGAGGAGAATATTGCAGATCCACTGACAAAGCCTCTCGCGCAGAGAAAGCATGATGGTCATACTAGATCAATGGGTATACGATACCTGAGTGATCAACTCTAGTGGGAGTCTTGTGGGTTGCATGTAAAATAAATATTCTGTTGGCTGTTTATTATTTATTCATATGATGAATTGTGTACCAATTATTTCTTTTTACAATTAATGGCAAGTTCTTTTATTACGATATGCTGTTTCTATATGATAGAATAAAATTCGTGATAAATACCCTTAGAATGTTCGCTTCCATAGGACATCAAGTACGTGACTTGAATGTGAGAGCCTATGATTTCGAAGCTTCATTCTTAAAAGGTCCCTAATCGAGGTATCATCGTAGAAGCTAAGGGTGATGATGATACATTAAGACTAGCATGTGTGTTGACTGATGACCGGTTCTCACAGGTCATGATATTGTGATATCAAGTCATCACGTGGGTACTTGTTAGTGAACAAGTTGTACTGGACAGACCCAACCTGAGACTACTTTGTGGATTGTTACTTAAAAGTGTCACAAGTAGGTCTCATTTGATAATGGTGTTGTGGTCCTTTGACCTGAAGTCACAGCATTCATCGAGTGAGGAAGAGCGTGCTTTGATGTCATCTAAAGTCTTCCTTGAAGAAGGTTGATGATAAGGGTGGTCGTTGGGTACGTTATGAATCATTTGGGTGTTTGGGTGTGAGCAGATATGGGATTTGTCCTCCTATATAACAGGAGTTGCATCCATGGGCCCCTTGATGGAATTGGACTGAGAAATGCATGGCCATGCTTGGTTGAGTCAATATGTGATATTGAGCTCACCATTCTCTGGAAGTCCGTTCTAGATCAAGAAACTAGGATTGAGCTATTATGAGGGTGACACGGTCCATGCCTCTAGTTCTTTCCAGATGTAAGGGAGAAAGGGACAAAGACAACGCTGGAACATTGGTCATAAAGGCTTATGAGTTATGAACTCTTATTGCTTGGGGAGCAATGATGCATTGCTAGATGCCGCTCATTGTTTGTGAGGTTTTTGTTTGATACTTTCAAGATCAAGTGGGAGACTGTTGGAGTTACCATTGTGATCTAGAAGTGGTCAAACATGTAATGTCACTGCCAACGCGGTATGAGCCTGCAGGGTCGCACATAACAGCATGTGGAGAAGTTGGAAGATTGACTGTGTTGGTAAAGGTTACCAATCATCATAAAGAATGGGGAAGTCCAACAATTGTTGCTGTCTGAATTCGTCGGATATGTCTGATTGGATTCGTCGGAATTCGTCGGATCATTCCGTGGAATCCGGACGAATTGTCACAGAGATCCTTCACTCGGCAAATGTTGCTGTCTGATTGGATTCGTCGGAATTCGTCGGATCATTCCGTGGAATCCCGACGAATTGTCACAGAGGTCCTTCACTCGGCAAATGTTGCCGTCTGATGTGATTCGTCGGAATTCGTCGGATTGTCCCGTGAAATCTCGATGAATGTTTTTTCCGTGGAATCCCGACGAATTATTACAGAAAACTATTTCTGTATGGACTGCGGATAGCGATTTTTTAGGTCTTTTATACTTCGGGTATAAATAGACGGTTCGACGGATCTTCTTTTAGGGATCCACGATCATTACACGAAGAAGAAGAGACGAGACGGAAGAGGTTTCGCCTCACGAACCCTAGCCGACGGAAGTGTTCCGCCGTCTCGATCACCTCCGCAGATCTCCCCTCCGGCGATCGTCGTCGTGATTGTTCTTCCTGGAGCGAACCTAGCAGTTCGTGGAAGTGCAAAGGTGCAGTTGTTCTCCCTTCCTAGTTGCGTGCGACGTGACTTGGTGTTCTCCCGGCTCGTGTGGACTGCTGTAGAGACGTAGACATTATTCTACGTGAGAACTCTCTTTGCCACCGACAGGAATCTTCTTCGCAAAGGTAATTTCTTGCCTAGTATTTTATTAACTTCTTGATTCAATATTCATGGCCCGATCAAAGTCTTTTGGGTTGTTTCTCTTTATTTCCGCTGCGCCTACATGTGATGTATGGTCATAGAAAAACCCAACATACACAACATTACATACATGATTGATCCAATTGCCGAAGCATATGGAATCAACTTCATGCGGTCCTTATCTTCCAAAGATTTAGGACACTGGTCCTTAGAGAGACTCACACTATGTGACATGGGTAAGAATCTTTTCTTGGACTCAAGCATGTTGAACCGCTTCAACACCTTCTCAATGTATGTACTCTGGGTCAAACCCATCAACTTATTCGATCTATCTCTATAGATCTTAATACCAAGTATGTTAGTCGCTTCACCCAAGTCTTTCATAGAAAAGCAGCTCCCTAGGTTGTTCTTAACAACTTGCACGGTCGTAATGTCATTCCCGATCAGCAGTATGTCATCCACATACAATATCAGGAAAACGACAATGCTCCTACTAATCCTCTTGTAAACACAAGGCTCATCCTCATTCTTGATGAAAAAAACTTTTTGATTTTCTCATCAAAATGAAGATACCAACTTCGAGAAGCTTGTTTCAATGCATAAATGGATCGATTCAACTTGCATATTTTAGTGGCTTCACTTGGAGATACAAAACCCTCGGGTTATGTCATATACACTTCCTCAAGGAGGTTTACATTAAGGAAAGCCATTTTGACATCCATTTGCCAAATCTCGTAGTCATAATACGCAGCAATAGCAAGTAGAATTCTGATGGACTTGACCATGGCCACAAGGGAAAAGGTCTCATCATAGTCAACGCCATGAATTTGCCTAAAACCTTTAGCCACCAGCCGGCCTTTGAATTTCTGTACATTCCCATCCATGTCGGTCTTCTTCTTGAAGACCCACTTGCACCCTATGGGCCGTACCCCTTCAGGTGGTTCCACCAAGGTCCAAACTTGGTTTGCATACGTGGAGTCCATATCAGATTTCATGGCCTCAAGCCACTTCTCGGAGTCAGGTCCAATCATAGCATCTTGGTAGGTTGTAGGCTCATCATCAAGATCCATAAGCAACACATTACCTATTTGAGACATGAGAAATCCATATCTCTCAGGCTCAAATCTTGGTCTACCAGATCTACGTAGGACTTGTGCTTCTTGAGCAGGTTCTCCAGCTACAACTTCTTGTAGTCCTTGCTCATGTTCCAATTCTGGTTCGTTCATTGTTTGTGGTTCTTGAACTTCTTCAAGCTCTACCTTTGCAGTCTTTCTAGATAAGAACTCTTTCTCCAAAAAGACACCAGTCCTTGCGAAAAACACTTTGCCCTCAGATGGAAGGTATAAGTAGTACCCTTTAATCTCCCTAGTATACCCCACGAGATAACATTTATCCAATTTGGGTTCCAGCCAGTCAGGCATTTGACATCGTACGTTTGCCTCACAGCCCCAAATCTTAATGAACGACATACTAGGACGCTTCCTAGTCCATATCTCATATGGTGTCTTTTGAACCATTTTGGTTGGAACTCGATTTAGTGTGAAAGCAATAGTCTCTAGAGCAAAACCCCAAAAGGAATCGGGCAGATCTGCATGACTCATCATCGACAGCACCATGTCTAACAAGGTACGATTTCTCCTCTCAGAAACACCAATATGTTGAGGTGTTCCGGGCGGAGTGAGCTGTGATACAATACCACACTCTTTCAGATGATCACGAAACACATGACTCAGATATTTGACAACTTAATCAGATCGGAGTGCTTTTATCCTTTTTCCCAGTGTGTTCTCTACTTCATTCTTAAACACTTTCAAATTTTCAAAGGTTTCAGATTTATTCTTCATAAGAAACACGTATCTGTATCTACTAAAATCATCAGTAAATGTAACGAAGTAGTAGAACCCACCTCTATCCATAGAACTTGTAACACCCCTGATTTTCGTCAATTATTTTACGTACCCGTTGTGACGTAATTTTGGCGTAAGGGCGTTACGTCAGCTCTTTTGGTAGTGTTTCGAGCCTTAGCTTAGTTGGAGCTCGTGATTCAGATCGAGCGTGCGAGTTTTCGCGTCGTTTCGAGTTAAGGTGAAGGTTTTGAGTAATTATCAAGATTTTAGCTTCGGGAGGCTTTATCCGGAGTTTGTCTCGTCAGAATGGAATTCTGACTTCGCCGTTGGATTCGTAGCGCCGTTTTTCAGCTAGGATGCGAATTTCATAGAAATCCGAGGTGTTTTGGTCGCCCTCGCAGTTTAAGTAAATTGGGGAATTTATTAATTATTTAAATAATAAATTTAGGATTATATATAAGCCTAAAGCCTTCCCCTTTCCCTATTCATCCTCTTCCTCGATCAAAAGCAGCCGCCGAGGGTTAGGGCGAGAGCGGAGCTTCGTGGAACCTTCAACCGGCGATTTCTAGAGCTGTAGTGGTCGGATTCAAGTTTGGTTTGAAGATTCGGAAAGCTCTCGGCGAGATCTTCGTCTTAGTGCGCTCTAGTTCTTCGTGCTCGGGAGTTACCTTGGCATTCGGAGCGGAGTTAGGCGAGTTTTGCAAGGTTAAGGCAAGTGGTTTCTTCCTCTTTCTCTCTTGATTCTTTTGACGATTGGTTTGCTCGTTTTGAGCTCTTGTCATGCTGATTAGCAAGAGTTTTGTGTGTTTGGTGTAGTAACTTATGATCTAGAACCTCCCCTTGATTTTCCCCTCTTCAATCTTACCCTAGTATCTAGTTTTTCCTTGGAGAAAACCGTGAGCTAAATAAATTCCATTTTTCTTGCTGATTCTAGCTTACTCGAGAAATCACTTACCTTATGTCTCGAGAAACTGCTTATTACTCAAGAAATTGCCTGTCTTGTCTCGAGAAATCCTTTCCATGTCTCGAGAAATCCCTTGCTTTGTCTCGAGAAGTCCTTGATGTCTCGAGAAATCCCTTGCTTTGTCTCGAGAATTCCTTGATGTCTCGAGAAATCCCTTGCTTTGTCTCGAGAATTCCTTGATGTCTCGAGAAATCCCTTGCTTTGTCTCGAGAATTCCTTGATGTCTCGAGAAATCCCTTGCTTTGTCTCGAGAATTCCTTGATGTCTCGAGAAATCCCTTGCATTGTCTCGAGAATTCCTTTATGTCTCGAGAATTCCTTCTGATGTCTCGAGAAATCACCTTTCGTATCTCGAGAGACTGCCTTTTTCTCGAGAATTCAACCTTCTTTTTCTCGAGAAGTCCTCAATTTGAGGTGGTTTTTGTGTGGTTTCCGGTGGTGGGATTTCAAAATTTGGACGGGGCTCTGCCCCGCACCCCGCAAGGGCTCTGCCCCTTGACCCTGCTCGTTGATCGGTCAGCGAGACCCCCTCCAGGGGCGCGGCCCCTTGGAACCCCGCCCGAAACGCATGTGATTTCGTTGAGTTTCTGTGTTTGAATCTCGTGTCCCCTCGGGTATACTTGGATGATTTCCAGTAACCCTTCGGTGCTCCTGACCTCGAATCCCTCTCGTTTGGCCCTCTTTTTACTCGTTGTGGTCTGTTGACATTTGAGTCACCCTTATGATTTATATTGATCGATGTGTACTTTTCCTTGACCCTATTTCTTAGGGCCTTCAAGTGATTATCCTTTCGGGCAGCATCCCGTGTTTAATTAAAATTTAAGTAATAAGAACTACTGTCTTTAGCCTTACACAATAGTTGTGTCTGGGGGACAGTGGGGGGAAAATGTTACAGCCTTGCACGGTAGTCGTGTCTGGGTGGTTGGGTCTAGTGGTACCCCCACCTGGTTTTGGGCTTTGGGTAGCGGAGGTAGTTAACCGCTCCCGTATAATTTGAGCTGATCAGTCTCTATAATTGATAAAACTAAATAAATGAACGTGTTGTTTCTCTTTTGATATTTAGTGCACTTGATGCTTGTTGGTTCTTTGTTCAGAGCTCTCTTTCGGTAAATTTGGCTTGGGTTGGTACCCCTTATGCCTTGCTTGTTTTTCTGCTAGTTTTCTGCCACTTGTAATCCCTTGCTGAGGCGTTCTTTGTTTTATTGAATGCCTCAGGTTCAGAGCCGTAGCGGCTAGTGGTGTAGCCTGAAGTTCAGAGTCTCTGTAGCTGTTCACCCCGCTGTTGCGAGGTAGTTGTTTTTAGTTACTTCTTGTGCTCAGACATACTAGTTGGTGCCAATGGGTTAGTGTCATGTTGTTGACGCCCATTGTGCCCCTTTTTTATACTTTATAGTTTATTTGCCAGATTATGCCACTACTTTTAGATCCTGTGTTATCCTACTCTCTGGGAAGAATTTATGTTAGGTGCACTATAGTTATAAATGGCTTTTCCTTCATCCTCATTGCATTCTTTTGAAATGAAAATCTTATCTTTAAAGTCGCCTAAAAGTATTTTCTATACTTATAATACGCCTAGTCATGTGCATATCATTTACTTATATCCTGACATTGCATACATTTAAGGATTTTAAGTAAACTAAATCAACTACTTTCCGCTGCAATTAAATATACTTTCTCGGTGGACTAGTTGATCCACGAACTGAGAGACACAGTTCTTACCTCAAACCCTATAAATGATTTCAAATGACGAATTATCATGAAAACATGGTTTATTTTAATAAGTAATAGGTTCCCGCCTGAGCGTCTGCAGTTGTCTCCTGCATGACGTGGCATCACGACGTGCATTTTCTCTTACTCTGATATTCTTAAATTCGGGGAAAATACGGGTTGTGACAGTTGGTATCAGAGGGAGGTTGTTCGACAAGTTGGTCGGGCAACAAATTCTGATATAGTAGTTGTTTGGTTTCATTGCATACACACACCGATGTGTCATCAGTACGTCTTGGCCGAAGCATGAACACTACACTCATAGCATGATAAGAAGTATACGGGGCATATTATGTAGTATGGGAAACATAATATGTGTTTGTATATGGATCCACCATAGGTGGCAACATGTGACGGTTATGTAGTATGGGATGCATAAACATCATCACATGGATGCCCATTAGCACGTTTTCTCTTTCGTTACATGCAATATTATGTAGTATGGGATGCATAATATTACATGTGTACGCCGCTCATAACATGCATTAAGGCCTTTATTAGAATGCATAGCACAACATACTTTACATAGCATTGCATAAGCACACGTGCGAAGTTAAAGACTTATATGATGACACACATACACACACGATTTAAAAACGAATAGAAAATTCATGCATTCATGCCCCTTGCACATGAGTCAAGTGGGACGATGTAGTATCGTTCCTGAATTTAGCATATCATCATGAAAATATCCCAGAGAAAGGTAGTGGAAATGGCAAGTAACTGTACATGTATGTTCTGAAACAAGCAGTGTAGTTCTAGTGTAAGGTTAAGTTTTAATTAGAGGTTTATGCGTATTAGCAGAGATGTCTCGGAGGCGTGTTGCGACTAGGTCGACTCCCAGTCGGAGGGCGAGTCTTTGGGTGCGCAGAGTGAAGCCTTGATCGAGAGTCTGCGCCAGAGCAATGAGACTCTGGCTAGGCAGATGGTTGCGATGCAGTCGCAGGTTGAGGCGTTGTTGGCTGCCGGTGCTAGGAAGCAACCCGTTGTGCAGGCCCTAGTAGTAGGACAGACTGTACCTACTCCTCCTGCTCCATTGGTACCCCCAGTAGCGATACCACCGGAAATGAATTTTATTTCGCATTTTCAAAGGTTGGGACCTCCTACGTTTGACGAAAGAGCAGATTTCATGGCATTAGATGACTGGTTTGTTGCCATTGAGGAGATGTTTTCGTACTCAGGAATCTCTGCAGACCAAAAGGTGATGGTCGCCGCATACCAGCTGAAAGGACTTGCTAAAAGCTGGTGGATTAGGGAGAGGGAAAATCTCGTAGGTGGATGTTTGTGGGAGTCGTTCAAGGCGATGGTGTTAAAGAAATTCTTGCCGTCAGTCGAGCAAGACCGTTTAATGAATAATTTTCTGCACCTGAAGCAAAGACAACTCACGGTTAGTGAGTATGAGATCGAGTTCAGTAAGTTGAGCAGATTTGCTCCAGATTTAGTGGCTTCTGAGGCAGGAAGAATGAAGCGATTTCTTGGAGGTCTTCGTAGCGATATTCAGCAGTTGGCGAGTGCTTATAGATCTGAAAGTTATGATGAAGTGGTAGAAGCAGCGCTGAAAGTCGAGGCTATCGACAACGCCAAGAATCGGGGTGCTCTAATGAAAAAGGACAAGAGGAAAGTCGAAGAGGGGGAGACCCCCAAGGTATCTAGCTCGGCTCCAAAGAAAAGGAGTGGAGAGGTGTGTAGCTTCTGTGGCCGCCCCGGCCATCCAGTGGAGAAATGTTTCAAGAGGAAGGGAGCTCAGAAGCAGCAACGAGTGTTAGCAATCCAGGGTGCTCCGAAGGGTGAGGTGCTCTGCCAGTTGTGCAAGCAGAAGGGGCATGATGTGGCCCAGTGTTGGACCAAAGATAAGGTCTGCTTCCAGTGCAAGCAGAAGGGGCACATGAAGTTCCAATGCCCGGTGATTCAACCCCCGTTGTAGCCTGTTCCGCTTCGAACCTTGCCGCCGCAGCAGCATCAGGATAAAGGAAGAGGAAAGTTGAACGTGTTAACCCAGGAGCAAGCGCAGTCTTCGACCCAAGTGATCGCAGGTTAGACCTTAAGACAACTTTTTAGTCTTGTTTCCTTTTTAGTTCGCTGTATTAGACTAGTTTCTCTTCGCGCTTATAGGAAGATTTAAGGTAAAGAATCGTTGGGCGCGTGTTCTGTTCGATTCGGGTGCTACCCATTCGTTCGTAGCAAGGGCCTTCGTTGAGCGTCACCGTTTGACCCCTGAGCTGGGCAACGATTCATTCCTCGTTAAGTTCCCTTCTGGTGATCTGGTGTCCTCGAACCAGTGCGTCCGAAGTTGCCCCGTTCTCTTAGGAGATTTCTTGGCTGTTGATGATCTCAAAGTGTTGGACTTAGAAGACTTTGACGTAATATTGGGTATGGACTGGTTGTCCAGTTATGATGCGGTCATCCGATGCAAGGAAAAGCGTCTGGACTTCGTGATGGACAACGGTCAACCCATGAGCGTTTTTGGTTCTCCGTACCAGAGTTCTTCGATAATTTCTGCGGTATGTGCTCGGAAACTGTTAATTTCCGGTTGTTTGGCTTACCTTGTTTCTGTAGTAGAAGCTGTTGGTGGTTCGCCGTGTATCAAGGATATTCTGGTGGTGCGAGAGTTTCCCGATGTCTTCCCTGCTAATCTCCCTGGTCTCCCGCCCGTTAGAGATGTGGAGTTCGTTATTGATCTTGAGCCTGGTACTCGTCCTATTGCTAAGGCACCGTACCGTATGGCCCCGCGTGAGTTAGAAGAGTTGCGAACTCAGTTAGATGAGTTGTTGCAATGTGGTTTTATCAGACCTAGTTCTTCTCCCTGGGGTGCTCCGGTTTTGTTCGTGAAAAAGAAGGACGGTTCTATGAGGTTGTGCATAGATTATAGAGAATTAAACAAAGTGACCATCAAGAACAGGTATCCGTTGCCAAGGATTGATGATCTGTTCGATCAGTTGCGTGGTAGCACGGTGTTTTCAAAGATTGATCTTCGATCAGGCTACCATCAGTTGAGGATCCGTGAGTCGGACGTTCCCCGGACTGCCTTTCGTTCTCGTTATGGCCATTTTGAATTTCTAGTCATGTCATTTGGTTTGACAAATGCACCCTCTGCATTTATGGACATGATGAACCGTGTGTTCAAGAATTTTCTGGATCATTTCGTCGTAGTTTTCATCGACGATGTGCTGGTTTATTCTAGAAGTGCTGAGGAGCATGCTATGCATTTGCGCTTAGTGTTGTCTACTCTTAGAGAGCACAAGTTGTATGCGAAGCTGAGTAAGTGCGAATTCTGGCTTTCTCAGGTGTCCTTCCTGGGTCATGTGGTGAACAAAGATGGAATTACGGTAGACCCCGCTAAAATTTCTGCCGTATTGGATTGGAAGACGCCTTCGACGCCTAAGGAGATAAGGAGTTTCTTAGGATTGGTCGGGTACTACAGGAGATTTGTCCAAGGATTTTCAGTGCTGTCCGCACCCTTGACTAAGCTTACCCAGAAGAATACTGCTTTTGTTTGGAGCGATAAGTGCGAAGAGGCCTTTCAGGAATTGAAGAGGTGTTTGTGTAGTGCTCCGGTGTTGGCCTTGCCGATCGAAGGAGTCGAGTATGCAGTTTATGTAGACGCATCTCACATTGGACTGGGTTGTGTGTTGATGCAAGAAGGGAAGGTGATTGCTTATGGGTCTAGACAATTGAAAGTTCATGAAAAGAATTACCCTACGGATGACTTAGAATTCGCCGCAGTAATTTATGCTTTGAAGCTTTGGAGACACTTGTTATATGGAGTGTCATGCAAGATTTTCACGGATCATAAAAGTCTGAAGTATGTCTTCACCCAGAAGGAGCTGAATCTGCGCCAGCGGAAGTGGTTGGAGTATGTGGCGGATTATGAGGTGGATATTCTGTACCATCCGGGTAAGGCTAATGTGGTGGCCGATGCCCTGAGCCGGAGAACCGCGCATATCTTCAATCTCTCAGTGCAGTCCTTAGTAGAGGAGTTTATGTTGATGGATATCTCAGTCGGTAGTTGTACCGCACCTTCGAGCTTGGAGGTTGAAGAGCCTTCTTGGATTGCCCTTACTAGGCTGCATCAGAAGGAAGATCCTGACTTGCAGCATCTTCGAAGTAGAACTGAAAAAGGAGAATTACCAGATTTTTCAATCGATGATAAGGATACTTTGAGGTACCGAGGTAGATATTGCGTCCCCGCGTTGGATGAAATTCGGACAAAGATCTGTAGCGAGGCGCATGATTCTAGCGTTTCCTATCATCCTGGTTCCACGAAAATGTATAAAGATCTGAAGCAGATCGTTTGGTGGTCGGGTATGAAGAACGATATAGCGAAGTATGTGTCTGAATGTTTAACTTGTCAGCGCGTGAAAGCAGATCATAAGAGGCCTGGAGGTAAGTTGAACCCGTTAAATATTCCAAGCTGGAAGTGGGAGAGTATTTCGATGGACTTCATTACCGGTTTGCCGAGATCTCCCAGTGGTCATGACTCGGTGTGGGTTATAGTAGATCGCTTGACAAAGTGTGCTCACTTTGTGCCGTTTAAGATTGGATACTCGATGGAGAAAATAGCAGAGCTGTATTTGGATGAAGTTATCAGATTGCATGGTGTGCCTGTGAGCATTGTGTCGGACCGAGACTCGAGGTATACGTCTCGTTTCTGGCAGAGTTTGCAGGGAGCCTTGGGTACTGACCTTAGGTACTCTACCACTTATCATCCCCAAACCAATGGTCAGACAGAAAGAGTTAATCAGATTTTGGAAGATATGATAAGGTGCTATATCTTAGATCATGGTGGAGCTTGGGATAAGCGGCTTGGATTGATGGAGTTCGTGTATAACAACAGTTATCAAGAAAGCCTACAAATGGCCCCGTTTGAGGCTCTGTATGGGAGGCGTTGTCGGACTCCGTTATTTTGGGACGAGGTTGGTGAGAGTCCCTTGCTAGGCCCAGAGGCTTTGGAAGAGATGAATGTTGCTGTGACTCATATCCGCGAGAAGCTCCGTATTGCTCAGGAGCGGTATGAGAAGTATGCTAACCGAAGAAGGGTGGATCTAGAGTTCACCGTTGGAGATTTGGTGTTCTTGAAAGTCTCTCCGATGCCAGGTGTTAAGAGATTTGGCAGGAACCACAAGTTGGATCCCCGGTATGTGGGACCTTTCCAGATTGTTGAGCGCATCGGAGTGTCAGCATATAGATTGGATTTGCCTGCTTCCTTCCCTAATGTTCACGATGTGTTTCATGTAAGCCAGTTGAGGAAGTGTTTGCGTAGTGATCGGCTTGTTCTTGATTCAGTGCCCGTTTTGCAACCCAATCTTTCTTATGTCGAAGAGCCTGTCCGAATCTTGGAGACTCAGGAGCGTGTGTTGCGAAGGAAGACGATCCCAATGGTTAAGGTTCTTTGGAAGAATCAGGGTGTCGAAAGCGCAACTTGGGAGCTGGAGTCTGCCATGAGAGAGACTCACCCTAGCCTCTTCTCTTAGATTTCGGGTAAATCTTCTGTTAGTTAATCTTTTAAATTTGATTCTGTATCTTTCTTGATCTTCGGATTTCAAGTTTCGGGACGAAACTTCCTTTTAGGGGGAGTGACTGTAACACCCCTGATTTTCGTCAATTATTTTACGTACCCGTTGTGACGTAATTTTGGCGTAAGGGCGTTACGTCAGCTCTTTTGGTAGTGTTTCGAGCCTTAGCTTAGTTGGAGCTCGTGATTCAGATCGAGCGTGCGAGTTTTCGCGTCGTTTGGAGTTAAGGTGAAGGTTTTGAGTAATTATCAAGATTTTAGCTTCGGGAGGCTTTATCCGGAGTTTGTCTCGTCGAAATGGAATTCTGACTTCGCCGTTGGATTCGTAGCGCCGTTTTTCAGCTAGGGTGCGAATTTCATAGAAATCCGAGGTGTTTTGGTCGCCCTCGCAGTTTAAGTAAATTGGGGAATTTATTAATTATTTAAATAATAAATTTAGGTTTATATATAAGCCTAAAGCCTTCCCCTTTCCCTATTCATCCTCTTCCTCGATCAAAAGCAGCCGCCGAGGGTTAGGGCGAGAGCGGAGCTTCGTGGAACCTTCAACCGGCGATTTCTAGAGCTGTAGTGGTCGGATTCGAGTTTGGTTTGAAGATTCGGAAAGCTCTCGGCGAGATCTTCGTCTTAGTGCGCTCCAGGTCTTCGTGCTCGGGAGTTACCTTGGCATTCGGAGCGGAGTTAGGCGAGTTTTGCAAGGTTAAGGCAAGTGGTTTCTTCCTCTTTCTCTCTTGATTCTTTTGACGATTGGTTTGCTCGTTTTGAGCTCTTGTCATGCTGATTAGCAAGAGTTTTGTGTGTTTGGTGTAGTAACTTATGATCTAGAACCTCCCCTTGATTTTCCCCTCTTCAATCTTACCCTAGTATCTAGTTTTTCCTTGGAGAAAACCGTGAGCTAAATAAATTCCATTTTTCTTGCTGATTCTAGCTTACTCGAGAAATCACTTACCTTATGTCTCGAGAAACTGCTTATTACTCGAGAAATTGCCTGTCTTGTCTCGAGAAATCCTTTCCATGTCTCGAGAAATCCCTTGCTTTGTCTCGAGAAGTCCTTGATGTCTCGAGAAATCCCTTGCTTTGTCTCGAGAATTCCTTGATGTCTCGAGAAATCCCTTGCTTTGTCTCGAGAATTCCTTGATGTCTCGAGAAATCCCTTGCTTTGTCTCGAGAATTCCTTGATGTCTCGAGAAATCCCTTGCTTTGTCTCGAGAATTCCTTGATGTCTCGAGAAATCCCTTGCATTGTCTCGAGAATTCCTTTATGTCTCGAGAATTCCTTCTGATGTCTCGAGAAATCACCTTTCGTATCTCGAGAGACTGCCTTTTTCTCGAGAATTCAACCTTCTTTTTCTCGAGAAGTCCTCAATTTGAGGTGGTTTTTGTGTGGTTTCCGGTGGTGGGATTTCAAAATTTGGACGGGGCTCTGCCCCGCACCCCGCAAGGGCTCTGCCCCTTGACCCTGCTCGTTGATCGGTCAGCGAGACCCCCTCCAGGGGCGCGGCCCCTTGGAACCCCGCCCGAAACGCATGTGATTTCGTTGAGTTTCTGTGTTTGAATCTCGTGTCCCCTCGGGTATACTTGGATGATTGCCAGTAACCCTTCGGTGCTCCTGACCTCGAATCCCTCTCGTTTGGCCCTCTTTTTACTCGTTGTGCTCTGTTGACATTTGAGTCACCCTTATGATTTATATTGATCGATGTGTACTTTTCCTTGACCCTATTTCTTAGGGCCTTCTAGTGATTATCCTTTCGGGCAGCATCCCGTGTTTAATTAAAATTTAAGTAATAAGAACTACTGTCTTTAGCCTTACACAGTAGTTGTGTCTGGGGGACAGTGGGGGGAAAATGTTACAGCCTTGCACGGTAGTCGTGTCTGGGTGGTTGGGTTTAGTGGTACCCCCACCTGGTTTTGGGCTTTGGGTAGCGGAGGTAGTTAACCGCTCCCGTATAATTTGAGCTGATCAGTCTCTATAATTGATAAAACTAAATAAATGAACGTGTTGTTTCTCTTTTGATATTTAGTGCACTTGATGCTTGTTGGTTCTTTGTTCAGAGCTCTCTTTCGGTAAATTTGGCTTGGGTTGGTACCCCTTATGCCTTGCTTGTTTTTCTGCTAGTTTTCTGCCACTTGTAATCCCTTGCTGAGGCGTTCTTTGTTTTATTGAATGCCTCAGGTTCAGAGCCGTAGCGGCTAGTGGTGTAGCCTGAAGTTCAGAGTCTCTGTAGCTGTTCACCCCGCTGTTGCGAGGTAGTTGTTTTTAGTTACTTCTTGTGCTCAGACATACTAGTTGGTGCCAATGGGTTAGTGTCATGTTGTTGACGCCCATTGTGCCCCTTTTTTATACTTTATAGTTTATTTGCCAGATTATGCCACTACTTTTAGATCCTGTGTTATCCTACTCTCTGGGAAGAATTTATGTTAGGTGCACTATAGTTATAAATGGCTTTTCCTTCATCCTCATTGCATTCTTTTGAAATGAAAATCTTATCTTTAAAGTCGCCTAAAAGTATTTTCTATACTTATAATACGCCTAGTCATGTGCATATCATTTACTTATATCCTGACATTGCATACATTTAAGGATTTTAAGTAAACTAAATCAAGTACTTTCCGCTGCAATTAAATATACTTTCTCGGTGGACTAGTTGATCCACGAACTGAGAGACACAGTTCTTACCTCAAACCCTATAAATGATTTCAAATGACGAATTATCATGAAAACATGGTTTATTTTAATAAGTAATAGGTTCCCGCCTGAGCGTCTGCAGTTGTCTCCTGCATGACGTGGCATCACGACGTGCATTTTCTCTTACTCTGATATTCTTAAATTCGGGGAAAATGCGGGTTGTGACAGAACTCATGGGTCTGCATAAATCACTATGTATTATACCCAAGAGATCATCAACCTTCTCACTACAACTAATGAAAGGAGCTTTCGTTATCTTGTCTAATAAACATGACTCGCATCTCTCAAATGATTCATAATCAAATGAGTCCAGTAGTCCATCTCAATGGAGCTTGGATATGTTTTTCTCATTTATATGGCCTAAACGATAATGCCAAAGGTACGTAGGATTCGAGTCATTTGTTTTTTGTCTTTTAGTATTTTCTACATTATAGATCAGATGGTCTAAGTTCAAAACATATAAATCATTAAACAATTGGGCTACACCATAACAAACATCATTCATAAAAATCGAACAACAATTGTTCTTAATTATTGATGCGCAAATCTTAGCACACCGCTATAGGCGGTAGTAAGACTGCGGCACGAAATGGCAGTGTACCGATCGTTCAAGTAAAATAAAATGGGAATGAATCCCCAAGTATCGATCTCGAAGGAACACAGTAAGGTGGAGTTATCTATTGAGGAAGGACTTGAGATTGAAGTCCTTTACGTCGGATGGATGCGAAAATGGGGGATTTGGATTGTGAAAAATAAAGAAAAAAACAACTATAACTACTCCTATGCAATGCCGCTATGCAATGCTTCGCTTGGCGGGATGGAGACTAGGCAGGACTTGAGCGCACTGCGTCGCAAGGGCAGATGGACGAGTAGGCAAGCGGAATCGAACTGTGTAGGCCTTGAGCGCGCTGCTTCGTTAGGCGAATGGATTACACGGGCCGCTATGCCACGCTTCGATGGGCGGATGGAAGAGTAGGCATACGGATGAGGGTCGCAAGCACCTCATCGACAAGCACACCACTAGCAATTGCTAGTGCGGCACACGAACGTGACGGCGGGATGGAGGATGGAATGGGGCGCTCCTCACTTGCATAAACCACACATATCAATTTCACATAAACATGAAATACAAAAATAACATAATAAGGTTTAAGCAAACATTGTTCATACACCCAAAATATAAAGGAAAACAATACTACAGTATAAAGGGGGTTTAGATTACAACCAAAGCACGGAGACTCATCGGAGGTTCACGGCCGGAATCTAGGGTTATCAATCCTCGTCCGGGCTCGGGCTCCCACTGCCGTCCAGGGTCCGGAAGAGCTGTCACCTTCTTCTATTATACCCGTCTTCTCCGTCAATCTTCTCTGGTCATGATCTCACCGGAGAACTTCATATATACAGCAGGAAATCCCTCGAAATGGAGCTTTGGAGGTGCACGATCAATGGAGGAGGCCTAGAGGATGCTCTAGCTTGAGATTTGCAAGAGAATGGCGGTCGGAGATCCTCCCGAAGGTGTGCGGCGATGGACGGCGAAAAGGGCACGGAACTGGAGCTCTGGGAGAGGGAAAAAAGGTCGATCCAGAATAGGGCAAGACCTGCGGCTTAAATAGAAAAACTGTCAGAAAATGGCCACGCACGGTCGAACGCACGACCGTGCGCAGACCGTGCGTTATTAAATAATAAAACGTGACTTGGGGAAGACGCTGCGCCGCCCGTGCATTTTGCTCACGCACGATCAACACCGCCGGTGCGTACAAACGCACGGGCAAAATCCGACGCTCTGAAATCAAGAATACACAGGTCGACCGTGCGTTTTACTCACGCACGGGCGAATCCGCCCATGCGTCAAAACGCACGAGTAAACTCCGACGCTCCATTTTCTGCCCAGCCATAAACGCACGACCGCAACCGACAGTGCGTCAAGGAAACGCACCACCGTGCGATATGCACAGACATTACTTCTGGGGAAAACGGGACGATCCGGTCACCTGCATACAAGATACAATGGCTGGGAATACACGTCCAGCATCAGAAAAACATAGAAGAAGGGAAGGGGAGCACCATGTGCTTACCCCCAACAACAAGGAGCGCAATTGCACACCGGAATGGGCATAAAAGTGCACCTAGCATGGAATAGTACAAATGAATGAAAATGTGCCTAAAATGTGGTGCAAAGAATAGAATACCAGCCCAAATGAGTCCGAAAATATGTATATAATTGGGACTCATCACACCCCCAGACTTACCTGTTAGTGCGTCCCGAGCAAACTATCTCCCATGTGGACTTGAAAAATCATAAACTGGCGTAGTAATTGAATATGCGGAGTACCATGCGAAGTCGCTTACTCGCACTTGTAGAAACTTTAGTAGAAAAATCTTTTAAACATGCAAAGTAGATTAACATTTTCTAAATTGTGTATCTACTTATTATTATTACTCGTAATTTGAATCGCGGTGAATCCTTTGGTCATGCATATGTGGAAAGTAGCTTGATCACTTAGTGGGGTATTACTAAAGATCGAAGATTGGGACAACCTCCAAAGAAATCCATCAATGACGATGGCCATAAGCTTGCCCGTTCACACTCTCTCCACGGCACTGGTTACGTTCAAAGTGCAAATCAATAGGACTTTAGGTTATGATTTAGGCTTAGGCTACAGTGTGGTAAACAATAATAAATGTGGGGGTTTAGCACACATAACCAAAATGAGCTCGCAATAAAACACTATCCCAGCAATAATAAAAATGTGTACACCACACCCCCAGACTTAAACATGAACCTATGGGGGGTGTACACCGCCTATTTACATCTCTTTGGACATTTTTTTTTGACTCATTTCTTTTCACATTTTTTTTCTTTTCAACTTTATAAATTTGCGCAATTAATAACAAAGACAGCTATATCTTCAATAACACATTTCCACCACAATCACAAATATACACCGCATCAACACCCGACCTTTTTTTAAATGCAAAAATTGCTTGAGCTCATAATTTGGTGTGCGATTAGGATAGTCATTTTGGCTTTGGTGAATTGAAGGTGG
Source organism: Dactylorhiza incarnata (assembly GCA_033032865.1). Classification (NCBI taxonomy): domain Eukaryota; kingdom Viridiplantae; phylum Streptophyta; class Magnoliopsida; order Asparagales; family Orchidaceae; genus Dactylorhiza; species Dactylorhiza incarnata. The sequence continues at coordinate 9,176,593 of JAWHQI010000075.1, read as the reverse complement.
AGCTGAATCAAGAGGTGGGGGTTAGGCACAAAATGGTTAAGCAAGGATAGAGCATGTAGGAATGGTGCAAAGGCTCAACCGGGCCAACGAATGGCCTATATCACACTTGCACAAATGAACTAACCTATACCCATGCTTCAAGAGTCGCTAGGGGCAAGTTCTTAGCCATCGAGAAAGAATATCCTTCCTCCCGACTCGAGCAATACCTCACTAGTGATCGCATACACACTCACCTACACTACCATCGGATTCTACTGGATTCACGAATTACGAGTAGAATAAATAGTATTCACGCAATTAGAAAATTATAAAACTAAATGCACGAGAAAAAGTTAATTCTACATGAATTCTACACATAACACGAGCACTCGACTAGGAGCACTACAAGAGTCGACATGTTACTTCACAACTCAATCCTATGCCAGCACAAAAAAAAAACTTTCCAATCGAACATGAAAAATTGGGTTTGACCCAAGACGCTCAAAACAAGTGAGTGCGCGCTCAAGTGGGTGTAGTGATGTGCATGGAAAAAGCTGAAAATAATTGAATTTTGAATAGTAAAAATGAAATTTGCTTTTGGTATGCAGATGAAGTGGTGCACGGGCATGTGGGTAATAAAGCTCGTTACACTCTCCCCCAGACTTATGACATACTATGCGTGGAAATAATATAACATTACAATCTAAAGCAAGAAGAGGGGAAGAGGTTACCCAATGCTCAGTAAATGAACATACCAGAAGATTGGCGTTAACCTCTGAAAATTTAGCTCCAAGAGTCTACCACCAAGGAAAATGCCGCGCACCTGCAGGCAAAAGACTCCACGCAGAAATATAAAAAACTAAACTATGAGCATATTAGGGAAAAATAAAAGAAACAAAAACTTGGGTTGTCTCCCATCAGCACTTTTGTTTACCGTCCTTAAGCTGGACTTATTACCTGTATTAAGCAATTTTAATAATAGTCCAAGCATAGAGCAAAAGATAGTAAATCCTAAATATTACATGCCTCAAAATGATCAACTATATGTTGATTTAAAATAGTAACTAGAAATAAAAGAAATGGGTCCGGAGACCCAACAGCAGCAGTCAAGAGGATCAGGAGCTTTCCATCTCCATATTTCGTCTTTCTTCATCCTCTTCCTCTCCTCCAACCTGTGGTCATGGATGAAGTAGCGCATTCCACCCTGCACCCAGTCTTTCAAGGAAAAAGCAGGCAATGATGATGAAGTGGAATAGATGATTGAATTTATCATTGCCATTTGCTCTTCCCTCAAAGACTGCCACTCAGACTTACCCAAAAATGGGTCTAGATATTCAAGCATATGCAGAGGAAAAATGAAATATCAAACATTAAAACAGGCGGGGAAGCAGGAAGGATGAACTTATCAATATCAGCATTATAAGAAGGTTGATTAGGAAATAAAATGGACGAAGAACTAAAAGAATCAAACAAAGGAGGAGTGATCCCGGTTTCACTCCTGGCAGGATCCAAGCACAGATCACTGTCGGTATCATATGAGTTGTAACGAGGGGAACCCAAGAGATCGGGGTCCTCGATGGTGAGTTGGATGTCCCCATCCAATAAGTAAGTAAATACATCCTCCTCGGAAAGAGAATCCTCCTCATCCCACCGCGGTGCGTCATCGTGTTCAAAGGTATCACACTCCCCATCAGAGAGAATGAAATCCTCGTCCCACTTTGGCGCAACCTCAGGCGCCGAATCAACCACCCGCACGACATCATCAGCTGACTCACTAAAGATAGGAGTAGATGACTTTTGCAAGGAATGCGGGGGAACCGGACTGCTATCATGATCAGAAAATAAATAAGAAGTCGCCTCTGCGAAAATATCCACAGACGCCTCCCTGCAGGAAGAACCAGAATCTGCACACCATACTGGTGCATCCATGATTTCCCAATCCTCTCCCTGTTGACCATCGAATGAGTGCACATCGTCACTCAAGGGAAGCTCATAAAAGGGGATTGAGGGACCCATGAAAGAGCTGTACGCGACGAGAGATTCCTCCGTAATCTCCAAGGGCAAAGATCGAGCAAGATGTGCGATGTCAGTGTAGGGGCCAGGCAACACTCTGGTGGGCCTGTCCGCAGTAGTCTCCCGTAAACGGGGGGATGCTGCGTACACGTCCTCAGAGGGGGAAGGATCGCACAGACGAGGGCAATCCTTCACCATATGGCCTAAACCTTGACATAGCAAGCACCTAATACAATGCTCAGCATTTAAAGCAGCCATGGCGTCAATGTATCGACGCAAAGTATCATAGAGGCGACACTCGGCTTCAGAATACATCACAAAAATATGTGAATAAAACAAAAATCAACAATTCCTTGCAAAATAAAACTACACGCAACCAGAATTAAATGAACTCCTGCTATAGAAAAGCCGAAACGAGATAAAGGAAGAAATGAAATAGAAATATCAAATTTTAACACTAAAATAAACAAAAGAAATGGTATAAACAAATGGAGAAGAGATACAATCTCTCGACTCCCTCTCCAGCAACTCACACGTCTGTGTTCCACGGCAACGGTGCCAAAAACTTGATGCGCAAATCTTAGCACACCGCTATAGGCGGTAGTAAGACTGCGGTACGAAACGGCAGTGTACCAATCGTTCAAGTAATATAAAATGGGAATGAATCCCCAAGTATCGATCTCGAAGGAACACAGTAAGGTGGAGTTATCTATTGAGGAAGGACTTGAGATTGAAGTCCTTTACGTCGGATGGATGCAGAAACGGGGGATTTGGATTGTGAAAAATAAATAAAAAAAAACAACTATAACTACTCTTATGCAATGCCGCTATGCAATACTTCGCTTTGTGGGATGGAGACTAGGCAGGCCTTGAGCGCACTATGTTGCAAGGGCGGATGGACGAGTAGGCAAGCAGAATCAAACTGTGCAGGCCTTGAGCGCGCTGCTTCGTTAGGCGAATGGATTACACGGTCCGCTATGCCACGCTTCGCTAGGCGGATGGAAGAGTAGGCATACGGATGAGGGTCGCAAGCACCTCGTCGACAAGCATGCCACTAGCAATTGCTAGTGCGGCACACGAACGTGACGGCGGGATGGAGGATGGAATGGGGCGCTCCTCACTTGCATAAACCACACATATCAATTTCACATAAACATGAAATACAAAAATAACATAATAAGGTTTAAGCAAACATTGTTCATACACCCAAAATATAAAGGAAAACAATACTACAGTATAAAGGGGGTTTAGATTACAACCAAAGCATGGAGACTCATCGGAGGTTCACGATCGGAATCTAGGGTTGTCAATCCTCGTCCGGGCTTGGGCTCCAACTGTCGTCTGTGGTCCGGAAGAGCTGTCACCTTCTTCTATTATACCCGTCTTCTCCGTCAATCTTCTCTGGTCACAATCTCACCGGAGAACTTCATATATGCAGCCGGAAATCCCTCGAAATGGAGCTTTGGAGGTGCACGATCAATGGAGGAGGCCTAGAGGATGCTCCGGCTTGAGATTTGCAAGAGAATGGCGGCCGGAGCTCCTCCCGAAGGTGTGCGGCGATGGACGGTGAAAAGGGCGCGGAACTGGAGCTCTAGGAGCGCGAAAAAAGGTCGATCCAGAATAGGGCAAGACCTGCGGCTTAAATAGAAAAACTGTCAGAAAATGGTCACGCATGGTCGAACGCATGACCGTGCGCAGACCGTGCGTTATTAAATGATAAAACGTGACTTGGGGAAGACGTTGCGCCGCCCGTGCATTTTGCTCACGCACGATCAACCCCGCCCGTGCGTACAAACGCACGGGCAAAATCCGACGCTCTGAAATCAAGAATACACAGGTCGACCGTGCGTTTTACTCACGCACGGGCGAATCCGCCCATGCGTCAAAATGCGCGAGTAAACTCCGACGCTCCATTTTCTGCCCAGACATAAACGCACGACCGCAACCGACCGTGCGTCAAGGAAACGCACTACCGTGCGATATTGACAGACATTACTTCTGGGGAAAACGAGACGATCCGGTCACCTGCATACAAGATACAATGGCTGGGAATACACGTCCAACATCAGAAAAACATAGAAGAAGGGAAGGGGAGCACCATGTGCTTACCCCCAACAACAAGGAGCGCAATTGCACACCGGAATGGGCTTAAAAGTGCACCTAGCATGGAATAGTACAAATGAATGAAAACGTTCCTAAAATGTTGTGCAAAGACTAGAATACCTGCCCAAATGAGTTCGGAAATATGTATATAATTGGGACTCATCAATTATAAATGAGAAACCTTTCATGTCAAGACATGATATAGATATAATGTTTCTGGTTATGGCTGGAACAAAATAGCAATTATTTAGTTCTATTACAAGCCCAGTGGGCAAAGGAAGACAATAGACACCAACGGCAACGACAACAACTCTTGCTCCATTTCTGACGCGCAGGTCTACCTCCGCTTTACCTAGCATTCTTCTCCTTCTCAGTTCCTGCACATTTGTACAAATGTGAGAACCACATCCGGTATCCAATACCCAAGATGAAGGAGCAGAAAGGTTTATCTCTATAACGTAAATACCTGAAGTGGAAGTCACACTTCCCTTCATCTTTTGCAGATCCTAAATATAGAGGGGACAGTTCCGCCTCCAATGCCCTGCCATACCACAGTGGTGGCACTTTCCTTCCTTCGCCAGACCTTTCCTTTTTAGTGCATAAGATTTGGGATCAAGATGAGACTTAGATCCTATCTTCGTCTTCTTGGATCCCTTAGTCTTGCCCTTGTCTTTATGCACCATCAGTATGGGGCTAGCAGGCTTGACCTTCTTCATGTTATTTTCAGCAGTTCTCAACATGCTTAGGAACTCGGGCAGTGTCTTGTCTATATCTTTCATGTTATAGTTCAAGACGAACTGCTCATAACTATCCGACAACGATTGGAGGATCAGATCTGTGGCCAACTCTTGGCCCAAGGGAAAACCCAGTCTTTCAAGGTTCTCTATAAACCCAATCATCTTGAGTACGTGAGTCCCTACTGAGTCTCGAGCTCCCATCTTACACTAAAATAATGCCTTGGATATGTCAAACCCCTCTTGTCGAGCATGCCCCTCGAACATTTTCTTGAGGTGCTCGATTATCTCATAACCCACAGGTCGGAGGAGCGAACCTCCCTCTGATACCATTGTTGGGTTTTCTACATACAATTCAAAATGATAAGAGCATATCAAATATGCGTAGTGGAAGAAATAACTAGAACAACCCAACGATTAAGGATCTTGCGGATTTCATGAATCAAGAGATTAGGAAAGCAAAATGCGATATACCTTTCTGGGATTGAGTCAATACTCAACCAAGATGCTCCAAGAAGTAATCTGGTAGACGAACTTTGAGTTACAAGAACCAAAATGTATCGGCACTCTACAGAGATCCACACAAGGAAGGAGAACAGCAATGCCTTATCGCACAAGGTATGGGTCGGAGAAAGAACGTCCTCTACGTCCCCACGAACTGCTAGATCCGTTGAAGGGGAGGCGGCGACTGTCGGCGGTGAACAAGGTCGACGTACGGGGAGAGGTCTGCAGATGGGGATGACGGAACACTTCTCAGTTACGAAAAGGATCGATCTATTTTATGACCTAATCTGATCGCTTTTATACGCATGTCATAAAACAAGCTATCCGCAGACCAGGGGAAAACAGAACATTTCTGCCAGGATTCAAATTCGTCGAATACATAATAATTTGGCTAAATGCTTTAGACAAGTTATCATATTCGACTATATACATTCGACCAAATGTCATATTCGACTAAACCCTTTAGACAAATTCGAACAGATAGTTTCGACTAAACAGTTTAGACGAATTATCATATTCGACTATACACATTCGACGAATTGTCATATTCGACTAAACCCTTTAGACGAATTCAAACAGATAGTTTCGACTAAACAGTTTAGACGAATTATCATATTCGAATATACCCTTTAGATGAATTCATCGATATAAATCCTTTCGTCGAAACACTTTCGCCAGATTTACCAAGTCCTATAGAACTCGTCTAAACCATTTAGATGATTCATCAATAGTACTCGTCCCCCCCCCCCCCCCCATTTGAGACATTCTCAATTCAGTTCTGAACAGTCATAGGATTGGTCCTCCACTCATATCCAATATGAGTGAGGCCAACACAATCCTTTCTCCAACTTCTTCAAACACTTTTGTGTGCGACCCTATAGGGTCATATTTCGTTGTCATTAAGACTAACTGTTGATTGCTTTGAGATCACCTCAGAAACTCCAACACCTCCCACTTACCCCCCCCCCCCCGCCTTTACTCCTTCGGCTAGGGCCTCCTCCTCCATATCGACTCCCATTTCCATTAGCTCGATGCACTCCTCATGCATCGCCTCCATCTCCTCTTCAAGAACTTGAACCTTCTTCCCCTCTTATCCTGGCCCCTCCGGCCCCCTCAAATCCATATCCACCTCTTCGGCCTCCGCCATTTAGGAGATGGTGTTGATGGCAGTCACATAGCACTCCCTCGCCACCTTTGCATCCCCCGGATTCAGACCTGGACTCCCCCGCTACAGAACTTTAGGCACTGATGGAAGGAAGAGGGAATGCATCAGAAGGTGTTGATCAGAGGGAGTCCAAAAATAGCATTATAACTACTCGGAGCGTCGACTATGAAGAACCGGCAGTTCCTTAAGAACCCTCCCAACATCACCTGGAGCCCAACTCCTCCCTCGACCTCCTTCCTCTCCCCCGAGAAACCACACAATGGCCCATCTGCGGCCAGCACTCTCTTCTCTTCCATATGCATGGTATCGAAAGCCTTCTTGAAGATTACATTCTCTTAACTCCCGTTGTCGACCAAGATTTGGGAGACCGTGAAGTTTTAAATGGCCGTCTGGATCACCAAGGCGTCGCAGAAAGGGTCCTCATAATCTGGCATATCTTCTGACGTGAAGGTGATTTTTTTTCAATAGGGACAGGTTCTGGGAGGTCGACGCGACACTCCTCTTGAACATCGCCTGATGGCTCCTCTTACGAGTTGCATTAGTACCAACCCTGCCGTGGATCACTCTGATCCCCCTCTAGCTCCTAGGTCAACTTGGCCTTCGTACCTATCCTCCCACTCCCCGGGGAGCACTTCCTCAATTCTCACTTGCAGCTATTACTGATGAGCCGACACTCTCATCCTCCTCATCTCTAGAAACTCCTAGCAGGTGGCCGTCGCGTGACCTTCCTCCTAGTGTAACTCACAATACGACAACGCTGCCCTGCCCCCTCCTCTTCCTCCCCTACCTCTTCCTAGACCTACTGCCATGGTTTGCTGCTAAGGGGGGGGGGGGGGGGGGGGGGGGGGGGAGGAGGTTGCCTTGGACCCTGCCTCCTCCCCGGAGGTGTTGAGTCTCCCTTGCCCACCTTGGAAATTACACCCTCCTTGATGTACTCTTCCCTGACCTTGCCCTGGTCCTTCCTAGGGTCTCCAGGTCACCCGGTTGTTAGGCTTTTGGTACCCCCTACCCTGCTGCTGCCCCTGGAACCACTAACCTCTGGGTTCCTCCATTCTCCTTATCTCTTGCTGCCTTCCACCTCCCTGTTCCTTTGCTTCTCCTTCACCCGACTTGGCCATCCGTCTGGCAAACGCCGGGTTTGCCGCCTCCGCTTCGATCTCCTTCCCTGCCCTCTCCATGAGCTATTCAATGGAAAGTGGGGGAACCCTCTTCAGCTCTGCCCTAAAGAATCCCTCTCGATGTAACATCCCCCAAACAACTAGACCCCCAAGTTGGTTTTGTCATGACTAGGTCATGACAAAACCATAGGAAGAGCTCAAGACCATGTGAGTTTGGGTGAGAAAGGGAAAACCCAAGTGGTCTGCAAATAGTAGTTTTCAGATACCTAGCCTAGGGTTGGACTTTAGGGCCTCACCTTGAACCTTGACCCCACCATAGTATCCCTAACCCAGTAGTGGCCTCCTTGGAGCAACAGGGACCCATTGGGGTCAACAAAAGGGGCCAAATTGACCAAAGTCAACCTTAACCCTAAATTGGTCAAACTAGCTCAATTAGGGCCAATTGGCCTCCACCATGCCAAATTCACCCTGCCTCTACCCTCATAGGGTCACTAGGGACCTAATGGACCAAAACTCCCCATCATGGTACCTCTAATTTGGCCAATTTACCCTAAGTCAACCCAAGCCCTAATTTTGGTCAAAGTGCCCTATAAAGGGGCAATTCACCCTCACCTTGCCAAATTGACCCTACCTAGACCTTCTTTACCCTTAAGGGAGTCCAAGGGGTAACTATCCACCCATTGTGGTCAACCCAAGTGGTCAATTTGTCCAAAGTCAACCTTAGCCTAAGTTTAGGTCAAAATGACCTACTTTACCCAAATTGAGCCCAATCCACTTGAGCTAGACCCAATTGATGTTGTCCACCACCTCATGGGGATTGAATGCTGCTGAGTTGGTAATCCAATTTGAAGAGAGTTGGCCAGGAGATAGAGAGCCCAATATGGAAGAGAGAGAAAGAGAGGGGAGTTATTGGGGAGGAAGAAGAAACCCCCAATCTGAGCAATTGATTGCTCCTTTCATCTCCCCTTGGGGAGAGGAGAAGTTTCCATCTTCTCCCCGGCCTAATTGATGGCCAATTTCTCCCCCCCCCCCCCAAATATAACCAAAATCTCCATTCATGGCCATTAATGGCAATTCGAGTAACTCCTCCCCTATAGCCTCAATTGACCCCTTTAACATCTTCAGAGGTCGGAAAGGAGTGAAACCCCCCTCTTCTCTGAAGAAATCGAGCACCAGAAGATAGGATTGACATGGCGCCGAAATCTCCCCCACCGGCAATGGTGACTCACCGGAATACGCGCCACCAAGCCCCCACACAGGTCCGATCCACTTCCTCTCCTCTAGTGCTAGATCTTCTGATATTTCGGGGCTTGAATCGAGCTCAATCAAGCTCGAATAGCACTTCTGAGAGGGCTCATTTTGATCCCTCTCTCCCCCGCAAAATCCCCTCACTCCGGCCACCTCCGGCCTGTCAACCACCTCTAATCGTCGGCCACCACCTCCACGAAGGTGGTGGTGGCATTGGTCAGCCGGGGTTGCGCTCAGGTGGCCGGGAAAGTGAGGATGAAGAAGGCCCAGGATGGTTAAATCTCAGCCCTTGGATGAAGGTAGAAGATGACCAGGGATCGTCTGATGCACGCCAAGATCTGTGCAAGATCATTTGAATATGGTATATTATTATGTGCATTTATGTCACACATTTTGCAGTAGCTTCTTTTAATTATTAAAAATACTAGACCACCTCTGATGAGAAAGTACCCAAAATAAACTTTGTATCCTTGGTGCGTAGATCAAGTGAAAATTTATTTCAGCCCAATTGGGGCACTATAGCTCCCTGTAGAGCCATTTTGGTGGGACTGGTCCCTAGGGTAGGGCAGCCATCATTCCTTGTATAACTTTTGATTGGTTCATGGGATTGACTTGAAAATTGAAACCAAGGCTATTTATATCAACCCCCTCATCATATCAAAAGATGAGAATTTTAGGAGAACATGTTTTTAAGGTTTTTGTAATAATTTAATAATTCATATATTATTTAAATTTAGGGTCTAATGACCTCCAATCCCCTCCAAATTTTGGTGGGTGCCTCTGAGGATTTTTATATGACCTTGGTAAAAAATTTAGCCCAATAGGGACTGATTTAGTAGGGTAATTGGTTAACACAAGTTGGGTCAAACTAGGTCAAAATTAGGGTATGGTGTTTACTTTGGGGTATGGTGGTCAAAACTCATTAACATGAGTTGAAACCTTGGCCCCTGGTTTAGGATCTCCTAAAACACCCCCATGAGTGATTTTGGGTGGTGTGGAGGTGGATATGCCCTAGGACCCTAGCTTTATCCCTAGGGGTACACATAGAACCTTATGAAGGTCATGTTGTCAAAATTCCTAGAATGGTCATGAGACTTGGTAGATATGTTCATGGGGTGTAATAATGCCCTAGGGAATTTTGAGAGAATTTTAGGAGTGTTTATTTCCCCTAAATTAGGTTATAACCCCTTTAGGGCTTTTCATTATTAGAGAGACTTACTTATTCAAATTGCCTTAGATGGTGATGAAACCTTTGTAGTGCCTTTATGTTCATATGATGGATCTCTGGTAATTTTTGTGTAGTTAATTAGATGATTTAACCAGCACTTCATGCACAAGGCACTTATTTTACCTTAATCTTAAGAAATATAATTAAGGGTTCAAAACTCTCTGAGAAAATGTACAACTTGGTGATATGACATGTCAGAGCACTGGGAAGCTCTGTAAATTTTTATATAATTTTTGAAGATTGTTATCAGTAGGTTACTTCACAACATGCTCATATTAGGATTTATTTGAACTATTTATTTAGGTGAGAAAATGATTTCCATAAATTGTGAAACTCAGTCAACAAGCCTTTATGAACATATTGGAGATCTAGTATTTCTTTCATAATTTTTGGAATTGTTTAACAGTAGGTTCCTTCACAAATTTTCCCTAGACAGGGTTTCTTTGGAATATTCATTTATGTAAATAATTTGTCTTTATAAATTCTGAAATTTTGCCTGAGAACTTTTCTGATCAATATAAATGTCTGGTAATTTTCCCATAATTTTTGGACAAGTATTTTTGGTGGTTCCTTCTTTAATTTCTAATTATGGATAAATATTCAATATTATAATTAAAGGACAATTCCTGATTGTAAAATTGTGACACTCTGTATTTACTATTGTTTTGGCATGATAGATTTATCTTAATTTTATGAGAGTCATATCATAAGAATACCTTACACTTCATGTTCATATTCAAACTTGGCAAATATTGGAGAAATTTAAATAAATGCTAAAATGTTGAGGAAAAATATGAGTCTTTTTGATTTAGTCTTATAATGCCATGATACTCATCAAATAAAAATCCTGTGTCATGTGGATGAATATTTGGAGTACTTCTACTTATTAGCTTCATATAGTTAGTTTGGTATGCGTATAGTAAAAATGGGAAACATGGGTATTTAGGGGCCTACCAGGTGGAAGTGGCATGTAGTTGGTGTACATGGTCAGGATGAAGAGGATGAGATCATCAAAAGGTGTTTTGGGGATAAGAGTGCTAGGTGAGCTAGGGTAAGGTTGTGCTTGGGATTGACGTAAGATCGTCTTTCCCCTAGTGTGTCATAAACCACCTAGGGTTAATACAAATGAAATGGTAAAGAGGCTTAGGCATATGGGTAGATACCCATAACATTAAATGCCTTGAGAAAGGGAGCCTTGGGGTGTCATCCCAATATAGTTACTAGTGCCATAGCGAGACCCTTACAGGGTAACCCTCGGGAAGTCCAAGGTTAACCATAAACTGTGGGGTTAAGTCTTTATACAAGATTAACTAAGTAATATACTCACTCACACTCCATTGGAATGGGTGCTTTAGTCGGTTTGGTCTTACGAGCGGTAGGCTCGTTGGTTGTAGCAATAGACTTATTAGTCTGGTGAGTTGTGACTCAACCATGTTTGTTGTGCCGGACGGGTTAGCCCGGGGAGCTTATGGCTCGGAAATAGATGTAAACATGTTTGCATGTGCATAAGGTGGTGGGTCCTTAGTGTTGATGGTCGTTGCACCGACATTAACACTTGGGCTCGGTAAGTGAGGATAACCATTTACCAAGACAAGTCTGGTGGTCTAACCAGCAAGAGTACGCAGGGACTCTGTTGTTGTGTTCTTAGCGTTGAGGCGTACAATAGGCCTAGGTTAGGTAGTCCAAATACCAACCTAGAGGTGGGCGAGGCCCAACCCACCGCTTCTGTTTGCCATTACTAGAGTATCCTGGGAGTTGTGCTAGCTCCAAAAAGTGGGAACTAAAGGTCTATGCACGTAGAGTCGTAGTGTGTGAGTTGGACGTGTGTGAACATAACATTTAACTTCATACCTTGCATGTCATAGCATCAACATTGCATTTCAACCCCTACCCCTATCGTATAAGTTGGTTATGAGACTTCTTATACGATAGGTCTTGCTAAATGACCCCTTGGTCTATAGGTTTGTGTGGGCATTCCTATTAATCAAAGGTTACTTTTCCTTACTTACCTTTATATGTTTGCTCTACTTGTTTACTTTACCTGTTCTTACTCTACTTTACTTACTGCTTCGGTTATGATATATAATGCTTAGTGATAGACATTCCATGTAGATTCTACCCCCGTCACCTGCTATTGTTTACACCCTTTGATTGTCCTCCATTTCATTCCTTCCGCTCGGTGCCTAGGAGTCACCGGGGGATGGGTGGGGGATTGGCTTAGTCTTTTGACTAACGGTCGGTGGACCTTATCATTTTAGGGGACCGAGGAGATGTTGTAGCACCAGAGGCCGGTGCAGATGGAGAGAAGGCAATCTAGCATGGGAGCACCCTTGGCAGGATCCGTGAGCATCGTTTAGATTTAGTATTTTATGCTTCCGCGAGAGAATATATAGTGAGGAATTGATGTATCGGGCAGGAGCCCTTGCTCTTTCTATCTATTATTTCAGTTACTTCATGTGGACCTCTCTTTATGATGATTTACTATTTATGTGATGTGGACTTGTCTTCTTTAAAGTTTGTTATACTTACTTTTTTTGTGATTGATAGGCCCGACAGGATCGGCATTTTGTTGTGGCGACCTTCCCGCGTGAGGGTGTCACCATAAGGGGGCGGAGTAACATCCCGACTTTTATTGGGTCACTAGGCCCTAGTGAGCCCAATAAAAGTAGGCCCATATAGTAGACATAACTCGATGTGGGGTTATGTACTACAAACCCCAAATTGACTTCTGTCAGTTCCGTTAGATTCGTATGACCGATATAAGCGCAACGGAGTTCGTTGCGCCTCGATCCGAGGTTGTTTGGAGAAAATGACCATTTTGAGTGTCGTAGCGCGCCACTACCTCCTTATTAAGAATAGTGGTCATACGAACCCCGAATTGACTTCTGTCAGTTCCATTAGACTCGTATGAACGATACAAGCGCAACGGAATTCGTTGCGCCTCGATCCGAGGTCGTTTGGAGAAAACGACCATTTTGAGTGTCGTAGCGTGCCACTACCTCCTTATTATGAATAGTGGTCATACGAACCCCGAATTGACTTCTGTCAGTTCCATTAGATTCGTATGAACGATACAAGCGCAACGGAATTCGTTGCGCCTAGATCCGAGGTCGTTTGGAGAAAACGACCATTTTGAGTGTCGTAGCGCGCCACTACCTCCTTATTATGAATAGTGGTCATACGAACCCGAACTGACTTCTGTCAGTTCCATTAGACTCGTATGAACGATACAAGCGTAACAGAATTTGTTGCTCCTCGATCCAAGGTCGTATGGAGAGTATGTCATTTTAGGACTATGCATACCACCTCAGTGCAACGCACGAAAAGTGAAGCACACAAACTCGGCATCCGCCCTGACAAATCTTGATGGACCCCGGGACCATGAAGGACCCCGCCCTAAGTTGACCTCGGTCAAACCTCCCCCCCCCCCCCCCCCCCAAGCTTGAAATCTGTTGAGAAAAGAAAAGAAAGTGGGAGAGAAGCCCCACCCCCAAGGGAGGGGGCTGCCCACGGATAGGCAGCCCCCTATTGGGGCAAGGGGCAGGAGAGAGAAGGGAGGGGGGGAGAAAATATCTCCCCCACCCATCCCTCCCTTTTAGCCCGCGTGGGCTAAAGGGACGGAGAGGGAAGACCTCCCTCTCCCCTATTTAAGAGGGGGCTCAGCCCCCTCCCTGAGTGCCAACCCCCCCCCCCCCCCCCACCCCCTCTCAGCCTCCTCCTCCTCCTTCTCCCCTGCCAGCTAGCCCAGCCGGCCCCTTGCCGGAGCCCTGCCCAACCAAACCGCCACCCTCCTTCCTCTCCATGGAGAGCCACCACTGCTCCTCAACCTCCCGAGCCCCTCCACCTCAGGTAGAAGCCTTCCCCTCCTCCTTCCTACTCCCCTGAGCCAGGCCAACCCCTCCCCGTCGCTGGAGCGCCGCCAGCACCACCCTGAGCCTTGCAAGGCTCGGGTGGAGGCATGGCCGTGGAAACCAACCCCCCCCCCCAGCGCGGTGGTGGCGCTAGGGGAGCAGGTCCCCCCTCGGGGACCATCGGGCCGGCGAAGGAGGCGGCCGGGCCACCGGAGGATGCAGCCCCGGCGGTACCCGTGGCCCAGGCTTCCCCTCTGCTCCTTGTTTCCTATACGGAGTAAAACCCCACCCCCGGCGGCGGCCGGCGGCGCCAGGCCGCCGGAACCCCGCCGGATGATTGCCCTCTCACCGTCACCCCAGCCAGGGGCGGCAGGGAGAGCCCTCCCAGCGGAGGCGGTGGTGCAGCGAGCCGGCATGGCGCATGCAGGCCGCGCCACCGCCTCCCGCCCCTCTCTGTTCTATTTCCCGGTGGTAGCCGGCGGCGCCAGTCTGCCGGACCACCACTGGAAGAGTCTCCAGCTCCCGGCGCACCGACCGGGGGCAGCGCCGGCCGCGGCCGGCCGCTGCCCGGCGGCGGCAGTGGCCGCCTCCCGTTTAACAAACGGGAGACGCACGATCTCCCCTAGGAGATCGGGCGGCTCCTGTTTCCTGGTTTCCCGCCCCCGCCTCAGCATATGTGCCCCCCACAGCGGATCCGCCGCAGATCCGCTGTGGGGGCCGCCGGAGGGCGCATGGTCCAAGACCCCTGCGCCTTCTCCCTGCCTCTAACCGGACCCCACTCTCCCTTCCCCCTTCCCCAATTTTTTGAGGAAAAATGGGGCATTTTGGGCAAAAATTTCCTAAATGAAAAATATTCCCCACTCTGAGGGGCAGCTCCAGTAATTTTTGGGGATTTTTAGGAAGTCATTTACTATTTTTAAAACCCTACCAAATGTTTATTTTAAGAAATTTAAATGCCAAAAGAGTTGGGAAAAATCACCAAAAATTATAGGCTCTACTTTAGGGTATTTTACAAATACTATCAAAAGTTGAGATGGTTAACTTTTCTTTTGGTCCTTTAAAAGCTTTTACAAGCAAAATAAACGCCCGAAAGGGGAGCGAAATTAATTGGAATAAATCGGCGTCCTCGCGACGCATATTTTAGCGGTATAATAAAATTACGCGTATCGATCTAAGGAATCGATTAGGTTTAAAATATCGACGCGAAAATTGGAACGAAATCGCGGAGCAACGCCGCAATGCAGTAATGCCGAGATAATAAAAAGAACGAATCCACGGCAAAGGGAAAATACTAAATCTCATGGAACGTAAATAAACTCCTGGGAATGGAGTAGAACCCCTATGAACGGGGAGAAAGCAGAACCTCCTCCTACGAACAGAGTCGACGTTGAAGCCTCCTCTTATGGAGTGATTGGACTACTAACCCTTTATTTATTTACTGCTTTCTGTACTTTCAATACTCCAGTCTCGCACTGGTCCTTATTTACTGCTTTCAGTACCTTCAGTTCTCCAGTCTCACACTGGTCCTGATTTACTGCTTTCAGTACTTTCATTCCTCCAGTCTCGCACTGGTCCTTATTTACTGCTTTCAGTACTTTCATTCCTCCAGTCTCGCACTGGTCCTTATATACTGCATTCAGTACTTTCATTTCTCCAGTCTCGCACTGGTCCTTATTTACTGCTTTCAGTGCTTTCATTTCCCCAGTCTCGCACTGGTCCTGATATTATGGCCCCCTGCTTTCGGCCTATTTTACTGCTCATATAGCACTATCTAATTCACGCTAACTTCGGTCCTACGCTAGCAAGCGGTGCTTATCCTCCCTTCTGCGAGGCCTTAGTTGGGGAAAACCCAGAGTTGAGCCACTCCTCCCAGGATAGCCCCAAGTAAGGAGCCCTCATACCGCTGAGCCTCCCGGTCAAAGGTTGTGTGACCGGTCGAGTAAGTTGCCACGCGTCTTAAAGCGCTTATTCTGTATTTAAAGCAGTTGAAGATTGTTTGGAAGTGGCGGGTCGGTCACACCCGCAGACCATTCGTACTGGTGCGGGTGGGTTGACGACTCATGGCGACAGGGAGATGTGCACAGCAGGTTATCACCACTCTGAACCTGTAGTTTTGCCTCCGCTGGTCGGCCTAAAAATCGGTTCGCCGGATTTCGCACACATCCAGTTAGTACACGAAGTTGTGCAGGAGGGCCTGAGTGATACGGTACGACTACACTCAGAAGTGGCAAGACTGGCCACTCTCACCGACGGCCACATCGGTGAGGCTCGCGGGGTTAGCTCCCCTGCTTGAAATAAAGCGGTCTAAACTGTGTCGACACAGGGTTTTTGTGTGTGTGCAGGTTTGAATACCTGGATGCGAGTATGCACAAGATAGTGTTGTATGTTGGTTTGAATATCTGGGTGCAAGTATGCGCAAGATAGTGTTGTATGTTCGTGTCACCACGCGGATATTAGCGTTGGAGGCCCTATTGATATATATATATATATATGTTTACCTGCTGCTAACCCTCTACCTTGCTTCGGCTATTTCTTTCTGTCCATTAGCCCGCCCCCTAGATACAGATATGGGGAGGGGATGTGTTTTCTACTTAGCTCTGTGACTAACGGTTATTCTTATAACCAATCACAGGAGATGGGACAGCGCGAAGACCCCGCACCGCAGGATGAGTTACCAGCCTTAGAGATGGCTCGATCGGACACTATAGGCTCTCCCCCTATCTTCCGAGACGTGAATCCTAGAGTATAGGACTAGCATATGGTCTTTGTTATAGTCTATGTAGCCCCCGAGGCAGTGGTTGTAAATAATAGGCTTCAACCTGCTTTAAATATGTAAATACAAGCTGTGAGCTTGGTTTTGTCTTTTTCGATTTCTTTCATTGTGCGTTCTGATGTGATGTTGTAATTCTTGTGCCTGACAAGGAGACCACTCAGTGCTTGAGAGGGTGGGTCGTTGCCATCCGGGGAGCACTAGTGGCCATATTTGGGCAGTAAGATCCCCCCTCCCAGAACCCGGTTCAGGTCTGGGGAGGGGGGTCTTACAAATGGATCAGAGCTACCACGATCCGACCACATGGGGCAGTCTTTCGATCCTCCCTTCCCCGGTTCCGTTTCTTCGTTCGGGACGAACAACGCAGCGGAAGCCCGGTGGACCCTTTAGGTGTAAGGTTAAGGATTCGAGACTGCACGGCAGTACAACCGCACGCTTTTCGCTTTCTTTTCATTTCAGTCCTGCAAAATTCCCTTATTTTTGCAAGTACTGATATTCGTCTGTTACTTCTCCAGATACCGGAGTCCAGTAAAGGAAGGTCCTCCCCTAGGGATCAGTACCACCCTACCACTCCACCACCAGCCCCGGCCGCTCCAGCCGCAGTCCCGTTTGGTGATACGGATTTAGGACGGACACTGACAGCCCTGCTAGCCACCCTCCAGACAGCCATCCTACGGCTACCCCAGTAGGCCACCGTACCTACTGATCTTCTGACGACATTCCGGGGGCTAAGGGCCCCTGCCTTCCGAGGTACCGAGTCAGCCATTCAGGCCGAAGAGTGGGTGGAGAGGGTAGAGGAGCTCTTAGTCGGGATGATGTGCCCCGCCGTAGCCGCCGTATCCTTGGTGGTGACACTGCTAGAGGGCTATGCCCGAGATTGGTGGAGGGCAGCCAGCCGCTCTACATTTAGGGGGCGATCACTCAGCACAATCCTCTGGGGAGAGTTCTCACAGGCCTTCCTAGAGCACTTCATCTCGGACGCAGATAGGATTGCACTTCATGAGCGTTTTTTACAGATCCGGCAAGGAGAGGGGATGGTACCAGAGTACCAACGAGAGTTCATTCATTTGTCCCGCTTCGCCGGGACTTTAGCAGTTACGGACAGGGATAGAGTGACTAGATTTTACCGAGGACTACGAGACGATCTCCGTCAGGCTCTGATCTTGATTTCTCAGGCATCCTTCCACATGATTGCCTCGCATGCCGCAGCTCTAGAGTTAGATCAGGGGATGGTGGCCCAGCAGCGGAGGGGACACGTGGGTGTTCCCCAGACTCAGGGTCAAGAGAGAGGAGTAGGCCCTCGCAGACAGGACCGGGGTAGGAGACAGTGTCAGCGGCACCAACCATATGGGCAGGCAGCCCAGCCCCGACCAGCACCTCCAGCGCCAGCACCTCAGGCCGCCCCAGCCGCACGACGAGATGCCCCCTTTGTAGGGAACTGCTACCTATGTCAGCAGCCCGGGCACATACGAGCTTTTTGCCCTCAGGCTACAGGGAGACCCAGTTTAGGGGCAGTACAGAGAGTTGCGAGGCGAGGACGAGGTGGACGCAGAGGACGTCCCGCAGGCAGGAGGGAGCCATCTAGGCAGGGCAGAGCAGCAGCGCTCGAGGCATACGCTTTAGATATCCAGCACGGTCCTACACCAGATGTAGTGATAGGTATCTACTTTCAGTAGTTACGATATCCTAGGAGGATGTTATAGTCATATATATATATACTAGCATCTTCGAACGGGCTACGCCCGTTCTCGATGCGTCGCTGCGGGCTTCGCCCGCAACCAAGCAGGTTTCGCTCGCTTGACATTCAAGGCGGGCTTCGCCCGCCCCCACCCCCTCCGCAAACCCGTCGGGGGTTGTCCGGACGCGAGCAATGCACACTAATATTGATTCCTATTTTTTAGAAAACTCTAAAAGTTTAGGGTATTCTAAATTTTAATTTTTTTATTAAGAAATTTACCCGCAACCAAGCGGGCTCGCCCGCTTGGCATTCAAGGCGGCATCGCCCGCAACCTCGTCGGGCTTCGCCCGCCCCCACCCCCTCCGCAAACCCGCCGGGGGTTGTCCGGTCGCGAGCAATGCACACTAATATTTATTCCTATTTTTTAGAAAACTTTAAAAGTCTAGGGTATTCTAAATTTTATTTTTCTTATTAAGAAATGTAATTATTTAATTAATTATTAAAAAAGAAAAAAAATGAAAAAAAAAACACGAAATCCACGTGAGACCCGCCCGTGAGACCCGCGGCGCTCGACGAACGGGAGCTTGCGTTCGTCGAACGGGGTTCCGTTCGACGAACGACGCACGCGTTCGTCGAACGCGGGCGTGCGTTGAACGGGGCCCCGTTCGACGAACGGGAGCAGCCCCGTTCAACGAATGGGAGGAGCAGCCCCGTTCAACAAACGGGAGCTCGTGTTCGCCGAACGGGGCTCCGTTCGATGAACGGCGCACGCGTTCGTCGAACGCGGGCGTGCGTCGAACGGGGCTCCGTTCGACGAACGGGAGCAGCCCCGTTCGACGAACGACGCCCGCGTTCGTCGAACGCGGCTGGGTCTCACGGGCAAGGCCACCGCCGGCAGTGGCCCTGCCCGCTCGCCGCCGGACAACCCCCGTAGGGTTCGCCGGAGGCCGGCGAACCCGCCGGTGGGGGCCGGTCAGGCCGCCGGCGGCTCCGGCGGCGGCGGCGGCGGGAATTTGCAGAGGCGGAAGCGGAAAAGCTGGGTCTATCGGGATTTTTGGAGGAGTGAACAGTACCTGTTTTGGAGGAAAAGATAGCTACTGGCAGTCCTCCTTCCTTGAATCCAACGATCAGCTTTTGATCTTGCTTGATCAGACGGTCCAGATTCATTTCTTGGTGTGCTTGAAGATATGCATATTGTATTATATAATAAAGATATATATATAAGGAAATTCTCCATCCACATTCTCTGTAACGGTCCGGAAAACACGGTTGAAGCCTATGTGCCCACCTAATATTTGATCAAAAACATTAATCATGCAATACAGAGAAGCTCCGATGATATTTATGTTTAGATTTAGGAGGCACAATGAGTAGATCTAGAGACTGCTCAAATTATTATGTGAGGCACCAAATTTCTGATTTGGACCGACCGTTTGATCAAAATGTCACAAATAACTATATTATATAAACCAATATACATATTTGATAAGCACACCAAACTTTAATTTCAACCTCATGATCAAAGCAAAATAGAGATAATGATGTCATACTCATAAGAAAGCCAAAAAATACGAACCTAATAATGGAGAGCTCTGTTTGACATTAAATTAAATGCTTAGAATGCATGAATTCTGCCAAGTTAAAGCCAAACTCCTGAGAAAACACTTTAAATATAGTTATATTAAAGTTTAGTACCGAAGAGAAAGAAAATAAAAATTAAACCTTACCTTTGTTAATGTTGTGTAGGTTAGAAGATATCTCTACCTGCAAAAGTTCCCAAGTCGTCTTCTTGCCAAAAGTTCTCAAGTCGTTTTCTTGCTTTGGCTAAAGCTGCAAAGTTGGAATGCATTGGATTGAGAAGTTTGTCATATGGCAAAAGAGATTGATGATCTTATAAAAAGGAGTAATTCAATTTTTAGCTTTAGTAAAGAAAATACCCAACTTGACCAAAGCTTTAGTAGCTGGGAATTAGTAGTCTCAAATAAGGATAAGTTTTTTAAAATTGATATATTTCAGAGATAAGTTCTCCTTTTCAGCTTCTTATTTTAAGCAATGCAACTGCAGAATTATCTAAATGCACATTCCGAGCTTTAGTTGAAAGTGCTACTTTATCTCTATTTTGTATCATCCGTTGAAACTGCGTTAATCAAGCATGTTCAATAGATCCTTGGTTTTGTAAACCATAGTTGAAACTGCGTTAAATTAGTTTCAAATTTGAAACTGCGTTAATCAAGCATGTGTAAACTACTCATCTATTTTTAATCAAGCAAACTAATTTGTTGGTCGACTCAAACTATGGTATCATCCGTTGAAGTAGCTGAGTGCAAAATTACTCTAACAAAGAAGTAAGAATCTCTGCTTTGATGAATATAGAGCCTTGGTTGTCAATGAGCACTGGAAAAAACTGAACATTTATTCGTGAAGAATTGCCAGAAATTCTCAACGGGAGAGCAGATGGGACACAATCATGGTAAAAATTATCTCTAGAAAAGAAGTATCTTTAGTATCTTAATCATCATCCAGTTCAAACTAAAAAATATTATTTAGAAAATTTTTGGAGAAACCATTGTGAAGAGAAATCATGGAAACTATTCATCTTCTCCTACAACCACCTATGGAGATACTATAAAAAAAACCATGGAGAGAAACTTATACCTAGGAGAGACATCAAGATCTGGAAGAGAGAAATCAAATCGTAGGCCAGAGTAAATTCCCATCTTCCTGCACTATCCATGCGAGACCTGCAAGGTCATTCCGTTGGCTTCCTGGACACTTCTCTGTTCACCACCGCCCTGTGAGGACAGCCTGCACGGGCAAACAAAACCAGATAAGTAAATCGAATCGATACAAAGTAGGTGAAGAGATGGAAGGTTTGGGAGACATGCCATGAAAGTATCCCCAATGTTGATTATCAGAGAAGACCTGGAGGCCGAGGACATCGTCCCAGTGGAGGATGGTGAGAGATGTGGGGTCGCAGTGTGGCCCTGTTCCTAATGTGAGGTCGGGCGAAGGCTTCGTAGGCCAGTTTCGGGCTTCAAGCATCGAGAACTTTGAAGCCCTAAAGCAGCGTTCAGAGGAGGGAGTGGGAGTTGGAGAGGAATCAGGAGCGGCATTTTCCGTGGGGTAGAACGATTCGGAAGCAAAGCTGGAGTTGATCCAAGTCGTCATTACCTGCTTTAGATTTCGTAGGGAAGGAAGAACGAATGCGCCATATTTCTACGCGAAGGCAGAGCAAAGGGGGCCGTTGGAGATGGAATTCGAAAGCCCTGGCGAGAGGATGGAGGACCTGCGTTGTTGTCGTGGGAGGAGCTTCGTGGGATCGAGGAGAGGGCTTGACCTAGCGTATTTTTGGCAGAGAAGGCAGCGTCGGAATTTTTTTATCGCGATGGATGAAGGTTTGGAAAAAAGAATGAAAGCGCTCGCATCGTGAACTCCGGGTATATTTGAGAGCAGGAAATCCAACCGCTAAAAATGATTTTTTGGTAAATTGGACGGATGTGATTGAAAGTATGGTGTGACTTTGAAGATATGTATATTTACTTATATAATAAAGATATGTTGTGACCTTTTGTATAACATGTATAGTCTCTACTCCTGTATATCTGTAAAAAGCTTATGATCATAGTATATACATATTATCAGGTTTACTTTTGGTAGAAGGTCATCCCGCTAAAACGCTGTTCGATACCGGTGCCACGCATTCCTTCGTCGCACAGAACTTCATCGCTGATAAGGGAAACACTGTATGATCATCCGGGATGTCAATACGGATACGACTCTCGGATGGATCAGATATGACGTCCACAGAAAAGTGTTCCTTCCAAGCAATGCTAGGAGGCATAGAATTTGAAGTCAACGCAACCGTTTTGGCGATAATCGGATTCGACATCATTTTAGGGATGGATTGGTTGGCCGAGCACAGCGCCCAAATCAATTGTTCAACTCGAGAAATCCACCTCCAGAACCAGAATGGGCAATTTATCACACTAGCAGGTATACCATCTGTCACCCGCATTATCTTAACGTCCGTGCAAACAGTCAAAGCAGTCCGGCGAAAGGACGAAGTGTACCTAATCTACTTTAAGATGGAGGACAAGACGCAAGTACACGCTAGAGTGCCCGTAATTAAGGACTTCCCAGACATCTTTCCAGAATCCCTTCCCGGGTTGCCCCCGCAACGGGAAGTGGACTTCCAAATTGAACTTACTCATGGAGCCCAACCCGTATCCCGAGCTCCATACCGAATGGCCCCGAGGGAACTAGCCGAGCTCAAGATTTAAGTACAAGAGCTAGTTGGCGCAGGTTTCGTTCGCCTAAGTACCTCGCCCTGGGGAGCCCCAGTGCTATTCGTTAAAAAGAAAGATGGATCCCTGCGTCTCTGTATTGACTACAGGGAACTGAATAAGCTCACTGTCCTGAATACCTATCCCCTGCCCTGAAAAGATGAATTGTTCGATCAATTACAAGGCGCGTCTGTCTTTTCCAAGATGGATTTAAGATTCAGCTATTATCAGCTCAGAGTACGAGAAGAAGACATTCCCAAGACCGCTTTTAGCTCCCGCTATGAACTTTACGAATTCATGGTAATGTCGTTTGGATTGACCAATGCCCCGTCCGCCTTCATGGCTTTAATGAATATGGTGTTTAAACCCTTCCTAGATCACTTTGTGATAGTTTTTATAGACGATATACTCATCTACTCGAAGAGCAAAACTGATCAATCCAGCCATCTCCAAATGGTTCTGCTCAAGCTAAGGGAGCACTCGATCTTCGCGAAGTTTAGAAAATGTGAGTTCTGGATGGAAGAAGTCGGCTTCCTTGGACATACAGTTAACAAGAACGGGGTAGCGGTGGACCAAGCCAAGGTACAAGCAGTACGAGACTGGCCGCCACTTAAGTCAGCAGCAGACATCAGGAGTTTCCTTGGCCTCGCCGGCTACTACCGTAAGTTTGTAGAAGGATTCTCTAAGATTGTGTTACCACTTACCTCCCTCACCAAAAAGGACGTGACGTTTCAGTGGTCTGCCGATTGCGAAGCAGCGTTCATAGAGCAAAAGAACCGACTGATATCGGCCCCGATTCTGACATTCCCCTCAGGTACTGAGGGCTTCCAGATCTACGTCGATGCCTCACTAAAGGGATTGGAAGCCGTGCTAATGCAACACGGCAAGGTAATCGCCTACGCCTCACGTCAGCTAAAGCCTCACGAACTAAACTACGCCACTCATGATCTAGAACTGGGTGCGGTAGTTTTCGCATTAAAAGTTTGGAGGCACTACCTCTACGGAGTGCGATGCGAGATCTTCTCCGATCATAAAAGCCTCAAATACGTCTTCACCCAGAAAGAGCTAAATCTCCGACAGCGCTGATGTTTGGAGTTTCTGTGCGATTACGACTTCGCCCTTCAATACCACCCCGACAAAGCCAATAAGGTTGCAGATGCCCTAAGTCGACAACCCCCGAGGACTGGTAGTTGGCTAGAGATGATACCGGGGGAGCTAGTCGAGTCCTTGGCAGATTTGGATGTTATCCTCATCACTCGCAGAAACCCGATGGATTACCAGGCCCAGCTTTACTGTATGGAGATACAGTGCGACATCAGGGACAGAATACGAGAGGCACAGAAGATCGACGTAGAAGCAGCCCCGATCATTCAGGCCTTGCAACACGGTGCACAAGAAGACTAGAATTTGTATGATGTCATCCTGCAGTACAGACACCGCATATTCATCCCCACTGCAGAGGGAATCCGGGAAGAGATACTCCGTGAGGCAAACCAAACTAGGTATTCAATACACCCTAGGGTAGTAAAAATGTATACAGACCTGCGAAGGACATTATACTGGCCAGGAATGAAGAAGGACGTTACCAATTATGTAGCGCACTGTCAGAACTGCCAGGTGGTCAAGGCAGAGTGTCATAGCCCAGGAGGTTTACTACAACCCCTGCCCATACCAGAATGGAAGTTGTCCATGGCTTACCCCGATCTCGTGCAGGGAACGACTCCATATGGGTCGTAGTAGATCGCCTCACCAAGGTAGCTCGTTTTATCACGAACCGGCAAGGCGACAGTGTCGACATATTAGCCCGACTATTTATAGAACAAGTGGTCTGATTTCATGGGGTACCCAAATCAATCGTCTCTGACCGCGACGGGCGCTTTACATCAAAAGAATGGAGGAGAGTGCAAGCTTATCTGGGAACCAAATTAGCTTTTAGCACCGCCTTCCACCCCCAGACCGACGGGCAAACAGAAAGGACGAACCGGACGATG
The DNA here is from genome assembly GCA_033032865.1 of Dactylorhiza incarnata. Lineage (NCBI taxonomy): Eukaryota > Viridiplantae > Streptophyta > Magnoliopsida > Asparagales > Orchidaceae > Dactylorhiza > Dactylorhiza incarnata. The sequence goes on along the minus strand of JAWHQI010000075.1, from coordinate 9,151,928 downwards.
GAAGACCTCCTCCGATTATGCATAGTGGAACACAATGAGCCTTGGGAGCAGTACTGCCTTTGGTGGAGTTCTCGTACAATAACAGCTTCCAGGCGAGCATCAAAATGGCACCTTACGAATCCCTTTACGGAAGACGCTGTCGAACGCCACTATCATGGGCACAAGATGAAGGCCCTGAAGCTTTAGGAGTCACCTACATAGATGATACCACCGCCGCAATAAGGTTAATTCGTGAACACATGCTGGAGGCACAGAGCCGACAAGCCAAATATTACGATGTGCGTCATCGACTTGTAGAGTTCAAAGTAGGAGACATGGTTTTCTTAAAATTAAGCCTATGCATGGGATATCCCGAATAAAGAAGCAGAAAAAGCTAGATCCCCGCTATCTGGGCCCATATCAAGTCATAGAAAGAGTTGGCCCGGTGGCTTATAGGCTAGCTCTGCCAGTTGAACTGGGAAACCTCCACGACATATTTCACGTCTCTTCACTAAGGCGTGTACTTCGCCAACCAGAGCAACATCTTCTCGTGCCTCCAGCGTCAGTGCAATCTGACCGATCTGTTCAACTTGAACCAGTGAAGATAGTATATTCCAAGCTCAAGGAATTACGGAACAAAACCATCACGATGGTCAAGATATTATGGTCAAACGGGGGACGCGAGGAATTCACCTAGGAACCAGAAGCTCTCGTCCAAGAAAGATACCCGACACTGTTTCCCCAGGTATGCCTTTTTAACCCCTACTTTAAGCAATTTTCGGGGACGAAAATCCCTTTATTTTTATTAGATTGTAACATCCCGACTTTTATTGGGTCACTAGGCCCTAGTGAGCCCAATAAAAGTAGGCCCGTATAGTAGACATAACCCGATGAGGGGTTATGTACTACGAACCCCGAATTGACTTCTGTCAGTTCCGTTAGATTCGTATGACCGATACAAGCGCAATGGAATTCATTGCGCCTCGATCCGAGGTCGTTTGGAGAAAACGACCATTTTGAGTGTCGTAGCGCGCCACTACCTCCTTGTTATGAATAGTGGTCATACAAACCCCGAATTGACTTCTGTCAGTTCCATTAGACCCATATGAACGATACATGTGCAACGGAATTCGTTGCGCCTCGATCCGAGGTCGTTTGGAGAAAATGACCATTTTGAGTGTCGTAGCGCGCCACTACCTCCTTATTATGAATAGTGGCCATACAAACCCCGAATTGACTTCTGTCAGTTCCATTAGATTCGCATGAACGATACAAGCGCAATGGAATTCATTGCATCTCGATCCGAGGTCGTTTGGAGAAAATGACCATTTTCAGTGTCGTAGCGCGCCACTGCCTCCTTTTTATGAATAGTGGCCATACAAACCCCGAACTAACTTCTGTCAGTTCCATTAGGCTCGTATGAACGGTACAAGCGCAACGGAATTTGTTGCGCCTCGATCCGAGGTCGTATGGAGAGTATACCATTTTAGGACTATGCAGACCACCTCAGTGCAACGCACGAAATGTGAAGCACACAAACTCGGCATCGGCCCCGACAAATCTTGATGGACCCCGGGACCATGAAGGACCTCGCCCTAGGTTGACCTCGGTCAAACCTCCCCCCCCCCCCCCCCCCCCCAAACTTGAAATATGTTGAGAAAAGAAAAGAAAGGTGGGGGAGAGAGAAGCCCCTCCCCCAAGGGAGGGGGCTGCCCATGGATAGGCAGCCCCCTATTGGGGTAAGGGGGCAGGAGAGAGAAGGGAAGGGAGGAGAGAATATCTCCCCCCACCCAACCCTCCCTTTTAGCCCACGTGGGCTATAGGGAGGGAGAGGGAAGACCTCCCTCTCCCCTATATAACGAGGGGCTCAGCCCCCTCCCTGAGTGCCAAACCCCCCCCCCCCCCCCCCCCCCCCCACACACACACACACCCTCTCAGCCTCCTCCTCCTCCTCCTTCTGCCGTGCCGGCTAGCCCAGCCAGCCCCCTGCCGGAGCACTGCCCAACCAAACCGCCACCCTCCTTCCTCTCCATGGCGAGCCACCACCGCCCCTCAACCTCCCAAGCCCCTCCACTTCAGGTAGAAGCCTTGCCCTCCTCCTTCCTACTCCCCTGAGTCAGGCCGACTCCTCCCCATCGCCGGAGCGCCGCCAACACCACCCTGAGCCTTGCAAGGCTCGGGTGGAGGCATGGCCGTAGAAGCCATCCCCCCCCCCCCCAGCGCCGGTGGTGGCGCTGGGGGAGCAGGTACCCCCTCGGGGACCATCGCGCCGGCGAAGGGAGGCGGTCGGGCCACCGGAGGACGCAGCCCCGGCGACACCCATGGCACAGGCTTCCCATCTGCTCCTTGTTTCCTGTACGGGGTAAAACCCCACCCCCGGCGGAGGCCGGCGGCCCCAGGCCGCCGGAACCCCGCCGTATGATTGCCCTCTCCCCGGCGCCCCAGCCAGGGGCGGCAGGGAGATCCCTCCCAGTGGAGGTGGCGGCGCAGCGAGCCTGCATGGCGCATGCAGGCCGCGCCACCACCTTCCGCCCCTCTCTGTTCTATTTCCCGGTGGTAGCCCGTGGCGCCAGGCCGCCGGACCACCACCGTAGGAGTCGCCGGCCCCCGACGCACCGACCGGGGGCGGCGCCGGCCCCAGCCGGCCGCTGCCCGGCGGCGGCAGCGGCCGCCTCCCGTTCAACAAATGGGAGCCACACGATCTCCCCCAGGAGATCGGGCGGCTCCTGTTTCCTGGTTTCCCGCCACCCCCCCCCCCCCCCCCCCCCCCCCCCCCCCCCCGCCTCAGCATATGTGCCCCCCACAACGGATCCACCGCAGATCCGTTGTGGGGGCCGCGGGAGGGCGCAGGGTGCAAGACCCCTGCGCCTTCTCCCTGTCTCTAACCGCACCCCACTCTCCCTTCCCCCTTCCCCATTTTTCTGAGGAAAATGGGCATTTTGGGCAAAAATTTCCTAAATCAAAAATATTCCCCACTCTAAGGGGCAGCTCCAGTAATTTTTTGGGATTTTTAGGAAGTCATTTACTATTTTTAAAACCCTACCAAAGGTTTTTTTTTAAGAAATTTAAAGGCCAAAAGAGTTGAGAAAAATCACCAAAAATTATAGGCTCTACTTTAGGGTATTTTACAAATACTATCAAAAGTTGAGATGGTAAACTTTTCTTTTGGTCCTTTACAAGCTTTAACAAGCAAAATAAATGCCCGAAAGGGGAGCGAAATTAATTGGAATAAATTGGCGTCCTCGCGACGCGTATTTTACCGGTATAATAAAATTATGCATATCGATCTAAGGAATCGATTAGGTTTAAAATATCGTTGCGAAAATTGGGACGAAATCGCGGAGCAACGCCGCAATGCAATAATGCCGAGATAATAAAAAGAACGAATCCACGGCAAAGGGAAAATACTAAATCTCATGGAACATAAATAAACTCCTGGGAATGGAGTAGAACCCCCATGAACGGGGAGAAAGCAGAACCTCCTCCTACGAACGGAGTCGACGTTGAAGCCTCCTCTTATGGAGTGATTGGACTACTAACCCTTTATTTATTTACTGATTTTTGTACTTTCAATACTCCAGTCTCGCACTGGTCCTTATTTACTGCTTTCAGTACTTTCATTTCTCCAGTCTCACATTGGTCCTGATTTATTGCTTTCAGTACTTTCATTCCTCCAGTCTCGCACTGGTCCTTATTTACTTCTTTCAGTACTTTCATTCCTCCAGTCTCGCACTGGTCCTTATTTACTGCTTTCAGTACTTTCATATCTCTAGTCTCGCACTGGTCCTTATTTACTGCTTTCATTTCTCCAGTCTCGCACTGGTCCTGATATTATGGCCCCCTGCTTCCGGCCTATTTTACTGCTCATATTGCACTTTCTAATTCAGCACTAACTTCGGTCCTACGCTAGCAAGCGATGCTTATCCTCCCTTCTGCGAGGTCTTAGTTGGGGATAACCCGGAGTTGAGCCCCTCCTCCCAGGATAGCCCCAAGTAAGGAGCCCTCATACCGATGAGCCTCCCGGTCAAAGGTCGTGTGACCGGTCGAGTAAGTTGCCACGCGTCTTAAAGCTCTTATTCTGTATTTAAAGCAGTTGAAGATTATTTGGAAGTGGCGGGTCGGTCACGCTCGCAGACCGTCCGTACCAGTGCGGGGGGGGGGGGGGGGGGGGGGGGGGGGGGGGGGGGGGGGTTGACGACTCATGGCGACAGGGAGATGTGCACAGCAGGTTATCACCACTCCGAACCTGCAGTTTTGCCTCCGCTGGTTGGCCTAAAAATCGGTTCGCCGGATGTCGCTCACATCCAGTTAGTACACCAAGTTGTACTGGAGGACCTGAGTGATACGGTACGACTACACGCAGAAGTGGCAAGACTGGACACTGTCACCGACGGCCACATCGGTGAGGCCCGCGGGGTTAGCTCCCCTGCTTGAAATAAAGCGGTCTAAACTGTGTTGACACAGGGTTTTTGTGTGTGTACAGGTTTGAATACCTGGGTGCGAGTATGCGCAAGATAGTGTTGTATGTTGGTTTGAATACCTACGTGCAAGTATGCGCAAGATAGTGTTGTATGTTCGTGTCACCACGCGGATATTAGGGTTGGATGCCCTATTGATATATATATATGTATATATGTTTACCTGCTGCTAACCCTCTATCTTGCTTTGGCTATTTATTTCTGTCCATTAGCCCGCCCCCTGGATACGGATCTGGGGAGGGGATGTGTTTTTGTTGGGGAAATGATTTATCTTAACCCCTAGAATTAAGAAGAATATAAATTCTAAGTATGAAGAATTAAGCTAAGTAAATATGCGTCGAATAGTATTCGACGCAACGTCGAAATATAGTCGACGTTTCTCTCAGAATGAGTCGAAGTAACTCCAAACAGAATTCAACGCATTCTATGTCGACGTTACTCTGACTTCTAGTCGACGCATCTAGTGAAGTCGACGCACCTAGTGAAGTCGACGCATCTAGTGAAGAATTAAGCTACCCGGACTACCTCCGCACCGCGAGAAGGATTTCCAAATCCAACTGGTGTCGGGGGCTAAAGCGGAATCTTGAGCCCCCTACCGGATGGCTCCGAAGGAACTAGTGGAGTTTCGGAGCCAGCTACAGGAGCAGGTGGAATCAGGGTTCATTAAGCCGAGTTCCTCACCTTAGGGAGCTCCGGTGTTGTTCATGATGAAGAAGGATGGGACGCTCAGATTGTGCATCGACTACAGTGCACTGAACTGGCTGACGGTTCGGAATACGTACCCGTTACCAAGGATCGACGAGCTTTTTGACCAGCTAGAGGGAGACCACAGCTTCTCGAAGCTATATTTAAGATCAGGGTATTATCAGCTGCGGATCCAGGAGGTTATCCTGAAGACGGCTTTCAGCAACCGATACAGATTACATGGGTTCACGGTGATGCCATTCGGACTCACAAATTCACCATCAACATTTATGAGCCTGATGAACCGGGTGTTCGAGCCTTACCTCAACATCTTCGTCATCATGTTCATCGACGACATCCTCATCTATTCAAAGTTGGAGGAGGAGCATGCACGGCATCTGGCACTAACATTAGAGAAGCTTTGGGAGCATCGTCTGTATGCAAAGTTCAGCAAGTGCCAGTTTTGGCTGAAGGAGGTGGCCTTCCTAGGTCATATTATCAGTGGAGCTGGCCTAGCAGTGTATCCAGCTAAGATCCAGGCAGTGTGGGATTGGACGCCGTTGAAGATGGCCACCGACGTGAGGAGTTTCTTGGGACTTGTCGTCTATTACCGGAAGTTCGTGCAGGGTTTTTCACATATAGCCCTCCCGCTCACATCCCTGATGAAAAAGGATGTTGCTTTCACATGGACGCAGCGGTGAGAGGCAGCCTTCCAGGAGCTGAAGGGTCGGCTTACTTCGGCCCCCATCCTGTCCCTTCCATCGGGGAGGGAAGGATTTCAGGTGTACACAGATGCGTCATATCAGGGGATGGGTGTCGTTCTGATGCAGAACAGGCACATGATAGCATACGCCTCCCGCCAGTTGAAGAATCACGAACGGAATTACCCGGTGCATGACATAGAGATAAGAGCAGTTGTGTTCTCTCTCAAGATCTAGCGACACTATCTCTATGGTGTCCACTACGACATATTCTCAGATCACAAGAATTTGAAGTACGTAGATACGCAAAAGGAGTTGAACATCCGGCAAAGGAGATGGGTGGAGTTCTTATCAGATTATCAGTACACGATGCATTACCACCCAGGGAAGGCGAATGTAGTAGCAGATGCTCTGAGCAGGAGAGCTACCATGTCAGGAGCGGAGCCCAAGTTGATGGACATGGAGCTAGTACGGATGTTCGAGGACATGCTGATCTCTTTAGTATCCGAGGACGATCCGGAGATATACGAGGAGTATTTAGCGGCGATGAGTACCACTTACGACATTCGAGACCGCATCAGGGATGGGCAGAGGCAGGATGCCTAGCTAGAGCTAATTTTCAGAGCCTTGGAGGCAGGCTCAACCGGATACTATTCGATGAAGGATGTCCTGTTGAGTTTTAAAGGCCGAGTGTATATACCGGCAGTGAGCCAGATTCGGGAGGACATTATGACAGAGGCTCATTGCAATAGAAATTCTGTGCACCCGGGTATCTCCAAGATGACAGCGGATCTGAAGAGGACTATGTACTGGCCGGGTATGAAGAAGGACATCACCTGTTTTGTGACCCACTGCGAGTCTTGCCAACTCGTGAAGGCGGAGTGTCGGAACCCAGCTGGGTTATTGCAGCCGCTCCCGATACCAGAGTGGAAGTTCGACGACATCGCTATGGACTATATACACGGTCTTCCCCGATCTTGTGCGGGAAATGACTCGATTTAGGTGATCGTCAACAGATTGACGAAGTTGGCCAGGTTCATTCCAGTCAAGAAGGATGATCCAGTCGGTGTGTTGGTACGGAGGTTCGTAGAGCAGTTTGTTCGATATTATGGCGTGCCGAGGACGATCGTGTCGGATCGAGATGGACGATTTACGTCGAGGGAGTGGAGAGCAGTGCAGGTCTACCTAGGCACCCGGTTGACTTTCATTACTGCTTTCCACCCCCAGACAGACGGACAAACGGAGCGTACCAACCAGATCCTAAAGGATCTTCTACACCTTTGCATTCTGGATCGCGGGGAGCCATGGGAGAGATTGTTGTTATTAGTCGAGTTCTTATACAACAACAGTCACTAGGCTAGTATAGGCAGGGCACCCTACAAGGCATTATACGATGAAGGCGCAGGACTTCGTTGTCTTGGATTCAGGATGAGGATCCCAAGGCAGTCGGCTCAGAGTTTGTGGAAAACAATGAGGCTCATGTGCGACTTATTCGAGACAGGATGTTGGAGGCCAAGGGCAGGCATGCCAAGTACTATGATGCACGACATCGTAAGGTAGAGTTCAAGGTGGGAGATCAAGTTTTCTTGAAAATACGTCTGATGTATGGAGTCTCACGGGTTCGCGGGCGAAAGAAGCACTGTCCGAGATATATGGGGCCTTACATGATCCTGGAGCGGATCGGTCCCTTGGCTTATAGACTTGAGCTACCGGCGGAGTTAGAGGGACTGCATGACGTTTTCCACGTCTCCTCGCTTAGGAGGGATCCACTATGGCCAGAGCAGCATATATCTACCGCATAAGGGCCGGTAGCTACTGATCGATCGGTTCGCCTGGAGCCGGTTCAGATAGACGGCACAGAGTTGCGAGTCTTGCGGCACAAGAAGGTCCCGCTAGTCAAGGTCCTATGGAGAAACCATGGACAAGAGGAGAACACCTGGGAACCACTGGACCTGATGCAGCAAAAGTACCCGGAGCTCTTTACGATAGGTATAATTTAATTTTTCTGGGATGTTACATTTTCTTACTTGTAGTAAAAACCCCACGGGCTTAACGTGAATTTCAAGGACAAAATTTTTATTTTTATGTATTGGGATTTGTAACATCCCCCAAACAAATAGACCCCCAAGTTGTTTTTGTCATGACTAGGTCATGACTAAACCATAGGAAGATCTCAAGACCATGTGAGTTTGGGTGAGAAAGGGAAAACCCAAGTGGTCTGCAAATAGTAGTTTTCAGATACCTAGCCTAGGTTTGGACTTTAGAGCCTCACCTTGAACCTTGACCCCACCATAGTATCCCTAACCCACTAGGGGCCTCCTTGGAGCACCAGGGACCCATTGGGGTCAACAAAAGGGGCCAAATTGACCAAAGTCAACCTTAACCCTAAATTAGTCAAACTAGCTCAATTAGGGCCAATTGGCCTCCACCATGCCAAATTGACCCTGCCCCTACCCTCATAGGGTCACTAGAGACCTAATGGATAAAAAGGCCCCATCATGGGACCTCTAAATTGGCCAGTTTACCCTCAGTCAACCCTAGCCCTAATTTTGGTCAAAGTGCCCTATAAAGGGGCAATTCACCCTCACCTTACCAAATTGACCCTACCTAGACCTTCCTAACCCTTAAGGGAGTCCAAGGGGTCCCTATCCATCCATTGTGGTCAACCCAAGTGGTCAATTTGACCAAAGTCAACCTTAGCCTAAGTTTAGGTCAAAATGACCTACTTTACCGAAATTGAGCCCAATCCACTTGAGCTTGACCCAACTGATGTGGTCCACCAACTCATGTGTACGGAATAATGCTGAGTTGGCCATCCAATTTGAAGAGAATCGGCCAGGAGAGAGAGAGCCCAATATGGAAGAGAGAGAAAGAGAGGGGAGTTATTAGGGAGGAAGAAGAAACCCCCAATCTAAGCAATTGATGGCTCATTTCATCTCCCCTTGGGGAGAGGAGTAGTTTCCAGCTTCTCCCCAGCCTAATTGACTGCCAATTCACCCCCCCCCCCCCCAAGTATAACCGAAATCTCCATTCATGGCCATTTATGCAAATTCGAGTAACTCCTCCCCTATAGCCTCAATTGACCCCTTTAACATCTTTAGAGGTCGGAAAGGAGTGAAACCCCACTCTTCCCCCGCAAAATCCCCTCACTCCGGCCACCTCCGGCCGGCCAACCACCTCTAATCGCCGGCCACCACCTCCATGAAGGTGGTGGTGGCATTGGTCGGTCGGGGCTGCGCTCAGGTGGCCGGGAAAGTGAGGAGAAAGAAGGCCCAGAACGGTTAAATCTCAGCCCTTGGCTGAAAGTAGAAGATGACCAGGGATCGTCTGATGCGCGCCAAGATCTGTGCAAGATCATTTGAATATGCTATATTATTATGTACATTTATGTCACACAATTTGTAGTACCTTCTTTTAATTATTAAAAATACTAGACCACCTCTGATGAGAAGGTGCCCAACATAAACTTTGTAGCCCTTGGTGTATAGATCAAGTGAAAATTTGATTCAGCCCACTTGGGCATTCTAGCTCCCTGTAGAGCCATTTTGGTGGGACTGGTCACTAGGGAAGGGCAGCCACCATTCCTTGTATAACTTTTGATTGGGTCATGGGATTGACTTGAAAATTGAAACCTAGGCTATTTATATCAACCCCCTCATCATATCAAAAGATGGGAATTTTAGGAGAACAATTTTTCTATGGTTTTTGTAATAATTTAATAATTCATATATTATTTAAATTTAGGTTCTAATGACCTCAAATCCCCTCTTATGTTTGGTGGGTGCCTCTTAGGGTTATTATATGACATTGATAAAACATTCAGCCCAATAGGGACTGATTTAGTTGGGTAATTGGTTAACCCAAGTTGGGTCAAACTAGGTCAAAATTAGGGTATGGTGTTTATTTTGGGGTATGGTGGTCAAAACTCATCAACATGAGTTGAAACCTTAGACCCTGGTTTAGGATCTCCTAAAACACCTCCATGAATGACTTGGGGTGGTGTGGAAGCGGATATGCCCTAGGACCCTAGCTTTATCCCTAGGGGTGGACATAGAATCTTGTGAAGGTCATCTAGTCAAAAGTCCTAGAATGGTCAGGGACTTGGCAAAAATGTTCATGGGGTGTAATTATGCCCTAGGGAATTTTGAGAGAATTTTATTAGTGTTTATTTCCTTTAAATTAGGTTATAACCCCTTTAGGGCTTTTCATTATTAGAGAGACTTACTTATTCAAATGGCCTTGGATGGTGATGAAACCTTGGTAGTGCCTTTATGTTCATATGATGGACCTCTTGCAATTTTTGTGTAATTAAGTAGATGATTTAACCAGCACTTCATTCACAAGGCACTTATTTTACCTTAATCTTAAGAAATATAATTAAGGGACCAAAACTCTCTGGAAAAATGTGCAACTTGGTGATAGGACATTTCAGAGCACAGGGAAGCTCTGTAAATGTTTATTTAATTTTTGGATATCTTTATCTGTAGGCTACTTCACAACTTGCTCATATTAGGATTTATTTGGAATATTTATTTAGGTGAGAAAATGATTTCCATAAATTGTGAAACTCAGTCAGCAATCCTTTATGAACATATTGGAGATCTAGTATTTCTTTCATAATTTTTGGAATTATTTAACAGTAGGTTCCTTAACAAATTTTCCCTAGACAGAGTTTCTTTGGAATATTCATTTCTGTAATTAATTTCTGTAATTCATTTCTTTGGTTTAGGGTTTAGGGTCTCGTAATTTTCCCATAATTTTTGGACAAGTATTTTTGGTGGTCCCTTCTTTAATTTCTAATTATGGATAAATATTCAATATTATAATTAGAGGACAATTTCTGATTATAAAATTGTGACACTCTGTATTTACTGTTATTTTGGCATGATAGATTTATCTTAATTTTATGAGAGTCATATCATAAGAATACCTTACACTTCATGTTCATATTCATATTTGGCAAATATTGGATAAATTTAAATAAATGCTAAAATGTTGAGGAAGTTTTTTGGATTTAATCTTATAATGCCATGATAGTCCTCCATTAAAAATCATGTGTCATGTGGATGAATATTTGGAGTACTTCTACATATTAGCTTCATATAGTTAGTTTGGTCTGCGTATAGTAAAAATGGGAAACATGGGTATTTAGGGGCCTACCAGGTGGAAGTGGCATGTAGTTGGTGTACATGATCAGGATGAAGAGGATGAGGTCATCAAAAGGAGTTTATGGGATAAGAGTGCTAGGTGAGCTAAGGGTAAGGTCGTGCTTGGGATTGACGAAAGATCGTCTATCACCTAGCGTGTCATAAACCACCTAGGGTTAATACAAGTGAAATGGTAAGAGGCTTAGGCATATGGGTAGATACCCATAACAATAAATGCCTTGATAAAGGGAGCTTTGGGGTGTCATCCCAGTATAGTTCCTAGTACTGTAGCGAGCCCCTTACAGGGTAACCCTCGGGAAGTCCAAGGTTATCCATAACTGTAGGGTTAAGTCTTTATACAAGATTAACTAAGTAATTTCCTCACTCACACTCCATTGGCATGGGTGCTTTAGTCGGTTGGGACTTACGAGCGGTAGGCTCGGTGGTTGTAGCAATAGACTTATTAGTCTGGTGAGTTGTGACTCCACCATGTTTGTTGTGCCGGACGGGTTAGCCCGGGGAGCTTATGGCTCGGAGATAGATGTAAACATGTTTGCATGTGCATAAGGTGTTGGGTCCTTAGTGTTGATGGTCGTTGCACTGACATTAACACTTGGGCTCGGTAAGTGAGGATAACCCTTTACCAAGACAAGTCTGGTGGTCTAACCAGCAAGAGTACGCAGGGACTCCGTTGTTGTGTTCTTAGCATTTTGGCGTACGATAGGTCTAGGTTAGGTAGTGCAAATACCAACCTAGAGGTGGGCGAGGACCAACCCACCGCTTCCGTTTTCCACTACGGGAGTATCCTGGGAGTTGTGCTAGCTCCAAAAAGGGGGAACTAAAGGTCTATGCGCATAGAGTCTTAATGTGTGAGTTGCACGTGTGTGAACATAACATTTAACTGCATACCTTGCATGTCATAGCATCAACATTGCAATTCAACCCCTACCCCTATCGTATAAGTTTTTTATGGGACTTCTTATACGATAGGCCTTGCTAAACGACCCCTTGGTCTATAGGTTTGTGTGGGAATTCCTATAAATCAACGGTTACTTTTCCTTTCTTACCTTTATATGTTTGATCTACTTGTTTACTTTACCTATTCTTACTCTACTTTACTTACTGCTTCAGTTATGATATATATAGCTTAGTGATAGACATTCCCTGTAGATTCTACCCCCGTCACATGTTATTGTTTACACCCTTTGATTGTCCTCTGCTTCATTCCTTCCGCTCGAACATTCCCAACGTCACCCCACTCGCTAGTGGCTGCGAGTGGCCTGAGTAAAACCTTTCTTCCTCACCTCCAGCCATGGAGTTCAGCTAGAGATTTTCTTGTGTAGGCTACGGTCCACGCTCAGCGCACCAAAAATGTTGAAGCCATCAACCGGTCTCTTGAGTTCGGACCCACATGGGGTTTATCCTACACCTACTTCTCCCTCACATGCACTCTTGACTGTGGATGAAGAAAAATGTATAGAACCAAAGCTGTAGCGAGGAGGTCCCGCCACACACCCGGAAGAACTTAGAGAGTTTTTCCTCCCAAACCAATGCTCAACTATGCACCATGGAGGGCAATACGAGCCAACCAAAACTAACTAGGAGGAGAGAGCCAAAGAAGATCTATTGTCCTCCAAGGTGTTGTTAAGGGTCTATTTATAGTTTTTCTAATCTGACCTGCAAATAGCATAAATGCGCATTTTTGTGTTACTAATCGCACCCCAAATTGATCTGCTACCAACCTAACTCTGTTGTTCTGAAGGGCTATTGGCAGCCCACAAAGGGCATCTAGGTAATTTCCTCACTAACGACTTCTGGGCGAGTGGTCTGTGAAGGCACCACTCGCCAGACTTCTCGCACACTGGACTCTCTGGGTTCCGCAGGGCGAGTGATCCGCAGGGGCCCCACTCGCCAGATGCTTAGCTGGGCGAGTGAGGTATCGCACTCACTTGCCTGACCTCCCGCGCATTCGCACTCCTAAGTGAGTGAGTGTTGGAACCTTAGTTTTGATTTGAGTTAGGATCCACCTTTAGCATCTAAGTATATATCATAATATATATTATAACTTAGATTAATTATCATTAAGAAAGAAGGCTACAAATAGACATATAAATAATAGGCTGAAATATAAGAGAAGAAATGTATTTCATATATTAGCTGCATTCGACGAACGTCGAACGACGCTCAGCATTCGTCGGACGATGCCCGACGAACAGATTATTCTATAGCAGCGCTCGACAAATTACAGCAGGGAAGCAGCGGTCGACATATTCCAGCCAGTGCTCGACAGATTCCCAGCAGCGCTCGACGAAAGTCCTCTGCAGTTAATCAATGCTCAGAATGTCATTTGGCGAGCTCAGCCCGACGAATGACGAGCTGAGGTCGACGAATTTCTGCAGCATTTATTTTATATATATTTGCTCGACTAAATATTATATTTCTTATTCTAATATGCTGTCAGACTTTATTAAAGCAATATTTTATTTATCCTATTTATATATTGCTATATATATATTGTTGATCTGACCATACAGCCGTTGCAGCATTAATGAATATAGCCGTTGCAGCAAGCTAAAGAAAGAAATTGTTCAACTCGAGGATCTGCTAAATAAAAGAGATATTATATTCTTTCCTCTTATGTCGGCAAGAATTCAAATCACACAAATTACATATATATAATATATTGATGTACTGATTTCAAATGGACAGAATATATTACATCTTGCTGTACAGGAAAAAGAAAGAAGAAGAAAATCAGAGAAGCAAAAAGAAGAACAGATCCAGATTATATTATCTTCTTTTTGCTAACATATTTCCTGCAGATCTTCTACAACCTGAGAAACCAAATCAACATCATTTGCTCAGGAAGAAGAAGAAGAGTATCACAATCTAGAGGAGAAGCTCCATCCATAAGCTGTCATCAAACTACATCAGACAGGGGGAGCTTTCTTCAACATATTCATCAAGTGTCTTCTTAGAAAAAGAAGAACAACAACTGTTTTTGTTTTCCTTTATTTCTTCCACCTTGTAAAGGGTTAAAACTCCCTTCAAAAGTTTAATCCCGGTGACAGGCCACCTTAGCAAAAACCTGCAGCTTTGTTTATTAGCACCTTATCAAAAGCTTATAGGTGAATTGGGCACCTGATCAAAACTCTCATTGGTGTGTGGACACCTTATCGAAATCACCTTGGTGTGAGGGTACCTTATCAACAACCTCCTAGTGGATTCCTACCAGTGGGTAGAAGAGTAGATGTACCCAGTTGAGGGGAACTACTATATTTCCTTATGTCATCTGGATGTGCTTGTTTGTTTTGTTTTATTTTCTTATTTGTGCTGTGTTATTTATATGCTTACTCACTGTTTGTGTTTATTACTCAATCAGCAAACATCATATATTTATATATATCATTTATTTTAAAACAAAGTTAAACAAGAGTTTTAATAATAAGAATAAGAACTAAACTCCCCTTTCAATTTGTATCAAAGCAGGTTGATTTTATCAATCACCCTCATCAGAGGATATCAATTGTCCCTTTCAATTAGTATCAGAGGAGGCTGATTTTATTTTATTTTTCAATTTCTTGCACCTGATACTCAATTGAACCCCTTTCAATTGGTATCAGAGATAGGTTGATTTTTCACACAGGCTAACACCTGAAATCACAAAGATCACTTAGTTCTTATTTTGTTTTGTTGTAAAAAGGTTTTTCAAAAATTTGATGGCACTATCAGATTTCCCTTTTTTAGATCCACATTTATGTAATTTGGATAGATTTAATTTATGGCATGTTAGGATTAAACTATATATGAATGCCATAGATGAAAGTATTTACAAATCTGTTTTGACAGGAACTTCATCTTCAATCTCTTCATCTGATGATCAAGAAATGCTAAAAAGTGCTGATGCCATAGCTATGAAAATATTGGCTAAATCAATGTTTGATGACATTCTTCTTAAAGTGGCTGATTGCACTTCAGCAAAGGGCATCTGGAACTCCCTCTCAAGGATGGTAAATGAACCATCTTTTTCCTCTTCCACTAACATCATTTTTGCAGAACCTTCATTCAGTCTAACTGAAGAAGAAGAAAAAGAAGAACCACAAGCCAAAAACTTCTGTTTAATGGCAATATATGGTTCAGATTACAAATCAGATGCTGAATCTGAGGAAGAAAAGGTAAAAGAGGTAACATCATTTCCTAGTTTTACCTCTGATTTTACATCTGTTTTCAACTCACCATCTACAGATTTGATAAATTCTGAATCAGAATCAAAAAAAGTAATTATATCAGATTTTGAGTTAATATATACAAATATGATAAAATCTGACAAAAAAATAAAAGAGTTAAAAACAACTTCTGAACACACAAGATTTAAAATAGATTTGAAAACATCAGATAAGAAAATTTTTTCTTTGAAAAATAAATTTGAACAACCTGTTAAGAAGAAAAGTATTTATGTTCAACAAAATCAGAATAAATTTTCAAATTTGTATTTCAATGAAATAAAAAGACCAACATATCTAATTATAAAACATTTGCTTTTAACTATTTTAAAACATGTATAATTAAATTAAACAGCAATTATATGATTCTGTTAAATTTTTCTATTTTAAAAGCAATGTCAGATAACTTCACTCTCTTACAAATTTTTTTCTCCAAAATCAGTTTGAGCATTCTACTCAAGTAGCATAGATCAGAAATGATCAGAGCTCTGAGTGTGAGTCTCTTCTGATTAAGGGGATTCTATAGAAAGAAGCTATCAGACTTTGTCTTTTTGATTTTCAAATTCTTAGAATCTATAACAGCTAGCAATTCATTTCATTTAAATTCCTATTTTAATCAAGATTTAGGAAATCAGAAATTGCTCAGTTATAAAAGATATTTAAAAATAATCTCTGTCCCTTAAGCAGCTCAAGACTTTTTATGCTTAGGAATCCTAAACCAAATAGGGGGAGATTGTTAGAACGTAGTCTTAATTTGGATTAGGATCCCAACTCAAATAGGGGGAGATTGTTGGAACCTTAGTTTTGATTTGAGTTAGGATCCACCTTTAGTATCTAAGTATATATCATAATATATATTTGTTGGGAATTGTGTCCACAATCACCTTGATTTGAAGATGTCCCCTAGTAAACTAAAATGAATTGTATTTGTATTTGATGACTTTTGTTTAGATGTGTTATGACAGGCCTTAATGCTAAGTGCTCACCAAAGTCAGGTTGCAATGGATCACCAAACACAGTTCTAAACAATGTAATCCCTCATTGAATAGAACAAAGTGTTGGTCCATGTGTAATCTCTCTTTTGGGTTGCACTTCATATACTCATAACTGAAGGTTTTCAAGGTTGAGGAGTGGAGCAGGTTTTCAGAAGAAAAGAGAAATTTATGCTGAGTCAATTCGTCGAGATGACTCGGGTCACTCCGATGAATCCCGACGAATCCAGACAGAAGAAATTTCTGAAGCCAAGTCCATTCGTCGAGATGACTCGGGTCATTCCGACGAATCCCGACGAATGCTGACAGAGGTCATTTTGGCTGAGTTGTGAAGAAATTTCTGAAGCCAAGTCCATTCGTCGAGATGACTCGGGTCATTCCGACGAATCCCGACGAATGCTGACAGAGGTCATTTTGGCTGGGTTGTGAAGAAAATTCTGCAGATAAGTCAATTCGTCGTATGTTCTCGAGTACTTCCGACGAATCCCGACGAATGGTGACAGACAGTATTTTTCACGGGTTGTTTCAATCTTTCCCTGTGGCCAAGTCAATTCGTCGGATGTTCACGTGAAGTCCCGACGAATGACGGACAGACGGATTTCAAATCTTTGTTTCGTTTTCAAAAATTCGAGTTAGCCACCATGATCAGTACACGTGTCGCCTCTCCCTTCTTTGTTGCACTAGCCGTTGAAGTCCTCTCTATAAATAAATCCTTATTTTAGGGCAAGGGGTTACACAGATAATAATTCTTTTTCTCAATCTAAACATCTCTCTTCAGCCGACAGTTCAGAAAAAGCTAAAAGTCGATCTCCTTTCCCTTTTGCTGAACAAGATTTCTGAGACCTAACTTTTGCTGCTCAAGATCCTTTCTCTCTTGTTGTTAGAGATTTCTCAGAAGAAGGCCTTTGATATTATTGTTGCTCTCCTTATTGAAGATTCTTTCAAGTAAGTCAAAGGGCCTATTCAGATCTGGTTAGCCAAGTCTTCTCTCTTCCACTTCTTTCAAGTGTCAAGCTTTCTTTCAAGGTTAAGAAGAAGACTCAGTTTTCAAGATCTGAAGTTAATCTCTTTAGAGGTTAAGAAGAAGTATTGTGTTCCCTTATCTTTTCTTTTGTAGGAGTTTTCACTCCGAGATTACTTGTAGGAGTTGTTATACTCCGAGTTGTAGGAGTTGTTTACTCCGAGTTGTAGGAGTGGTATACTCCGAGTTGTAGGAGTTTTGACTCCGAGGTGTAAGATTAGTTATAATCTGAGTTTGGTGAAGTAGCCGAGTCTAGCCTCGTAGTGCTAGATAGGCGAGGCGGGAAAGAGGACTACCCACA
Organism: Dactylorhiza incarnata; assembly: GCA_033032865.1. Taxonomy (NCBI): domain Eukaryota; kingdom Viridiplantae; phylum Streptophyta; class Magnoliopsida; order Asparagales; family Orchidaceae; genus Dactylorhiza; species Dactylorhiza incarnata. The sequence goes on along the minus strand of JAWHQI010000075.1, from coordinate 9,134,402 downwards.
TCGGGGAACCTCTATAAAATCCTTGTGTCTGTGTTGTGGTTGTTTGTTTGCTTTTCTGTGTTAAATTTTTAATTCCGCATATTGACATAGAATCCACCTATTCACCCCCCTCTAGGTGATTTAGGCCGTAACTAGATACTTTCAATTGGTATCAGAGGGAGGTTGTTCGCTATAAGGCTAACACCTTGAACAAGACTCCTCATCTAGTTGCTAAAGCAAATATGTCTGGAATGGATAAGGCCAAGGATTCCGTCAAGTTGCCAGTCTGCACCAAAGAGAACTTTCCTATGTGGAAGGAAAGAGTAAGATTCTACATGGAAGCTGCCGACCCAAGAATCTTTCAGATCGTGGAAGAAGGTCCCCATATTCCGATGAAACCATCTTCAATAAACTCCACCATCATGATCCCGAAGAAGATGTTGGAACTGAACAAAGATGAGATCGCTCTAGTGGCCCTAGACAAGAAAGCTAAGAATATCATTGCAGGTGCAGTTGATGATTCAATGCTGCAAAATCTACTTCACTGCAAATCTGCTAAAGAAATGTGGGATTCACTAGTCGTTCTGATGGAAGGGACCGAAGAAGTAAGGGATGACCGAAGATCGTTGCTGAACCAGGAATACGAAGCATTCAAGCAAGATCCAAGAGACTCCATTTCGGACACCTACGAGAAGTTCTTCAAGATCGTAAATGGTCTTAGGAACTATGATAGAGAATTCACAACTGGCGAACTAATTGACAAATTTCTGAGATCCCTGACGAAAGAATTGGCTCGGAACCACGGAGCCACAAATGTTGTTTGGTAAGCTCCTGTCCCATGAGTTGAAGCTAAATTCCGCAAAGCTGAAGAAGAGGGGGTCAGAGCCTCTGGAAGGGAGAAGTCCTTTGCCCTAAAAGCTGAAAGCTCAAGAAAGAGCAAGGCTCTCCCACCTGTCAGGAGACCATCTTCTGATGAGGATGTGTCTGATGCCAGCCCCTCAGGTTCAGAGATGTCTGATGGAGAATTTTCTCTTCTCTCCAAACAATTCAAAAGACTTCTGAATAAAAGAAAGCAGAATAGAGGGCAATCCACTGCATTTGATCACAGAAGATCAAGACGTGATGGTGATCATCACAAGAAGGACTACTATAATGACAGGTATAAATCTAAACCAAACAAATTTGATTCTACTGACATTATTTGTTATTGCTGTAATAAGCCAGGACACGTAATAGCCGAGTGTCCATACAAAAAGAAAGAAGGATCAAAGAAGGAAGAAAAGAGATCCTTTAAAGGAAAGAAGAAAGAAAAGAGCCTCCTCGCCAAAAAGGAAAAGACTCTGAGCGACAGTGACTCTGATGCGTCAAGCTCAGATGAAGAAGCCTAATTTGGACTAATGGCACATCTAGACGAAGAAATAGGCGACTCCTCTTATAAGGGGAAGGTAAACTCTCATACTCCTCTGTCTGCTTCTGAAGATGAGACTGCATCCGTAGCAGATGAAGGCTACTCCTCAGAGGAGGACTCTAAGTTAATAACTCAGTATGAAGCCCTTGTGAAAGGATTTGACAAGTGCCGCAAGGTCGTCAAATCCAAGTCAAAAGAAATTGAATCTCTCAAGACAGTGGAATTAGCTTTGAGGGAGGAAGTTGAACAATTAACTCCACTCAAAGATGAAATCCAACTCTTGAAAGACGAACTGAAAAACTCCACTGAGTTGTTGAATTTAAAGGAGAAAACTATAAATGAACTAGAAGATAAGTTGAAGGCAGAAAGGAAGCTCGTGGAAAGATTCTCGAAACCTAAGACTATTCTTCCATTCATTGATAGGTTCTCTGCTCCTGCGAAGGGTAGTGGAATTGGTCATAAGGCTGAAAGTAGTAAGGCTGCTGAGAAGAGAGCTGTGAAAGGCAAGGGAACTGCTAATCAAAGTCAACCTTCATTCAGGAAGGTCATTTTTCCATCAAACCCGTTTGACTTTGATTCATCCTACGGTCACTTTGCTAGGCCAACACATGTTGAACCTAGTAATAGATATCAAGGATGGAGCTTTCCCCGAAACTTTGACAACTCTCCATTCAAAGCTCCTCATGAAGAAATAATCCTCAAAGATCATGGTCCATTTGTTCACGGATTAGCTCACAAGAAAGCACCAAAAATTAAAACGATTGCACCCAAATCTGTTGAGAAGAAGTTGGAGCCATGTGTGTGCTGTCACCATGAGGCCCCCACTTCTAAGAAAACTTCCACTAAGAAAGTCACTCCTATTGCACCTCCCGTTCAAAAGGCAAAACAGGAGACAAAAAGAAGGTACAATCGATTCGATTGTTGGTGTTGTGGCAAGGTTGGTCACTTTGCCATAGATTGTTGGTTTAATCCGAGAAATGTCACGACTCCACGGATTAACAATGCAAGAATGACCCCTCGCAATGTTAACATTCCAAGTGGTGGTCATCTAACAAGAAGCCAAGGACCCAAATCGGTTTGGGTTCCTAAGGGCAATTGATTATTGATTGCAGGAATGTCCAAAGGCCAACTCAAATCCAATATGGTACTTGGACAGTGGATGTTCACGGCACATGACCGGAACAAGAAGCCTACTACAAGAGTATACCCCTGTGAAAGATGGCCCAAAAGTTATTTTTGGCGGATCTGATCGGGGAATCACAAAAGGCTACGGTATGATCACAAATGGTATAGTCTCTTTCACAGACGTGGCTTATGTTAAAGGATTACAACATAATCTCATTAGCATAAGTCAAATTTGTGACAAAGGCTATATGGTAGAATTCTACAAGGACAAGTGCTTGATAAAGTCGTCTGATACGTCAGAAACTATTTTAACAGGCACTCGGAGTAGAAATATTTTTTGTTTAAATTTTCTATGTTTAGATACTTCTACACCAGTGTGCTTCTTGGCAAAAGATAGTGCATCTCTCTGTGACCAATGGCACAAGAGACTAGCACATATTAATTTCAAAACCATAAATATGTTATTTTCCCACAACTTAGTTCGTGATGCTCCTAATGTTAAGTGCATTAAAGAGAGACCTTGTCACGCATGCCAAATGGGCAAGCAGACGAGGGCTAGCTTTAAGAGCATTATTGGCAAAGAGTCTACCAGATGTTTATATCTACTTCATATGGACTTATTTGGTCCCATGCCAATTCGGAGTTTAGGGGGTAAGTCTTATACGCTGGTCATTGTCGATGATTACTCACGTTTTGCTTGGGTATTCTTTCTGAAACACAAGTCAGACACCTATGATTCTTTCACCTCATTCGTTAGGCAAATTCAGAATGAATTAGAATGCTCTGTGGTCAAAATCAGAAGTGACCATGGTACAGAATTCAAGTCTGGGGCCATGACTGAATTTTGTGAAAGTCAGGGTATCTTTCATGAGTTTTCCTCTCCCCGTACTCCACAGCAAAATGGTGTTGCCGAGAGAAAGAATAGAACACTCATAGAGGCTTGCAGGACAATGTTGAGTGATTCTTTACTACCGGAGTACTTCTGGGCTGAAGGTATTAACACTGCTTGCCACGTGCAAAACAGAGCACTAATCAACAAAAATCATCATAAGACTCCCTATGAACTTCTGAAATGCAAGAAACCAACTCTGTCTTATTTTAGAATCTTTGGCAATAAATGCTTCGTGCTTAACAATGGAAAGTATTATAAAACTAAGTTTAGTGAAAAATGTTTTGAAGGTATTTTTGTAGGTTATAGTAGCCATAGTAAGGCATATAGGATTTTCAACAAGAAAACCCTGGTTGTGGAAGAAACTTATAATGTTATATTTGATGAGACGAGTATGCTTCAAAGCAGCTCTTCTAGTGTCTTTGTTGAAGATGCAGATGCAAGGTTCAAAGAACTACACTTAGAAGAAGTTGTAAAAGAAGACGTTCCAAAATCTATTGAAGTAAATGCTCCTTCTACATGTGAGGATGATGACCCTCAGGAAGATGACGGTGTACCTGAAGTGCAGGAACCTCATGGTCATCTAAATGTTGGAATGATCAGACATTTGAGAGATCATCCAGCTGATCAAATCATCGGAGATCCTTCAAGCAGAGTTCTAACTAGAAGAGGTACAACTAACGAAGTTTTACATTTAAGTTTTCTTTCACAGATTGAGCCGAAGAAGTTTGAAGAAGCAAACACCGATCCCTCTTGGATCCTTGCTATGCAAGAGGAGCTCAACCAATTCAAGAGATGTAATGTTTGGAAGTTGGTACCTAGACCCAAAGGACAGAATGTGATTGGAACCAAATGGATTTACCGGAACAAGCTTGATGAAAAGGGCATCATCACCAAGAACAAAGCAAGACTGGTTGCTCAAGGATACAGGCAAGAAGAAGGGATTGACTTTGATCAGACCTTCGCACCAGTAGCAAGACTTGAAGCCATCCGATTATTTCTGGCTTATGCTGCATATAAGGGCTTTAAGGTTTTCCAGATGGATGTAAAGTCCGCCTTTCTAAATGGAGACCTTAAAGAGGAAGTTTATGTAGCTCAGCCTCCAGGTTTTGTAGATCCTAACCTTTCTGATCATGTATATTATTTACATAAAGCCTTGTATGGTCTCAAACAGGCACCTCGTGCCTGGTATGAGACATTGTCTAAGTTTCTCCTTGAGAACAAATTCACAAGAGGAACAATAGACAAGACATTGTTTCTTAGGGAAGTTAAAGACGAGATTTTGCTTGTGCAAATCTATGTCGACGATATTATTTTTGGCTCTACTGATGACAAACTTTGTAAAAAGTTCTCTAACTTGATGCAAGGTAAGTTTGAAATGAGCAGTATGGGAGAGCTGAAATATTTCTTAGGACTCCAGGTGCACCAATCTGAAGATGGAATCTTCATCTCTCAGACGAAGTTCACCAAAGAGCTTCTTAAGAAATTTGGAATGGAGAGTGCAACCTCAATGAGGACTCCAATGGGCTCAAGTATGTCTCTGGACAAGGATGAAAAGGGGAAACCCTTTGATGAAACCAAGTACAGAAGCATAATTGGGTCCTTGCTCTATCTCACTGCTACTAGGCCTGATATAATGTTCTCAACATGTGTTTGTGCCAGGTATCAGGTGAACTGTAAGGAATCTCATTATGCCGCTGCAAAGAGGATTTTGAGATACCTTAAGGCTACACCAAATCTCGGCTTATGGTACCCAAGAAGCAATGATTTTGAACTAATTGGTTTTTCAGACGCTGATTTTGCAGGTAGCAAAGATGATAGGAAGAGCACTTCGGGAACTTGCCAGTTCTTAGGAAAAAGGCTCGTTTCCTGGAGTAGCAAGAAGCAAAATTGTGTTGCAATATCGACTGCTGAATCGGAGTATATCTCAGCCGGCAGTTGCTGTGCACAACTTTTGTGGATAAAAAATCAGCTTGAGGACTATAATTTAAAGCTCTCTGAAATCCCCATGTTCTGTGACTCCTCAAGTGCTATTGCCATTGCAAACAATCCCGTCTCTCACAGCAGAACGAAGCATATTGAGCTTCGCTACCACTTCATCCGGGAACATGTTGAGAGTAAGGACATAAATTTGTTATATGTTAATACTGACAAACAGATTGCAGATATTTTTACGAAGCCTCTGGACGAAACCAAATTCAATTTCTTCAAAATGGAACTTGGAATGCTTAACAAGGACTCTTGAAGTTGAGACTGTTGAGATTTCACGAAATTGCAAGAGATTTCACGTGTTAACTCAGAAAATTTCATGAAGTTTCACGGATGTTCACGGGACAAATTTTTTTTTCCTACCAATTCATCTCCCGCGAAATCATCTACCTATTAAATACGATTTTATCGTCCTTCAGGTACGCTCCCTACTTAAATATATATATATATATATATAAATCAAAGAAAACATCATGATTTCACGAGAACCTCCGTGAAACCCTACCCGACCGTTCGTCTCCTCCTTTCGCTATTCCTCTGTTTCTCTTCCTCGGCGTCGACGACATCAATGGCGCCCAAAGCTTCAGGTGGTTTGCATTCTGGGGGAGAGTTGGTGAGAGGCGCCTTCCGCACAGCTTCAGATGAATTTCGAAATGTGATTATGATGCTCGATGTCGCCGGGCTCAGTTATATCCTAGAAGAGCCGGCAAAAATCCTAGAACAGGACATTCTGGAGTTCTATCGCAATGCCAAAATCTCAGGCCAAGGTAAGAAGATCAAAAGCTCTATTCGTTCTTGCAAAATCATTTTGAAGGCTAGTGGTATCAACCGATCATTGAGGATGCCTGAAGTTGAATCAGAAGAATTATCTGTTGAAGATATTTTCAGAGCCAGAAGATTCTGTGGCATTCTTGATCAAAGCTCAAAAATCAGAAGAAAGTTCATGAATGATGGAGGTAAGCTTCTGTGTGATATTATAGGAAAAGTATTATTATGCAAGGTAGGATCTCATGACTACCTCTCTGAAGAAGCTTTCAAAATTCACACCGCTATAATTTGTCGGAAGAATTTCAATTTTGGTGAATTAATCTTTGAGAAGATTAAAGAAAGTTTTCTTGCTCCAAATTTTGGAAGAATTCTCAGTCTACTTCTCCACAGTAACAATCTAGATTTTTTTAATCTTTGAAGAGGTCTCCCCATCCACCACACAAAGAAGATCAACTCAACCATTTTCTCAAAATGGGAAAGGGTAATTCCCAAGGGCTTGGTGAATGCTGGAGTTAGGGCTGCTGTAAGTGATGATGAGGCCCTTCTACCTGATGAGCATAGGTCTCCTGAAGCAGGGCATTCCTCCAGGGGGAGTGGACTTAGTCCAGCTCCTGCTCAGGGCAGAGATGCACATGTTGAGGGGGAGTTTCCAACCCCAAGAGACATTGGTGTAGGAAGTGGTGCTGCAGAAGATGTTCCTCCCAGTGATGCTGATCAAGCACCTCTTGATCCTGTTGATTCTGTTGCCCCTGCTGCTGATCTTGTCCTGGAGGGCCCAGAGGATGTTGCTGATTTTGTTGAAGCTCCTCAGCTGGAAGGTTCAAGGAGATCACCTGCCATAGTTGATTCTCATTCTGAAGATCATGAAATCTTGCCAGACTCTCCTCATGAGCAATCTGAATCTGGGGAGCAGGGGAGCCTTGGTGCCATGCTGAGGTTGGCTAAGGAGATGTCCCTTTTTGAGGGGGAGAAAGACCAGGAAGATATCTTCATGGCTGAATCTGTTCCTCCTGAGGTCTTTCCTTCTGTGCTGCTTTTGCCTCCTCCAGAAGTTTTTGTGGCTAGGAGCACTTCTCCAAGAGCAACTGTGCTTGACAACATAGCACAGTCCTCAAGTTTTGTAGCTGATAGTTTTTCTCCTGAAGAGGTTGAGACTGGGGTTATCTCTCACTCTTCTTTGCTGAAGTCCATAGCAGGGCTGCTAAAGGGTCAGACTGATCACTTTGATCACTCTATCAAGCAAGTCTATAAGAAGATTGACTCTGTTGATAGTTCTCTAAAGCAGGAATTGGCTGAGATCAAGCATGACATGGGAAGATTCAAGACTGATCAAGAAGCCTGGATGCTATCTGCAGGGAAAGCTTTGGATCATACAAATAAAGCTATTGGGCATGCTCTCAAGAATCTGCATCAGGTTAGTGAAGATGTTCTACATTTGACTTCTGCTCTCTCTACTCTTAGCTCTGCTCATGATCAAGGAATCTCTTACTTGGATGATCAAGTTGAAAATCAACTGAAGAGATTATATACCCTCCTGCATGAAGATGTCATAAAGGGGGAGGAGAGTGTGGTATCCAAGTTAGAAGAAAGTGCAAGCAAAATGGATGAGTTGAATGAAAGTGTAGCTTTTCAAATGCAAGATCTCAAGGAAAACATCTTACAAAATGTTAAGGATGTGAACTGGTATACTTATGAAGGCCAAAGCTGGCTGTTCAAGCAAGTGGCTGAAATGCTTGGGTTTACTGTTGTGGATAAAGGATCAGATCTTCCCTCATCTAGTGCTCCAGGACCCAGGGCTCCTAGTTTCTCTCCAAATCTTGTTGAGGATCCTGTTTCTGTTGATGAAGTCATCCCTGCTTCAACTTATCAAGAATTTTGGGATGATCCTTTCCCTGTTCAAGATCCTGACAGCTCTCTTTTTGCTGATCCCTCTGAGAAGTCCTTAAAAAGGAAGCTTTTTGCTGATAAGCCATCTGCTAAGAGGTCTAATCCACTTAAGAAGATCAGAGATTTTTATGATAAGCCTCCTCCTAGAAACTTCCAAGAATGTTGGAGCCCCATCTCCAAAAGTATTGTTCTCTCTGCTTTTGATAAATTCAGCAATCAAAATGAAAAAGTCAGTGACCATTATAGTTCAGAAGAATGGAGCAAGTTTGAGAAGAGGACAAATGAAAGAAGGATTCACTTCAAGAATGGTGGATCTAAAGAGTCTGCTCCTGACAAATATTGGCCTAAGCCAAAGGCATTCTTTGAGAGAATGGATTCAGAACTGAAGAAGAAGGCTGAGGCAGTGGGAAGAATGGCTGCAAAGAAGAAAGGCAAAGGTCATGAATAAGCTGTGCTTATCTGGATTCATGATGTTTTCTTTGCTTATATATATACACATTTCTTTTGTGATTAAGTTAAAACATTCAGTCCTATTCCGTTTTTCCTTATATATTACTGCCTGGGTTGTGCTTTCTTATTTAGTATTCTTTCTGTGCAATTCAAGTTAGTGTCTAGGGTTATGACATCTTCAAATAGGGGGAGATTGTTGGGAATTGTGTCCACAATCACCTTGATTTGAAGATGTCCCCTAGTAAACTAAAATGAATTGTATTTGTATTTGATGACTTTTGTTTATATGTGTTATGACAGGCCTTAATGCTAAGTGCTCACCAAAGTCAGGTTGCAATGGATCACCAAACACAGTTCTAAACAATGTAATCCCTCATTGAATAGAACAAAGTGTTGGTCCATGTGTAATCTCTCTTTTGGGGTGCACTTCATATACTCATAACTGAAGGTTTTCAAGGTTGAGGAGTGGAGCAGGTTTTCAGAAGAAAAGAGAAATTTATGCTGAGTCAATTCGTCGAGATGACTCGGGTCACTCCGACGAATCCCGACGAATCCAGACAGAAGAAATTTCTGAAGCCAAGTCCATTCGTCGAGATGACTCGGGTCATTCCGACGAATCCCGACGAATGCTGACAGAGGTCATTTTGGCTGAGTTGTGAAGAAATTTCTGAAGCCAAGTCCATTCGTCGAGATGACTCGGGTCATTCCGACGAATCCCGACGAATGCTGACAGAGGTCATTTTGGCTGGGTTGTGAAGAAAATTCTGCAGATAAGTCAATTCGTCGTATGTTCTCGAGTACTTCCGACGAATCCCGACGAATGGTGACAGACAGTATTTTTCACGGGTTGTTCAGTCTTTCCCTGTGGCCAAGTCAATTCGTCGGATGTTCACGTGAAGTCCCGACGAATGACGGACAGACGGATTTCAAATCTTTGTTTCGTTTTCAAAAATTAGAGTTAGCCACCATGATCAGTACACGTGTCGCCTCTCCCTTCTTTGTTGCACTAGCGGTTGAAGTCCTCCCTATAAATAAATCCTTATTTTAGGGCAAGGGGTTACACAGATAATAATTCTTTTTCTCGATCTAAACATCTCTCTTCAGCCGACAGTTCAGAAAAAGCTAAAAGTCGATCTCCTTTCCCTTTTGCTGAACAAGATTTCTGAGACCTAACTTTTGCTGCTCAAGATCCTTTCTCTCTTGTTGTTAGAGATTTCTCAGAAGAAGGCCTTTGATATTATTGTTGCTCTCCTTATTGAAGATTCTTTCAAGTAAGTCAAAGGGCCTATTCAGATCTGGTTAGCCAAGTCTTCTCTCTTCCATTTCTTTCAAGTGTCAAGCTTTCTTTCAAGGTTAAGAAGAAGACTCAGTTTTCAAGATCTGAAGTTAATCTCTTTAGAGGTTAAGAAGAAGTATTGTGTTCCCTTATCTTTTCTTTTGTAGGAGTTTTCACTCCGAGATTACTTGTAGGAGTTGTTATACTCCGAGTTGTAGGAGTTGTTTACTCCGAGTTGTAGGAGTGGTATACTCCGAGTTGTAGGAGTTTTGACTCCGAGGTGTAAGATTAGTTATAATCTGAGTTTGGTGAAGTAGCCGAGTCTAGCCTCGTAGTGCTAGATAGGCGAGGCGGGAAAGAGGACTACCCACATCGGGGAACCTCTATAAAATCCTTGTGTCTGTGCTGTGGTTGTTTGTTTGCTTTTCTGTGTTAAATTTTTAATTCCGCATAAAGACATAGAATCCACCTATTCACCCCCCTCTAGGTGATTTAGGCCGCAACTAGATACTTTCAATATTATAACTTAGATTAATTATCATTAAGAAAGAAGGATGCAAATAGGCATATAAATAATAGGCTGAAATATAAGAGAAGAAATGTATTTCATATATTAGCTGCGTTCGACGAACGTCAAACGACGCTCAGCATTCGTCGGACGGCGCCCGACGAACAGATTATTCTATAGCAGCGGTCGACAAATTACAGCAGGGAAGCAGCGGTCGACAAATTCCAGCCAGCTCTCGACAGATTCCCAGCAGCGCTCGATGAAAGTCCTCTACAGTTAATCAATGCTCAGAATGTCATTTAGCGAGCTCAGCCCGACGAATGACGAGCTGAGGTCGACGAATTTCTGCAGCATTTATTTTATATATATTTGCTCGACTAAATATTATATTTCTTATTCTAATATGCTGTCAGACTTTATTAAAGCAATATTTTATTTATCATATTTATATATTGCTATATATATTGTTGATCTGACATTACATCCATTGCAACATTAATGAATATAGCCGTTGCAGCAAGCTAAAGAAAGAAATTGTTCAGCTCGAGGATCTGCTAAATAAATGAGATATTATATTCTTTCCTCTTCTGTCGGCAAGAATTCAAATCAGAAAGATTACATATATATCATATATTGCTGTACTGATTTCAGATAGATAGAATATATTACATCTTGCTGTACAGAAAAAAGAAAGAAGAAGAAAATCAGAGGAGCAAAAAGAAGAACAAATCCAGATTATATTATCTTCTTTTTGCTAACATATTTCTTGCAGATCTTCTACAACCTGAGACACCAAATCAACATCATTTGCTCAGGAAGAAGAAGAAGAGTATCACAATCTAGAGGAGAAGCTCCATCCACAAGCTGTCATCAAACTACATCAGACAGGGGGAGCTCTCTTCAACATATTCATCAAGTGTCTTCTTAGAAAAAAAAGAACAACATCTGTTTTTGTTTTCCTTTATTTCTTCCACCTTGTAAAGGGTTAAAACTCCCTTCAAAAGTTTAATCCCGGTGACAGGCCACCTTAGCAAAAACCTGCAGCTTGGTTTATAAGCACCTTATCAAAAGCTTATAGGTGAATTGGGCACCTGATCAAAACTCCCATTGGTGTGTGGACACCTTATCAAAATCACCTTGGTGTGAGGACACCTTATCAACAACCTCCTAGTGGATTCCTACCAATGGGTAGAAGAGTAGATGTACCAAGTTGAGGGGAACTACTATATTTCCTTGTGTCATCTGGATGTGCTTGTTTGTTTTGTTTTATTTTCTTATTTGTGTTGTGTAATTTATATGCTTACTCACTGTTTGTGTTTATTACTCAATCAGCAAACATCATATATTTATATATATCATTTATTTTTTAAAACAAAGTTAAACAAGAGTTTTAGTAATAAGAATAAGAACTAAACTCCCCTTTCAGTGAGTGCTTTGCAGATGAGGCTCGCACTAGCCTGAAGGCTTCCCAGCCTCTCCTAGCCTGGGCGACTGCTCTTCTTGACCTACCTTATATGCTCTTTGACCCTTTGGGAACCTTTGGGACTCGGGGATCCACTCGACGAATACGTGATTGTACATTTTCGTCTACATTTTTTACGTTCTCTTAATTTCTGGTTGATGAAGTGGCTGCTTAGTAGGACATTTGATGACTAGATTATATATTTACTTTATTTTATTTTATTTCTGTGTACGCTTGAGCTAAATATTTGATGACTAGTTGTATTATTTTACTATTACTGAAACCCTACCTTCACAACAGCAGCCCCGCTCCTCTTTTTTTCTCATAAAGTGCCGCCTGACGACATTTTTCCCTCGAATCCCCTCGCCTTCCTTCGCCAGAGCGCCGGAAACCGCCATCCCTCTTCCATGTCCTCTCGCGTGCCTTTGTCGGAGCGCCCGAAACCGCAATCTCTTTTCCACGTCTTCTCGCGTGCCTTCGTCGGAGCACTGAAAACTGTCTTCGCCGAGACGCCGACCCTCTTCCACAACTTCGGCGACCCACTTCCATGCTCTCTCTGACCATCTTGCACGTCCTCGCCGTCCTGAGCTGGGTATATAGTCTCCCCTCCCCACTTAGTCCTCAGATTTTTAATTTTCCAGACATTTTTGAGTTTTGATTTTCGAGATGTTTTATTTTATTCTAGCTTTAGTATTTAGGTTCTTGCCAATTAATGTTTGGAAAAAAATTCCGGTAGACTCTTGAGCAATTTCTTAATCATAAAAATGCTTCAATTTTAATCCCACAAATGAGTTGTATTTTCATGGCTTTGAAATACAATTAGAAAAAGAGTACATCATTTGAGCCATAATAATATCTAAATAAAATAAATAATCGGTATATAAAATCTAGTCAGCAAATATCCTAGTCATCATCCTACTCATCACCAAAATTTATAGAAAACGTTAAATATTTTGATAGAAAAGTGACTTACGACTGATTTCAAAAAGGTTTTATACTCTATGAACCAATTTCAATCATTTGAAATTTTAATGACCAATTTCAACATCTACATAAACTATAGGAACTGATTTAAGCATTTTGCTTTTTTATTACAAGATAATTATTAAAATCATTTACAAAATATTAATTAGAATTTTTTACAAATATTTTAAGATCCTAGTTGTGCATAAAGAATGTTTTAAAAATAATAACCGGCAGGACATTAAAATCCGATCGGACGCCCATAGCATATCTGATCGATATGATTTCATTCTCACGGTTCCCATTAACGGGTCTCGTACCTAAATATTGCTCGGAAGAAGGAGGGGTTTTATATGCTTGGGTCATAGGATCTTGGTGGATCATGACGTAAGCACAGGGTGAGCAGGAGAAGAGTATTAACACGTCCATATACCAAGCAAGTAGCATTGGTTTGACGGGTTGGGCTATCCAGAAACCGATGCAGTAGAGCTAAAGAAGACGAAAAAATCTGATATAAGGAAAGCGAAAACGGTGCATAAGAGTGCCGAGTCTGCCCATGGGATAGGATATAAGCAAGCGGGCCACATGCATTGTATAGAGTAACCCAAACTCTCTCTCTCTCTCTCTCTCTCTCTCTCTCTCTCTCGCCACATGCATTGTATAGAGTAACCCAAACTCTCTCTCTCTCTCTCTCTCTCTCTCTCCGCCCATATTTTATTTCCATGGCTTTGTTATGACGCATGCCTGCTAATTAAATTCTCAGCAATATGCACGACGGGGTCGGGGTCAGCAGAAACAAATCATAGGTAATTTATGTAAGTATAAAGTATCTAATAGCCACTGTGTGCCCGCGCCGTCCGGAGCGTGTCCTTGCAATGGTGCGGGGACGGGGAGCATGGCGGTTCATATCGGCCACGTGTAGGGTCCATGTTCACCAATTTACGTCCTTGACATTTCTCCGTCTGTTTCTTAGCTCGAAGGGGACAATGGCCTGTCCCAGCGCTGGAGCATTCCATGTTCGGATCCAGATGAAAAAATTTCACCTCCAGAATTCATTTTAAACATATTTTCTGGAACACAAGTCTTATTTTTAGTAGAACACTTTTCCAGTAAAATATTACAATGAACAGTTATTCTGCGGTCTAATTATATATGTATATAGTTAATTATCGGGATTGCCGAGGGGAATTTACATAATTACAGAAACCTTCCTGTTGCGGAACGCTTAGGGCTCTTGGTAGACTTGTTCACTTGAACCACCTTAGCTCGTGAGCGAACTAAGCGCGCAAACAGTCAATTAGAGATTCGTTGGTTGCACTGGGACTTTTTAGCGTGGAAAACCCGGAAAGGGTAAAAAACCACGTGGTCGGAGCTGTGCCGACCAAATTCCACTATCTTCTGGGAGGTTACAACTTGAAAACTAGAACTTGAGCGCGACAGACCGCCGCTCGTTACAATATTTGGAGAGCGAGAGAGCTCCGAGAGTGACAGGCCACCTCTCGGAAAAACTAAGTCTTTTTCCCTTCTGAGAATGCTGGTCGTCTTTCGGAAGTGAGAAAGCCAGTCGCCTTCCCCTTCTGAGAATGTTGGTCGCCTTTCGGAAGTGAGAAGGCCAGTCGCCTTTCCCTTCTGAGATTGCTGGTCGCCTTTCGGAAGTGAGAAGGCCAGTCGCCTTTCCCTTCTGAGAATGCTGGTCGCCTTTCGGAAGTGAGAAAGCCAGTCGCCTTTCCCTTCTGAGAATGTTGGTCGCCTTTCGGAAGTGAAAAGGCCAGTCGCCTTTCCGGACGATGAAGATCTTCAAGTCCCGAAGGAGATCTTCAAGCGCTGAAGGAGAATTCCGCAAAAGTCTGCAAGGAGCTCTCCCGGGTCCAGAAGTCCAGGTCCCTTCAAATGAAGCCCCAGGGCCCTTTTTATAGCTTTGGCCGGGGGTAGTCCGGTAATCTCGCCGTTTGCAGTTTCCATAAATGCTTGGTGGACGAATCATATTTTCCGATTCGGGACACACGGATCGCCATTTTTCGTAAATGACCACCTTGCCCTTCGGGCAGCTTGGGCGGCTCGGGCAGTTTGGGCAGTTCTGTTGGAGGCGAAAAAGGCGACTGACCGTTCCTAAAAAGTGAGAAGCCTGAAAGAAAAAAAGTGAGAAGCCGGAAACCCAGAGAGTGAGAAGCCGGAAAGACAAAAAGTGAGAAGTCGGAAACCCAGAGAGCGAGAAGCCGGAAAGACAGAATGTGAGAAGGTTTCCTGATCGCGCTCAGAAACGCTCCGAGCGCGTGTTAGCGCTGAAGTGTTTCAAGTGCGCGACGAAATGCGAGGGCGTTCTGGTTTCGCCTCGAGGTGTTCCGTGTGAACAGGGGAACGGCAAGCCACACCCTTAAGGAGAAAATAAGTTCGTGATGTTCCTGATGAAAAGTACGCCCGTGAGGGCTTCCCGCAAGTCCCCTCCGCCGGGAAAGAAGGAGAGGCGGGCGGCCGTACCTCGCGCGGGGAGAGGAGGGCGATGCGGTCGAACTCCAAGGGAGTGCGGCGCGCCCGCCTCCCGAGGGGGTGCGGCATGGGCACACCCAAGAGGGGGCGACTTTGACCGCACCCCGAGGGGGTGCGGCTTGGCCGCACCCCGCATGGGGTGCGGTTTGGCCGCACCCCGCATAGGGTGCGCCAAGGCCGCACCCCAAGGGGGTGCGGCGCGGGCGCACCCCAAGGGGGTGCGGCGCGGGCGCACCCCAAAGGGGGTGCGTCCAAGGCCGCACCCTAAGGGGGTGCGGCCAAGGCCGCACCCCGCGGGGGGTGCGGCTTGGCCGCACCCCTCACGGGTTGCGGTTTGGCCGCACCCCTCGCGGGGTGCGGTTCGGCCGCGCCTCGTGGGGGCGAGGATCCCTCCCGCGACGGGAGGGAGAAACTCCGTCGTGTCCGCGGCGGTTTTGCGCGCCTTGCTTTTCCTGCCAATTTCGGAGGGGGAGAGTTTTTTGGAAATAATCCGCTCTTGGAAACGATCCGTCTTTGGAAACGACCCGTCTTTGGAAATATTTGTTGCCTTTTATGAACATTTCCGTCAGACACCTTTATAAATATAAGACTCTTATCATGAGTACCCATCATAAGCCCCCCAAAACCGTCGGAGTCCAGAACTTGTGAAGGAGTGCGAGGGTTTTTTGAACGTTTGTGTGGCGGATCCGGTCGTTACCTCGGCAGGACGCGCCGAACGATGGTTGGGGTAAGTTGATTTTGCTTTCTGCTTTTTTTTTTTTGAAATAGGAGCGGAGGGAACAAACGGCCAGCGGCGGACGGGAGGGCGCACGGGCGGAGCGGTCGAAAGGGCGGTGCCCGGGCGCGCTTGCATCCGGCCGGAGCCGGCGGCGGGACGCCCGGCGAACGCGCCCCCGCGGGCGGGCGCGGCCCCTGTGCGCGCGGGTGGCGCGCTGCGCGCTCCTGCACGCGCGGACGACGTGCTGCGCGCGCTTGTGCGCGCGGGTGGCCCCTGCGCGCGCGGGCGGCGCGCTGCGCGCCCCTGCGCGCGCGGGCGGCGCGCTGCGCGCCCCTGCGCGCGCGGGCGGCGTGCTGCGCGTGGGACGCGCGGGTGCTGTTCCCGCGCGCCCGCGCGTGCGGGTGCCGCGCTGCACGCTCCCGTGCGCGGATGCCGAGCCGTGCTTTCCAGCGCGTGGGTGCCTGCGTGCGAACGGTGCGCGCGGGATCCTGCGCGCGTACGGTGCCTTTGCGCGGGACTATTTCATGCTCGCGCGCTTGGTGTGCGGGGAGGTAGCTTGCAATATTTCAGATTTTTTGATACGGTCGCCTTCTAGCGCTCGTTCTTATGCGCGTTTGCTTTTCCTTGCAGGCTTCAAAGCGGGGCGGCCAATCGAGGCCGATGCGTCTACGCTCTTCTCTAGACGGTGCGTGAATCGAGGTGTCGCGCAAGCGGTTCGGATTGCCTCCGAATGTCGAGGTTAAGATTCCAGGGGCGGAGGAGCGCGTTCAGAATCCGCCCACGGGTTACATGACACTCTCTGAGAGTTGCCTGAAGTCCGGATTCCGTATTCCTCCACCGGAGGAGGCTATTGAAATATTCCGGTTCTGCGGCGTCCCGATCACTCAGTTTACGCCCGCTGGGATGTCGAATATCATGGGGCTGGTGGTGCTCTTCCGGGAACACAGTACGCGCTTTTCACTCGAACTCTTCAAGGATTGGTGTGAGGCTACCACTGACTTGGGCGGACGAATTGAGGTGCGGAACAACAAAAGTTGGTTTCATTTTGGCGAGAAGACGGATTATCGCCACGAGAATACCCTTTACGGATACGTTCAGAATCGTTGGGAGCTGCCCGAGCTTTGGAGGTCACTTCCTGGGCGCTGCCGCCGACTGATCGGTCGGGAGGACGAGTTCCTTCCCCTCCCCGGCTTTCCTGGCCGAGAGGGGCTGTCGAAGGCTTTGTTTAGCGTGTACAACTGTGTGGAGGAGAGTCGGCTGCTCACGGTGGGGCTTTCTTGGGACCCTGAGCGGGAGGCTGCGGTTCCCCTGGAGCGTGGGAAAAAGAGAAAGATTGTTTTCAGGAATGGAACTCCTGGTTCGGGTTCTGCTCCGCCGGAGCCTAGGATCCATGATCATGAAGCCGGTCCGAGCCGTCGTCGGGGGGAGCCGATTGCTCCCGACCCGGAGGTCGAGATTCTGGCCTCTCCTACTGCTGAGCAGGTTGCGCAGGGAGACTTGCCGCCACCTCCTCCTCATCCACCGCCGAGGCGAGTTTCCTCGTCCCTCCAGGCGATGACTTCTGCGGTAAGTCAATCTCTCCTTTCCTGGGTCTTGACTTATCTTTGCTCTTATTGTTCGTGTTTCCTGATTGTTTCCTTCGTGTTTGCAGGCGAACGATCTGACCAACGTTGCTCTCACGTGGAACGACTGTTACGTGGGCCTCAAGGACAACTACATCTCCCTCCAGGAGGAGCTGAGCGTGATGAAGAGGGACATGTCTGCTTTACAGAAGAGGAGGGATCGCGAACTGTCCCGCATCAAGCAGCTGGAGGCGGACCTTTCTTCTTCCCAATCCAAGGTTGAGAAGCTGCAGGAGGCGTACGGTGGAGATAAGGCGCTTGCCCAGGACGCGCTTCGTCAGCTATCTGAGGCCCAGGGGGAGATGTTTTGTATGGAGGGGGAGCTGGGATTTCTGCGGAGCGAGGTGGAGCGGCTGTCGTCGGTCGAGCGCAGCCTTGAGGATGCCAAGGCGGCCGGAGTGGCCGAGTTCCGAGATTCTCTTGCTTTTGTCGAGGAGCGGTTCCAGATGGCGGAGGAGATCCGTGCTGAGGTCATGACGAAGGAGGTCGAGCCCCTGTTGGAGGATGAGCGTGAGGTCGCCTTCCAGCGCGGTGTCCAGAAGACTCTCCGCTTAGTGGGGAAGAGGTTCGGGTGTGACACCGCCGGTCTTGGAGCGGGAGATCTTTCGGAGGATGAGTGCTCGGACGCAGCCGAGGATTGATGCCGATTGCCCTCTGCTTCCTTGACTTCCCTGTTATTGTTTGCTTGTGTGTCGCTCTGAGTCGGCTTGTTGGTATTTTGCCTTTCCGCTTTTCGCACTGTTGTTCGCTTGGTGCGCAGCGTTGAGCTGACGCGTTTGTACCCTCTTATCGAGTTTATCGTATTTACTTCTTTGTTCGATCTGTTTATCTGGTTGTTAGCACCTGCATGGTTTGGTTGTTTTCAAAATGAGTTTTGCACGAGTCGGAGCCCGCGGCTTTCAAATATATACATATATAAAGGGTTAGCTTGCGCAAGTCTGTGCTTGCGGCTTTCTCGCACGAGTCTGTGCTCGCGGCTTTGGTGCACGAGTCTGTGCTCGCGGCTTCGTTGTACGAGCCTTTGCCCGCGACTTTGGTGCACGAGTCTGTGCTCGCGACTTTGGTGCACGAGCCTTTGCTCGTGACTTTTTGCACGGTTCTGAGCCCGCGACTTTTTGCACGAGTCTGTGCTCGCGGCTTTGGCCGGTGAATAGCGGGGGTATTCAAACCGGGGGAGGAGAAGGGCGAACCTTCAATCGACGGCGGTGCAGAGTCCCCGGGGCAGGGCCCCGAAGCGGTACCTGCAGTAGAATGGATTGGAGAAAGTAGGATTTCATTAGCTAATAAATACTGATACATTCGCAAGTGCAGTCTTGCGATAAGTTTCTGATACAGGCTTCAGAGAAGATGGCGTCGAGCCTTGCTTGCGTTGCGTTTGCCGGAATCTTTTCGGTCGTTCAGCTTGGTGGGCAACGGTGGCCCGGCGATTGGCCTTCGCTGGCCTTCTTCTGCGTCTTCTTGCGGAAGGCCTCCAGGTATCCTAGTTGGACAAGACGTTCGATTTCTTCTTTCAGTCGGGCACATTGCTCCGTTTGGTGTCCTCGGCCTTTGTGGAAGTGGCAAAACTGAGACTGATCTCCCCTGTGCAAGGAGAGCTTCTTGGGCCAGTGGATGAGCTTACTATGACAGATTACGGACAGTATATGCTCGCGTGGTGTGTTTAGCGGGGTGAAGTTCCGGGGGCCTAGACTTGCTAGATCTTGGGGGCGGTTTGCTTGGTTCTGAGCGGGCCGTTCGGCTCCCTCGGGTTGCTGTTGCTGTCCCTTTCTCTTGCGGCTTGTATCGAGGCGCGGCGGGTCTGTCAGTGTCTGAAGTTTTTCTTTTCCAGCTATCGCAGGAGCTGCTTGGCCTTCTCGTGAACCCTGCATCTCGATCTTTGATCTTGGCGACGGGTTGCTGCTGATCCAGGGGAGCCATGGGGCGGACGTGCCGAGACTATGCATTGCGCTCTTGAGGGTACTTCCTTTGCTGGCCATGCGTCCTGACATGAAAACGTCGTGGTCCATGGCGTCCAGTAGGAGGCTCCCGAATATTGCGTCGTAGGGGGAGTCTGCTTCGGCGACGACGAATTGTATATCGTACTGGATCGGTTCAGCGTGTGCTCCTACTTGGACGGGGAGGGTGATGACGCCTATAGTGGGTATCGTAGTTCCATCCGGGAGCTCTGCTTCGCTAGCCCTGAGCTTGAGGTTCCCGCTTAGGAGCTTGAGCCGAACTATTGCTGCCAAGAATAGGACGTTGAAGGAGATGCGGTGGGTTATTAGCGCCTTCCTCAGCTCACAGGGCGGACTCCCTATGCTTGCATCCAAGATGAAATCCATCCATGCGCAGGGGCGTTCTCGGTGAAAATTTGGGCCGACTCTCTCTGATCGCACGCTCCGCTCCCCCTCTTCTAGGAGGGGTTGTTTGCTTGCACCGGGCTTTTCTCCTTCCTGGATCTTCGCCGAGTAGGACTCGTGTTGCTCGATGAACAGTCGGGACAACTCGGTGAAGCTATGGATCGCTCCGTTAGGCAGGGATTGATACCAGTGGAGGGCGTCTCCACGCAGCGTTTTGGTGAAGATTTTGCAGCTAGCTGGGTCGGGAAGTCTGAGCCTCTGTGTCGTTATCAGAAAATGATTAACGTGCTCATATGGGTCTTCTGCTCCGTGGAATTCCTTGTTGTACGGGAGCTTTAGCCATGACGGAACTGGGTATTCCAAAACTGACTTGGAGAGGGGGGATCGCCTTTGTTGGTGTTTGTCATTGCTCGGATCCTGCCCTCCTGCCGGAGGGGCCGGTTTGCCAGCCGATTCCGGCCAAGAGGGCCGGATGGGTGCAGCAGTGAGCGCTCTTTTCGCCTGGCTTTCTGGAATCGAGGAGCTGTATGCGTCGGACAGTTCAGGGGAGGTGTCCACTCTTGCTGGCTCCGAGAATTCCGGCGAAGTGGGTATTGCGCTCGGGAATCCTTTGCTTCGAATTTGGGAATCCATTCCCACAGACGGCGCCAAACTGTTGCGGAACACTTAGGGCTCTTGGTAGACCGGTTCACTTGAACCACCTTAGCTCGTGAGCGAACTAAGCGCGCAAACAGTCAATTAGAGATTCGTTGGTTGCACTGGGACTTTTTAGCGTGGAAAACCCGGAAAGGGTAAAAAACCACGTGGTCGGAGCTGTGCCGACCAAATTCCACTATCTTCTGGGAGGTTACAACTTGAAAACTAGAACTCGAGCGCGACAGACCGCCGCTCGTTACAATATTTGGAGAGCGAGAGAGCTCCGAGAGTGACAGGCCACCTCTCAGAAAAACTAAGTCCTTTTCCCTTCTGAGAATGCTGGTCGCCTTTCGGAAGTGAGAAAGCCAGTCGCCTTTCCCTTCTGAGAATGCTGGTCGCCTTTTGGAAGTGAGAAGGCCAGTCGCCTTTCCCTTCTGAGATTGCTAGTCGCCTTTCTGAAGTGAGAATGCCAGTCGCCTTTCCCTTCTGAGAATGCTGGTCGCCTTTCGGAAGTGAGAAAGCCAGTCGCCTTTCCCTTCTGAGAATGTTGGTCACCTTTCGGAAGTGAAAAGGCCAGTCGCCTTTACGGACGATGAAGATCTTCAAGTCCCGAAGGAGATCTTCAAGCGCTGAAGGAGAATTCCGCAAAAGTCTGCAAGGAGCTCTCCCGGGTCCAGAAGT
Organism: Dactylorhiza incarnata; assembly: GCA_033032865.1. Taxonomy (NCBI): domain Eukaryota; kingdom Viridiplantae; phylum Streptophyta; class Magnoliopsida; order Asparagales; family Orchidaceae; genus Dactylorhiza; species Dactylorhiza incarnata. The sequence goes on along the minus strand of JAWHQI010000075.1, from coordinate 9,113,215 downwards.
CCAGGTCCCTTCAAATGAAGCCCCAGGGCCCTTTTTATAGCTTTGGCCGGGGGTAGTTCGGTAATCTCGCCGTTTGCAGTTTCCATAAATGCTTGGTGGACGAATCATATTTTCCGATTCGGGACACACGGATCGCCATTTTTCGTAAATGACCACCTTGCCCTTCGGGCAGCTTGGGCGGCTCGGGCAGTTTGGGCAGTTCTGTTGGAGGCGAAAAAGGCGACTGACCGTTCCTAAAAAGTGAGAAGCCTGAAAGAAAAAAGTGAGAAGCCGGAAACCCAGAGAGTGAGAAGCCAGAAAGACAAAAAGTGAGAAGCCGGATACCCAGAGAGCGAGATGCCGGAAAGACAGAATGTGAGAAGGTTTCCTGATCGCGCTCAGAAACGCTCCGAGCGCGTGTTAGCGCTGAAGTGTTTCAAGTGCGCGACGAAATGCGAGGGCGTTCTGGTTTCGCCTCGAGGTGTTCCGTGTGAACAGGGGAACGGCAAGCCGCACCCTTAAGGAGAAAATAAGTGCGTGATGTTCCTGATGAAAAGTACGCCCGTGAGGGCTTCCCGCAAGTCTCCTCCGCCGAGAAAGAAGGAGAGGCGGGCGGCCGTACCTCGTGCGGGGAGAGGAGGGCGATGCGGTCGAACTCCAAGGGAGTGCGGCGCGCCCGCCTCCCGAGGGGGTGCGGCATGGGCGCACCCAAGAGGGGGCGACTTTGACCGCACCCCGAGGGGGTGCGGCTTGGCCGCACCCCGCATGGGGTGCGGTTTGGCCGCACCCCGCATGGGGTGCGGTTTGGCCGCACCCCGCATGGGGTGCGGTTTGGCCGCACCCCGCATGGGGTGCGGTTTGGCCGCACCCCGCATAGGGTGCGCCAAGGCCGCACCCCAAGGGGGTGCGGCGCAGCCGCACCCCAAAGGGGGCTCGGCCAAGGCCGCACCCCAAAGGGGGCTCGGCCAAGGCCGCACCCCAAAGGGGGCGCGGCCAAGGCCGCACCCCAAAGGGGGCGCGGCCCCTAAGGGGGTGCGGCCAAGGCCGCACCCCGCGTGGGGTGCGGCTTGGCCGCACCCCTCGCGGGTTGCGGTTTGGCCGCACCCCTCGCGGGGTGCGGTTCGGCCGCGCCTCGTGGGGGCGAGGATCCCTCCCGCGACGGGTGGGAGAAAATCCGTCGTGTCCGCGGCGGTTTTGCGCGCCTTGCTTTTCCTGCCAATTTCGGAGGGGGAGAGTTTTTTGGAAATAATCCGCTCTTGGAAACGATCTGTCTTTGGAAACGACCCGTCTTTGGAAATATTTGTTGCCTTTTATGAACATTTCCGTCAGACACCTTTATAAATATGAGACTCTTATCATGAGTACCCATCACTTCCCTCTATATTCTAAACAATTTTGTAAAACAATTCCAAATTACCCTCTTTGGTAGAAAACTACACATAATTGTTAGGGTAGATTATAGTATAGCCCTAAAAAAATATAGCTGATTTTTATTTCCCATTTGACCGCACCAACTCCCAACACTTTCACCCATGCGGGCGGCTGGTAGTGCTTTCGTTCGAGAATATGTCAATGACGAAGTAGGGCATCAGCGACTGCTAATAGGGCATCGACGATTGTTCTGATGTCAATAGGGTTTGGCTCGTGACGATATATATGGGACATTCAATCCATCCCAGCCGTTCATCTCAACAGGAAATCTACCCCTCTCCGCTTTATTTTGAAATCCCACACCATCGGCCTCACGCTAAACCTAACATTTCCCGCGACACTCCTCCCTCCCGTTTTCCGCCGTCCCATTTCCCTTCCCTCACACCATTACTCCAACGTCCAAGACTCCACGTAGGCATTTTTCCTCCATTCGACGGTTATCCTCTACGGTGACTCCCTTCCTCCGACGCTAACCCTTAGTGAAGAATCCCTACCTCCGACGGTTCTGTTCGACCTACACGACTCGAATGCATCCGTGCACACCCAGACTGCATCTTCTTGCCCTGTCCGACTAGTGAAGAAGCTTCTTTGTGATCAAATAGCTCTTACCCCCTTCATAACTTCCTCCCCTCCCTCTCTCTCCCACACCTACGCAATGTTGAAGGATAATCTGGTGCAGGATATGGCTCTGATAAATCAAAGTAGTTGGGACTTGCTGAAGCCGCCGCACCATTTCCCCTTACCTCCTTGCCGCCTGTGAGGGCATTGTTCTTGAAAAGATATATCCGAGAAAGTTTTTTCTTTTAAATATTAGAATGTATTTTGCTTGGTTCTATGTAAAGCCCCAATTTGTTGCTTACTGTTCAAGCACTTTGTAACCATTCAATTTGAATCATTGCAAAATCAATAGTACTGTCTACTTTCTCCACTGTTTCTTTTACTATTTGCACTTTTGTTTTTTTATCATGGTATCAGATCAATGGTTGCTTCTATCAGCCATCAGAATGTAATCATTTTGATGCATATTACAACACTACGTTCTTGGCTCGGTACTTGTCCCTTTGTTACAGAATTTTTCTTCACATGTCTTCACATAGCAACATCTCATCTCAAAATTTCATCTATTCTCCAAGTGGGGTTCCTATCTTTGAAGGAGAATCGTTTGATTTTTTTCACGTCCAAATGAGTAATCTTTTCATCTCCGAAGGTCTTTGTCTTTGGAGCATTGTCCAAAATGGGTATAAGCAACCTTTAGCTATCGACCCCCTATAAGGATGATCAAGCTGTGGTGGATACCTATAATGAAAATAAAAAATGGATGTTAAAGCCCTCCTCTTCATTCAACATGGTGTTGGCCGAAGCATTTTTCCAAAAATCACGGGTCCCCGTCTTCAAAAGAAGCTTGGGAAACTCTCACTACTGAGTTTCAAGGTTCCACAAAGATAATCTCTATCAAATTGCAAAATCTATGACATGAGTTTGATAATTTAAGTATGAAGGAAGGTGAATCCACACACACCTATTTTACAAAAAAATTCTTCTTTGATCAACCAATAAGATGCAATGGGGATACTTTAGAAGAAAATAAGATCGTTTTGAAAATTTCGAGAACCCTGACCCAAAAATATGAACCGGTCATAACTGTCATAGGTGAAGTAAAAAATTTAAACACATTAACAATATCTAAGTTAATGTTCTCTCTTCAAGCTCATGAAGAAAGGATTAAGAGGTATGAGAAAAATGAAATAGAGCAAGCTTTCCATAGTAAGATGCACTTTAATAAAGCAATTGAAATTAGCAACATTCAGCCCTCTGATTGGATCACGCACCAAGGGAAACTTCAAGACACATCTCATTTGTTCTGTCATTTGTGCCAACGGTCAAATCATGAGACACAAGATTGTTGTTATAAGTGTAAAAGGTGTAGGAAACCAAATCATCTTCATAAGGATTGTTGGTTTCAAAAAAATGATGATCAAAACTTAAAAGAAGATGCTTCACTTGAAATAAGAGATCAATATCGTGTTTTTTTCTCAAACATTGGAGGCGAAAATATAACAAAGATATGTGGTTTTTTATAGTGGATGCTCTAACCACATGACCAACCAAAAGGCCTCTTTTCTCACACTTAATGAAACAATAAAATCAGAAGTTCTAATGGGAGATGGTAATTCCAAGGTTATAGAAGGCAGATGTATAATTTCTGTCAAAAAAAAATTGGGTCATACAAAATTTATTCATAATGTACATTTTGTTCCAAGTCTTGTACAAAGCTTATTGAGTCTCGGACAAACTGATCTTTGAAGAATCACATTGCTCCATTCTAGACAAAGACAACACTCGAATGGCAACTATTAAAATGACCACCAACATGGTTTTTCTTATGACTCAAGCCAATCCAATAGAATTAAATGCTTGCGGTCAGATAGATGGGAGATTTCATAAGCAAATATTTTATAACCTTTTGTTCAGAAAATGGCATCAAGAGGGAGCTAACTGTGAGGGAAACACCTTAGTAGAATGGGAATATCGAAAGAAGAAATCACAATATCATTGAAATGGTAGGATATATGCTTTAAACCAAACATTTACCAAAAATATATTGGTCAGATGGAGTAAACATAGTTTCTTACTTAGTAAATAGAGCTCCCACTTGTGCATAAGAAAACTGGACCCCTTTTGAGAGAAGGTATGGCTCAAAATCAGAAATTTCTCATCTTAAATTTTTTGGTAACTGTGACAATAATCTTGTTGGAACTGCAAAAGGAGACAAGTTGGACAGTAAGGGTGAATAAACTATATTCATAGGGTATAGTGATGAGTGTAAAGCGTATAGACTATTTGACCCAGTAAAAGAAAGATTAATTATAGCAAGAGATGTATGAATAGATGAAGACGACTGCTAGAATTTGGAGTCATCTGTGGATCAGAATCCTTGTACACTGGGGGTTACAGAACAATTTTTAGATGAAATAAATGATCATTTTGATTCACAAAATCATCTCACAAATTCCATCACTAGTAAGAGTCTGCCATCCTCCCCTGAAGATCAACTCATTTCAATAAAAGCGCCAGCGCTGGCGTCTCGACGGCGGAAAGTTCGTCAGTCTGGACACTACCGCCAGCGCTAGCGCTCGCGCCAGCGCTCGTGTCTCGACGGAATAGCGCTCGTCTCAATGGTATGGAGCTCATCTCAGCAGTCCGTCTAGACAACCTCTACTGCCAGCGCTAGCGTTTTGACGGCATATAGCTCATCTCGATGGTATGGAGCTCGTCTCAGCGGTTCATCTAGTCAACCGCTCCCGCCCACATTAGCCCCTACCACCGACGCTAGCTCAATATTCAAATTACTTTTCTTTCTACGATCGGATAATTGGGGTGTTACGAAGGGACCCCTTAATGGTTTAGACATGTCATGTTGGTGTCATGGGTCATAGTGACGCCCTAAAGCCAACCCTAGATTGGATAACTGGAATGCACTATTTGCATACCAATGTGTTTTCACCTTTTTGCCAAGATCTTATGATCTCTTTGTGCTTCCTAGGGTTTCGTGATGTCAAAACCATCCTTGGGGTCTAGTTGTTTGGGGGTTGTTACAAATCCCAATAAACAAAAAATTATTTCATCCCCGAAATTCAGATTAGGTCTGCGGGGTTTCTTTCGCAAGTGACTGTATGTAACATCCTTTAAGGAATAAATTATACCTGGCACGAAGAGATCCGGATAATTCTGCTGCATCAGGTCAAGTGGCTCCAAGATAAGCTTCTCCTGTCCATGATTTTACCACATGACTTTTACCTGTTGGATCGGTAGACGCTCTAAGAGGGGGGGGGGGGGGGTGAATAAGGGTTTTAAAACTTTTTCTTATATTATGAATATCTTGAAATAATAAGTGATTGAGAAATCAAACAAAAGAAATAAAGTAGAGACATGCTTTATTAATATGAAATATGGTTTTACAAAAGTTGATTTCTATAATGCTAGAAATCGGTGGCGAATAGTAATAAACTCTTTTTGTTTTCTATCCCGACTCGCATCCCCACGAACCGGTGGCCCTATCCTATCCTTCCCTAGATTCGGCCTCAAGACACTCTAGCCAATCCAACCCTGGATTCGGCCTTGAGCACCCCCTAGACCTAACCTAGATCTAGTCGCCAACACTAGGCAAATTTCAGCCCTAAGTCCTACCCAGACCTAGTCGCCAACACGAGGCAAATTCGCCAACGGTTTACAAGGAAAATGAAATGATAATAATAAAAAGAACTCACTCTTGAAGAACTTCTGAAGTTGGAGATGATGATCCGCTGTAGGATAAGCATTGTTGAAGTGGACGTCGTTTAGATTCGGCGTGAAGAAGTCCTCCTTCAGAAATAAGTAGAGCTTTAGTGGGAGATAAACTTTCAGCCAAATCAGGCTCTGGAATTCTAGCACTCAACCTCTCTCTCTGATGTGTGTAAGAAATGAGAGAAGATGGGTCCTATTTAAAGTCTCAACGCTAGCGCCTGGGCTATCGCTACCGTCGGCGCTATCCCAAATTAGGACATATTCGGCGCGGGAGAATCTTCAATCCGAGGAAACATTTTCATCATGCCTTTTGTGCTCTACGCAACCTCCCGGGATTGCGCTAATCATTGCTATCACCGGGCACTAGGTGCTACTGCCAGTGCTAGTGGGCATGTTAGAATTATTGGCCCAATTTTGGGGGCAACCTTCTTATGTCATCATTGAGTCATATGGACCATGTTTCCTTCACACTTAAACACACAAGATCAAATACACATAAGATTTGTTATTCTTAAACCTAGGATATGCGGAAGACCATGTTCCAACAAACTCCCCCTTTTGATAATAACAAATCCATTAATGATAAATCAGAGCATTAAAATATAAGCATGATGAAACCTACTTGTGTGTGTGTGAGAGTGATGACTTAGGATAATTATCGATTTTAGTGCTTATATTTGCTCCCCCTAAATACATGCTCCCCCTAAGTGAATGCTCCCCTAATATGTAAGCTATCATCTTAATTAATCATATTTTGATAGCGAATTTTATTTATCATGGTAGTTCTCCCCCTTTTGTTATTAGCACAAATGGGTAAAGGAAGCAAACACAAAATATTTTTGATAATAAGATAAATGCATGATCGAGCTTTGAGAGAGAAGAAAATGATAAGGAGTTTTTAGAATAATTTTCATAGAAATAAATCAGAGTTTTTAGCATAAGTATGTTCATAGAAATAAATCAGAGTTTTTAGCTTTAAAAGGAATAATATAACATTTACCATGCAAGTCTACCAAAGAAAATTTGTGTTGGAAAACTTGAGATAAGACATGATGATTCATAAAATGAAAAAGATGTTTTTGTAATTCATTTTTCTTTGAAAAGATTATCATGAAGTAACCAAGCATGAATGAGATGTATGAAAAAGAGATTACTACAAAGTTATTCTAATTCATAAAGTCAAAGCATACCAAACATTTTAGAGAGCATGCTAGGTTATCTAGTGCATTTAGATATAAAAAGTATTATAGAATTAGCATTAGAATCCAATACTCATGAGAAGAAGTGTTATGGAAGATAATGATGTGCAGAAAAGTGTATTTTGAAAAGAATATGCAAATGTTATAATAAAAAAATACAAGACATATGTAGAGTAAAGTGCACAATAAAACACAAATAAGTTTACTTCCACACACATTTTATGCACAAAGAAAAATGTACAACTACCAATGTGCTTTGCACACATAATGCTCATTAAGATTTATCAGGGTGCAAAGTAGTGCTTGGGGGATCACACAATTTTTATTTTTCAGTTTTGTTTTTGATCCGGTGTACTTAAGAATAAGTGGTGTAAAAAAAGAAAAAGGTTTGCACAAGATACTTTACTAATCTTTCCATGGTGCTCAACCTCACAACGCTTATTAAGACTTATCAGGAGGTTCAAGTAGTGCTTGGTGGAGATAACTTTGTCAATTAATTTTATGTTTTTTTTGTTTAGTACAAGGTTCTCCGATTACACTTGCTTTGCAAACCAATTAGATTTTAAAAGTACAACCACTTTTCTTAATATTTAATAGTGCAAATAAATGTAGTGTAGGTAAGATACTTGTGCAAATTTAATTTATTGTACAATTACAATACACAAGCAAGCATCTTTAGATTAAAAACATAAGTAGACTTAGCCAAAAAGTGAGTGAAGAAATATCATTATCAACCATAAAACATTTACTCATACTTAGAGGCATGCTAAGATAGGTTCTACACTACTTTTACAATATAATTGATGCACATATGAATAGATATATCAAAGCATGAAAAGAACAATGTTCTAAGTAGTTTGACAAGATAAATTGGAACATTGTAGAATTTCTAAAGATAGTTTAAAACATGCTTGATTTTCACAATAAATTCCATACAGTTTTGGTTAGTTTTTGTGTTATATATATATATATATATATATGATTTTTGCATTTAGAAATCGAATTTAAACCAATGAATAAAGAAAAAAAATTAAAAGAAATATTTTTGTAATTTTGGCTTTTGTATATTTTTTTTGTTTTAATTTTTCAAAAATCAATTCAAAACATAACTGCAAAACTATGTCGTACATATAATAGAGCATAATTTTAGGTATTTTATAAGATTTTAAAAATACATAAAAACAGACAGGTGCGCTAGCGCCGGCGCTAACGCTAGCGCGAGAAATAATACATAATTTTTTAGGATTTTGAAAAATTTAATTTTTGATATTGTTTAAGTGTCCAAAGATTAGTTTCATGCAGAAGTTTCAGAGGATGTGAAGGTGTTTAGATATGAAAAAATTGCATGAAACTATTGTGTTTACCCCGAAAGATCTAGGACACCTAATTCAAGTCGTAATAATCGAAATCTTGCATCGGGGAGAGGTTTAGTGAATATGTCAGCTAGTTGGGAGTCCGTACCAATGAAACTTACTTTTACATGCTCTTTCTTAATAATATGATCCCTAATGAAATGATGGCGAACATCTATGTGTTTGGATCTATCGCACTTTTGTTGTCACATTTAAGATCATTGTTTTTGAGATGAAAACCAAAATCCTCTAGAGTTTGGCTCATCCATAACGCAAGTGCACAACAACTACCAAGTGCGATGTATTCGGCCTCCGTGGTGGAGAGTGCAACCGAAGATTGTTTCCTACTAGACCATGCAATTAATGAGGGTCCTAAAAAGTGATAAGTACCGCTAGTGCTTTTTCGATCAAGTGAACAACCGGCGTACTCCGAATCGGAATTGCCATGAAGTGTAAATGAATCATTGTGTGGGTACCATAATCCTAATTTAGATGACCCTAAAAAATAATGAAAAATATGTTTTACCGCTTTTAAATGAGATTCTATTGGATTGGCTTGAAAGCGAGCACATAAACATACGACAAACATTATATCTGGTCTAGATGCACTTAAGTAAAGAAGAGATCCTATCATTCCTCTGTATATAGTTTGATCAATGGAATTCCAGATTCATCTTTTCCTAGTTTTAAAGAAGCACTCATAGGAGTAGAAGCTTGTTTAAGGTTTTCAAATCCGAATCGTTTAAGCATATCATGGACATATTTTGTTTAGCAAATAAAGATACCATCATTTCGTTGTGAAATTTGAAAACTAAGAAAATATGATAGTTCTCCTACAAGACTCATTTCAAATTCATTTTTCATTACTAAGACTACTTCATTACACAACTCTTCATTAGTGGCTCTAAAAATTATATCATCAACATATATTTATAAGATAATTAAATCGTTATTATTATGCTTAATGAAGAGTGTGTTGTCGGCACTTCCCATAACATAACCGTGCTTTAACAAAAATGATGTAAGTCTATCATACCAGGCACGGGGCGCTTGCTTTAAACCATAAAGCGCTTTTTCTAATTTATAAACATGATTTGGAAATTTTTCGTTTATAAAACTGGGGGGTTGTTCTACGTAAACTTCTTCTTTTATAAACTCGTTTAAGAAAGCACTTTTAACATCCATTTGAAACAATTTTATCTTTTTAAAACTCGCAAATGCCAAAAATATTCATATAGATTCTAAGCGAGCAACGGGTGCAAAGTTTCTTCAAAATCTACCCCCTCGATTTGAGAAAAACCTTGAGCGACTAAGCGAGCTTTATTTCTTGTAATCCTAGATTCACCATCTAATTTATTTTTAAAGATCCATTTTACACCAACAATAGGATGATTAGATGGGCATTCTACTAGGTTCCAAACTTTATTTCTTTCAAATTAATCTAACTCTTCATTCATAGCCAAAAACCAAAATTCATCATTTAAAGTGGTTGAAACATTTTTAGGTTCAATTTCGGAAATGAAGCAAATATTTGAAAATGTTTCATGAAGAGAGGATTGAGTTCTTACCCCAATAGATGGTTCCCCAATGACTAGCTTCTTGGATGATTTTTTGAGAAGTTCAAGACGCTTGGGGGCACATATTCATCTTCCTTGGCCTTCTCCTCCTCTTCTTTGGAAGGGTCCTCTTCATCGTGCTCCAAAGATGGCAAGGGTTCATCATTTGTACCTGTAGGAAGTCTTTCTACACAAGGAATAAATTCATCAAATTTTACATTAATAGACTCTTCAACCTTACTTGTTCTTTTGTTAAATATTCTATTTGTTTTACCAGTTGAAGAGTATCCAAGAAATATTCCTTCATCACATTTTTCATCAAATTATCCTAAAGAATATTTTGTATTTAGAATAAAACATTTACAACCAAATATTTTAAAATATGACACGTTAGGTTTCTTTTGATAATATAGTTCATATGCTGTGAGATTTAAAGATGGACGAAGCATGACTCTATTCATTACATAACATGATGTGCTTATGGCTTCGGCCCAAAAGGACTTAGGTAATTTATATTCAGAGAGCATAGTACGTGCTAGTTCTTGGATTGTCCTATTCTTTCTTTCTACAACACCATTTTGTTGAGGTGTGCATGGAGCGGAGAACTCATTCTCAATACCTAACATTTCACAAAAGGATTTAAAATTTTCATTTTCAAATTCTCCTCCATGATCTGAGTGAATGCATTTTATTTTTAAATCTAGTTCATTTTGAATACGAGTACATAATTTTGAGAATTCGCAAAACGCATCAGATTTGGAAGAGAGAAATAAAGTCCAACAAAATCTATAGAAATCATCTATTAGAATGAAAGTATATATTCTACCACCAAGACTTGTGGTGCTAATGGGACCAAAGAGATCCATATGAATTAATTGCAATAGTTTTGAAGTAGAGATTTCATTTTTGCTTTTAAAAGATGATTTTGTAAATTTTCCTTTTTGACATGGAGAACATAGTGAAAGTGTCTAGTTGCCTACCTAAATCACCTAGAGGGGGTGAATAGGTGGATTCTATGGCTTTTTGCGGAATTAGAAACTTTAAATAAAAGCACGCAGAAACCAAGAGAGCACAACACAAGGATTTATAGTGGTTCCCCGATGTGGGTAGTCCACTTTCCACCTCACCTATCTAGCACGACCGGCTAGACTAGGCTACTTCACTAAAACTCAGATCAAGAATGATCCAACAAATCGGAGTCCAACTCCTACAAATCGGAGACAAAGCTCCTACAAACTTGGAAGAAAAACTTCCTACAAACTCGGAGACAACTCTCCTACAACTCAGAGTAAAACTCCTACAAACTCGGAAGAAAAACTTCCTACAACTCGGAGACAACGCTCCTACAACTCGGAGTAAAACTCCTACAAACTCGGAAGAAAAACTTCCTACAAGAATATTGTAAAGAAATCTTACAAAACTTTAGATTGTGAAACAATCTTCTTAAAATCTTCCTGAGACTTGACTTGATCAGATCTGGAAAAGGGAGATCTTCTTCTTCCTTGATTGAATCGGAAATCTGGATCTTGAAAGAAGGAAGAAGAAATCTTGCCTTGAGAGAACTTGATCTGAGCACTTAGGAGACAACTAGATCTGAAAGGAACTTGATGAAATCTGAAATCAGAGATCCAGTTGACTCTTTTCTTCAAGAAGAATCGTCTAAAAACTTTGTCGGCAACCGTAGAAGATTTGCGAGAACAATCGGTCAACTGATGGAGTTTGCGAGAGATTCAATTTCACGATTAGGGTTTTAAGTTAATAACCCTTAGATATTTATAGCTCCTTCTTCTAACGGCTAGAAACGCATCTTAGGGAGCAAGCTACACGTGTACTGTACATGGAGGATGCCCTAAATGGTTAAGCCGTCGAACTGAACTAGAAACACTGCTTGTCCGATTCGACTAAATGGAATAGCCGAAGTACCTCATGATTCAGCTAAATGATATAGCTGAATATCATTAATCGAATTCTCTTAAAGCCTTTAGCCGAATTCGTCGAATACCATTAACCGAATTCGTCAAAACTTTACTTAAGAAAACTTCCGGCTTCTTGAAATGGTTTAGCCGAATTCGTCTATATTTATCTGAAATCATATATCCAAATTCAATTATATGTTCCAATGCATATAGCCGAATTCCTACTTAGACCATTTTTCTTCCAAAGTAGAATCAGCAACATCTTCAGTCTTTCATCTCCAGCACTTAGTATATGAAGTACACCTCAATAGAGAGATTTCACATGAGTCAACACCTTGGTCTACACAATGAGGAATTACATTGCATAGGCCTGTGTTTGACGACTCATTGAAACCTGACATTGCTATGTACTTAGAATGGAATATCCTGCAATGTCACAGCTAAAGTGCATAATCAAATACAAACTCAATTCAACTTAGTTCAAGGGGACTTCTTCAAATCAAGGTAATTGTGGATACAATTCCCAACAATCTCCCCCTATTTGAAGAAGTTAGAACCTATGTACTGAGTTGAATTGCACAAAGAGTAAATATTCAGAGAAATACATAAAGAGATAAGGAGAGTTAAAAACTTAGCTTTTCAACCTTCTCTCCCTTTCAACTTTCTCTCAACTTCTCTCCCCCTTTCTGACTACTTCAGATAGGGAAGGAAAAACATGAGAGATCAACATAGTTCTCCCCCTCAGCAACTGCATAGGAGTCCTCATCTGGGAGTAGACTTTGAAAATATTGAATCATCTCCCCCTCAAACTTTTCTCCCCCTTAGAATTTCAGTGCCTGGATTGATTTCCTAAGCTTTTCAGCAACCTTACTATAGACTTCTTGTTCTGGTCATGTACCACGAACATCCACTGTCCAAATGCCTGATTAGAGTTTTGGTTTGCCTTTGGACATACCTACAATCACAGATTAATTACCCTTAGGAACCTAAACTGATTTGGGTCCTAGGTTCCGGTTAGCATACAAATAAATATTTCTACCTACTGCATCTCCAGCAGAAAGGCTCTTCTTTGTATTAGGCACACAAGGGTTGTGCCAATAGTCGATGGCAAAGTGTCCCACTTTACCATGGCACCAACATTCATGGATGTTGTACCTTCTCTTCCGAGCAATTTTTAGTTTGCATGTAGCATCATAATGCTAATTTTCAGTTGAGAAGGCAGCAACATTCTTCCTATTTTTCACAGCGAGTAGTTGATTGGGTACTTTAGCATACACATTTCCACTTGATTTTATCTGTTTGACAGCAATAGATGATAGCTTGGAAGCTCTTATGGTGTTGATGGCATCAGATATATTCAAGTGATGGTTGGTTATGGTGTTGCACCCAGTTTGCATCCTTGCCTGAAAAGATTGAGAAGATGATGCTTTCTTACCCTTGAATGTAGTGGCTGGTGCATTAAATACAAATGGTACAGGATGGGCCATTTGGATTTCTTCATGGGGAGCTTTCAGGGCACTCACTACCATTCCCTTTCTTTTACTATAGTTAGGAGTATTCTCCCTGCTATAGAAACCTTCAGTCTTCTAGTGATCATGGATACTATCCTGATCATACCTGTTGGACAGAGTCAACACCTTTTGAAAGGTGGTGTGAGGCCTAGATTTAGCTGTGCTCTTTCCTCTATTCCCAGAGTCAATTGATTTGGGTTTAGAGAATTAAGCCACTGGCTTTCTTTCCATATAAAGCTTCTTCTCTAAAGACTTGATTGTTATTTCCTGAGCTTCAGACTTCATCCGAAGTAGAATGAGTTCATTGAATAAACTGATCACCTCCTTGGTTTTCTCATTAACTTGTGATTCAAAGGGTTTAAGGATTCTGATTTCCTCGCCCTGAGATTTAATCAACTTCTTGCTCTTTTCAAGAGCTACTAAGAGAGCATCATATTGATTCACCAGATTAGATGTGTCATCATGTTACGATGTGCTTGTCTCAGCTTCAGAGTCTGTAACAGACAGAGGTGCCCTTATGCATACCTATCCGGGATAGGTTTCATCCTGTATTTCCTCTTCTGACTCAGATAGGGCAGTCAGACCAAGAAAGGTTTCCTTTTCTAGATCTGAACAGCTTGAATCATTGTCACTCAAGGTCCTGATCTTTTTCCCAGCTATGGTGTCTCGTTCATCCTTTGATCCTTCCATAAGAGCTATTTGAGAGTCCCACATATCCTTGGCCATTGTGTATTGAGCCAGTTGCTTGAATGTAGAGCTATCAACTGCATTGGATAGAATGCTCTTAGCTTCCTTATCCAGATTAACTAAGATAACCTCATCTTCAGTCATTTCAGAAATTTTCTTGGGCACGAACTTGGAAGTGCAGCAAATGGAGGTTGTCATGGGAACACATGGTCCTTCTTGAATGACTAGAAACAATCTGGGATCTATAGCTTCCATGAACATCTCTGCTCTGACCTTCCACATAGGAAAGTTTTCCTTGGTATATATGGGCAACTTGATGGAGGAATCCTTGGTTCTTTCCATTCCAGACATACTTTCTTTTTGAATGACTAGATGGAGGATATCTTATTCAAGTTGTTAACCTTTTTCCGAACAACCTCCCTCTGATACCAATTGAAAGTGTCTAGTTGCCTACCAAAATCACCTAGAGGGAGTGAATAGGTGGATTATATAGCTTTTTGCGGAATTAGAAACTTTAAATAAAAGCGCACAGAATCTAAGAGAGCACAACACAAGGATTTATAGTGGTTCCCCGATGTGGGTAGTCCACTTTCCACCTCACCTATCTAGCACGACCGGCTAGACTAGGCTACTTCAATAAAACTCAGATCAAGAATGATCCTACAACTCGGAGTCAAACTCCTACAACTCGGAGACAAAGCTCCTACAAACTCGGAAGAAAAACATCCTACAAACTCGGAGACAACTCTCCTATAACTCGGAGTAAAACTCCTACAAACTCGGAAGAAAAACTTCCTACAACTCGGAGACAACGCTCCTACAACTCGGAGTAAAACTCCTACAAACTCGGAAGAAAAAATTCCTACAAGAATATTGTAAAGAAATCTTACAAAACTTTAGATTGTGAAACAATCTTCTTAAAATCTTCCCGAGACTTGAATTGATCAGATCTGGAAAAGAGAGATCTTCTTCTTCCTTGATTGAATCCGAAATCTCGATCTTGAAAGAAGGAAGAAGAAATCTTGCCTTGAGAGAACTTGATCTGAGCACTTAGGAGACAACTAGATCTGACAGAAACTTGATGAAATCTGAAATCAGAGATCCAGTTGACTCTTTTCTTCAAGAAGAATCGTCCAAAAACTTTGTCGGCAACAACAGAAGATTTGCGAGAACAATTGGCCGACTGACGGAGTTTGCGAGAGATTCAATTTCACGATTAGGGTTTTAAGTTAATAACCCTTAGCTATTTATAGATCCTTCTTCTAATGGCTAGAAATGCATCTTAGGGAGCAAGCTATGTTGGATCTTACGGCGCCCTTAGAGGGGGGGGGGGGGGGGGGTGAATAAGGGCCTTTTTAAATTATGATTTTTACTTAAGAATTTTTCACCAACTTTCACTTTTCTTAAAAATAATTAATCGAAATTTTCCAAACTCAAATTTTATATTAATAAATACTCAATTAATTTTCAATAAAGTAACATTCATAATTTTATGAAATATGACAAAGACATACATGAACATAACGATCTTAATAAAGCTTAAGATCAAGGCAATAATGGTAAAATAAAACTTTTACAATTTTACCAGTCCTTCTACTAAGGACCGAAAGGCTATGACTTATCTTTCCCTAGACCAAGCCCAAGCCTATCCTCTAGATCTTCCCAAGATCTAGACGTAGCACGCAAGGCCACGATTTCCCACCAAGCCACGCAAGGACTTGGACGCTCCGCACAAGAAAGCGATTTTCCCCTAAGCCACGCAAGGACTTGGACGCTCCGCACAAGAAAGCGATTTTCCCCTAAGCCACGCAAGGAATTAGACGCTCTGCACAAGGAAGCGATTTTCCCTACCAATACAAAGTAAAATGTATATAAATGAAAATACAAGATAAAATAAGAACTCCCTAGAAATTTAGATATCTGAAAGGAAGGTTGAAGCCTCGAGATGATCCTTGATGTAGAAGCGCGTCCGATCTCATCTTCAATTTCAAACCTTCTCAGCACAAATGGGAGTTCTTGAGGTTCTGGAGCTCTCTGGTTCGTATGCACTCAGGAACTTAGAATCTTCAAAAGCTCTGGAATGCACGAACAAAACGAGCCAATATATAGATTTTCACTATCGCCTGGGCGACATCACTGTCGGATTTTCCGACAGGGCTAAACTGCCGCTCGTAGTGCTGTCGTGCGGGCAGTTACTGTAACTTCCGAGCTGTCGCCTGGGTGACATCGCTGTCAGATTTCCGACAACACAAAACTGCCGTTCGTTGTGTTGCCGTGCGGGAAGTTGTTGTAACTTCTCTGCTGTCGCCTGGGCGACATCAGCTGTCGGAAAATTCCGACATCGAAATTTTCATACACTCAAATTGAGCTCCAGCAGAATTGTGAACATCTCATACCTGTTACCTGCACACCATTAATAAAAATAGAATCAAATACAAACGGGACTTTGTTATTATCAAACCGGAAGAGTGCGAAATGCATGCTCCAACAATCTCCCCCTTTTGATAATAACAAATCCGTATAAAAAGAAATCATGTCCATTTAGGTTGTTGATTTTAACATATGGTGTGTGCACAAAAATAACATGATATATTCCTCTTAAAAGTAATCTCCCCCTAGATGAATGCTCCCCCTAAATGAATGCTCCCCCTAAATGTTATAGTAAATTGAAATAATGTATTGTTTAGGTGGAATATTTAGGTGGTGTAATAGTTCTTTGATTTCTTGAATATACTTTTCCTGAATATACTTATAATTCTCCCCCTTTTGGTATTAGCAAAAGGTAATATGAAATGAATTAGTAGTTCTTAAGGGAAGAGATAAGACGGAGAAAATAAGAGTAAGCGGAAGCACTTGTTAGGAAAATGATTGAAGGACTTGAAGTAATAGTGAAAGAAATCGTTGTCTACCTAAATCACCTAGAGGTTGGGGTGAATAGGTGATCTCTACTGTGGTTCCATATTACCCCGCATCTCCACCAACAAAGCTTGAAAAAACTGTCTTCTATTTTCATTCGTCGGGAGTTCTCGAGAACATTCGACGAATTGACTTGGCCCTTGAAAAATACTGAACAAAGCTTGTAAACTGTCTTCTGTTTTCATTCGTCGGAATTCGTCGGGAGTTCTCGAGAACATTCGATGAATTGACTTAGCCACACATTTTCCTTCACAAGTCTGTCTTTTTGACTTCTGTCTACGTTTGTCGATATTCGTCGGGAGTTCACGTGAACATTCGACGAATAGACTTAGCCGCAAAAATTTCTTCTTTAAACTAGAAATTTGGCATCTGTCTGGATTCGTCGAGATTCATCGGAACTTCACGAGACATCTCGACGAATTGACTTTGCAAAAATTTCTTTTCTTTTGAAAACTTGCTCCACTCCTCAAACTTGAAAACCTTCAGTTACGAGTATATGAAGTACACCCCAAAAGAGAGATTAAGACAATTTGTGTTTATAGATAAGTGAGGTAATAAGATATGCATGAATAACATATTAAGAGCATGATAGAATTGAAAGCGATAATGCCTACTCTTTCTATATCAAGTCCTCTCCCTACATTAGTGTCTCTTATAAACTACTCCCCCTAAATATCTATTTTACTAGATTTCTCAATTTCTTCTCCCCCTTTGTTATTAACAAAAGTGGGTAGGGATGAGTGTATATCTTTTAAGATATGTAAGGAACCATTTATTGAAGGATTTTCATGATCGAGCATACGATAGTATATGCACCTCCTATATGATTACTCCCTTACAAATATACCCATTTTTTGAGTATAATATCATCATAATGCACTCCCCCTAAATATTAGATTTATGCAATTTAATCTCCCCTTTTGGTAGTATCAAAAGAGGGTTTAGGTGATATTATGCAATAAAAATTTAAATGATTTATGTTGAGAAGAAAAATAGGATGCAATATAAAGCTTGGTAAATACTCCTTGTTGAGAAAAATATAAGCATGATGGAACAAAAAGTAGTAAGCAACATAGCTGAAATGATAAGGTAAGCATTCTTAGTTTAAGATACCACTTGTTAAAAAAAATCATGAAAGAGCATAAGTAGTAAAGATGTGGAAAGAATGACGAAATATATATATATTTTTTATTAAGTGAACATCTATGTAGGAATTGTGAAGCATAGTAAATGATTAAGAATTTTAGGCATAACAAAATAGATGTTGTAGCATTTTAAGTTCACAAAGGATTTTGCTTTATAAATGTTTGAAGCATAAAAAGTAATGATTTTCCAAGTAACCAATCTACCCAGACAATATGTCTACACCCTAGCCCCGTACTAAGTGACGGATGGGCATGAGGAGCTGCATACATGCCGCAGGTTGGGGTGTTAGTCCCATATGCAAACATTAGACAAAACTCACCCTAGAACTCTTTTCCCCCAGTGCCTCGCAAGGCCCCACTGGAACCCTCCCCGGTTAAGGACAAGACATGACTAGAGATAAGGTTATCTAATGTATACAACCCTACGCCCCCGCTATGATGAGATATGAAGTCATGGATAATAATTATTGGAAACTTCTAAGCGTTTTAAATCTAATGATGAGTTCATAGCTTATGGATTTATATTTTTATTTGAATTTAGTAAACAAACAACTCACATAGCTACTTAGAAATCTCTAAATGAATCAGAGTTTTAGCATAACAATATTTTCATGTTGAGAGCAACCAATATAAATTTTACCAAGCAAGTCTACCATTTGTTAAAAAAAAGGAATTTTGATATTTAAAACTTTGATATAAGCATGAAAGCGCAAGGTAAAAATATATTGTGATGATGCGGAAGACTTATAGAAATACAAGAAAACATCTTTTTTGTAATCATGATTATGCATAAGAAGAAACATGAGTTAAATTAAAAAAGGAAGATGTTTTTTGCAAATCAAGTTATTGTTAATTTTTTTGACAATAAAGTAACCAAGCATGAAAGAAATATATCAATAAGAGACTACTACAATGTTGTTGTAATTCACAAATTCAAGACATACCAAACATTGTAGAGAGCATGCTAGGTTATCTAGTGCATTTCATAAATAAAGAGTAGTATAGAATTTGCATTAGGATCCAATACTCATGAGAAGAAGTTTTATGGAAGATAATGATGTGCACATAAGTGTATTTTGAGTAGAGTAAACAAATGTTTTAATCAAAAATATAAGAAATATGTAAAGTAAAGAGCACAATAAAACACAAATAGTTTTACTTCCACAAACTTTAATGCACAAAAAAAATGTACAACTACCAAGGTGCTTTGCACACACAATGCTCATTAAGACTTATCAGGGTGCAAAGTAGTGCTTGGGGGATCACATATTTTATTTTATTTTAAGACTAGTGATCTGGTGTACTTAAGAGTAAGTGGTTTTTATTTTGAAAGAAAGATATGGTTTGCACAAGATACTTTACTATTCTTTCCAAGGTGCTCAACCTCACAACGCTTATTAAGACTTATCAGGAGGTTCAAGTAGTGCTTGGTGGAGTTATCTTTGTCACTTTATTTTATGATTTTTGTTTTGTACAAAGATCTCCGAATACCCTTGTTTTGCAAACCAATATAATTTATGAAAACACAACCACTTTTCTTAACCTTTTAATGTGCAAATAAAAAGGTCGTGTAGGTAAGATACTTGTGCAATTTTAATTCATTATACTAATACAAAACATACACAAGCATTCTTAGATTAAACACATAAGTAGACAATGCCAAAATAAGTGAGTGAATAAATATCATTATCAAACATAAAACATTTACTCATACTTAGAGGCATGATAAGCTTAGTTCTACACAACTTTTACAATATAATTTTATGCACAA
This sequence comes from Dactylorhiza incarnata, assembly GCA_033032865.1. Lineage (NCBI taxonomy): Eukaryota > Viridiplantae > Streptophyta > Magnoliopsida > Asparagales > Orchidaceae > Dactylorhiza > Dactylorhiza incarnata. The sequence goes on along the minus strand of JAWHQI010000075.1, from coordinate 9,093,468 downwards.
ATGAGTAGATATATCAAAGCATGTTGAAAACAATGTTCAAAGTAGTTTGAAAAAGTAAATTGCAACATTTTAGAAGTTCTAAATGATGGGTTAAATCATGCTTGATTTTCAATGAAGTCCATATAATATTTTTTTTGATAGTTTTAATGTTTTGTATTTTTGTATTGGAGTTTTGCATATATAAATCAAACAAATAACCAAGGAAAGGAAGTAAGAAAAAATAATAATTTTTTTTTGTAATTTGGTTTTTGAAATTTTGTATTTTAATTTTTTAAAAAAATCAATTATAGGCATAGATGCAAAACTGAGTAGTACATATAAAATAATATATTTTTAATGATTTTTCAGAATTTTAAAATGACAGAAAATCTGAGACTTGAGCTAGCGCCGGCGTTAGGTACTAGCGCCTGCGTAGCTCACAGAGAGTGCTTATTTTGATCATATAGCCTAGATTTTCTTCGATCTCGCTTCCAATTTTTCTTAATTATCTTTGTGCAATGTAATGTCTGTCTAATGAAGTGAAGAGACGAGAAGAAATCGCAAAAAGTTGCGGAAGTTAAAATTTTAGTACATGGGTTTCACATTCATTAAAGCTTAGTTATTGAGTTTTGCACAACATATGCATGAGTGAAATGATCATAAATAAGTGAAATAATATTCATGCAATTTCTCAATTTCGGTTAGACATGATTATGATTTAACATACTAAGGGTAATAAAAAATGACGGAAATATATTAAATACCTAGGCAAAACTTGCGCATTTTATAAATTTAGTCTAATACCCCTAAAATACACCTTTTAAATCCATTTTGACACTTATTTCATTTAGTCTTAATAATATCATATGACAAATTTAGTTTTCAAATTTTATAAGACTTTTTAGGAAATGGATTTAGAAGGATAAAAATAATAAGGATAAGTAGATCACTTAAAATATGACATGACTTATTATTCAACTTTACTCAATTTGATTTATTTATGAATTTTGGTTTAATATGTGAAAGTCATATTACAAGTTATATAAAGTGATCATATCATGATGGTTCAACAAAAAGAAAATAAACAAATAAAAAGAAAAAGGTTAGGCATATCATGAAGTAGAATAATGATATTTCATTTTTAGTTGATTTCTACTTCATGCAAATGATTTAATACTAATGAATGAGAGATTTAGGTATCCAAAGAGGACCGAGTGTGATGGTTCTTTTGGGTACCCAAATACATCGTGTTTGCTTTTGGGGAGATAGTGATGAATGGGCCTTTACAAGTAGAGTTAGTGTTTCATTTTTAATTTTGGGCCTCCATTCATACTTTGGTTGTTTATCTTTTAAATTCATATTATGATTATTTGACATCTTTTTGGAATGATAGTTGTTTGAAAAATAATTCATTTGGGATTTATGTTTATTCAAATTATTTTTCAAAATACATTGATGTTGATAATCATAATGAATTTTATTATATTGATTCTTTGAGTGTTTATAAGAGTGATGGTCTTTCTTAAGAATTGAATGTTGAAAAACTGGGTTACAATATGTTTTAAATGATTGGTTCTTATTTTTGATGATTTTCATTTTCACTCTTTCTTATAGACGTACTCTTATAATATGAAGTTAAGCTTTTAGACATTTGATAATTTGATAAGCTAGAAATAAACGATGTTTTATTATATGAAAAGTTTTGAATAAACATTTTTAATGATTCTAATTTATCCTTTAAATTATCATTTTCTTTTAACAAATTTTCATTATGCTCTTTTGAAGTTAAAAGACCTTTTTCCAAAACCTTGAGTTCTTCTTTAAATGTATTATAATCAAAACAAGGTTTAGCATTTTCAATTAAAGAGCATGAACAAGAATTTGAAACATCAATATAAGATTCTACTTTAGCGTTTGGTTTTAAAGTTTTATTTTCTAAACGTAATTTGGAATTAGCATGTTTCAACTTTGAAATTTTACGTTTAGCAAATTTAAGCACACGAAATGTAGAAATAGAATTAGTTACTAAAAGAGAAGATTTAGATTTTCTTACCTTGCTATAGTTTCCGTCTTCTCTTTTGCTTGATGTTTTGCCATCAACTGAGTCCAATATTGTGACATTGTCTTCTTCATCTTCCTCTTCCAAACAAGAGTGTCCATCATCCTTTCCGCTTGATGAGCATTCTATGGATCCATCCTTTGTGTAGCTTTCTTGAATATTTGCATAGGCTTGCATATTCTCCGGTTCTTGTGAATGTTCCGTACCTGTAGAAGGAGAATCATAAGTTCTTTCAAGAAAACTCCAAATTTCATATGCGGTAGGTAAAGTATAAATAAGTTTGAAAATATTTTGGTCTAACACACAAAATATACTATTCATAGATTTTGCATTTAAAATAATTTCGTTTCTAGTTAGTACGCTAGATGGCTTTTTAATAGTAATATTCCAAACTTTTTCATCTAAGTCCTTAAGAAAATTTTTCATTAATATTTTCCACCCTTTAAAATTTTTTCCCATAAATAAAGGTGGTGATAATACTTTTTCATTTATATTAAAATTTTCCCCACTAGTAGAAGCGAGATCATGATCAAGAGACGCCATTATTCCCGGTTGTTAAGCCGATTTGGAATAACCTGGCTCTGATACCACGTGTTGGATCTTGTGGCGCCCTTAGAGGGGGGGGGGGGGGGTGAATAAGGGCCTTTTTAAATTATGATTTTTACTTAAGAATTTTTCACCAACTTTCACTTTTCTTAAAAATAATTAATCAAAATTTTCCAAACACAAATTTTATATTAATAAATACTCAATTAATTTTCAATAAAGTAACATTCATAATTTTATTAAATATGACAAAGACATACATGAACATAATGATCTTAATAAAGCTTAAGATCAAGGCAATAATGGTAAAATAAAACTTTTACAATTTTACCGGTCCTTCTACTAAGGACCGGAAGGCTATGACTTATCTTTCCCTAGACCAAGCCCAAGCCTATCCTCTAGATCTTCCCAAGATCTAGACGTAGCACGCAAGGACATGATTTCCCACCAAGCCATGCAAGGACTTGGACGCTCCGCACAAGGAAGCGATTTTCCCCTAAGCCACGCAAGGACTTAGACGCTCCGCACAAGGAAGCATTTTTCCCTACCAATACAAAGTAAAATGTATATAAATGAAAATACAAGATAAAATAAGAACTTCCTAGAAATTCAGATCTATGAAAGGAAGGTTGAAACCTCGAGATGATCGTTGATGTAGAAGCGCGTCCGATCTCATCTTCAATTTCAAACCTTCTCAGCACAAATGGGAGTTCTTGAGGTTCTGGAGCTCTCTGGTTCGTATGCACTCAGGAAGGAACTTAGAATCTTCAAAAGCTCTGGAATGCACGAACAAAATGAGCCAATATATAGATTTTCACTGTCGCCTGGGCGACATCACTGTCGGAATTTCCGACAGCGCTAAACTGCCGCTCGTAGTGCTGTCGTGCGGGCAGTTACTGTAGCTTTCGAGCTGTCGCCTGGGCGACATTGCTATCGGATTTCCGACAGCGCAAAACTGCCATTTGTCGTGTTGCCGTGCGGGAAGTTGTTGTAGCTTCTCTACTGTCCCCTGGGTGACATCAGCTGTCGGAAAATTCCGACATCGAAATTTTCATAGACTCAAATTGAGCTCCAGCATAATTGTGAACATCTCATACCTATTACCTGCACAACATTAATAAAAATAGAATCAAATACAAACGGGACTTTGTTATTATCAAACCGGAAGAGTGCGAAACGCATGCTCCAACAAGCTACACGTGTACTGTACATGGAGGATGCTCTAAATGGTTAAGCCATCGAACTGAACCGGAAACACTGCTTGTCCGATTCAACTAAATGGAATAGCCGAAGTACCTTATGATTCGACTAAATGATATAGCCAAATATCATTAATCGAATTTGCTTAAAGCCTTTAGCCGAATTCGTCGAATACCATTAACCGAATTCGTCAAAACTTTACTTAAGAGAACTTCTGGCTTCTTGAAATGGTTTAGGCGAATTTGTCTATATTTATCTGAATCCAATAGCCGAATTCTACTATATGTTCCAATGCATATAGCCGAATTCCTACTTAGACCATTTTTCTTCCAAAGTAGAATCATCAACATCTTCAGTTCTTCATCTCCAGCACATAGTATATGAAGTACATCTCAATAGAGAGATTTCACATGAGTCAACACCTTGGTCTACACAATGCGGAATTACATTGCATAGGCATGTGTTTGACGACTGATGAGTACGATTTATATAGTGTTTTTCGGACTCATCTGGGCTCATTTCAACGCACTTGCACTTCACTTTTAGTTCATTAATGCTTATATTTCACTTGTTCACTCTTCTCACATGAAGTGCACTTGTTGGCCCGTTGTGGTGTGTAATTGCGCGCTTTATTGTTGGGGGCAAGAACAATGTGCTCCCCATTCAATTTATGCTTTTATACTTGCGCTGGAGGTGTGTTCCCAGCATTTGGATGTGTTGTGTAGGTGGGCAGATCGTCCATATTGCCCAGAATTCATCATGTATGAATCACACGGTCGTGCATTTTCTTGACGCACGGTCGACTGTGATCGTGCGCTATGATCGGCTGGTGAATATGGTGATCTGCCCCGCTCGTGCGTTTTCACCATGCACGGTTGGACTCAACCGTGCGCGAACAAAATGCACGAGATCCTGTTCTTTGCCGGATTTTGAGCTTTCCGAATTTACCCGTGCGTTCTTATGCACGATTGGCTTCGACCGTGCGTGAGTAAAATGCACAAGCGCTCTGGGTCGTCTTCCTGGAATTTTTCTTAATTAATATCGCACGGTTCACGCACGGTCGTGCGTGACCAAATTTCTAATTATTTTTTATAAAAGCTGCAGCTCTTGCCCTATTCTGGACGATCATTTCCAGCACCATTTTTTCGCCCAGCTCCGCCATTTCCGCAGGTTCTCCGCCCCCTTTGGCCTCCTCCATCATCCTCGAGCTCCAAGGAGAGGGATCTGGCCCTATATCCACCAATATCGAACGAGAAGGAAGCTAGGTCGTGCGGCCGGATTGTGACACGAAGAAGACGGGCCATTGGAAGGTAGTGACAGCCTTCTCTACCCCGGACGCAGTTGAAGACCGAGCTTGGACGCGGATCGACAACCTAGTGATTCCAACCGTGAATCTTCGACAAGGCTTCGGATTGGGTCGATTCCTGAATTTCTCTTTCTTTGTATTGGTAGTTGTAACTACTAGATTTCTTTATACTTTGATGATGGCACTATGAACTATGATCTATAATATTTATTTCATTTATATGAGATTATTTTGTTCATATGGGTGTATGAGGTGCGCCCCCATCCATTCTCTATCCACATCCATCATCACCCTCCACTCCATTACGCTAGCCTACTCTTCCATTCCGTAAGATTACTCTTCCATCCGCCAAGCTAAGCGGTGCTAACAGCCCGTGTAATCCACCTCGACCCCGCCGGTGTGAACCATTCCATCTGCAAGCCTTCTCGTCCATCCGCCTAGTGAAGCGTGGCATAGCGGCCCATGTAATCCATTCGTCTAACGAAGCAGCGCGCTCAAGGCTTGCACAGTTCGATTCTGCACTTACCACTCCATCCGCTTTCCTACTCGTCCATCCGCCCTTGCGAAGTAGTGCGTTCAAGGCCTACGTAGTTTCCATCCCGCCTAGCGAAGCAGTGCGCTCAAGGCCTGCATAGGAGTAGTTTAGTTCCTTTTCTTTTATTTTCCATAAACCAAAACCCACCTACATGTTTCACCCGACTTAAAGGACTTCGATCTCAAGTCCTACCTCAAAAGTAAACTCCACCTTACTGTGTTCCTTCGAGATCTATACTTGGGGAAATTTGCCCATTTTATATTACTTGATCGATCGGTACACTGTCGTTTCGCACCGCAGTCTCGCTACCGGCTATAGCGGTGTGCGAGATTTGTGCACCAAGTTTTTGGCTCAGTTGCCGGGGAACACAGGCGTGTGAGTTTTCTAGAGAGGGAGAACTGAGAGATAGAAGTTCTTCAATTTGTAAATTGCATCTTTTATTTTATTTCAGTTCTTGTTATTCCTTTTTCCTGTTTTATATTAGGTTGTCTTAGTAAATTATTGTTGGGTGTAGTATTTTGCACAATAATGTTTTTCTTTTGAATCTCGTTATCTTCACACAATGTGGGATTCATTTAATATTCGTTGCCGTTTGTGCGGAGATATATCTCATGATAGTGATAGATGTCCAAAGGGAGATATTAGCCCTAGAACTCAAGGCCCAGTATATGGAGCACCGACTTCGTCTGGTACTCCATATGGTGCGCGTAAGTCCTATGACTACTCTTTCGCTCCGCACATGCCCTTTTTGCAATCATCTCCTGTCCAATTTGAGCCGAAGAAAAATGCAAATAGTGCTTGTTTTGTCAGAGTATGGATCATGCCTTGAAGGATTGTACTGCATTTCTTCGCCAATTGGACGAGGATGACGAGCCAGATATCCAGATCATCCCAACTCCTGACTCTGATAATACACCTTCCACCTCTGATTACGTTGATGTATCACCTTCAAGTTTTGAAGGGAATGATGCAGACATGCTTATCAGAGTTGTGGCTGATCTAGGCTCTAACAAGGCTGAGCCCATCTCCCCTGTGCATATATCACCGTATATGGATTCAATTCTTTGTGAGGAATCGGTGCTTGACTTTTATCCAAGCACTATTCCTCCCCCTATTGTGCATTCTACTACATTTGTCTCTGACGACATTATTGAGGATGTTTCGCAAAATAAGGCAGGTGATTTATGTGTTGTGCCTATTCCTACGGAGGAGGATATTTTCCAAGGTGACGAGGATTCTACCTCAGCACCGGTGGAGGAAGTCCAAATTGTGGAGGAGGCCACAGATGTTCCTACCGATCCCTACAGCATTGTCGATGATGCCGACAGTATCCTTTTGCTTCAACCTATTGGGAGTGAGACCGGGACCACTCCCCCGATTTTTGATTATTTAAGTCATTCTTCTCTTTTATTTCCTAACCCCCCTTCTTCATCTAAGCCTGTGCAGGTTGAGTCTTCACAGGTACTTCAGGAGGACTTGGAGCATTTTGCTCAAGTCAATGATGAGCGTATCCTCATATGTGAGGAGGTTGACCCCTCCTCCATAGTGGAAGCCTCAATCATTAACTTCTCCTCTTGCCGCCTCCTGAAGACGACACCTTGCTGGGAAAGGATGTTTTTGGTGAGATTTGTGAGGAGTACTCCTCCTCCACTTCTAACTTTCTGCTTCCTCTACCTGTGATGAGCAGGTATTATTATTTAGGTAGAGGGGTAACTGTTCTTTCTCCGTATTGGTACCCGCTACCGACACGCATATTAGAACAGTTGCCTGTTCATTTCCTTTTTCATACTCCCATTAGCTAGAACTGTCTTAAATTTGAATAAGTCGTGCTGGGAGGACAATAACCCCAGTAGTTATCTTACCTTTTCCTGCATTTTTATTTTCATCTAGTTTAGTTTAGTTAGTTGTATTTTATTTGGCTTTGTACATTTTCTTTTGTTTTTGCGGAGCTCACCCCTGCAAGTATTCTTTTGGATGGATGCCGCAGCTAGGACTAGATTTAAATGCCAATCTTCTGGTATGCTCATTTCTGAGCATTGGGTACTCTCTTCCCCTAGCTCTTTTTCTGAATTTCATAGTTATATATTGTTTGTATTGTATAGTTTAAGTCTGGGGGAGAGCAGTTTTGTGTGCCCACTCATGTGCATTATTGCATAGCATGCTAGAAGTATTTTATTTCAGTTATATATTATTTGTTCATCTTCATCGCACATCACAACACCCACTTTAGTGCGCACTCGCTTGTTTGTATGGTCCCATATTTTCAATTCTTGGTTGTGATGTAGGAATTGCTGTATTAGCCAAAAAAATGCAAGATGGAGTGGCATGTTGACTGTTGTAGTGCTCTAGTTGAGTATTTGTGTCTTGCCTAGAAATTTGAGTAGAACTAGTTTTTATTTATGCTTCCAATCTACAATTAGTAGATTTGCGTAGATTTTAATTTATTTTACTCAAAATGGTGAATGTGGTTGAATCTAGTGGTAGCAGTGTATTGTATGTCGGCAAGCGCGAGGTTCGTGTTGCTCGAGTCGGGAGGAAGGATTACCTTTCTCGAGTGCTAAGAACTTGCCCCAAGCGACTCTTGAAGCATGGGTGCGAATGATTTGCAAGTTGAGCGTGACGTAGGCCATCTTTTTGGCAAGCTTGAGCTTTGTTCTACCAATCCTATATGCTAACCGTTGCTAGCCTATTTTGTTCCTACCCGACCTTTTGGTTCAGCTCCACCATACTTCACCAAGGCCTAAAAGCTAATCCCATTATCACAACCCAAAAAAAATTAAGCCAAAAGCATTATCGAATTGTAATTTGCCAATGCGGTGCGGCGATGAGAATTTTTAGTGTTGATGTGGATTTCTAAATAAAAAAAAATCTATATGCTGAGATTCTTGCTAATAGATTTGGGGATATAAAAAAGGGAAGGAAAAGAAAAAGAAAAAGAAAAAGCAAAGAGAAAGGAAAAAAATATATCCCTAGCGTTTTAATTGAAACATCAATCTCTATCATTTAGAGTAGGCCATGTGCACACCCAGTTTCAAGGTCAAGTCTGGGGGTATGTTGCACGTGTTTTATTGGGGGGCTGCTTTGAATTAGCACTTTTGTGAGCTCTTTTGGGTTGCGATTAGCCATCATGTTTATCTTTGCATTCCAAACCGTAACCCAAGCCTCGTGTATACCTAATGTCCTATCGATTTGTCTTGTGAGTTCACTAGTCCCGTGGAGAGAGTGTGATAGGGCGAGCTTATGGCTCTCGACGTTGATGCATTTCAACGGAGATAATTCTGAGTTCCGGTCTTGGGTAACACTCCCCTTCGCGTATAGCTTACTTTCGTACTACGCGTAACCACGAGATTCACCAACATTCCATTTTTGAGTAAAAATAAATCCTTTTTATGCATATACACTTTTTATAAATTAGCTAGCATATTTAGAAACTTCTTCTAATGAATTTCTACGCACACAAGTATGCAACTTCGCATACTACTCCATGTCACAATTTTTTTAACTAGCTATGCTTTTCCCACTCCGCCGGATTTGTTTGCTCGGGACGTGCAAACAGGTAAGTCTGGGGGTGTGATGAGTACAATTTATATAGTGTTTTTCGGACTCATCTGGGCTCATTTTCACGCACTTGCACTTCACTTTTAGTTCATTAATGCTTATATTTCACTTGTTCACTCTTCTCATACGAAGTGCACTTGTTGGCCCGTTGTGGTGTGCAATTGCGCGCTTTATTGTTGGGGGCAAGCACAATGTGCTCCCCATTCTTTTTATGCTTTTATACTTGTGCTGGAGGTGTGTTCCCAGCGTCTGGATGTGTTGTGCAGGTGAGCAGATCATCCATATTGCCCAGAATTCATCCTGTATGAATCGCACGGTCGTGCATTTTCTTGACGCACGGTCGGCTGCGATCGTGCGCTATGATCGGCTGGTCAATATGGTGATCTGCCCCGCTCGTGCATTTTCGTCACGCACGGTTGGACTCAACCGTGCGCGAACAAAATGCACGACATCCCATTCTTTGCCAGATTTCGAGTTTTCCGAATTTACCCGTGCGTTCTTATGCATGATCGGCTTCGACCGTGTGTGAGTAAAATGCACGGGCGCTCTGGGTCGTATTCCTGGCATTTTTGTTAATTAATATCGCACGGTTGACGCACGGTCGTGCGTGACCAAATTTCTGATTATTTTGTATAAAAGCTGCAGCTCTTGCCGTATTCTGGATGATCATTTCCAGCGCCATTTTTTCTCCCAGCTCCGCCATTTCCGCAGGTTCTCCGCCCCCTTTGGCCTCCACCATCATCCTCGAGCTCCAAGGAGAGGGATCTGGCCCTACAACCACCAATATCGAAGGAGAAGGAAGCTAGGTCGTGCGGCCGGATCGTGATATGAAGAAGACGGGCCATTGGAAGGTAGTGACAGCCTTCTCTACCCCGGACGCAGTTGAAGACCGAGCTTGGACGCAGATTGATAACTTAGCGATTCCAACCGTGAATCTTCAACAAGGTCTTGGATTGGGTCGATTCCTGACTTTCTCTTTCTTTGTATTGGTAGTTGTAACTGCTAGATTTCTCTATACTTTGATGATGGCACTATGAACTATGATTTATAATGTTTTTTTCATTTATATGAGATTATTTTGTTCATATGTGTGTATGAGGTGCGCCCCCATCCATTCTCCATCCACATCCGTCATCACCCTCCACTCCATTACGCTAGCCTATTCTGCCATTCCGTAAGACTACTCTTCCATCTGCCAAGCTAAGCGGTGCTAACGGCCCGTGTAATCCATTCGCCTAACGAAGTAGCGCGCTCAAGGCCTGCATAGTTCCATTACGCACTTACCACTCCATCCGCTTGCCTACTCGTCCATCCGCCCTTGCGAAGTAGTGCATTCAAGGCCTACGTAGTTTCCATCCCGCCTAGCAAAGCAGTGCGCTCAAGGCTTGCATATGAGTAGTTTAGTTCCTTTTCTTTTATTTTCCATAAACCAAAACCCCCCTACACGTTTCACCCGACTTAAAGGACTTCGATCTCAAGTCCTACCTCAAAAGTAAACTCCACCTTACTGTGTTCCTTCGAGATCGATACTTGGGGAAATTTGCCCATTTTATATTACTTGAATGATCGGTACACTGCCGTTTCATGCCGCAGTCTCGCTACTCCCTATAGCGGTGTGCGAGATTTGTGCATCAACGACTCATTGAAACCTGACATTGCTATGTACTTAGAATGAAATATCCTTTAATGTCACAGCTAAAGTGCATAATCAAATACAAACTCAATTCAACTTTGTTCAAGCGGATTTCTTCAAATCAAGGTAATTGTGGATACAATTCCCAACACATAGTGAAGACAAGTTTCCATTCAATTTAGGCAATCCTCTAATCAATTCCTTTTTGGCTAGTTTTAAAATGAGCTTTGCACAAGCGTGACCTAAACGTCTATGTCATAGTTCTAACTCGTCATTTTTAGTTATAAAACATTTTATAGATGATTTGGAAAGATCATGAAACGAAACTATATAAACGCTGTGAATTCTAGGTGCAGTTAGTAAAACATCTTTTGTGGTAGGATTAAATATTTTGCAAAGATTAGTGGATGATTCAAATAATACATCTAATCCTTTATCACACAATTGGCTTATAGATATTAAGCTATGTTTTAATCCTTTTACATAAAGAACATTTGAGATAAGAAAGGATTCGTTACCCACTGTACCTACTCCCATGATCCTTCCTTCACCGTTATCACCAAACGTTACGATCGCTCCTTTCTTCTTTTCTAGGCTAAGGAACTTTGCTTTGTTGCCCGTCATGTGCTTGGAGCAGCCTGAGTCCAAGTACCACACGTCCTCCATTTCCTTAGCTTTCCTGCAAATCTATAAAGAAGATGACAGAAATGATCCGGATACCCAAGAGGTACCACCCATAGAGTAAGTGGATTTCTTAGGTACCCAGATTTGTTTTAACGATCGTTGTTTTATATTCCTGTAAGAGCTAGACGTGTGTCCAAACTTCTACATTATTCTTGCTGGATGATGTTTGAACTTTAGAAAAAGTAGGAGATTTTTTAACTGTTGAGCTACCACCGTCGTTAGTGGCTAGCGTTGGGCGGTATGGCTCACTTTGATATCCGAGCCCAAACTTTCCATAACCATAACATTGGTTTCCCAAAATCATATCCAGGGATTTTTGACCTATTCCGAATTTTTTATGGCCTTATTGGGATCATGATTTTGTTTTTTAAGAGATGTATTTTCTTATACAATCATAACACATTTATTTTCAAAGCCCTTTTTGTTATTTTCGATTTGTAAGATAGAGGTTTTTAGTTTTCTCTCTAATTCCCCCTTTTCTTTTGCAATAGTTTTGATTTGTGTGAGGGCCTTAGAAAGAGAAACTTCCAGTTCCTTTGCCTTACATAAGGAGTGCTCACACTCTTGACATGAAACCTTTCTCTTTTCAAGGGAAATTAATTTTTTAGTAAGCTTATGATTTTCTTTGATGATAGATTCATTTTCATGATTTAAAATAATATTATCTTATTTACTTTTATCATAGGATTTGCAAGTTTGAACCAATTCATCATAGAGTTCTTTGAAGGTGGGAGGAGTTACCTCAGTGTCGCTTAGAACACTGGTGTTGTCATCGTTGCTTTTTGCCATTAAGCATAAGTTTGATTCCTCCTTGCTACTTGACTCAGATTCGCTTGGTTCTTCAGAGGAAGAATCATCCCAAGTTGCGGCTTTCAGTACTTTCTTTTTCTCCTTCGCTTTTTATTGTTCATTTTTCTCCTTTTGATACTTCGGGTACTGACACCGAATGTGCCCGGTCTTTCTATAGTGGTAGCACTCCGGTGGTGGTCTTTCTCCTTCGTCTTCGCTTCCTTTTTCTTTCTTTGATGAAGAGGAAGATCCTTTTCATCGAGCATCCCTTTGGAAGTATTTTCGGAAGGTGTTCCTCCTCTCCGGATTCCTAATGAACTTTCTGAAGTTCTTCACCAGGATCCCTTCTTCATCTTCATCATCATCTTCGATGCACTCCTTCTTTGATTTTAGTGCCAGCGTCTTTTTCTTTGGCTCTTTGTTGTATTCATCGTGTTGAATCTGGAGTTCTACCTCATGGGTTTTGAGATTCCCAATAAGATTCTCGATCTGAAGCGTTCTTAGGTTGTGCGAATCTGAGATGGCCGTCACCTTTGGATTGAACCTTGGAGGTAGTGAGCAAAGAATTTTCTTGACCAAGTCCCCACCTGAGTAGATCTTTCCAAGTGCTTTTGAAGCGTTGACGATCATGGTGAAGCGAGTGTACATCGAGTTGATGTCCTCTTTGGTATCCATCCTGAGTTTTTCATATTCAGACTCAAGTTGGAATAGCTTTGCATCTTTTACCTGTGATGTACCTTCATGAGTAACTTCTAATTGATTCCAAATATCATAAGCAGTTACACATGCAGAAATTCTATTAAACTCAGTTCTATTTAGAGCGCAATATAAAGCGTTCATTGCCTTAGCATTATTTTTGCACCTTAGTTTATCGTTATCATCCCATTTATCCTTAGGTTTTAGTAACGTCGCCTCTCCCACTACAATTGTAGGAGGAGAGTACCGAACTTCTACCATGTTCCATACTTCCACATCCATGGTCATAAGAAAACACATCATTCAATATTTCCAGTAATTGAAATCTGACCCAGAAAAAAGAGGTGGTCGACTAACACCCTGACCCTCCCAAAAAGCGAGATCATGAGACGCCATTATTCCCTGTTATTAAGCCGATTGGAATAAAACCCCTCTGATACCACTTGTTGGATCGGTAGGCGTCCTTAGAGGGGGGGGGGGTGAATAAGGATTTTAAAACTTTTTTCTTATATTATGAATATCTTGAAATAATAAGTGATTGAGAAATCAAACAAAACAATTGAAATAAAGTAGAGACATGCTTTATTAATATGAAATATTGTTTTACAAAAGTTGATTTCTATAACGCTAGAAATCGGTGGTGAATAATAATAAACTCTTTTTGTTTTATATCCCGACTCGCATCCCCACGAATCGGTGGCCCTAGCCTATCCTTCCCTGGATTCGGCCTCAAGCCTCTCTAGCCAATCCAACCCTGAATTAGGCCTTGAGCACCCCCTAGACCTAACCTAAATCTAGTCGCCAACACTAGGCGAATTTCAGCCCTAAGTCCTACCCAGACCTAGTCGCAAACACGAGGCGAATTCTCAAACGGTTTATAAGGAAAATAAATGATAATAATAAAATGAACCCCTCTTGAAGAACTTATGAAGTTGGAGACGCTGATCCGCTGTAGGATAAGCGTTGTTGAAGCGGACGTCGTTTGGATTCGGCGTGAAGAAGTCCTCCTTCAGAAATTTGCAGAGCTTTGGTGGGAGATCAACATTCGGCCAAATCAGGCTCTAGAATTCTAGCACTCAACCTCTCTCTCTGATGTGTGTAAGAAACGAGAGAAGAGGGGTCCTATTTATAGCCTCAGTGCTAGCGCCTACGCTATCGCTGCCGCCGGCGCTATCCCAGGTTAGGACATATTCGGCGTGGGAGAATCTTCAATTCGAGGAAACATTTTTGTCTTGCCTTCTGTGCTCCGCGCTACCGCCTGGCGCTACCTCCTGGAGCTAGCGACTTCTAAATGTACTCCCATGATTGCGCTAATCATTGCTAGCGCCGGGCGCTAGGTGCTACCGCTGGCGCTAGTGGGCATGTTGGAATTATTGGCCCAATTTTGGGGGCAATCTTCTTATGTCATTCTTGAGTCATATGGACCTTGTTTCCTGCACACTTAAACACACAAGATCAAATACACATAGGATTTGTTATTCTCAAACCTAGGAGATGCGGAAGACCATGTTCCAACATTACCTAAGGAAACTTTTTGCGCAACAAGAATCGCACTGCTGTATCGTCTATCCTGACCGGCTCCAAGAAAACTGATCGGTCAGAAGCTACCGGGTCATCTATAGTAGAAACCTGCTGCTCCAGCCGTAGTGGATCCTTCTTAAGAGAGGATATGTGGAAGACATCACGCAAACCCGCTAACCTTAGCGGTAGCTCCAGTCTATAAGCCAACGGGCCGATCCACTCCAGGATCCTTTAGAGCCCCATTAATCACGGACTGAGCTTCTTCCGCCCGCGTACCCGCGAGATTCCCTGCATCGGACGAATCTTCAGGAACACCCAGTCTCCAACCTAGAACTCTACCTGATGATGTAACTCATCATAATACCTGGACCGGCTGCTCTGGGCCTCCAACATCCTAACTAGAATCAATCGCACCTGGGCATCTGTGTCCTCCACAAATTTCGAGCCGAGTGCCTTTAAATCCTCATCCTGGATCCAAGATAGTAGAGTCATGTGCCTCCGTCCCTCTGAGGGTGGAAAGTTGTGCTGAACATCAACCAGGAGCCCAGATAAGCCTGGACTAATCTTTACTTCTTTGACGTAAACCATCCATCCTGATCCGACACGGTCATCCTTGGCACACCACGATAATGGACAAATATCTCAACAAATCCCATCAAACACCAACAGGAGCATCCTTTCGGCCCAGGGTGACCCTAGATACCTCTGTCAATCTATCCTTGATGTTCCAAATAAGTATTTCCCCGGAGTGGGGATGTGGTAACCTGTGTATGAAGTCCCTAATTATATCCTAGAACTTCCATTCTAACATGGGCAGTGACAATGGTAGTTCCCAAAGACTCTTGCACTTGGCCTTCACTAGTCGACTGACCTCACCGTGCATCACAAAACCTATGACTTATTTCTTTATTCTGGGGAAATACACGGTCCGGAATACACCATTTTTTCGGTGACTACAGCTCTTGTTTGTATGGGTAGACAACGCCTCTATAAAGTTTTTCTACACGTTCAGATTCTTATTCCTTTACAAATGTCTGAGAAATCAATCAACTTAAGTTTACAACTTATCCAGTTCTGACCATTGATGGATCTGATCAGATTGTCAAGTGTCTTAATTATCCTCAAAATTTAAGGGGGGTGTACTCGTGATCTTTTATGAGTATATGTTAACCAATCATTATTATTGTAGTTAAAATTTTCTACCATGGCAGGGTGTGATTTTTAACAAATCATAAGTTAATCACTTCTGAAAGCCCCAAACCACAAGAACTTTCAAATATAACTATAGCTTGCATGCCCTAATTTCAGTTCCCAACTTCTATAAGGGCATATGTATCCCTAAGTGACTAAACCTGACAACTTTACATTTCTAATACTTCAACTAAGGTAAAGTCGTTGTTCGATCAACGATGTATATCCATTGTCCTGGAAATACTATAGATCACCATTCCAAACGTACTTTTACAGAATCCCATCTTCGCCCAAGTAACATTGAATAAGATTAACTTCAAAATCATTATGTTCACGACGCAACACATTCTAAATTAGATCTAAGGGAAACCCATGTCAGTAACTAATTTGCCCAATAAACAAAAGGTAAGCCCCAATAAACCAAAGATAAGCCATTATCTATTTTGGGCTAACTATCTTCGATATCACCATGTTATATCCATCCCAAGTATGCAAACAATCCTTAGGGCACACAACCTTAGACTTAGGGTTCTATCTTGAGACTTGTTGGTACACTCCATACTTTAGACTCTTCAAGGTACCCTCTACGACAAACTTATCAGGGTTAACATGTGACCCAATCCCAAACGGGTCTCTTCTGAACTTGAATTCTTATCCGACCCTCTGTGTTTGTCATGGTGGTTGTCTTAATGTAAACATGTCATTGGTACGAGGGTTGAGTCTACGAGTTCTCTACCATTCTGCTTATGTGTCAATCTCCTTAAGGCGGTCCTATCAGTTTGGATAATCCTTGGTATCTGAAGTAGGGACATCAGAGTTTATGGCTTAGGTGGTCATTCTCGCGTTAAACTCATCCTCTAACCTCTTTGGGGTGTCCTCGTACCTTAATCAAATTTATACCAACGGTCTATTTCAGACTAGGGCATGGTATAAATTATCATGGTAAGTCATGTGTCCTAGTGGGATTGTGTATAACTCATTGATTAGAGGACTATCTAAAGAGATCTTTGCAGCTAGAGGTATTCCATGCTGAGGGGCAGGGTTTGCCACAGGCTATAAAAGAAAATTTGCCACCTGTAAGGAGATTTGACTAAAAAGATTTAGTTAAAAGTTTACTTTTTCATGTGATTCCCCATATTGGTACACCATTGCTTCCGCTGCTTAGTTTGTCCTCAATCTAAACTCGCACGGGGTGTCCCAGGGTTTGTGGACTTCTTTTCTTCTGATCGAGGTTACTCTCTTATACCAGTTTGTAAGACCCCATTTTTTTTTTACAAAACCGGGTCTTATGCTCAGAACCGCCGCTTTGCGAGGACACTAACACTCAGGAAGGTAGCCACTACAAAACGCCGATCCTGCCGACCATAACGATCATATAAGAAGAAAAGCACAATTGAACCAAAAATAAGTTCAAGTCTACATCATATAATATAAAAATCACAATAAGATATGTCCACAGATAATAACTGAATAATATGTAGCGTTAAAAAGGGCTCATGCCCAGTACATTAAGTCCTCACTACAAGATCATTCACGGAAGCAAAATCTACTAGTAAACACTCACGGATCCTGAGATTGGTGTACATTGTTGGACATGTGTGTCACATCCCTTTGTTTGAGAATATCAGGCAATATTGTATTTGATCTTGCTTGTCGTGTGTTTATAGCGTGCAGGAACTATAAGTGCAATACTCCACAGGTAGACAGCAACTTGGAACCAAATTTCTGAACTGAAGCACTACCGCCAGCGCTAGCCGATACCACAAGCATTAGCGCTACCGCAGGCGCTAGCGCTACCGCCTGGCGCTAACTCCAGCTTGTGCCATAATGCCACGCCGTGACGGTTTTTTAACTTTCTCTACACGACCTCTACCACAAGCGTTAGTAGCTAGCGCAGGCGCTATCTCGAAGTTCTATAAATTAAATCTTTCTCTCTCATTTTGGTACCTCATCCCAGAGAGAATTCCTGTGTCAAATTTCAAGAGTTGTTACTCTGCCAAAAAGTCATCTCCCACTCAAAGCTAAAGAATATTTCTTGAGAAGGAAGCCATCACGCTGCATCCGAAGAACGATCACTTCAACCTCGCTTATGTTACAACAGTCCTTCATCATCAACTCCAGAAAATCTCATAGAGGGAGTTTTTAATTATATTATTTATTTATTGTGAATCTTTATAGGTAAATCGCCTTGTGTTGGCGACTAGGTCCATGCGCGGCTTAGGTGGAATTCACAGCGTGTGTTGGCGACTAGGTCTAGGTGATTGGATCTAGGGGGTGCTCAAGGACATATCCGGGGAAGGATTGGCTAGAGCGGCGTGAGGCCATATTCAGGGAAGGATAGGCTAAAGCCAACCGGCTCGTGAGGATACGAGTCGGTATAAAAAAGGAAAAGTATTTGTATTTGTATGCCTCCGATTTCTAGCGATATTGAAATCAAATTTATGTAAACACCTTTTTTATAGTACAATCATGTCTCTATTTGTGTTTACTTGATTTCTTTCATTTGGCATAAATTCCTATATTGCAATTTATTTTCAGCTAAATTGTTATTTCACTCTCATTTATTGTTAAACAATTTTGTAAATTTCTTAAACGTATACAAAGAATTTTTATTCCCTTATTCACCCCCCTCTAAGGGCGCCTATCGATCCAACAAGTGGTATCAGAGGTAGGTTATTCCAAATCATTTTAAAAACTAGGAATAATGACGTCTTATGATCTCGCTTTTTCGGAGGGTCAGAGAATTAGTAGACCTCCACTATTTACTGAGTCAGATTATAATTATTGGAAAAATAGGATGCGTTGTTTTCTTATGACCCTAGATATTGAGGTATGGAATATGGTAGAAGAGGAATACTCTCCTCCTACAATTGTAGTTGGAGAGATAACATTAGAAAAACCAAAAGATAAATGGGATGATAGGGATAAACTTAAATGCAAAAATAACGCCAAGGCCATGAATGCTTTATTTTGTGCGTTAGATAGAAATGAATTTAATAGAATTTCCGCATGTTCTACTGCATATGATATTTGGAATCATTTGGAAATTACTCATGAAGGTACATCGTAGGTTAAAGATTCAAAACTTTTCCAACTGGAGTCAGAATATGAAAAGTTTTGGATGGATGAAAGCGAGGATATTGATGAAATGTACACACGCTTCACCAAGATCATAAATGCCTCCAACGCTCTTGGAAAGACCTTCTCCAACGGCAACTTGGTCCAAAAGATTTTTCGATCTCTTCCTCCAAAATTCAATCTGAAGGTGACAGCTATCTCAGAGTCACACTATCTAAGAACCCTCCAGGTTGAGAGCCTCATTGGGAATCTCAAAATCCATGAGGTAGAAATCAAGATCCAATATGATAAATACAATAAGGAGCCAAAGAAGAAGGCGTTGGCACTAAAATCAAAGAAGGAGTGCCAAGAGGATGAGGATGAAGATGAAGAAAGTCACTTGGTAAAGAATTTTTGAAAGTTCATGAGAAATACGGAAAGGAGAAACACCTTCCAGAAATATCTCCAAAAGGATGGAAGATGGAAAGGGTCATCTTCAAAGAAGGAAAAGGAGAGCGACGGTGAAGAAGTAAGACGTCCACCAGAATGCTATCATTGCAGGAAAACCGGGCATATTCGGAGCCAGTGCCTAAAGTTTTTGAAGGAGAAAAAGGAAAAGCGGCACAAAGGGAAGGAAAAGAGGAAGGTGCTAAAAGCTAAAGCATGGGATGACTCCTCCTCTGAAGAATCAAACGGGTCTACATCAAGCGAAGATGAGGAAGCAAACATGTGCCTCATGGGACATGGAAATGACAACGGCCATACCAATGTTCTTAGCGACACTAAGGTAACTCCTCCCACTTATAATGAACTTTTTAATAAATTTCTTGAAACTCGCAAAGCTTTTGATAAAAATATGAAAGATAGTATTTTATTGAATCGTGAAAATGAATCTCTAATTATAGAAAATCAAAATCTTTCGAAAAAATTAATTGTTTTAGAAAAAGAAAGATTTCTTGCCAAGAGTGTGATCACTCCATTAAAATGGCAAAAGATATTGAAGATTCTCTTTCTAAATCCCTCTCCCATGCCAAAACTCTTACAAAAGAGAAGGGGGAATTAGAAAGAAAATTAGAAGCCTCTCTTTTGCAAATTAAAAGTAATTAAAAAGGTTTTGAAAATAGGTGTGTCATGCTTGTGAAAGAAAATTCATCACTTAAAGCACAAGTTCGTGATCTCACCATGGCCATTAAAAAATTTGGAATAGGCCAAAAATCACTGGATATGATTTTAGGGAACCAGTGCTACGGTTCTAGAAAATTTTGGCTCAAATATCGAGGTGAGGGATACTGCCCAGCGCTAGCCACAAACGCCAATGCTAGCACCTCGTATGTTCGAACCAAAATTGCACCAAGTCCACACTTGCTCACGCTGAAAGAAGGGGGGGGGGGGGGGGGGGGGGGGAAACTATTAGATGGCCGGTTACTCTGAGCTACGAGTGAAGGAGTGAAAGAGAAGAAAAATGGATGGTGGAGGTCTCCTGAAAAGATATGCCGAGGCTAAGATAGCTATATCTGAGGGATGAGATAGCTGAAGCTGAGAGCTGAGTTAGCTGAAGCTTAGAGCCGAGATAGCCGAAGCTGAGATCTGAGATAGCTGAAGCTAAGAGCTGAGATAGCTGAAACATAGATCTGAGATAGCTGAAGCTGCTGATGAGATCTCTACGATCTCAAATCTAAGACCGCTTAAGTCACAGGATGGGAGCTGAAAACTCCTCCTCCTCCTACACTTTTTTTGAGACCCCTGCACCCTATTTATAGACGGGACAGCCTGCCCAAATGGGCAGGTCTGAAAGGAATGGGCTGCCTGGGACCGAGACCTCTGGAGGCAAGGTCGCCTAGAGGGGCGACCTCAGGGCAAGGTCGCCTAGGCTGGCGACCTGGCAAGGTCGCCCAGGGGGTGACCTCAGGTCAAGGTCGCCCAGGCTGGCGACCTGGCAACGTCGTCCAGGGTGCGACCTTAGGGCGAGGTGGCTCAGGCTGGTGACCTGGCAAGGTTGCCCAGGGGGCGACCTCAGGGCAAGGTCGCCCAGGCTGGCGACCTGGCAAGATCGCCCAGGGGGAGACCTCAGGGCGAGGTCTCCTAGGCTGGTGACCTATCAAGGTCGCCCAGTTGGCGACCTCATCGCGAGGTTGCCCAAGCTGGCGACCTGGCAATGTCACCCAAGGGGCGACCTCAGGGCGAGGTTGCCCAGGCTGGCAACCTGGCAAGGTCGCCCGGGGGGCGATTTGAGGACGTGGTCGCCCAAGCTGGCAACCTGGCAAGGTCGCCCAGGAGGCGACCTCAGGCCGAGGTTGCCCAGGCTGGCGACCTGGCAAGGTCGCCCAGGAGGCGACCTCATGGAGAAGTCGCCCAGGCTGGCGACCTGGCAAGGTCGCCCAGGAGGCAACCCCAGGGCGAGGTCGCCCTGGCTAGCGACCTGGCAAGGTCGCCTAGGAGGCGACCTCAGGGCGAGGTCGCCCAGGATGGCGACCTGGCAAGGTCTCCCAGGAGGCGACCTCAGGGCGAGGTCGCGCAAAGCGCGACCTCCATGAGGCTTGAAGGCGAGACCGCCCGGACTGTTGGTGACTTCCAGGGCTCGGATCTCCGCCGAAAAATTTCTGGACTGCCAGGAGAGTTCGTCCGAGGACTGCGAGAGCGTATGGATTGCTTTGGTTACCCGCAAAAAGCAGGCTCGAGGTGATCACAGATTTCAGGGTAAACATAATCCCCGAATTATTTCAAGTTTTGAGAAACTTGAAAACTTTAATTTACCCACACAAATCGTGATCCACCTCTTTTGTCAGAAGACAAAAGATGAGAACAAAAAGGTGAAAGTACCTGAGAGAACTTATTAATTCCTGAAGGGAGTTTATGAACACCTGTTTATCTCAGATAAAAGAGTGGTCAAAGCAGGTAAAAAAGAAAAACAATACGGGAGTACCTGAAGAGAACTCACGAGCACCTGCTTATCTGCAAAAGAGTAGTCAAAGCAGATAAAAAAGAAAAATGATACGCGAGTACCTGAATAGAACTCGCGAGCGTCTGCTTATCTGCAAAAGAGCTGAAGAGTAGGTATAATATTAGGAGTAATAATGTGTTAAGTACCTGAGACCACTTGTTGATACTTATTTTATTCATATTTGAAGTGTATAAGAGAGATCATCTCGTTTGTAGAGAGTATATCAGTGCTTATTCACAATAACTTTGCTTTGATGTTGATGAAATAGGTGGAGAGAAAAGATAGTACTCATGTATGCGGAGGGAGAAAACCAACATAATGATATCTTTATATTCACAAGCTCCCAAAAATATGAGCGTTAAATTAATACTGCTGGACGCTTTTTGTCTTGCCGATAATAATGTTACAAATGATATCACGTCAGCTGATGCCCGATCTCAATATATTATTTGAGAAATCTGAAGTCATAAATAGATTAAACATGGAATCCCGAAGTCCAGAAATTCAGAAAGCTAGGAATCCGGACATGAAGAAAATGTGAAATTTTATGGTACATGAAAAAATAGTACCCAACAAATAATTTGCATAATTATTTGGTAGTGTATCGTGGTACTAAAATTAGTCTGTTTCTCTTGCAAATAATGTCACACCTTCTAACATCAGTGTTGGAACATGCTTTCCGCATCTCTTGGTTTGATAATAACAAATCCTATTGTATTTGATCATACTTGTTTTTATGTTTATAGTATGCAGGATTCTGTGCTTTCAAATCTCCATGGAAATATGTTTTTGTTACTACCGCGCAACGTTAAGACTACCGCTGGTGCTAACAACCGCTGAGAAGAAACCACTGAGAAGGAAACCTATGTTCGATGAAATGGATGCTGCGTTCGACGAACTAGAGCTCGACAAAATGAAACCTGCGTTCGACGAAATGCATGCTTTACCGCGGCGCGCTAGAACTACCGCTGGTGCTAGCGATCGACGAAATGGAGGTCGACGAAATGAATGCAGCGTTCGACGAAGATGCGCCCGATGAAGTGCTCTACCGGGTTGCGTTACAACTACCGCTCGCGCTAGTTTCGTTCGACGAAATGAATGCTGCGCTCGACGAAATGTGAGGCCAGCTCGACGAAGATGCGCCTGACAAAATGATCTACCACGGAGCGCTAGCACTGACGCTGGCGTTAGCATATATGGAAACTATTGACAGAAAGGAAACAATGGAGAAAAAGGAATGTTGACGGGTCGTTATGTTTGGCAAGTACTATCGCGGCGGGTTAGGTCTAACGCCCGGCGGTAGCTTTTGGAAACATCCCGTCAGCAGTCGATTGAGGAGCAGTTTTGGAAGAAGATTGTGACTTAAGGAAGGAGATCTCGCTAACGCGGGGCGTTAGCGATACCGCGATGCGCTAGTGTTTGGCGCTCAGAATGTTGCCTAAACTACCACGATCCGTGTGCTTCATTGCCTTATGTAGATACCGCAGGACGGTAGTACTACCACAGGAGGTAGTGGCAAATCTATAAAAAGACGCGCGCCGCCTCCATTGAGGCTTGCTGTTCCAGAACGATTCGAAGCCATATTTTCAGAGCACTCGTGAGAGCCTTCCCAAGCAGCCCAAAGAACTCCGTCAATGATCGTGAACGCAAAAGAACTTGAAGACCGATCCGATCGCATCTACATCGACATCAAGTTCTTCATTTGAGGGAGTCTTAGTTCTTATCCTATTTTAGTTTTCAAATTGTAATCTTTATAAATTTTGTTAAGTAGACGAACTCGCCACATGGCGACTAGGGCCTTGCGGGGACTAGTGGAAATTCGCCTCTTGTTAGCGACTAGGTTTAGGGAGTAGATCTAGGGAGTGCTCGAGGCCTTTCCGGTGAGGGAAGGGCTAGAGCGGCTTGAGGCCTTGTCTAGGGAGAGATAGGCTAAAGCCAACCGGTTTTTAGGAGAAGGGTCGGTATAGAAAACCAAAAGTATTTTCATTGGTCGCCTCTTTCCAAGCGTTATTGGAAAAGTTTTGTAACCACATTTATTTCAAGTTAACAGTTAATGAAAACATGTTTGTCTTTTTATCTCTGATTCGTGTTTAATGATTCTCACTGTTCTAACATAAAGCAACTTTTACTTTCGCTAACGCCAAGCGGTAACTCTACCGCTGGCGGTAGCAACAAAGATTTAATTTCTCTGATCAATCCCAAAAATCTTAAAACCCTTATTCACCCCCCTTTAAGTGCGCCTACAGATCCAACAAGTGGTATCAGAGCCAGGTTATTCCAATTCGGTCTAACAACCGGGAATAATGGCGCTTCGTGATCTCGCTTTTCATGAGGGGCAGGGAATAAGTAGACCTCCGTTGTTTACTGAAACTGATTATAATTACTGGAGAACGCGTATGCATTATTTTCTGATAAACTTAGATCTAGATGTATGGGCATGTATTGAAACTCCATACACTTCTCCTACATACATTGTTGGAGAAGTAACCATGGAAAAACCTAGGGATAAATGGGATGATGGAGATAAGACTAGGTGTAAGAATAATGCAAAAATGATGAATGCTCTGTTCTGTGCTCTTGATAGGACTGAATTTAATAGAGTAAGTGCATGTGAAACTGCTTATGATATTTGGAACTTATTAGAAATAACGCATGAAGGTACCTCACAGGTCAAAGATTCAAAAATATTCCAACTAGAATCTGAATTTGAGAGGTTCAGGATGGATCCAAATGAGGACGTCAATGCCATGTACACTCGATTCACCAAGATCGTTAATGCCTCAAAAATTCTTGGAAAAACTTTTTCAAACGACGACTTGGTGAGATAGCTTCTTCGATCACTCCCACCAAAGTTCAATCCAAAGGTGACGGCAATTTCCGAATCGCATGATCTTAGGCGGCTCCAAATTGAGAGCCTCATTGGAAACCTTAAAACCCATGAGGTAGAACTCAAGATTCAAGAAGAGGAGTACAACAAGGAACCAAAGAAGAAAGCCTTGGCACTGAAGTCAAGAAAAGAAGATGATGATGAGGAAGATGACGAGGAAAGTCTCTTCGTGAAGAACTTCACTAAGTTCATGAAGAATCCGGAAAGGAGGAACTCCTTCCAGAAATTTTTCCGAAAGGGCTCCTCATCCAAAGAGAGAAGAAGGAGAAGTCTAGCGACGAAGATGAAGAGCGGCCACCTCTCGAGTGCTTCCAATGTAGGAAGACCGGGCATATTAGAAGTCAATGCCCAAAATTCCTGAAGGAGCAAAAAGAAAAACGGGTTAAAGGAAAAGAGAAGAAGAAGGTCTTAAAGGCTGCAACATGGGATGACTCTTCCTCCGGGTGCTCAAGTAGTTCAAGCTCAAGCGATGATGATGAGGCAAACTTGTGCCTTATGGGGAAAACCAATGAATCAAACGATGACGAGTGCTGTGTCCAATGCGACACTGAGGTAATCCCCTCTAACTATGATGATTTCTATTCTGAACACTTAAGAACTTGCAAATCTTTTGGCAGAAATTTAAAAGATCTTGATCTACTTAAAACTGAAAATAAAATTCTTTTGAAACAAAATAAAAAATTAAGTAAGGAAGTTTTTTGCCTTGGGAAAGGAGATGGAGTCTTGCCAAAAGAATGATGATCTCTTGGCAAGGACTAGCAAACTTGAAACTGATCTTTCTAATGCTCTCTCCAATATCGAATCACTCTCGAAACAAAAGATAGACTTAGAAAGAAATTTGAAACTCTCCCTTTCTAATGTTGAAAATGAAAAGAAAAGTTTTGCAAATAGATGCGGAAATTTAGTTAGTGGAAATTTTGTATTAAAAGCTAAAATCCATGACCTTAACTTAGCCATAGAAAAATTCAGTGTTGGCCAGAAAAGTCTTGATATGATTTTGGCAAACCAAAGGCATGGTATTGCAAAAAATGGTCTAGGTTTTGTCTCTGCTAACTACCACCCGGCGGTAACTTCTATCGCTGGCGATAGTAACAAAACTCATAATTCTTCAAATAATCACAAATCTGAAATTTATTCTGCTGATTCCCCATCCTCCAGCAAGAGTCCACCACAAAAACTAAAAAAGGTCTCAACCTCTTTTGTGTTATGTGCCAAGTTCCCTCACTTTGGGCATACCTTGGACTCCTGCAGGATGAAGGGTCGATGTTCTGTCAAGCAAATCTGGGTGCCTAAGGTTTCCACCTATTCTATGGGAGGAACCACCTGGTATCTGGATCTTTACTCTCATCTTCTTGTTAGGTATGTTGGCAGGCTAAGGAAAAGGAAGACATGTGGTACTTGGACTGAGGGTGCTCCAAGCACATGACGGGCGATAAAGCAAAATTCCTTAGCCTCACTAAGAAGAAAGGAGGAATGGTGACATTTGAGGATAATGGAAAGGGAAGGATTTTAGGCACCGGTACTGTGGGTAACGATTCTTTCTCTCTTACTAATGTCTTATATGTAGAAGGTTTGAAACACAACTTGATTTCTATTAGTCAACTTTGCGATAAAGGTCTAAATGTTTTATTTGAGTCTTCCACTGATTTATGCAAAATTATAGATCCTAAAACCAATAGTATTGTACTCACTGCACCACGAATTCACAATGTGTATCTAATTGCCTTTCATGATCTATCACGCGCGTCTCTCAAATGTCTTATATCAAAAGATGAAGAACTTGAATTATGGCATAGGCGTCTCGGTCACTCTAGCAGCAAATTAATTTTAAAATTGTCAAAGAATAAACTCATTAAAGGTTTGCCTATGCTAAATGGAAATCTATCTTCCTTATGCTCGCCATGCCAAAAAGGAAAATTTTTAAAAACATGGTTTAAGAGTAAAAAGGAAATATCCACTTCAAGACCCTTACAATTAATTCACATGTATCTTTTTGGACCCATTAGCACATGTAGTCTTGGTGGTAAAAAGTACACTTATGTTTTAATTGATGATTATTCTAGATTTACTTGGACCTTATTTCTCACGTCCAAATCTGATGTGTTTTATAAATTTACAAAGCTTTGCAATCGTATTCAAAATGAAATAGATCTAAAAAACAAGTGTATACGATCGGATCATGGAGGGGAATTTGAAAATGATAGCTTCACCACCTTCTGTAATAATCTAGGTATTAAACACGAATTTTCCGCTCCACGCACCCCCCAACAAAACGGTGTGGTGGAGAGGAAAAATAGAACTCTTCAAGAACTTGCACGCACTATGCTATCCGAGTATGGGTTGCCTAGACATTTTTGGGCCGAAGCCGTAAATACATCATGTTATGTCATAAATCGTGTTATGCTTCGCCCTATTTTGAAATTAACCCCATATGAATTATACTTTCAAAAGAAACCTAATGTATCGTATTTTCATGTCTTTGGTTGTAAATGCTTTATCCTAAACACCAAGGATGCATTATCTAAATTTGATGAAAAATGTGATGAAGGTATTTTTCTTGGTTACTCTTCCACTAGCAAAACATATAGAGTATATAATAAAAAATCTAAAAAGGTTGAAGAGTCTATTCATGTGAAATTTGATGAACTTGTGCCTTGTGTAGATTCTACCTGTGCAGGAAATGAAGATGTACCTTTTTTACCATTGGAGGATGATGACGATGATCCACGTGGAGAAGAAAAAGAAGTAGAGACAGTGCAAGAGGAGGTTGTGCCTCCAAGTGTGCTTCAATTTACAAAAGATCATCCAAGGGAGCTTATAATTGGAGAACCATCAAGAGGGGTAACTACACGTTCTTCTTTTAATGAATCTTTTTCAAACTTATGCTTTGTTTCCGAAATAGAACCGAAAAATGTTTCCACCGCTTTGAATGATGAATTTTGGTTTATTGCAATGAATGACAAATTGAATCAATTTGAACGCAATAGGGTTTGGAAACTAGTTGAAAGACCATCTAATCACCCGGTTATCGGTGTCAAGTGGATATTTAAAAATAAATTAGATGGAGAATCTAGAATAATTAGGAACAAAGCTCGATTAGTGGCACAAGGTTATTCTCAAATCGAGGGGGTAGATTTTGATGAAACATTTGCACCCGTTGCTCGCCTTGAATCAATTAGAATTTTCTTAGCTTTTGCGAGTTATAAGAAGTTTAAATTATTTCATATGGATGTTAAAAGTGCCTTCTTAAACGGGATAATTAAAGAAGAAGTCTATGTTGAACAACCCCCCAGATTTATTGATGAAAAATTTCCTAACCATGTATATTGATTAGAAAAAGCGCTTTATGGTCTAAAACAAGTGCCCCGTGCTTGGTATGAACGCTTAACATCTTTTTTTTTATTAAAGAACGGTTATAAAATGGGTAGTGCCGATAACACGCTGTTCATTAAGCACTGTGATAATGATTCGATTATTTTACAAATATACGTTGACGATATTATTTTTGGAGCCACTAATGAAGAGTTGTGTAAGGAAGTTATTCTAATGATGCAAAATGAATTTGAGATGAGTCTAGTAGGTGAACTAACATATTTGTTAGTATTTCAAATAACCCAAAGAAAAGATGGAATTTTTATATGTCAATCCAAATTGTCCATGATATGCTACAACGTTTTGGGTTTGAAAATTTAAAACAAGCTAGTACTCCAATGAGCGCATCACTAAAATTAGGAAAAGATGAAGCTGAAATTTTAATTGACCAAACTTTATATAGAGGAATGATTGGATCCCTATTATACCTTAGTGCGTCTAGACCCGATATCATGTTTGTCGTATACTAATGCGCTAGATTTCAAGCAAATCCAAAAGAATCTCATTTAAAAGCGGTGAAATGAATTTTTTGATATCTAATAGGCACATCAAAATTAGGACTTTGGTATCCAAATAATGATTCTTTTCTCTTGCATGGGTATTCTGATTCTGATTATGCGGGTTGTTCACTAGATAGGAAAAGCATTAGTGGTACATGCCACTTCTTAGGTCCTTCTCTAGTTGCTTGGTCAAGTAGAAAAAAAAATTCTGTTGCCCTCTCTACCACCGAGGCAGAATATATTGCACTAGGAAGTTGTTGCGCCCAAGCATTATGGATGCCAGAAACCTTAGAAGACTTTGGTGTTCATTTAACTAATATTGAACTTATGTGTGACAACAAGATTGCTATTGACTTAACAAACAACCCCGTTCATCACTCACGATCTAAACATATTGACGTAAGACACCACTTCATTAGGGATCACATCAAAAAGGAACACGTTCATGTAAACTTCATAGGAACTGAAACGCAACTTGCGGACATCTTTACCAAGCCTCTACCTGATTCACAATTTCATCTACTTAGACTAGAACTAGGGGTTTTGGACATTCTAGCTTGAACTTGCAAAATCCGCATTTTTTTGTATACATATGTCTGATTTCTTTGCTGAACTACATTGTCACTAATCTGCACAAATATATTCAAAAGAAAAATTCTGAAAAATTTCACGTTTTCTCATAATTTGGAGCTCTGTCACTACCGCCCGACGATAGCTGGGTACCGCTGGCGGTAGTGGATAATTCAGAATTTTCTGTTTCTTTTTCAGTTTTTATTTTTTCAGTTTCTGTTATTTTCTTTTAAAATTCTAAAAACAAAAAAAATGTAAAACAAATCAAAATCCAACCAAAAACATGCTTTATTTTTTTTATATATATCAAAACAAACTACAAAATTGAAAAACCTATTAAAAAAAATCAAAAACATGCTTTTTATTTGTTTTTCTTTTGTTTTCTTAAAACTTAAAATTTATAAGAACTGATGTAAACTTTCAATGTTTCAAGGATGATATAGTTTATCTTGCCAAGCTTAGTATACAATGTTTCATTCTCTAGTTCAATTATCTTAATAACATTGTTTTTGTATCATGCCTTGATCATTATCTTATATGTGCTTTGAAATTGATGATAGAAATCATGTGTAGTATTGCATAGCGTGCCTCTATGTATGAGTAAATGACTTATATTTGCTAATGATTTTGTTTTCACTCACACTTTTTGACAAACTACATATGAATTTATTCTTCTCTTACATGATTGTGTAGTGTAACATCTTCATATTATTGTTAGGCATGCTTAGTTTTACCTCCACCACATGTTAAAATCTCTTTCATGCACCTATCTTTGAAGAAGTGTGTCTTTTCAAAAATCATTTTGTTTGCACATACAAGTGAATTCGGAGACCTTTGTCGTTATGCAAAAAAATTCAAATGAATAATTGACAAAGATAAATCCACCAAGCACTACTCACCCTCCTGATAAGTCTTAATGAGCATTATGTGGTTGAGCACCTTGGAGAGAATTGTAAAGTGCCTCTTGTCGCAAACATTTTTTTTACATACTTCTTCTTGTACACCGAATCACAAATAAATAAAATTCAAAATAATAATTGTGATTCCCCAAGCACTACTTTGCACCCTGATAAGTCTTAATAAGCATTGTGTGCAGAGCACCTTGATAGTTGTACTATTTTACTATGTGCATTGAATAATTTATATAGCTTTGTGGGAAGAGGTAACTCTAAAAACACTTGTTCAATAATATTGTGTTTATTCCATTATTCATGTCATGTGTTTTGATTAACTCGTATGTATACTTTTATCAAAAACACTATTTTGTACACATCATTATCACTTGTAAGCCTTCTACTCATGATAATTGGAGTCTATTGCATATCTACATGTATTCTCTCAATTCTTAAGTAAATTCACTAGATAGCCTTGCATGATCATTACAATGTATAAGTGTACTTGGTTTCTAAATTTAGAACATTGTATTCTTCTTTCTTGTCTTGATATCTTATATCATGATTACATATTTTTTTTCCGCTACGCCATGAGAACTCTGTATTGCATACCTTTCAAAACTAGTGAATGGCTATGTTTTAACTGAAATTATTTTGTGTACTTAAAATGCTACAACATCTATTTTGTTATATCCAAAATTCTTAATCATCTACCATGCTTCTCAATTCATATAAAGATGTTCACTTAAAAAATATTTCGTCATGCTTTCCACCTCCTTACTACTTGTATGCTCGATCATGAATACGTTTTCCCAACAAGTGGTTCCGTCATGACAATTTCTTCAGATTCTCTTTTCACCCCTATCTATTATATTTTTCCTTAGTGTATAACTCTTTATCATGCTCATTCCCTCTCTACACAGTAAGTTCACACTTTTTGTTGGCCTTCCTCTCCACCCTCTTTTGATAATACCAAAAGGGGGAGAATTAATTTGAAAGAAATTAACATGTTTTGGGGAGTCAAGTTCATAGGAAGTTTTGTTGCAGGGGGAGCATTCACTTAGGGGGAGAATTCATTTAGGGGGAGCATAGGCACATGTCTCAAATTATGCTTATCTCTATTATAAACACAAACTCCTATCAATTGCATTATTTCTTTCTAAGGGGATTTGTTATTATCAAAAGGGGGAGTTTGTTGGAACATGCTTTCCGCATCTCTTAGTTTGACAATAACAAATCCTATTGTATTTGATCATACTTATTTTTGTGTTTATAGTATGCAGGATTCTGTGCTTTCAAATCTCCATGGAAATATGTTTTTGTTACTACCGCACAGCGTTAAGACTACCGCTGGAGCTAACAACCGCTGAGAAGAAACCGCTGAGAAGGAAACCTATGTTCGACGAAATGGATACTGCGTTCGACGAACTGGAGCTCGACGAAATGAAACCTGCGTTCGACGAAATGCATGCTTTACCGCGGCACGCTAGAACTACCGCTGGCGCTAGCGATCGACAAAATGGAGGTCGAAGAAATGAAGGCAGCGTTCGACGAAGATGCGCCCGACGAAGTGCTCTACCGCGGTGCGTTAGAACTACCGCTCGCGCTAGTTTCGTTCGACGAAATGAATGCTGCGCTCGACAAAATGTGAGGCCGCTCGACGAAGATGCGCCTGACGAAATGATCTACCGTGGAGCGCTAGCACTGACGCTGGCGTTAGCATATATGGAAACTATTGACAGAAAGGAAACCGTGGAGAAAAAGGAATGTTGACGGGTCGCTATGTTTGGCAAGTACTATCGCGGCGCGTTAGGTCTAACGCCCGGCGGTAGCTTTTGGAAACATCCCGTCAGTAGTCGATTGAGGAGCAGTTATGGAAGAAGATTGTGACTGAAGGAAGGAGATCTCGCTAACGCGGGGCATTAGCGATACCACGGCGCGCTAGTGTTTGGCGCTCAGAATGTTGCCTAAACTACCACAATCTGTATGCTTCATTGCCTTATGTAGATTCCGCGGGCGGTAGTGGCTGAATCTATAAAATGATGCGCGCCGCCTCCATTGCGGCTTGCTGTTCTAGAACGATTCGAAGCCATACTTTCAGAGCACTCGTGAGAGCCTTCCCAAGCAGCCCAAAGAACTCCATCAACGACCGTGAATGTAAAAGAACTTGAAGATCGATCCGATCGCATCTACATCGACATCAAGTTCTTCATTTGAGGGAGTCTTAGTTCTTATCCTATTTTAGTTTTCAAATTGTAATCTTTATAAATTTTGTTAAATAGATGAACTCGCCACACGGCGAATAGGGCCTTGCGGGGACTAGGGGAAATTTGCCTCATGTTGGCGACTAGTTCTAGGGAGTGCTCGAGGCCTTTCCGGAGAGGGAAGGGCTAGAGCGGCTTAAGGCCTTGTCTAGGGAGAGATAGGCTAAAACCAACCGGTCTTTAGGAGAAGGGTCGGTATAGAAAACCAAAAGTATTTTCATTGGTCGCCTCTTTCCAAGCGTTATTGGAAAAGTTTTGTAACCACATTTATTTCAAGTTAACAGTTAATGAAAACATATTTGTCTTTTTATCTCTGATTCGTGTTTAATGATTCTCACTGTTCTAACATAAAGCAACTTTTACTTTCACTAACGCCAAGCGGTAACTCTACCGCTGGCGGTAGCAGCAAAGATTTAATTTCTCTGATCAATCCCGAAAATCGTAAAACCCTTATTCAGCGCCCCCCCCCTCTAAGGGCGCCTACAGATCCAACAATCAGTTGTTAGTGATCTGTCATAATAAGTTTATTAACAATAAAAATATCTACACTCAAGTAGATCGAGTCGATTGACTGGACAAAAACATCATGGTAATCAATGACAATCATTATAGAGAAAGAGATAGAGAGGAAAAGAGGCTAGGCTACCACTACACATCTGCGAGTGCTTCTAGCGAGATGTGGTCGCAGTGGGTTTTACGACCCTTACCCAAATCAGAGGTAGTATTTCTACCCTTTGCATCCACGCAATTTTTATAAGTATTAATGTAAATAGCAGGAAGTAGAGCAACGAAGAAAGCTTAAGACATAAAAATGATAAATGTTTGCAATGAAGGATACGAAAGTGAATATGGATATGATGTTTGATGTATCTGACTATTGAGAAGATCTTCACGATGATAGTTGTTGATAGAACCCCAGTCACTTCATACTTATTACAAGTAAAACTAAAAAAGAAATGATATGAAAAAAACACCAAACAAATGGAAGTCATACAAAACAGGGAATAAAGTGATATTCTATCTCTTCTCTATTCTATGCACTTCTTTTATTGAGGGAAAAATTCTCTGCTTTGTAAAGTTGTCTCTGCTAGAAGAAAAACTATCTCCATATTACCAAGTATCATAGTCTTGTAACTTTCCTTCCTTTAACAGTTGGTCTATTAATTTTCGGAGAGCACGACAGTCTTCCATATCATGACCAATATCTGAATGATATGCGCATAAGAGCTTTTGATTGTGATTTTCAACATTAGACTTTATAGGACTTGGTCTTCTATACTCTGGCATATTTTGAATATTTGAAAGGACCACTTCCAAGGAGAGATTCAACTGATTAGATCCTTCTGGGTAATTTACAAATTCAAGTGTTGTAGGATCATAAGACTGGATGTGAGAGATTTCCAAGTCTGGAGAATAAATATTCAGAGGAAGAGAATAAGACTCAAACTGCTCAACTTGCGGAGGGCTCTATGTTGAAGATGAGTGACTGTGATAGAAATTTCTCTGATGCTGCTGAATCTTCTAGTTCTGAGAACACACATAGTTGGGATTCATTGCCTCACCTTCAATAAACTGATCTGCTATTTCGATGAGATGCTCATAAGACTTTGGCTCTTTTATGCTGACCTTATATTTGAGAGGGACTTCTTGGATTTCGTTGATAAAGGCAGATTTATACAGCTCTGGATCAACATTAACAACTTCAAGAAGCTCTCTCTAGAATCTATCGACGAAATGAGCGATAGTTTCATTAACTCCTTGCTTGATTTGGAAAAGAGCTGTCAGGCGTCTCTTTCGCTTCCTTGAGGTAGCAAATTTCAAGAGAAGTTCTCTTCCGAGATCCATAAAGCAAGTAATTGATTGAGGTGGCAGCTTATAAAACCATTCCAGAGCTTGACCTCCAAAGGTCATGACAAGAAGCTTGCTTTTGATGCTATCCAATATAGTTCTTAACGCAACAGCTGCCTCAAAGGCTTGATGGTGGGAGATTGGATCTTCTCCCCCTGAGATGGATGGCATGCGAGGTTCTTTAAACCTATTAGGAGCAGGTTCCTAACAAATTCTATCAGTAAAAGGAGAGAGTTCTTCTACTTCTGCAATAACTGGAGGGGATGAAGGATAAGCTATATCAGCAGGAGTCGGAAAATAAGCACAATTCTCCTGAAAATTCGACACCTTTACTAGATCTTTCTGTGCAACTGATCTGAGATAATCACGATGAGCAGTTGTAAATTCCTCAGCTTGAGACGATAGATGAGTAGTTGGAAGTGAAAATTTTGTAGGAGGAAGAGGAGCAGTGACTAGAGGAGGAAGCTGCTGAGTGATTGCTGCTATAGCTTGATTAATCTCATCAAATCGCTGACGAGTCTGCTCTATCTGCTGAGCAAGTTCTTTGCAAAATTACTACAGACGAATATCTATGCGGAGCTTTAGAGATTCCAGAGTAAGTACACCATTTGAATGATTTTGAACTTTCGTCATCTCCATTGCTACTAAAAAACAGAGATTGCAAAAATTGCCAAAAGAGAAAAACTGCGACAACTTCTAAATGGAGTTAAAATTGAGCAATTTGAGGGCGCAAAATGAACTCGAATGGGTAAACATGTTCGCCATTGGATAGACGACTTTGAGCCGGTCCTGAAATGCTATTATGAGATGAAAACGGACAAGATCAAAAGTTATGGTTGTTTTAAGATTAGGTGTTATTCTCGACAAAATCCCATATCTTCATCGCAGCTTCTTTTCATCAACCATTCCGATCTGAAGGTCGCGCGTTATATTCAAAGCAAAATTGCACCATGTCCACACTTGCTCACGCTGAAGGGAGACGGGGGGGGGGGGGGACTGTTAGATGGCCAGTTACTTTGAGCTACGAGTGAAGGAGTGAAAGAGAAGAAAAATGGATGGTGGAGGTCTCCTGAAAGGAGATGCCGAGGCAAAAGATAGCTAAAGCTGTGGGTTGAGATAGCTGAAGCTGAGAGCTGAGATAGTTGACGCTGAGAGCCGAGATAGCTGAAGTTGAGATCTAAGATAGCTGAAGCTAAGAGCTGAGATAGTTGAAACTGAGATCTGAGATAGCAGAAGCTGCTGATGAGATCTCTACGATCTCAAATCTAAGACCGCTTAAGTCACAGGCAGGGAGCTGAAAACTCCTCCTCCTCCTCCACTTTTTCTGAGAACCCTGCCCCCCTATTTATAGGCGGGAGGGCCTACCCAAATGGGCAGGTCTGAAAGGAACGGGCTACCCGGGACCGAGACCTCCCGAGGCGAGGTCTCCCAGGCTGGAGACCTATCAAGGTCGCCCAGGGTGCGACCTTGGGGTTAGGTCGCCCATGGGGTGACATTAAGGCGAGGTTGCCCAGGCTGGCGACCTGGCAAGGTCGCCCAGGGGGCAACCTCAAGGCGAGGTCGCCCAGGGGCGACCTCAGGGCGAGGTCGCCCAGGCTGGCGACCTGACAAGGTCGCCCAGGGGGCGACCTCAGGGCGAAGTCGCCCAGGCTGGCGACCTGGCAAGGTCACCCAGGGGGCGAACTCAGGGAGAGGTAGCCTAGGTTGGCGACCTGGCAAGGTTTCCCAGTGGGCGACCTCAGGGCGAGGTCGCCCAGGCTGGCGACTTGGCAAGGTCTCCCAGGAGGCGACTTCAGGACGAGGTCGCCCAGGTTGGCGACCTGGCAAGGTTGCCCAGGCTGGCAACCTCAGGGTAAGCTCTCCCAGGCTGGCTACCTGGCAAGGTCGCCCAGGGGGCAACCTAAGGGCGAGGTCCCCCAGGCTGGTGACTTGGTAAGGTCTCCTAGGAGGTGACCTCAGGATGAGGTCGCCCAGACTGGTGACCTAGCAAGGTCACCCAGGGGGAGACCTTAGGGCGAGGTCGCCCAGGCTGGCGACCTGGCAAGGCCGCCCAGGAGGAAACCTCAGGGCGAGGTCTCCCAGGCTGGCAACCTGGCAAGGTCGCCCAAGAGGCGACCTCAGGGAAAAGTCGCCCAGGCTAGCGACCTGGCAAGGTAGCCCAGGAGGCGACCTCAGGGCGAGGTCGCCCAGGATGGCGACCTGGAAAGGTCGCCCAGGAGGTGACCTCAGGGCGAGGTCGCCCAGGCTGGCGACCTGGCAAGGTCGCCCAGGAGGCGACCTCCACGAGGCTTGAAGGCGAGACCGCCCGGACGGTTGGAGACTTCCAGGTCTCGGATCTCTGCCAAAAAATACCTAGACTGCCGGGAGACGTTGCCCGAGGACTGCAAGATCGTGTGGATTGCTTTGGTTACCTGCAAAAAGCAGGCTCGAGGTGATCACTGATTTCTGGGTAAACATCATACATGAACTCAACATTTTCATTTGGAAAACATTTTCTTCTGTAAAAATGATTCCTTCCAGCAAGAATAACACAAAATTTCAGAAAAGGGTCTCAACCCCCTTTATTTCGTGTGCAAACTGTTATAGGTTATGTCACACATCTAGTTCTTGCAGGAAATTAAAACAAAATACTTTAAAGCAAATCCGGGTACCTAAGGCTTCCACTTATTCTATGGGTGGTACCGCTTGGGTATCCGGATCTTTACTCTCATCTTCTTTCTAGATGTGCAGGAAGGCTAAGGACAATGAAGACGTGTGGTACTTGGACTCTGGATGCTCCAAGCACTTGATGGGCAATAATGCAAAGTTCCTTAGCCTAGAAAAGACGAAGGGAGGGATCATAACGTTTGGCGATAACGAAAAAGGAAGGATCATGGGAATTGGTACAGTTGGTAATGAATCCTTTACGACATCTAATGTTCTTTATGTGAAAGGGCTAAAACACAATCTAATTTCTATTAGCCAATTATGCGATAAAGGATTAGATGTTTTGTTTGAATCTTCCACTAATTTATGCAAAATATCAAATCCTACTACAAAAGATATTTTACTAACTGCACCAAGAATATGTACATAATGTTTATATAGTTTCTTTTCATGATCTTTCTAAATCATTTATAAAATGTTTTATCACTAAAAATGATGAATTAGAATTTTTGCATAGACGGCTAGGACATGTTAGCACAAAGCTTATTGTAAAACTTGCCAAAAGTGATTTAATTAGAGGATTGCCTAGGTTAAATGGAACTTTACCTTCACATTCTTCATCAAGTCAAAAAGGTAAATTTACTAGATCCTCTTTCAAAAGTAAAATTTTTATTTCTACTACAAAACCCTTGCAATTAATTCTTATGGATCTTTTTGGTCCCGTTAGCACTGCAAGTCTTGGTGGTAGATATTGTTGGACACTATTTCTCTCATCCAAATCCGATGTGTTTTGTGAATTTGCAAAATTATGTACTTGTATTCAAAATGAAAGTGATTTAAAAATTAAATGCATTCGCTCGGATCATGGAGGAGAATTTGAAAATGAAAAGGTTACAACTTTTTATGATATGTTAGGCATTAAACATGAGTTCTCTGCACCATGCACACCACAACAATATGGTGTTGTAGATAGAAAGAATAGGACGCTTCAAGAACTATCACGCACTATGCTATGTGAATATAAATTGCCTAAGTCCTTTTGGGCTGAAGCCGTAAATACCTCATGTTATGTTATGAATATAATCATGCTTCGCCCATATCTTATGTAAGATCCCCCTCCCGGAACACAAGACACGACCAAGGGGAGTCTTATGCCCAGGACAGCCGCCTTGCGGAAGCGCCAGCACACGAGCTAGCCTCCCCCATAAGATGCCTATCCTGCCGGCCAAACCAACTAAATAGCGCCAACCCATCAATTAAAGAAAGCATTAAAAGCCATAGATTCACAATAAGTAATAATGTCCAAACAGTAAGTACAAGAAAGACAGAAAGCTACACAAGATCCTGCAAATCATCAGAGTATCAAGCAAAATGCCCCAAGGGCTACATCTCAAAACACTCACTCGCCTCTGCCACTGACGGTAGCCAAGGTATCATGGTCTCCGGCCCTGTCATCCTGACCTGACTATCCTCCTCCAGCACCGTGCACTGCTGCTCTAAGGAACACTTCTAAAAAGTGGGACGTAGAAACCGTTAGTCATAAAGACTAAGTGGCTTCACATCCTCCAAGGCACCGGGAGGAAGGAAAGGAAGAAAAGCTGCAATATAAGCAATAATATATACAAGCAGGTGACAGGAATGGTTGTTCATATATGTCGGTTGTAAAAGTACCCAAGTACTTGCAATGGCACTAACTACGCTGTTCATAATTATATAAGTAGCAATGGTTATAAACGTAAGTACTAGTAACAGGTACAATAAGCACAACTAACAAGTATAAGGCAATGACAGAATGTAAGCAAGTAGTAAACAAGTACAGAAGTAAGCAGTTCTTATCGTACCTTAACTTATATGAATGCTCATACAACCTTATAAGTTAAGGTTTCCAATTTGGGACCCATCATATAAAAGAGCCCATACTAATTTATATGATGGACCCGATGTGGTGCAATGTTATGATTATGAAGGATGAAGGCAATGCAATGATTATGATATGATGAACTCACCCATGCATTTTTCTATGTCGACATAGACCTGTAGTTCCTACTTTTCGAGGGTAGCTAACCACTCAGGCACCTCGCGTCGTGGACAGACGGAGACTGTGGACCGGGCTCCTCCACAACTAGGTGGGTATGAACACTACCAGACCTAGGCCTATGTACGCCTCAACGCTAAGAACACACAGCGGAGCCCCTGCGTACTGCTCGATGCTAAGAACACACAACGGAGCCATCAAGGACACAGAAGGGTACTTGGGTAGGTGTGCACCAAGAGTCCAACCCAACCGGTCTAGAGTCTAACTGCTAACTTCTGTCGGTGTCACGACTAGCAAGCCCGTAGACCCGCCACAAGTAATCCCCCAACAACAAGTATCCTCCAACCAGTGTAAGCCATGCAACCCATGGAATTCCCATGCACACCCGTGCTATCAGGCACCCAAGGAACCATACAAGGAGCCTTCTTACCTTTCACATCATACCAGTCAACTGATGCTAACTAGCATCCAAGGCCCCCAACAACAGGG
The DNA here is from genome assembly GCA_033032865.1 of Dactylorhiza incarnata. NCBI lineage: Eukaryota > Viridiplantae > Streptophyta > Magnoliopsida > Asparagales > Orchidaceae > Dactylorhiza > Dactylorhiza incarnata. The sequence continues at coordinate 9,054,269 of JAWHQI010000075.1, read as the reverse complement.
TCCTTAACATTTCACCGCAAGATATAACCATACCTTATAATCCACCCCAAGACATCAATGCTAACCATACCGAGTTATCATAACTCTTTTGCGGTGGTGAGTGTATATCATGGAAATTACTCTACGAAAATCTGTAGGACTACTTGTGTACGGTGTCATATTCATATTTTACTAAATGTGTAATCACCAACATATCACCAATATTCAATCGTCTTAAGTACAAATCACAACGTGATTCAACACGATTAAAGCTATCAAGCTTATGGGGAGGTTATCACCAATCTACATCATCCAATAGATTATCAAGTGATATGAATGTTAATATATATAAGCATACCCTCCACAATCTTATTCAATTACACATCACCATGATTCATTCTTCAAACTAATTTATGACAGAACATTTAATCAAGGCTTATTTCAAACCAAATCCTATGAAATTTCTATGATATCACATAATCATCACCTTAAATATTTCAACCAATTTTTTAGCCTCATTTATATTTACCAGAGCTATTTACGACACCATAAATTTATAAGAAGGGACTAGCCATATTACCATAAATATATATCCACAAATTCCGAAACTAAACAGGAGTGGTCACAATATCATCACATTTATCACACCAATATATAATTAACAACCCTAATTAACAGAGGGCTATACATCATCTTTCCCAGACAAGGGTTAAGTTAAATCCCTAAATGTCATTCCCCTCACTCTCCCTCAACGACCATGGGTTTGCCCCAAATCAAATCCCATCTCTTCTTCTTGAAGAGAAGAAATGATTCCTAAAACCTCGCGGCGAATGATGCCCTAAATTTGAGGTCGGCTTGGTCTTCCTAAGGAAACTCCATAAAAGCTCACACGAGAAGCACTCTTCAGCCTTCATCTCTCCTATTGTGATCTAAGAGGCTAGCACCAAGGGAGAGGGGAGGAAGTCACCTGATTTCTGGCCGACGTTCGCGGTTGTCTCCTCCGGCATGGAGGCAGTTGGTCAAGACTGATTCAAGGGTCCTGATCCACAAAAATATCCAATATGTAATCAGTCAACAAAACTAACTTTTGAACCAAAAATAAACAACTGACTTGATTTTTAACATTCCCAAATGAATAGCCCCAATAGCCACTCACACAAAACATCTATTACAAACATTATTCCTATCCATATTCTGAACAGGCCAAAGAGGAGCAACAAAAGTTAATTGACAAGAGGGCAGTAAAAGCTCAAACACAACCAACGGAAACCCCTAATGAAACAGGGTCAATATTAAGCAAGACAATAAAAGGCCACTCAAAATTTTAGCAGCCGGCCAATCAACAAAAGAAAACATCACAATTTCACTTGGAAAACCAATAAAGGAAGAGCCCAGGTAAAGACAACAAGAAAGAGATTTCGTAGGTCACAATTCATGAAATTCTCTCATACCAGCTATTGCTAATGCCATAACCATAACTGAAATTAAAGCAACAACAGCTAATAACCACTATAAATCTGGACTGTCTAACATTTGGCAAACACTCAAGTGAGACTAAACTAAATTAGGCAAGAATACCAGACCAGCATACCATATAATATCACAACTATTCTATATACTGAAAAGCCTTCCTCACTCAGATTATAGCCATGCATAACAAGAGAAGGACCCCCAAAATCCCCAATTTAGTTTTAGAACCCTTAGTAACTGGAGAGAAAAGCAAGATAACAGTCGGCCAAGACCTATACATGACCTAACCAGTTCTCAAATTCCATGATTTCTGCAGCCCATAAAGAAGTAAACAGGGTAAAGGAAGAGTAGAGCTCACAGTGAGAAATTGGAAGACGAAATACGTCGGTCGAGGCCTCAACTCCAATGAACCCATCATCAGCACCACCAAGAGCCAACCACTAGTTCTTGTCGAGTTCTTCCAGCCCAATCAACGAGAGGGAGGAAGACGATCGAGCAGATCGGAGAGGAACCGGCAAGCCCTAGTCGCGATAAAAACGAGAGAGAGAGAGAGAGGAGTCGTCCGCAAGCCTTCATAAATATTTCACATATATTCTCCCCCTTTCCACCGCCTCACAAATAATCCAATAACATGAGAATTCTGTGGCAGAAAATACCATAAATAATAGAGCTTATGACCCCGATACACATGAGGTTACTACTCGTGCCTCCGGATAAAATTTAGAATCCTCCACCAAAGGAGTCATGTGCTTTAGATTTGCAAAAATAAATTGATTCTTCCAATCCCAAGCATCGTTATCCAAATAACGTGTAGCAGTTTCAACATCATCACTTCTGTGCATCCAAATTTTTTGGCATTAAATGAGGATGGCCTCAAAGTCAAATGGGTGATCAACCATAAAATTCACGACGTCATATCCTTGGGTCAAACCTCAAATACCCAAATAGTTATTGTACCCGCAAGATCGTCTCTCTTACGTATTAAAAATGTAGAAGCAAGCCCCAATCTCATCTTCTAGTACAACCATCATTATCTATATCATTATCAATCACTTCCATCAATGTCATCTCGCCGAGGCACTCATTCATACAACACGCATCTTTTAAACTTGCACTGCATCCACTTGATATTAAGTTTCAATAATCGTTATGATCACCTTATATTAATTCATGCAAAAGCCACCAACCAAGTCCAGTATCTAGTTATGGCAAGATAATTACAATGTTCAAACATCATGGATGTTTACCGCTTTCCTTGAAATCCATATAATAGTCAAGTCCTAAAATCACCCCACCGTCCTCGCCATGACATTATGCCCTTTCAATCCATCAACTACCAAAAATGATGTTACTAGCTCAAGGGTTTAGGCGCAGGAAGCTTTTATGTTTCCAAATAGTTTCCAAATTCCGCACATGATCGTCCAATAATACTTATCAATTGGTTCTAGTGATATTATGAATCGTTATCGAGGCTCAAAGTAAGGTGAATCCATGACTCTATACCTCGCATGGGTGATAATCACATCATTCCCTTCTAATAACACGTGACCTCGAGTCAAGTGTTACTTTTGTCTACTCCCGGTTCTACTTTGATTGCTCCGGATTCAAAAATTGGTGCTACTTTTATCTCGTGATTTAATTTATTTCATTTCTAAACCGTGAACATAAACCTTATCCAATGGTTGGGTTTCGGTACAGAGCCTTTAGAGGACTGCCTTGTCGAGTTAATACAATTACACGTACACCTACCTGTACGTATAGAGAGATATTCATATCTTCTTAGATAAGTAAATTCAACTTATCCTCAATATTCACTTCAAGTGTTCAATTCACGGCGTGTCTCAACACCCTTGATGCTCTCACCCGTATTGAGAGGTTATCACGAATCCAATCATCATCGTTCACGTACTATTCGAACAAACATGATCTACGGGAAAACGAAGTCGGCACGTAAATAGGCCAATAAACGAAGGGACAAGACCCCGTACATTTTTGGACTAAATTTCTTCCACCGACCATACGGTACATTCATCTCACAAATGAGCACAACCTTAGGGGCATATCTTCCTCGACTTAGAGTTCTTACCCTATAGATCCCCGAATCGACGCACTTATATATTAGCCATGATGTAAAAATTCAAATTTCACGGCGACGACCAAGCCGCATCTCATTGTAATGAGAGCATGCACCAATAACATCCAATCAACCGGTACATTTATATATGTTTGAACTTAACATGAACCAAGGTGCAAGGCTCGGGATGATTTTCCTTTCGACATGAGATATGCAGACTACTAAGAAGTAGGGCATACTTCACAATGTGATAAACTAAATCAATTCCATTACAAGCGCCCTACCATTCCTGCCAACGATCATCCATGGCATGCATGTTTATTTTATAAACCCTTTTAGAATTTGAGAACATCAATCAAGTCGTATTAATCTTGTTGACTCCACCACCTAACTCTTATTAATTTCCTAATGTCAAGTAATTACAGCACTAAGGGAATGTTCACCAAGAGGGGTAGTGTATCATCATACCGCAATGCATGCACAAAATTTCATTACTCCCCAGTTATAATGTTATCACAACATCGCTGCATATCCCCAAAGTGTAAATTTACTACTCTCCTCGTTACTTATCCACATAATTTTAGAATAATATAGAGAAAATTATCATCTTCAAAATGCTTTCCTCTCTAATTCCGCTAATAAAATTCCTATCAACCCAAATATGGCATTAACAGTCTGCTTTGCTTAAGGTGAATTAACTCTCAAGGATCAAAACTTCCAATGCCAAAAATTACAAAGATTCTAACTCCTCAAGGGATCCAAGATGGTACATAACTAGCCCAATAAATGAAGAGATAAGCCCCCATATCTCTTCGACTGAGTTTCTTCAGCCACCAATATAACACATTCGTCCCAAAATGAGCCTTCTCTGGATCCGAATTCTTATCATATCTTCTCCATATGAAACATTCTACATAAATAGAAGTGAGAGGTATCCACATACAGTATAAAAGACATGCTTGGTGGTCTCTTACTAAGCTGATAATAGGCTACAGGCACCAATCTCATTGAGATTGCCCTAATGTTTTGGGTAAGGTGATAATATAACTCTGTATCTAGGATAAAAATCTCAGGGTGTGAGTCTCTAGCATCTACACTCACGTTAAACTCTTCCCTTAGTCAATTAAAGTCACTTATTGCTTGGTCCAATCATCCCCAAGATCAGTATAAGGTTAGGGTATGTCACGACATATCCTGCTAAGTCGACCAAAAATGGTATCTTAGTTAGGTTGGCATCAATCTTATGCTAAACCAACTCTAATGGTTGGAATGGGAATACAAATTACTTTCTCCGAGTGAGCCCACATTTGTATGTAAGGGTATGAGTTTGGCTTAGGTTGGCACTTTCTATAGGGAAAAGAGGATATACTTAATGTGAATCACACATGGGCACACCACCGCTTCCGCTGCATTACTTTGTCCTCAAACTGATTTAGCTAGCAGGTGTGGCCTAGTGGGTTAATGGACTTCTTTATCTCAGGATCGTTGCAAGCTGATACCATTTGTAAGATCCCCCTCCCGGAATACAAGACACGACCGAGGGGAGCCTTATGCCTAGGACAGCCGCCTTGCGGAAGCTCCAGCACACGAGCTAGCACCCCCACAAGACGCCTATCCTGCCGGCCAAACCAACTAAACAACGCCAACCCATCAATAAAAGAAAGCATTAAAAGCCATAGATTCACAATAAGTAATAATGTCCAAACAGTAAGTACAAGAAAGACAGAAAACTAGACAAGCTCCTGCAAATCATCAGAGTATCAAGCAAAATGCCCCAAGGGCTACAACTCAAAACACTCACTCGCCTCTGCCACTGATGGTAGCCAAGGTATCATGGTCTCCGGCCCTGTCATCCTGACCTGACCATCCTCCTCCAGCACCATGCATTACTGCTCTAAGGAACACTCCTAAAAAGAGGGACGTAGCAACCGTTAGTCATAAAGACTAAGTGGCTTCACATCTGCTCCCCCGGCAACTCCAAGGCACCGGGAGGAAGGAAAGGAAGAAAAGATGCAATATAAGCAATAATATATACAAGCAGGTGACAGGAATGGCTGTTCTTATATGTCGGTTGTAAAAGTACCAAAGTACTTGCAATGGCACTAACTACACTGTTCATAATTATATATGTAGCAATGGTTATAAACGCAAGTACTAGTAACAGGTATAATAATCACAACTAACAAGTATAAGGCAATGACAGAATGTAAGCAAGTAGTAAACAAGTACAGAAGTAAGCAGTTCTTATCGTACCTTAGCTTATATGAATGCCCATACAAACTTATAAGTTAAGGTTTCCAATTTGGGACCCATCATATATAAGAGCCCATACTAATTTATATGATGGACCCGATGCGGTGCAATGCTATGATTATGAAGGATGAATGCAATGCAATGATTATGATATGATGAACTCACCCATGCATTTTGCTATGTCGACATAGACCTGTAGTTCCCACTTTTCGAGGGTAGCTAACCACTCAGGCACCTCGCGTCGTGGCCAGACGGAGAATGTGGACCAGGCTCCTCCATAACTAGGTGGGTATAAACACTACCAGACCTAGGCCTATGTATGCCTCAACGCTAAGAACACAAAGCAGAGCCCCTGCGTACTGCTCGACGCTAAGAACACATAGCGGAGCCATCAAGGACACAGAAGGGGACTTGGGTAGGTGTGCACCAAGAGTCCAACCCAACCGGTCTAGAGTCTAACTGCCGTCTTCTGTCGGTGTCATGAATAGCAAGCCCGTAGACCCACCACAAGTAATACCCCAACCATAAGTATCCTCCAACCAGTGTAAGCCATGCAACCCATGCAATTCCCATGCACACCTGTGCTATCAGGCACCCAAGGACTCACAAAAGGAGCCTTCTTACCTTTCACATCATACCAGTCAACTGATGCTAACTAGCATCCAAGGCCCCCAAGAACAGGGTCCTTAACATTTCACCACAAGATATAACCATACCTTATAATCCACCCCAAGCCATCAATGCTAACCATACCGAGTTATCATAAATCTTTTGCGGTGGCGAGTGTATATCATGGAAATTACTCTACGAAAATCCGTGGGACTACTTGTGTACGGTGTCATATTCATATTTTACTAAGTATGTAATCCCCAATATATCACCAATATTCAATCGTCTTAAGTACAAATCACAACGTGATTCAACACGATTAAAGCTATCAAGCTTATGAGGAGGTTATCACCAATCTACATCATCCAATAGATTATCAAGTGATATGAATGTTAATATATATATGCATACCCTCCAAAATCTTATTCAATTACACATCACCATGATTCATTCTTCAAACTAATTTATGACATAACATTTAATCAAGGCTTATTTCAAACCAAATCCTATGAAATTTCTATGATATCACATAATCATCACCTTAAATATTTCAACCAATTTTTTTAGCCTCATTTATATTTTCCAAAGCTATTTACGACACCATAAATTTATAAGAAGGGACTAGCCATATTACCATAAATATATATCCACAAATTCCGAAACTAAACAGGAGTGGTCACAATATCATCACATTTATCACACCAATATATAATTAAAAACCGGCAAGCCCTAGTCGCGATAAAAACGAGAGAGAGAGGAGTCGTCTGCAACCCTTCATAAATATTTCACATATATTCCCCCCTTTCGACCGCCTCACAAATAATCCAATAACAAGAGAATTCTGTGGCAGAAAATACCATAAATAATAGAGCTTATGACCAAAACAAAGCCACCGCCTCAATATCATTCCAACTACAGCCTATTGGCAGCTCAACATAAACCAACATTAAGCCCACATTTCAGTTCACAGATCAGCCAACATAAACCTCTAATAGCACCCCAATTTTAGCTAGAAGGCAACCTCTATGAGCACACCCATTACATTTATAGTACTATAAAAAGTACGTATTTCGTTAAAGCATTTTGAGTGCTACAACTTGTCAATTTAAATTCATACTCAACTTCCAAACTATGTAGAGTTGACACTGATTTATATTTTCATCATAGGGGTCTAGCACGCACTGGGATGTTACATCTTAATCATACACCATATTAACATTATTTTCAAAAGAAGCCTAACGTATCTTACTTCAAAGTTTTTGGTTGTAAATGTTTTATTTTGAATACTAAAGATAGCTTGGGAAAGTTTGATGAAAAATGCGATGAAGGAACTTTTCTTGGATACTCTTCAATTAGTATAGCTTATAGAATTTTTCATAAAAGAACTAGTAAAGTTGAAGAGTCGATTAATGTGAAATTTGATGAGCTTGTTCCTTGTGTAGAAAGACTTTCCGCAGGCAAAGAGGATGATCTCTTATCACCTTTGGAGCATGGTGACGAGGAACCTTCCAAAGAAGAGGAAGAGGAGGCCAAGGAAGATGATTGTGTACCTCTAAGTGCCTTGAAATTTACAAAGGATCATCCACAGGAACTAATAATTGGTGAACCATCCATTGGAGTAAGAACTCGCCCTTCTCTTCATGAATCTTATTCAAAAATTTGTTTTGTTTCCGAAATTGAACCAAAAACCGTTTCAACAGCTTTAAATGATTAATTTTGGTTTTTGGCTATGAATGAAGAGTTAGAACAATTTGAGCGACATAATGTTTGGAAATTAGTAGAAAGACCATCTAATCACCCGGTTGTAGGTGTAAAATGGATTTATAAAAATAAATTAGATGGTGAGTCTAGAATCACTAGAAATAAGGCATGCTTAGTAGCACCCGTTGCTAGATTTTGATGAAACTTTTGCACCAATTGCTAGATTGGAATCTATACAAAATTTTCTAGCATTTGCAAGCTTTAAAATAATAAAACTATTTCAAATGGATGTAAAAATTTCTTTTCTAAACGGGTTTGTAAAAGAAGAAGTTTATATTGAACAACCCCCCAGTTTTATTAGTGAAAAATTTCACAATCATGTTTATAAACTATAAAAAGCACTTTCTGATTTAAAACAAGCACCCCGTGCATGGTATGAAAGACTTACATCATTTGTATTAAAACACGGTTATATTATGGGAAGTGCTGATAATACTCTCTTCATTAAGCACAATAATGATGATATGATTATTTTGCAAATATATGTTGATGATATAATCTTTGGATCTACTAATGGAGAGCTGTGTAATGAAGTTATTTTAGTGATGAAAAATGAATTTGAAATGAGTCTAGTAGGAGAACTTTCTTATTTTCTTGGTTTTCAAATATCACAAAGAAATGATGGTATTTTTATATGTCAATCTAAATATGTGCATGATATGCTTAAATGCTTTGGATTTGAAAATCTTAAACATGCTTCTACACCAATGAGTGCATCACTAAAATTAGGAAAAGATGAATCGGGAATTTCAATTGATCAAACTTGATATAGAGGTATGATATGATCTCTACTTTATCTAAGTGCAATTAGACCCGATATTATGTTTGTCGTTTGTTTATGTGCTTGATTTCAAGCCAATAAAAAGGAATCTCATTTAAAAGCGGCAAAACATATTTTTAGATATCTATTTGCATCAACTAGATTAGGATTATGGTACCCGCATAATAATTCATTTACACTTCACAGCTATTCCGATTCATACTACGCCGGATGCTCACTTGATAGAAAAAGCACTAGCGGTGCTTGCCATTTTCTAGGACCTTCATTAGTTGCATGGTCTAGTAGGAAACAGAATTCGGTTGCACTCTCCACCATGGAAGCCAAATACATTGCACTACGTAGTTGTTGTGCACAAGCACTCTGGATGAGCCAAACTATAGAGGACTTTGGTTTTCATCTAAAATATATTGAATTAAAATGTGACAACAAAAGTGTCATTGATCTTACAAATAATCTGGTACACCATTCTAGATCCAAACATATAGATGTATACGTCATCATTTCATAAGGGATCACATTAAAAAGGAAAATGTTAGAATAAGTTTCATTAGCACGGACTATCAATTTGCTGATATTTTCAATAAACCTCTTCCCGATGCAAGGTTTCAAATGTTAAGGTTTGAATTAGGAGCCTTAGACATCTTAGGATGAGTTATATGAAAAGTGCTAAAGTTTTATGCAATTTAAGCAATAAAGACATCTCCAAAAATTACCAAATTTCTGCATAAGACTACTCTTAAGTCTCGTAGTAAATATCAAAAAATAGAATTTTAAAATTCTCAATATTTCAGTCACTGTTTCCCGCGCTAGCTCTAGCATCCGCGCTAGCATGAGTCATCAATTTTTATGTTTTTTAAAATTTCTAAAAATATATAAAAATATGTTAGTTTATATGTACTACTTAGTTTTTGTAATTCTGACTTTTGTTATTTTTGTTTTATTAATATTATGGAAAATCAACTACAAAATTTCAAATTTCAAATTTCAAAAATACAAAAATATATTTTTGTTTTTTCTTTCATTAAAAATTTCAAAACAATAAAAGAACTGTATGATCTTTATTGTTAATATCAAGCATGTATGAATTCTATTATTTTGAATTATTTACAATGTTAAAATTTATTCCTTCAAATTACTATGAACATTGTTTTGCTTATCATGCTTTTATATATCTAATTAAGTGTATCAATTGTATTGAAAAATATGTGTAGAACCAAGCCTAACATGCCTCTAAGTATGAGTAAATGTCTTGTGATTGGTAATGATATTTTTTTCACTCACTTATTTTGCTAATCTACATGTGTGTTTAAATCTAAAAATGCTTGCTTGTGTATTGTAATTGTACAATGAATTAAAACATGCATACGTTTATTACCTACACTACATTTGAATTGCACTTAAGAAATTAAGAAAAGTGGTTGGGTTTAAAAAAATTATGTTAGGTTTGCAAAACAAGTGTATTCGGAGAATGTTATCTCACAAAAGTGAACAAAAATAAAAAAAGACAAATATAACTCCACCAAACACTACTTGAGCCTCCTGATAAGTCTTCATAAGCATTGCGAGGTTGACCACCTTGGAAAGAATAGTAAAGTTTCTTGTGTAAACCTTGGTTATAACACAACTTTTTTTCTATAATATTTGCATTAAAGTGTGTGAAAGTTAATATACTTGGGTTTTATTATGCACATTAATCTACAAATGTCTAGTATTTTGTGATTTAAATAATTTGTTAACATTGCTCAAAATACACTTATGTGCACATCATTATCTTTCATAACACTTCTTCTCATAAGTATTGGATTCTAATGCTTTAACTATACTACTCTTTATATAAGAAATGCACTAGATAACCTAGCATGATCTCTACAATGTTTTTGTACCTCTTAAACTTGAAATTAAGTAACATTGTAGTATATTCTCTTTTTATATTCATTTCATGCTTGGTAACTTTATATAAAACTTTGAGATTTCAAAAAGGTTAAAAAAATCTTTACATTTTGAACTTAAACTCATATTTATACTTATGATTTTTTTCATACTTACAAAAAGATGTTCCTTATAATCTTCCGCTTGTTTAAAACTCTTATTAATTTATTTGAAATCTCTTATGTACTATGCTTGAACTCATTATCATTTCATATATTACAACATCTCGATCATGCTTTATAATTCCTATAGAATGCCTCCTTACTTCCCTTTCCCCACCTTCTTTTGATAATACCGAAAGGGGGAGATTAATTGAAAAAATCTAGAGGAGAAATCTAGAAGATTAAGGGGTGACTAATTCTTGTAATTTAGGGGGAGTAAAACATAAATTGCATTTATGTAGGGGAGCATCAAGATAGGGGGAGTATGCACTATTCTCATGCTTATCATATACTATAGTTGCAATATTATCTCGCTTATCATATACTATAAACACCATTGTTGATTTCTTACTAAGAGGAGTTGTTATTATCAAAAGGGGGAGATTGTTGGACATGTGTGCCATATCCCTTTGTTTAAGAATAACAAATCCCATATTGTATTTGATCTTGCTTGTCGTGTGTTTATAGTGTGCAGGAACTATTGGTGCAAAACTCCACACGTAGAAAGTAGCTTGGAACCAAATTTCTGAACTGGAGCACTACCGCCAGCGCTAGCTGATACCACAGGCGTTAGCGCTACTGCCTAGCGCTAACTCCAGCTTGTGCCACAATGCCACGTCGCGACGGTTTTTAACTGCCTCTAAATGACCGCTACAACAGGCATTAGTAGCTAGTGCATGCGCTATCTCGAAGTTCTATAAATCGAATCTTTCTCTCTCATTTTGGTACCTCATCCCAGAGAGAATTCCTGTGCCAAATTTCAAGAGCTGTTACTCTGCCAAAAAGTCATCTCCCACTCAAAGCTAAAGAAGATTTCTGGAGAAGGAAGCCATCATGCTAAACAATTTAGTAAATTTCTTGAACGTATAAAAAGAATTTTTTATTCCCTTATTCACCCCCCCCTCTAAGGGTGCCTATCTATCCAACACTCATATGCTAGACTGGACCGCCTCCATTTGCACCAGCCTCTGCTGGTGATGCGTCTCCTCGGTCCCCTAAAATGATATGGTCCACCGACTGTTAGTCAAAAAGACTAAGCCTCCTTTCCCCCCACCCATCCCCCAAGTGGCTCATAGGCACCATGTGGGAGGGATGAAGCGGAGGACAGCAAGGGGTATATATCAAAGCCGATGACATGGCCTAGCTACATGATTGTCTACCACTACACAAGTGTATGTATATAAAGAAAGTAAGTAAGGCTGGGTAAAGAACAAGTAAAGTAAGTAAGAAAAGATAAGTATAGAATAGAAAAGTAACCTTGATTTATAGGAATGCCCATACAAACCTATAGACCAAGGGGTCATTTAGCAAGGCCTATCGTATAAAAAGTCTTATACCAATTTATACGATAGGGGTAGGAGTTGAAATGCAATGCTTATGCTATGACATGCATGTTGGAACATGCTTTCCAAATCTCTTGGTTTGACAATAACAAATCCTAATGTATTTGATCATACTTGTTTTGTGTTTATAGTATGCAGGATTCTGTGCTTTCAAATCTCCATGGTGTTGTGTTGTTGCTACCGCGCCGCGCTAACCTTACCGTTGGCGCTAGCACTCACGAAACCGTTGAGACGAAACCGTTGAGAAGATCTGAAAGCTCTACCGCGCCGCGTTAAGTCTACCGCTGGCGCTAACAACCACCGAGAAGAAACCGCTGAGAAGGAATCTTGCGTTCGACGAACTGGATGCTGTGTTCGACGAACTGGGTTCGACAAACTCGGTGCTCCGTTCGACAAACTGCATGCTCTACCGCGACGCTCGACGAAATAAATGCCATACCGCAGAGCGGTAATACTACCGTTGGCGCTAGTTCTGTTCGACGAAATTCATATCAGAGCGTTCGACAATCGATGAAAGTTGAGGACCGATCGACGAACTGCTGCTCTACCGCGGAGCGTTAGCACTAACACTAGCGCTAGCGTCCGAAAGACGAAATGGTGTTCAAAGAAAATGATGTCGTTCGACGAACCAGATTGAGATCGACGAAAACAAGTTTCCGTTCGACGAACCAGATTGAGATAGATGAAAGATGAGGTCAGCTCGACAAAGATGCGCCCGACGAAATGATCTACCGCGGAGCGCTAGCACTGACGTTGGCGCTAGCATATTTGCAAACTATTGACAGAAAGGAAAGTGGAGAAAAAGGAATGTCGACGGGTCGCTATGTTTGGCAAGTACTATCGCGGCGCGCTATGTCTAACGCCCGGTGGTAGCTTTTGGAAACATCCCGTCTGCAGTTGATTGAGGCGCAAATTTGGAAAGAGATATTGGCTGAAGGAAGGAAATCGCACTATCGTGGTGCGATAGTGTTACCGCAGCGCGCCAGGCTGTCACAACCATTTGTGCTCAAAAGTTGCCTTAACTACCACAATTCGTGTGCGCTTCATGTCACTATCGCGGGGCGGTAGTACTAGCGCTGGCGATAGATGTCAAATATATTTAAAGAGCGGTGCTTCCTCCATTAGGCTTTGCTGTTACAGAAGTTATTGGAGCCTTACTTTCAGAGTACTCGAGTGAACCTTCAGAAGCAGCCAAAAAGTACTCCATCAATGTTCGTGAACGCAAAAGAACATGAAGACCAATACGATCGCATCTACATCGACATCAAGTTCTACTTTTGAGGGAGTTTCTAGTTTGTATCTTGTTTTACTTTTCTTATTGTAACCTTTATATCTTTTGTTCGGTAGAGGAACTCGCCACATGGCCATTAGGGACTTGCGGGGACTAGGGCGAAATTCGCCTCGTGTTGGCGACTAGGTCTAGGGTGTAGATCTTGGGAGTGCTTGAGGCCTTTCCGGTGAGGGAAGGGCTAGAGCGGCTTGAGGCCTTGTCTAGGGAGAGATAGGCTAAATCCAACCGGTCCTTGGGAGAAGGGTCCGTATAAAAAACCAAAAGAGTTTTCATTGGTCGCCTCTTTCCAAGCGTTTTTGGGAAAAGTTTTGTAATCATTTTTACTTCTAGTTAATGATTAATAAAAATATGTTTATTGTTTCATCTCTGAGTCGTACTCTGTGATTCTCATTGTTCAAACGTAAAAGTATTCTCACTGTTGCTAACGCCGAGCATTAACACTACCACTGGTGGTAGTATCTGAGAATTATTTTCTCTCATAATCTCTAAAATTTTAAAACCCTTATTCACCCCCCCCCCCTCTAAGGGCGCATACAGATCCAACAAGTGGTATCAGAGCTAGGTTATTCCAATTCGGTCTAACAATCGGGAATAATGGCGCTCCGTGATCTCGCTTTCCATGAGGGGCAGGGAATAAGTAGACCTCCGTTGTTTACTGGAACTAATTATAATTACTGGAGAACGCGTATGCGTTGTTTTCTGATAAACCTAGATCTAGATGTATGGGCATGTGTTGAAACTCCATACACTTCTCCTACATACATTGTTGGAGAAGTAACTATGGAAAAACCTAGGGATAAATAGGACGATGGAGATAAGGCTAGGTGTAAGAATAATGCAAAAGCAATGAATGCCTTGTTCTGTGCTCTTGATAGGACTGAATTTAATAGAGTCAGTGCATGTGAATCTGCTTATGATATTTGGAACCTATTAGAAATAACGCATGAAGGTACCACGTAGGTCAAAGACTCAAAAATATTCCAACTGGAATCTGAATTCGAGAGGTTCAGGATGGATCCGAATGAGGACGTCGACACCATGTACCCTCGATTCACCAAGATCGTCAACGCCTCAAAATTCTTGGAAAGACATTCTCAAACGGCGACTTGGTGAGAAAGCTTCTTCGATCACTCCCACCAAAGTTCAATCCAAAGGTGACGGCGATTTCCGAATCGCATGATCTTAGGAGGCTCCAAATTGAGACCCTCATTGGGAACCTCAAAACCCATGAGGTAGAACCCAAGATTCAAGAAGAGGAGTACAACAAGGAGCTGAAGAAGAAAGCCTTGGCACTGAAGTCAAGAAAAGAAGATGACGATGAGGAAGATGACGAGGAGAGTTTATTTGTGAAGAAGTTCACTAAATTCATGAAAAATTCGGAAAGGAGAAACACCTTTTGGAAATTTTTCCGCAAAGGCTCCTCATCCAAAAGAGAGAAGAAGGAGAAGTCTAGCGACGACGACGAAGAGCGCACACCTCCCGAGTGCTTCCACTGTAGGAATACCGGGCATATTAGAAGTCAATGCCCAAAATTCCTTAAAGAGCAAAAAGAAAAACGGGTTAAAGGAAAGGAGAAGAAGAAGGTCTTAAAAGCTGCAACATGGGATGACTCTTCCTCCGGTTGCTCAAGTAGTTCAAGCTCAAGCGATGATGATGAGGCAAACTTGTGCCTTATGGGGAAAGCAATGAATCAACCGACGACGAGTACAGTGTCCAAAGCGACACTGAGGTAATCCCCTTTAACTGTGATGATCTTTATTCCGAATATTTAAGAACTTGCAAATCTTTTGGCAAAACTTTAAAAGATCATGATTTACTTAAAACTGAAAATAAATTTCTTTTGAAATAAAATCAAAAATTATGTAAGGAAGTTTTTGCTTTGGGAAAGGAGATGGAGTTTGCCAAAAGAATGATGATCTTTTGGCAAGGACTAGCAAACTCGAAGTTGATCTTTCTAATGCTCTCTCAAATATCGTATCACTCACGAAACAAAAGAGAGACTTAGAAAGAAATTTAAAACTCTCTCTTTCTAATGTTGAAAATGAAAAGAAAATTTTTGCAAATAGATGCAGAAATTTAGTTAGTGAAAATTTTGCTTTAAAAGCCAAAATCCATGACCTTAACTTAGCCATAGAAAAATTTGGTGTTGGCCAGAAAAGTCTTGATATGATCTTGGCAAACCAAAGGCATGGTAGTGCAAAACTGGTCTAGGTTTTGACTCTGCTAACTACCACACGACGTTAACTACTAACGCTGGCAGTAGTAACAGACCTCATAATTCTTGGAAAAATCATAAATATGGAATTTATTCTGCTGATTCCCCATCCTCCAGTAAGAGCCCACAACAAAAACTGAAAAAGGTCTCAACCCCTTTTGTGTTGTGTGCCAACTGCCATCACTTCGGGCATACCTTGGACTCTTGCAGGATGAAGGGTCGATGTACTGTCAAGCAAATCTGGGTGCCTAAGGTTTCCACCTACTCTATGGGAGGAACCACTTGGGTATCCAGGTCTTTACTCTCATCTTCTTGTTAGGTATGTTGACAGGCTAAGGAGAAGGAAGACATGTGGTACTTGGACTCAGGTTGCTCCAAACACATGACGGGCGATAAAGCAAAATTCCTTAGCCTCACTAAGAAGAAAGGAGGAATGGTGACATTTGGGGATAATGGAAAGGGAAGGATTTTAGGCACTGGTACTGTGGGTAAAAATTCTTTCTCTCTAATTAATGTTTTATATGTAGAAGGTTTGAAACATAACTTGATCTCTATTAGTCAGCTTTGTGATAAAGGCCTAAATGTCTTATTTGAGTCTTCTACTGATTTATGTAAGATTACTGATCCTAAAACCAATAGTATTATACTCACTGCACCACGAATTCACAATGTGTATCTAATTGCCTTTCATGATCTATCACATGCGTCACAAAAATGTCTTATGAAAAAATGAAGAACTTGAATTATGATATAGGCGTCTCGGTCATTCTAGTATAAACCTAATCTTAAAACTGTCAAACAATAAACTCATTAAAGGTTTGCCTACGCTAAATGGAAATCTGTCTTCCTTATGCTCGCCATGCCAAAAAGGAAAATTTTCAAAAACATCGTTTAAAAGTAAAAAGGAAATATCCACCTCAAGACCCTTACAACTAATTCATATGGATCTTTTTGGACCCATTAGCACGTGTAGTCTTGGTGGTAAAAAGTATACTTTTGTTTTAATTGATGATTTTTCTAGATTTACTTGGACCTTATTTCTTACCTCAAAATCCGATGCGTTTTCTGAATTTTCAAAGCTTTGCAATCGCATTCAAAATGAATTAGATTTAAAAATCAAGTGTATACGATCGGATCATGGAGGGAAATTTGAAAACGATAGTTTCACTACTTTCTGTAATAATCTTGGTATTAAGCACGAATTTTCCGCTCCACGCACCCCCAACAAAATGGTGTGGTGGAGAGGAAAAATAGAACTCTTCAAGAACTTGCACGCACTATGCTATCCGAGTATGGATTGCCCAGACATTTTTGGGCCGAAGCCGTAAATACAACATGTTATGTTATAAATCGTGTTATGCTTCGCCCTATTTTGAAATTAACTCCTTATGAATTGTACTTTCAAAGGAAACCTAATGTGTCTTATTTTCATATCTTTGGGTGTAAATGTTTTATTCTAAACACCAAGGATGCATTAGCTAAATTTGATGAAAAGTGTGAGGAAGGTATCTTTCTTGGTTATTCTTCCACTAGCAAAGCATATAGAGTGTATAATAAAAAATCTAAAAAGGTGGAAGAGTCTATTCATGTGAAGTTTGATGAACTTGTGCCTTGTGTAGACTCTACGTGTGCAGAAAATGAAGATGAACCTCTTTCACCATTGGAGCATGATGATGATGATCCACGTGGAGAAGAAAAGGAGTAGAGATTGTGCAAGAGGAGTTCTTGCCTCCAAGTGTGCTTCGATTTACAAGAGATCATCCAAGGGAGCTTATCATTGGAGAACCATCAAGAGGAGTAATTACACGTTCTTCTTTTAATGAATCTTTTCAAACTTATGTTTTATTTCTGAAATAGAACCAAAAAATGTTTCCATCGCTTTGAATGATGAATTTTGGTTTATTGCTATGAATGACGAATTGAATCAATTTGAACGCAATAGGGTTTGGAAACTAGTTGAAAGACCATCAAATTATCCGCTTATAGGTGTCAAATGGATATTTAAAAATAAATTAGATGGAGAATGTAGAATAACTAGGAACAAAGCTCGATTAGTAGCACAAGGTTATTCTCAAATCGAGGGTGTAGATTTTGATGAAACATTTGCACCCGTTGCTCGCCTTGAATCGTTTAGAATTTTTCTAGCATTTGCGAGTTATAAGAAATTTAAATTATTTCAAATGGATGTTAAAAGTGCTTTCTTAAACGGGATAATTAAAGAAGAAGTCTATGTCGAACAACCCCCCGGATTTATTGATGAAAATTTTTCAAATCATGTACATAGATTAGAAAAAGCGCTTTATGGTCTAAAACAAGTGCCCCATGCTTGGTATGAATGCTTAACATCTTTTTTTATTAAAGCACGGTTACAAAATGGGTAGTGCTGATAATACGCTCTTCATTAAGCACTATGATAATGATTTGATTATTTTACAAATATACGTTGACGATATTATTTTTGGAGCCACTAATGAAGAGATGTGTAAATAAGTTATTCAAGTGATGCAAAATGAATTTGAAATGAGTCTAGTGGGCGAACTAACATACTTTTTAGGATTTCAAATAACCCAAAGAAATGATGGAATTTTTATATGTCAATCCAAATATGTCCATGATATGCTACAACGTTTTGGCTTTGAAAATTTAAAACAAGCTAGTACTCCAATGAGCGCATCACTAAAATTAGGAAAAGATGAAGCCGAAATTTCAATTGATCAAACTTTATATAGAGGAATGATTGGATCCCTATTATACCTTAGTGCATCCAAAGGAATCTCATTTAAAAGCGGTGAAACGAATTTTTCTATATCTAATAGGCACATCAAAATTATGACTTTGGTATCCAAATAATGATTCTTTTCTCTTGCATGGGTATTCCGATTCTGATTACGCTGGTTATTCCCTAGATAGGAAAAGCACTAGTGGTACATGTCACTTCTTAAGTCCTTCTCTAGTTGCATGGTTAAGTAGAAAACAAAATTCTACTGCCCTCTCCACCACCGAGGCAGAATATATTACACTAGGAAGTTGTTGCGCCCAAGCACTATGGATGACACAAACCTTATAAGTCTTTGGTGTTCATTTAACTAATATTGAACTTAAGTGTGGCAACAAGAGTGCTATTGACTTAACAAACAACCCTGTTCATCACTCATGATCTAAACATATTGACGTAAGTCACCACTTCATTAGGGATCACATCAAAAAGGAACACGTTCATGTAAACTTCATAGGAACTGAATCGCAACTTGCGGACATCTTTACCAAGCCTCTACCTGATTCACGATTTCATCTACTTAGACTAGAACTAGGGGTTTTGGACATTCTAGCTTGAACTTGCAAAGCCCGCATTTTTGTGACCACGCATATCTGATTTCTGTACTGAATCACAGTGTCACCAATCTGCACAACTATATTCATAAAAAAATTCTGAAAAATTTCACGTTTTCCCAAAAATTCGAGTTCTGTCACTAACGCCAGGCGATATCATTATACCGCTATTGTTAGTGAATACTTCTGTATTTCCAGTCTCTTTTTCATTGTTATTTTTCAGTTCCTGCTATTCTCTTTTAAAAATTCCCAAAAAAAAAAACAGTAAGACAAATCAAAATCCAACCAAAAACATGTTTTGTGATTCTATATATCAAAACCAACCACAAAATTTGAAAAACCAATAAAAACAACAAAAACATGCTTTTTATTTGTTTCATTTTTGTTTTTTAAAAACTTAAAATTTATAAAATTGATGTAATTTTCTATGTTTCAAGGATGATATGGTTTATCTTGCCAAGTTTAGTATACAATGTTTCGTTCTCTATTTCAAGTATCTTAATAACATTGTTTTTGTATCATGCCTTGATCATTCTCTTATGTGTGCTTTTAAATTGATTATAGAAATCATGTATAGTATTGCATAGCGTGCCTCTAGGTATGAGTAAATGGCTTATATTTGCTAATGATTGTGTTTCACTCACGCTTTTTGACAAACTACATATGCATTTAATCTTCTCTTACATGATTGTATAATGTAACAACGTCATATTATTGTTAGGCAAGCTTAGTTTTACCTTCACCCCATGTTAAAATCTTATTCATGCACCTATCTTTGAAGAAGTGTGTCTTTTCAAAAATCTTTTTGTTTGCACATACAAGTGAATTCGGAGACCTTTGTCGTTAAGCAAAAAAATTCAAATGAATAATTGACAAAGATAACTCCACCAAGCAATACTCACCCTCCTGATAAGTCTTAATGAGCATTGTGAGGTTGAGCACCTTGGAGAGAATTGTAAAGTGCGTTGTTGCAAACATTTTTCCTTTTACACTACTTCTTGTACACTGAATCACAAAAAAAAACTAAAACTCAAAATAATAATTGTGATTCCCCAAGCACTACTTTGCACCCTGATAAGTCTTAATAAGCATTGTGTGTGCAGAGCACCTTGGTAGTTGTACTATTCTTCTATGTGCATTGAAAATTTTATATAGCTTTATGGGTAGAAGTAACTCTAAAAGTGCTTCTTCAATAATATTGTGTTTATTTTATTATACATGTCATGTGTTTTGATTAACTCATATGTATACTTTTATCAAAAACACTATTTTGTACACATCATTTTCACCTGTAAGCCTTCTACTCATGAGAATTGGAGTCTATTGCATATCTACATGTATTCTATAAATTCTTAAGTAAATGCACTAGATAGCCCTGCATGATCATTATAATGTATAAGTGTACTTGTTTTCTCAATTTAGAACTTTGTATTCTCCCCTCTTGACTTGATCTCTTGTATCATGCTTACATTTTTTTTCGCTACGCCATGAAAACTCTGTATTGCATATCTTTCAAAACAAGTATATGGCTATGTTACAACTACAATTATTTTGTGTACTTCAAATGCTACAACATCTAATCTTATTATATCCAAAATTCTTAATCATCTACTATGCTTCTCAATTAATATAAAGATGTTCACTTAAAACATATTTCATCATGATTTCCACCTCCTTACTACTTGTATGCTCGATCATGGATACATTTTCTAACAAGTGGTTCCTTTATGACAATTTCTTCACATTCTCTTTTCACTTCTATCTATTATATTTGTCCTTAGTGTTTACCTATTTATCATGCTCATTCCCTTTCTACACAGTAATTTCACACTTTTTGTTGGCCTTCCTCTCCACCCTCTTTTGATAATACCAAAAGGGGAGAATAAATTTGAAAGAAATTTACATGTTTGGGGAGTTAAGTTCATAGGAAGATTTGTTGTAGGGGGAGCATTCATTTTGGGGGAGCATATGCACATGTATTAAATTTTATGCTTATCTCTATTATAAACACAAATTCCTATCAATTGTATTATTTCATTCTAAGGGGATTTGTTATTATCAAAAGGGGGAGTTTGTTGGAACATGCTTTCCAAATCTCTTGGTTTGACAATAACAAATCTTATTGTATTTGATCATACTTGTTTTATGTTTATAGTATGCAGGATTCTGTGCTTTCAAATCTCCATGGTGCTGTGTGTTGTTGCTACCGCGCCGCGCTAAGCTTACCGCTGGCGCTAGCACTAACAAAACTGCTAAGACGAAACCGCTGAGACGAAACTGCTGAGAAGATCTGAAATCTCTACCGCGCCACGTTAAGCCTACCGCTGGCGCTAACAACTGCTGAGAAGAAACCGCTGAGAAGGAATCCTACGTTCGATGAACTGGATGCTGTGTTCGACAAACTCAGTTCGACGAACTTGGTGCTCCGTTCGATGAACTGCATGCTCTACCGCAGCGCTCGACGAAATGAATGCCATACCGCTGAGCGGTAATACTACCATTGGCGCTAGTTTCGTTTGACAAAATTCATATCAGGGCGTTCGACGATCGATGAAAGCTGAGGACCGATCGACGAACTGCTGCTCTACTGCGGAGCGTTAACACTAACGCTGGCGCTAGCGTCCGAAAGACGAAATGGTGTTTGAAGAAAATGATGCCATTCGACGAACCAGATTGAGATCGATGAAAACAAGTTTCCGTTCGACGAACCAGATTGAGATCGACGAAAGCTGAGGTCAGCTCGACGAAGTTGCGCCCGACGAAATGATCTACCGCGGAGCGCTAGCACTGACGCTGGCGCTAACATATTTGTAAACTATTGACAGAAAGGAAAGTGGAGAAAAAGGAATGTCGACGGGTCGCTATGTTTGGCAAGTACTATCGCGGCGTACTAGGTCTAACGCCCGGCGGGAGATTTTGGAAACATCACATCTGCAGTTGATTGTGGGGCAAATTTGGAAAGAGATATTGGCTGAAGGAAGGAAATTGCACTATCGTAGGGCGATAGTGTTATCGCGACGCGCTAGGCTGTCACAACCGTTTGCGCTTAGAAGTTGCCTTAACTGCCACGATCCGTGTGTGCGTCATGTCACTATCGCGGGGCGGTAGTACTAGCGCAGACGGTAGATGTCAAATCTATTTAAAGAGCGGTGCTTCCTCCATTAGGCTTTGCTGTTACAGAAGTAATTGGAGCCATACTTTCAGAGCACTCGAGTGAACCTTCAGAAGCAGCCAAAAAGAACTCCATCAATGTTCGTGAACGCAAAAGAACTTGAAGACCAATACGATCACATCTACATCGACATCAAGTTCTACTTTTGAGGGAGTTTCTAGTTTGTGTCTTATTTTACATTTCTTATTGTAACCTTTATATCTTTTGTTCGGTAGAGGAACTCGCCACACGGCGACTAGGGCCTTGCGTGGACTTGGGGGAAATTAGCCTCGTGTTGGCGACTAGGTCTAGGGTGTAGATCTAGGGAGTGCTTGAGGCCTTTCCTGTGAGGGAAGGGCTAGAGCGGCTTGAGGCCTTGTCTAGGGAGAGATAAGCTAAAGCCAACTGGTCCTTGGGAGAAGGGTCGGTATAGTAAACCAAAAGAGTTTTCATTGGTCGCCTCTTTCCAAGCATTATTGGGAAAAGTTTTGTAATCGTTTTTACTTCCAGTTAATGATTAATGAAAATATGTTTATTGTTTCATCTCTGAGTCGTACTCTGTGATTCTCATTATTCAAACGTAAAAGCATTCTCACTGTTGCTAATGCCGAGCGTTAACACAACCGCTGGCGGTAGTATCTGAGAATTATTTCCTCTCATAATCTCTGAAATTTTAAAACCCTTATTCACCCCCCTCTAAGGGTACCTACAGATCCAACAATGTAGTGTTATGTAGATTAATGTTATGACCACACAAGTGTAACTCACGCACCCAACTCTATGTGCACAGACCTTTAGTTCCCCCTTCTTGGAGCTAGATAAGGCTCCCAGGATACCCCCGTAGTGGCAAACAGAAGCAGTGTGAAAGTGCACAGTGTGCCTCTGAGAATCCTCTAGAGGGGGGGGGGGTGAATAGAGATTTAAATTTATTTCTATCTAAACTTTGAAAACAATAAAATAAACTTAGGATTTATGCTCAACAAGAACACAGATAGAATAATAAAGGTACAAGAAATAAAGTGCAGAATAAAGAGAACTTGGGACAGCACAAAAAAGCAATCCAGAAGACACAATGATTATTATAGAGGTTCCCCAAAATATGGGTAATCCCCTCTTCTACCACCTGGTAGGGATGCACCACTGTGCCTGAGTCTATTGGTAAGAAGACTCTTAGAACCACTGATCTTTTGACAAGGAGATCATAAACCACCAGATCTTTTGATAAGGAGATATTGAATCACCAGATTTTTGATAAGGAGATCTTGAACCACTGAATCCTTTAGAAGATGGATTCTCAAAACTCTTTTACAGGGAATGATAATGAGAAAGAAAGAAGGGAAGAAGAGTAAGAATTCTGTTTTCAGAATTCTTATGAAGGCTGTATGAAGAACAACTTCTTTAATCTTTCACTGGATCTGCTCTTGATTAACTTCTGCTTATGATAATGATGTATTGCATGAGCTATTGATGTCAGATCCTTTCTGTTTCTTCTTTCTGATTGAACTCTTGGCTGCTATGAGATTGTGATGATAAGCAGCCTTGTTCTGTTCTGTTCCGAGAGAGAAGGAGAGCAACAATTCTTTCTTCTTTGTATTTGCTCTATTAGGGTTCCTCAGAGGGGAGAAGAAGAAGAGAATCCCGAATAGAACATTATGGACGATTGTGATAAGTGTTCTACCCTTCTCTTTCTTCTCTTGCCTTTTATTGTCCACCTTCAGATTTTGAATTTCTTTCCCTTTTTAGTAAGACTTAAAAAGGTATTCCGCTTTGGACAATCTCTTTCTTTCCTTCTTTAATTCCCGACCCGTTCACCAACATTAAGCATGTTTCCAAGAAAGTTTTTTGTCCTATTTTAGTTCTTCTTTCTATTTGAGGCAATTAATGAGCCATTGGAGAATGATCTTGAGTGAGGTGGGCCATGAGAGAGGGTCCAAAATGACAGCTGAAAAGGTTCCCATTTTTAGACTGTATTCGACGTGGCGTCGAATTCTCTTCCTCTCTTATCGATGCACCTTCGAGTTCTTGTAGGAGCAGCTTCAAATTCATCCTTGCTCTAACTGAACTCTGCTAATCGACGTTGCGTCGATACCTTATCGACATAACCGTCGAGTTGATGACATGGCTCTGAACTTCATTATCTGCGTTGAGATGAAGTTGATGTTGCGTCGACTTTAGATTGCTTCGACAGATACTTCCTTCTGCTCTGAATTAAAGTAGAAGCTGCGTCGATTTATCAAGATACTTCGACAGGTCCATGGCCTCTACGTCGATATCTATTCGACGAAACGTCGACTTGAATCACTTCGACAGAAAGGTGAACCACTAGGACTTCTAGTTAGAGTAGCTTTGACAATAACTTTATGTTGAGTCGAATTCTATTCAACGCAAATGTTAATGTTGCCTCTCTTGATTTGGTCTTGACACCCTAGGTTGAGTGTGACATCCTAAGACATCTAATAACCAGATTACCCTTACTATACAATGGGTAATTCAATCCTACGAGATAAAATCACTTTTAGGTAATTTGTTAAGTTAAATCAAAGGTGTTTTTCCCAACTCGGTGGGTTGGTCCTCGCCCACATCTAGGTTGGTATTCACATTACCTAACCTAGACCTATCGTATGCCTCAACGCGAAGAACACAACTGCAGAGCGCCTGCATACTCTTGCTGGCTGGTCCACTAGTCTTTCTTGTCCATGTGTAAAACCACACTTGTTGAGTCAGCGTATCGACGCCGGTGTGAATGAACATCAATACCGAAAACCCACCATCTTTATGCACATGCAATTATGATTACTATATATCTCTGAGCCATAAGCTCCCCGAGCTAACCTGCTCGTCACCATAATCTTCCGAGCCACCAGCTCGTCGGTCTAACCTGTCTGTACCTACAACCACTGAGCCTATCGCTTGTATGGCCAAACCAACTAACCACTCATAGCAATAGGGTGTGGGTGAGTGTACTATTGAGTTAATATTGCATAATAAATTATTCCTACGATTTTGGGTTAACGATGGACTTCCCGAGGACTATCCTGTGCGGGGCTCGCAGCGGTACTAGGAGCTATGATGGGATGAACGCCAAGGCTCCCTTTCCAAGGAACTTATTATTATTGGTGTCTACCCTTGACCCAATCACTATTACTTTTACACTTACTAACACTAGGTGTGTTTTACTTCACTCCAAGGGAATGACAATCTTTCGTCAAACCAAGCACACTCTTGCCTCCTAGTCAACTAAATATCTTACTCCCACCCTCTTTTGGTGACCCCTTCCAAAACCAATCAGTATGGGTGCACCAACTTCTTTAACTCCCAATGTAAGACCTACATGCTTATCTTAATTTAGTATTTTCACTATACGCAGACCATTTGAACTACATGAGGTGCATGAGAATTGGTACTCCAAATAATCATCCAAATGACATAAGATTATTGGGGGTGTGTTATGACATTTTAAGACCATCTCCAGAAATTAAAATTTTTTTTATTTATTTGGCATTAATTATAATTTCCTCAAAATCAGGGAACCTAAGACTTTGAACACCAAGTATGGGTTTCTGATAAGCTATGGCCTTACAAAAATTTGTACGACTATATATCCTCAAAATAACATCCATATATGGAGTTTATAAATTTCCAGAAAGGTTTGATCTGCAAATAAAATGTTGATTAATTTATCAAAATTATGGATTAACAATGGAAGTACCAAAAATACCCACCCAAAAATTACAAGAAAATTAACAGGTGTCTAAGGTGATAAAAAATATTCACTGCTTGAGTTCCATAATTTTCCAAATTCATACGACCATATAAATTATTTATTTAAATAAATAAATCATAGGGCGCTTTGTGAAGAGAACCATATAAAAACTCCTCCAAAAAGTATACTAAAATTTACAGATCATATTCTTTCCCTAAAAAGTCCTCTGACCAAGTTTCATGATTTTCCAGTGAATATAAAATCCATAATTAATTCCTTTTATAAATAGGGCAAACAATGGACTTGTGAATGAAGTACTATATAGATCAATCTAAAATTCACAATAATATTATCAAAGAATATTATCATCAATATAATCTCACTAACAAAGTTTCATAATCATCCTAGCATGTCTGGACATGAAATTTTACTTTGAAAGAAGGTGACCTAATTAAAAAACAAGCAATCCAGTGGGGATTAATGTCACTAATAATTCTGGAAAAATTATTCAGTGCTTATTTACACCCCATGAAACTACCTACCAAGTTTCAAGTCCTTCCAAGGACATGTGACCCTATGCCCTTCAATAGGTTCAATATATAACCCTAGGGTTCACACTAGTGTTATAGGGCACATCCACCCCAAACCACCCAAAACCACTTGTGGGGGTGTTTATATGATGTTAAATCAGTGGCCAAGGTTTCACGACAATTGGATGAGGGTTGACCCCTCAAATCCATCAAGTGCATCATTGTCCTAATATCCTCTATTTTGGCCAAATTTAGGTTACCTAATTACCCAACGAAATAAATCCCAAATGGAATTAAATTATTACCAGAGTCATGTCATGACCCTAAGGACCACCCACCAAAATTTGGTAGGGTTTGGAGGTCTCTAGACCCTAAAATTAATTCATATATGGTTTATTCAATTTCTACAAAAACTATAGAAACAGTTCCTCCAAAAATTCCCATTTTTGGATATGTTGGGGGCAAGGGTATATCCAGCTTATGGTCCAAATGTCAAAGCATTTAGATGAGTAGGTTAGTGGGGGCACCCATTTTAATTTTTGGTCAACCTTATGACATCATGCACCAAACTGGGTGCTGCAATCAAACCATTAACCCAAATCTACTCAAATTAATTTTATATTAAACTAGACATAAAGATCTATAACTTTTGTCTCTGGCCACCTTTCCTAAAGCAGCCTCTAAGGGGTTCAATTTTTAGTTTTAAAACATCATCTCTAGGAGAAATTATGACGTTAAATAATCATAAAATTGTATAATCTGTCTAAATAAAAATGGAGGGCATCGGTTCATCTTCTCCAATCAGCCAACGACCATGATTGGCCCGAGCTGTACTGACATGGGAGGTCATTTTCGGGCCACCAGGACCCTCTCCTGGTCGTCCAATGCCACCACCACCTCCGTTGAGGTGGTGGCCGATGATGGACGGTGGTTGGCCGGCCGGAGGCGACCAGAATCGGGGATTTAAGCAAGAAAGGAAAGCTTGAACCCAAGCTTTCAGCCAAGCCGATCCAAGGCCAATTGGCCCCAAACCTTGCGACCAACATGATGAGATCTATCCACAAAGAGAGAGGAGGAGGGGAGGACCTAAGTGGTGGCTTGTAGCCGTGCCGATCGCCGGTCCGCCATTGTTGGTCTTGAAGCTTTTGGTGCCATGCCGATATGAGTTTAGGGACTCGATTTCTTATGGAAAGTGGGGGAAACTTCTTCCCTTCATCCCTTGAGGCTTTTTACGGAGCCAATTCGGGGAGGGGAAGAGGCAAAGCTTAGGATTCCACCATTAACACCATTAATGGTGAAATTTCAGTCATCCCTAAAAACTACTAAATTCATCCCCCATGAGGGTTGGAAAACCTCTTAATCTTCTCTTAATTGATAAGGTGAGTGAATCCCCATCAATTGGGAAGGCCTTTGGCCTTCCTTGACCCTAATTTACTCCACCAAAACTGATCTCGGACCAATTCCATCGGTTTAGCTACTGCCAGCATTAGCGCTACCGCCAGCGCTAGCATCTCGACAGTGGAATGTTTGTCGGTCTGGCCACTACCGCCAGTGCTCGTGTCTCAACGACATAGCGCTCATCTCGACAGTATGGATATCATCTCAGCAGTCTTTCTAGACAACCACTAGCGTCAGCGCTGGCGTTTCGATGAAATAGAGCTCGTCTCAAAGTTATGGAGCTCGTCTCAATGGTTCGTCTAGTCAACCGCTACCTCCCGCGTTAGCTCCTACCACCAACGCTAGCTCAATATACAAATTGCTTTTCTTTCTACGATCAGATAATTGGGGTGTTACGAAGGGACCCCTTAATGGGTTAGACTTGTCATGTTAGGGTCATGGGTCATGGTGACGCCCTAAAGCCAACCCTATATTAGAAAATTGGAATGCACTATTTGCAGACCAATGTGGTCTTCACCTATTTGCCAAGGGCTTATAATCTCTTTGTGCTTCCTAGGGTTTCGTGATGACAAAACCATCCTAGGGGTCTAGTTGTTTGGGGGATGTTACAAAACAACTTCGCGCCTTTCCTCACCGCCTTAACCAGTTGGACAACAGAGATCAGTGTCTAGCTCGCTCCTCACATGCCAGCAAATGTGGTCTCATCACCGGTGGTCTTTACAAGAGTAATCTCCTTCAGATTGCAATTTATGCATGCTCGCTACTTCGAGAGCTAGTCCATGCCAAAGATTACATCAAATTCAACAAGTGGTAATAATGACGTTTAAAGTCGAAATCTCGATTCCCAATTCACACCTTTGCATAGCTCAACCTATCCGCGCTCATTCGAGACCCATTGGGCAGTACTATCTCCAATCTATCCTTTACCAAGGTAGACGACACTCCGATTCGCACCAAGAAGTCCTTAGACGGGAATGAGTGTGATGCTCCAGTATCAAAAAGAGCTCTCGTCGGATATTTGAAAATTAGGACAAAGCCTAATTGCATACACCAACAAACGTATAGTCGCACACAAAGTATAAATCACGTCAAGCTATAAAAGATAAATTATAATGCATACCTATGATGACATCATTTTGTCAGATGGCTTCCTGCTGGCCAAGCGAGTAGACTCTCAATTGGGTCGAAGGATGCTGGGAAGCAGAAGACTCTACAGCTTTTCCTTTCTCCACATAAGTTGAAACCGCCGCACGAGCATAGTCCACTGCTCAGTTTTCTGCCTTCGGGGGACCACTTCAATACAATTGGGCTTTCTGTCCCACCTTTCGGCAAGTGAAAAACATTATGGGTCCCAGTGTAGTAGTTTCTCACGATACATTAGAGTGAGCTAGTTCTGCAAACCTAAACTTCCTCTTGTTGTTTCTGAACTCGAGATTTGACTGAGAGGTCGGCATGTGAAACTCTGTCTTCTTTGTATTGAGGCCTTTCGCGCATTGTAACCTCTGCATATCCATTTCCAAAGATTTGGCAGTTTGTACCAGAACCTGAAAGCCAAAAGTCATTGGGCCTGCTAGAAGCATCCTCAACTCATCTCGAAGTCCTTCGTAGAACTTATTCATCTTTGTCTCCTTATCTTCCACCAAAGATCCTATATAGAGACCCAGTCTGGTGAACTCATGCAAGTACACGTCACAGAGCGATCACCCTGAGTTAACCGCAGAAACTGGTTTTACAACTCAATGCACTAAGCAAAGGGGATAAACCTCTGAAGGAATAGTTCTGAGAATTGAGTTATAGAGATATCAGTAATCTCTTTACCACCAAACTTGTGCACGTCTAGTTCTTCCCACCAAAGAACTACCTCTCCGTCTAGAAGGAAAGTGGCTAAGCTGACCATTATAGCTTCATCAGTTGTTGTCGCCTTTAAAGTTCTCTTTATCCTTGACAGCCAATCCTCTGCCTCTGTTGGGGATTCGGCCCCCGAGAAGGTTTGAGGATGGAAGCTCAGAAAGTGCTTCAGTTGTGGGTCATGATCTCATCCCACATCTACATAATCAACTCTATGTTCCACCATAGGCTCCACTACAGCAATAAGCACTAGGGCGAGGTCCAGATTAGTAGGTTGTGCAAGCTGTCATGGCTGAGTATTGATCATCGCGAAGACCGCTTCAGTGCATAATCTAATCATTTCAATAGAAGGAGTGGTCAATGGTAGCTCAGTGTACGCACTACTTTTGGCAGTGTTATGGTGTTGATACTGCCCTGCACCACTCCTAGTCACTTATAATCGTGTAACACACAACTTAGTGACTGAAAACATAACAAACAACCTATCATGGAACGCTCGGGGTCCGCAAGCAAGCAAGTTTTTCATTCCTATATGGACATTCTTATTAGTTTTTATCGTTTGAGGTGAATGCACAACACATGTACACCACCCCTTAAAAAGGAATTCAACTCTGATACAAAACTATAACACCCTATTAGTACAAGCAATATATCAATAGGTCTGGTTGGGACCCCACTGTAAGACCCCCCTCCCTAATCGTAACCAGGTCAAGTCGGACACGAGCCTTACCGCCCAAGATGGTCACCCTATGCTTTTTGAGTGGCACCAACCCACTCTCCATGCATAGAATGATTGTCTTGTCAGGCTATGAAAACTCATCACATCACATCAGATCACAGCGGAAGTAATTCAGAAACTAATATATTTATATATATATAACAAAGGCCGTAGCCATAAGTTTATACATGCGGCCCATTGGGCTACAGAAAACTACAACATCCTCTTTCTGCTTCTACCAAGCTATGGGCTCACATCTCTAAGGATCGGAGATGAGACTGGTGTGTCTGCTTGTGCGTGTACTAAGGTAGGTATGCTCTCACGTTGAACTTCGCACTGCTCCATCTCCTGTGAATGGTTATCCAATAACTGTTAGTAACAGACTAAATGGATTCACACCTCCTCCCCAAGATCCCTAAACTTGGGGACGAGAGTGATCCTCAACACTATCAACTATATCCAAAGCAAAAGATAGTTAGCAACATATTGATATATTTGCATTTTCAATAAATAATGCTAGGAGCATTAGGCTGAACAAACACAACAATATATAACTGGAAGTTGTAGTATAAACATTAGTTATTCCATAAATAGCTCAACTAGCATTACACAATCATGCAAGTTTTCATAGTCTGCAATCACTCCGCAGATGTTCATAAAAATCCTCCCATAGTGAAACGATTCGAACCTTTTTGCTCAAAAAAGCTTTTCGTCTTTACTTTTTTCTTTTGCTTTGTCTGCCAGTTCTCCTTCTACCATGACTGGCCTGAAGCTAGTCCTTGATTTTAGGAAGAATCCTCCCATAGTGAAACGATTCGAACCTTTTTGCTCAAAGAAGCTTTTCGTCTTTGCTTTTTTCTTTTGCTTTGTCTGCCAGTTCTCCTTCTACCATGATTTAGGAAGAATCCGCTGGGCTAGTCTTTGATTTTAGGAAGAATCCTCCCATAGTGAAATGATTCGAACCTTTTTGCTCAAAAAAGCTTTTCGTCTTTGCTTTTTTCTTTTGCTTTGTCTGCCAGTTCTCCTTCAACCATGACTGGCCTGAAGCCGGCCTCCTTAACAGTAACAGACACATCTGAAAAGCACATGGCGTCTATCAGAGCTGGTTCTCTTATTTTCTTCCGGCTATCCCATCTCGTCCAATATCGTAGCGTAGTCTAAGACGCTCAGCCTAGAAATCGACTCAGAGACCTGGCCCTGTCCCAAAAGAAAGTGATTTTTTGGGAGAAATCATGGGGGTAGTCCTTTCACCTTGAAACTCAGAAACCCATGCCTTATAGGAAGATGAACTTTGATGACTAGGCTAAGCCGCTTCCTTTTTCCGGATAAAGAAAGCAACTGGTATCCCTTCCCAAATCCCGCTCTTTCAAAAAAGATCGTATCATATAGACTTTTGCTCTTTTCTTCGATCTGAGTTGAGCCCTCTGAATTGCGGCCTCTTCTGACTATGAAGATGCCTCAGTTTAGTCTTTCCTGCTTTTCTTGTATTGGTTGAAGAACTGCCCGGGCAATGGAATCAGGTTTGTAACCCAAAGTCAGTCAAGTAGTCAATTCTTCGGACATTCAAGAAGAGAGCAGACTTCCTTTTGAAGTCCAAGAAAAGCTTTGACGGACAGCTTTCTAAGCGCAGAAAAGAAAGCTTTGAGTTTCTTCTCTCAACGGAAAAAGGGCTGGAAGAAAAACTCAACTCGAGTGTCTATCGCTCCCGTGGGTAACATCAAGATCGGAAAATGGCGTCATAGTCATAAAAGAGAGCTGACCCCATGACCTGAAAGAAGGTCGGGACCCTTTCTTGCTTGCATGAGACGGGTCAATAGCTCTTTCCTTTATAGCTCGTCACTCTTTTCTTTCTTGAAAGAGAATGGCATAACGAATCTCATGAGTGTCCCCGCGCCTAAAACTTTCGGTAAATCGGAAGCTCAAGAAGAGAGAGTCTATTCCTTGGCAGTAGCCTCTGGTCTGGTCTTGGGTTGCCCCGCCCAAAGCTTTCTAATGATTCTGTGAAGGAAAATATCCCAGAGATCGGACCGAACTGCCAATGCATTCATTCCATCTCCCCCGGAATCAACCCTATGCATAGCTTTTCGTCTTTGCTTTTTTCTTTTGCTTTGTCTGCCAGTTCTCCTTCTACCATGACTGGCCTGAAGCCGGCCTCCTTAACAGAGAGCTGACCCCATGACCTGGGATCATGGGCGCACACACCCTATGTCGACATAGTTTGGACCGCTTCTACTCCAGCAGGGTAGCGAGCCCCGCGTGCCTCACCAATCTGGTTATCGGTGATAATGTCCAGTCCTGCCACTTCTGGGTGTGGACGTACTGCACTACCCAGGCCACAACGTACAACTTTGTGTACTCTCGGACATAGCAGACGTCTGGTAATAACTGAATTTGGCCAACCAGCGAAGGGCCCAGCGGGGCATAAAGACACAACCGATCTCCCCGGGTGCACATCTCCTTCTCGCCTAGAGTCGTCAACCTTCCCGCACCGGAACGTACGGTCTATGAGCATGACTGATTTGCCACTTTTTCCGCATGCAATTTACAATACAAGTATTTATAAATCAGGTAATAGGAACTCTTAGGTCCTCGGTGGCTTGCCTTACTCGACATGAAACTATTCGGGCAGACGACCGCACAATATCAGCGTGCAGTTCAACTTTACACAAGGAGAGCAACAAGAATGTGAGTACATTATTTGGGGCTAACATGTGAGGATTAACTCGACTCATGACTATACCCAACTAATGCACCAATAGAAAGCCAAATGTTCGTTATAGCAGGACATGAGCTTAAAGATGCAGAAAGAGTAAATCGCTATAAATAAGTGTAGTAAGAGAATGTTGCTAAATAAAATGCAATATTGAAGTACTAAATTAAGGTACTGGAATAAACTGCAGTAAGTAAATGCTGAATAGAAATGCTGGAATAAAGTGGTGAAAGGAACTGGACCAGTACTGAACTGGAGTAAAAGAAATACTGAAGGAAAGTGCAAAATCAGAAATAAAAGAAAATCAAGAAGTTAGTAGTCCTTCCGTTACATCTCCATCACATGAGGCAAGTTTAGTTCTTCTCTCCGTTCCATGGAGACTTCCACATTCCAAGGAGGCAACTCCATTCATAAGAGGCTTCTCGGTTCTAAGGAGGCAACTCCGTTCATAGGAGGCTACTCCGTTCCAAGGAGGCAAGTTCATAATTCTGCGGCGAGTTCTTAGTATTTTACCGTGTTAGGGTCTGTCGGTTTGATTGTATACGATTGTTACTTTTAGTTGCCCCATTTTGAGAGAATCACCAGATTAAAAGATTTTGACCGAGCTTTATCATAATACCAAGCCTCTTTATTATAAACACCTGATTTAATCATTAAGACTCCAAATCTTCGTAAGAGGTTTAACGCAAGCTCTTTAAGCCTCAATTGCTCACTCCCGGGCGAATCAAGTTCCTGTATTACGACCGATATTAATTCTTCTGATTTAAACCTCTTTTATTCAACAAATACCAAAGATACTTCTGTTATTCCAAAAATTGCCAAGTTTTGCACGATGATTTATACTATAATAAGGAAGGCTCCCATATTTTTATCAGACTCATTTCCTGAGGTAGGAGCTTTCAATAATATTTAAAATAATACAAAGAGACCACAAATTATTTTTTTCAAAAATAGATAACCTTTCAATAAATCACCAAACTTTTTCAGTGGGTAATCACCTGATCCACTTTTATCTAGAGATTTTCTCAAATTTTTATAACAAAGTTAAAAGCCTCTGATATTATTAAACTAGCAATTTTTACCTCATTTGAATATTTTAAAATATCAGGAATGCATAATAAATTCTGATTATTTTTTCTAGGCTGTGTCATACTCTAATACACATCATATAAAAATTTCAGCCAGATGGGTCATGAAAATCTCCCACTGGAATTTTTACAAGTAATGTACCCAGCTTGATTAAATACTTCAAAATATCAGGAATCAATATAAAAATCTGATTATTTTTCCAAGGCTGAGGCATACTCTGATGCACATCATATAAAAATTTCAGTCATGTGGGTCATGAAAGTTTCCCCCAGGAATATTTATAAGTAATGGACCCAGATTGATTAAATAAATAAATTGTCATAAAAACTTCTGAAAATTCTCAAATAATTACCACAAGTGTACACGGGCTCTGGAAATATCCTATATTTATATCATAAGTTTTTGATCTAATTTAATCGCTCTGATAATTCAAAAACCCAAATATTTGATGTATTTTAATTTCTAAAACTACTTAGCCTCTTCCAAAACTTATGAAATTTTTACAGAAGGTAGAACTTGCCAAGATGAGCACCTTTTATGTTCAAAGTTTTTGCATTTGGGCTTCCTACAAGGCACCGTCGCCACTTGCGGGCCTTCCCCACCACCGACCGGCCATATCTCCGCCCCCGACCGACATCGTGGACTGCCGCCGGCGGCCACCATCAGAACCATTTCTTTAAATGAACGGAGGAGAAGAGCGGATGGCGGTGGCGCTCCGGTCACCAAAGTTCGTATGCGACATGTCCGAAAGGTAGGGAGGAAGGAGAGGAGAAGGTCCCACCTTGGTTGGAGGCCTCCGGGAGCTTCCGACAAGTTTTGCCATTGGAGGTGATGGAGGGTGGTGGAGCTCTGGTTTGGGTTTTCCGGCGAGGTGGGGCTCTGGTAAGGGGGTGGCTGTGTTCGACTGGGGCTGGGGAGAGGAGTAAGCCTAACTAGAGGGGGAGGGGTCCTTATATAGGAATTTGATGTGCCCCCCTCCTCTTCTCCCCGAAGTGGGTGCGCTTCTTGCTTTAGTCCCAAGCCCAATCCCTTGGCTCCCCAAATGGAAGTCAGAGCCCATGATGGCCTTGGTATGTGGGCTTCACGTGGGGGC
The DNA here is from genome assembly GCA_033032865.1 of Dactylorhiza incarnata. Taxonomy (NCBI): domain Eukaryota; kingdom Viridiplantae; phylum Streptophyta; class Magnoliopsida; order Asparagales; family Orchidaceae; genus Dactylorhiza; species Dactylorhiza incarnata. Next base: position 9,018,833 of record JAWHQI010000075.1, on the reverse strand, counting down.
ACTAATTGGAAACAAATTCTCTTAAGGAAATTTCATTTTAGGGAGGTTTGACCAAATTCAACCCTCGGGTGGGTCCCCCATGGTGGGTCAAAGTCAAGGTAAGTCCAAGTCATCGAGTGATGAGCCAATGTTGGGGTATCAAAATAATACTGATTTGTGCACGCTTTTCGATGCATCACTTGACGGGAGCCGTTTAGACTAAGTTGACCAAAAAGTGGCGAAATTGAGCGTAACAAATTCCGTCATTTTTGTATTGACCATATGAGTCTAACGCAACTAACTGAGGTCAATTCTGAGTTCATATGCTCCATTTACAAAATGGCGTTGTCGTGACGCGCAACGATACTCAAAATGGTCATATTCTCCATATGATCTCGTATCGGAATGAAACGAGTTCCGTTGCACTCGTATTGACTATAGGAGTCTAATGCAACTGACAGAACACTATTCAGAGCACGTATACTCAAAATACAAAAGTGCGTTGTCGTGACGGGCTACTATTCTTGAAATGGTAATATTATCCATATGACCTCAGATTGGGATGAAATGAGTTCCGTTGCACTCGTATGGACTATACGAGTCTAACGCAACTGACAGAATTGGATTCAGAGCACATATGCTCAATATACTAAAATGGCATCGTCGTGACGCACTACGGTACTCAAAATGGTCAATTTCACCAAATGACCTAGGATTGGAACGAAATGAGTTCCATTGCACTTGTATCGACCATACAAGTCTAACGTAACTGACATAAGTCGATTCGGAGCACGATGCTTACTATACTAAAACAGCATCGTCGTGGCGCGCTATAGCACTCAAAATGGCCACTTTCACCAAATGACCTCGGATTGGAATGAAAAAAGTTCCATTTCACTCGTCTCGACCATACGAGTCTAACATAATTGACAGAAGTCGATTCGGAGCACGTATGCTCATTATACTAAAATAGCGTCGTCGTGATGCGCTACAGTTCTCAAAATGGTCACTTTCACCAAATTACCTCATGTTGGAACAAAATAAGTTCTATTGCACTCGTATCGACCATACGAGTCTAACATAACTGACACAGTTGATTTGGAGCACGTATGCTCACTATACTAAAACAGCATCGTCGTGACGCACTACGGTTCTCAAAATGGTCATTTTCACCAAATGACCTGGGTTAGAACGAAACAAGTTCCATTGCACTCGTATCGTCCATACGAGTCTAACGTAATTGACAGAAGTCGATTCGTAGCACGTATGCTCAATATACTACATGGGTCACAGACTAACTTCTAGGGTACCCTACAAGCAATCAGGTCACTTTTATTGGGTCATCTAGGGTCCTAGTGGCCCAATAAAAGTCGGGATGTTACAATCCAATAAAAATAAAAGAATTTTCGTCCTAGAAAAATGCTTAAAGTAGGTGTTAAATTTTTGAAGTGGAAGTGGAAAGGTGCTCAGCGATCTGCAGATTGGAAACCGCAAAGACAACGCGGTCTGCGCTGGTGTTTTTGCCGGTTTTGTCTCAGGCGATCTGTTCTAGGCGGTCTGATCTGGGAGACCGCAAAGTATCCGGGCGGCTTGCGCGGGTTATTCTGGCAACTTATTCAAGTCAGTCAGATGTTCAAGTAGGTCTGCCTTCTTGCATTGACCGGGCAGTTTGACGACTTGTTCTAGTCAGTCTGGGTTACTGAAGAAGTGTTTTGCTTTTGCAATAAACACCGGGCGGCTGTTTTGGGTGACCGCGGTGACCGGGCGGTTTGTATGTAACTGTATGGTCTAATAAGGGAGTTGTTAGCTATGCTGAGCTCGGGCGGTCTGCTTTGTGAGCTCGCTCGCGATCTAATGGGTGGTTATTGTATCCCAGTTTATGCGGTGACGACATTCATCAGCTCACCTATAAATAGGGGTGCAGGGTCCGTCATTATTAATGTAGAAGTAAGAACCAAAGTTGGCTTGATTGTGCCGGTCTCTTTCTGAGGTCGCGCGGTTTGAGTTTTGTCTGATCGGGTTGTCTGTTCACAGGTTAGCGACTTGCAATTTGCGGTCAGCATTCTCCTTTCTTTCAGCTTTGAATATACCAGTCCGACAGCGGTCTGTATGGGCAGACTGTGTTTAGGTGTTCTTGGACTGTGCAGCGGACTCAGTTGATCAGGCTGTCTTAAGTGATCAGGCGGTCTTGAGTTGTGGTCTGCAGCAGGAAGCAGTTTCTTCGTCAAGTGTTCGCAGGTAGCTTTAGTGATCGGGAGACCTCTTGGTCTGGCGGTCTGAAGTGAGAACAAGTTATCTTTCAGTAGTTGAATAAAGCAGCAGGTCGAGCGGTCTGTGTTTGCGGTTTGGCAGACTCAGTCTCAGGGGTTAACCGCACATCTTGTCTGTTCGCGCGGTCTGGCGATCTCAATTTGTGAAGTTGCCAGCAGCTTGTATTTTTGTGTTTTGTGCTTCTCTCCTCAGTGGTTCTTATAAATCATGTCTCGCCATGTATACCTTGAATTGTAAAGAGATAGTTAATACCAAAGCACTATTTGGTCTTCCCATTGTCATTGATTGTCACTCTTGTGGATTGTGTGAAGTATTCCGTTTTTTCTACTTCAACTCCGTACCTTAAATTTTTTTACATGGTATCAGAGGTAGGTTGTTGAGCAGTAATTAGTGCGGCCTTCTGCTTAGATTTCTGCAAGTTGGTTGTCAATCAGTGGGATAGCAATGGAAAGAGGATATGCTAGAGGTCTTGGTATTGAGCTCCTTACGCAGACTAACTTTAAGAAGAGGAAGTCTTGCATGGAGAGCTATCTTCTAGGCGAGGACTTATGGGAGGTAGTAGGATGAGAAGCAAGACAAGCTGTTATTCCTGCTGAAGGGAATGCTGAGCTCGTGAAGGCTTGGAAGAGAACAAATGTGAAGGCTGAGTTCACTCTCAAGTGAGCTATCATTGCAGAGCTGTTTGATCACATCATCGGATGTAGATCAGCTGCAGAAATTTGGACAGCCTTGGATGGCTTGTTCAATAAGAAGAATGTAGCTAGGCTATAGTTCTTGGAGAATGAGTTGGCGAAAGCTACTCAGGGAGATTTGTCTATCTCAACGTTCTTCTTGAAGATGAAGAACCTTTGCGCAGAGATATCGGCATTGGACTCGGATGAGCCTATCTCAGAAGATAAGCTGAAGAGGCACATAATCCGCGGCTTGCGGAGGGAGTATGCGGCCTTTGTTACTTCTGTTCAAGGCTGGGCCAATCAGCCATCGTTGCTGGAGCTGGAGAACTTACTTGCTTCGTAAGAGAGTTTGGCTAAGCAAATGGCAGGGATGTCAGTCTCTGTGGGAGAAGGTGAGGTTCTCTTCTCTGGCAAGAAGAAGAGATGGGATAAGAAGAAGACATCTGGAGATGATGGTCTGTCTTCTTCATATCAGCAGGAGAGGAGCTATGCTCCTAAGCGCGATGGGAAGAAGAAGGAAGGACCTAACAAGCTTGGTCACTTCAAGAGAGACTGCCAAGTTAATCTTCAGCCAGGGCATGCTGCAGGTAAGGAGGAGACTGGTTCCAATTCTAAAGGTAGTTGGGGTGGTGGAGGTGCATTCATGATGGTCACTTATGTTCGGGCATTGGATTCCATCAACTATCAGGATGATTGGATAGTGGACTCTGGGTATGGTCATCATCTCACCGGGGATGAGTCGAAGTTCTCCTCATTGCGAGCATCTACAGGTAATGACACTATCATTACGGCTGATGATACTATACATGCAGTAGAGAAGGAGGATGCAGATTCTTTGAATGATTATAGAGGTACTCTTGCATTGAAGAGTGTCTATCATGTTCCGGGGATGAAGAAGAACCTCTTCTCAGTGACCAATGTTGTGGATGTTGGCTATCACGTTCTGTTCGGTCCAACAGAAGTGAAATTTCTCCGAAATGTTTCAGCCATGAAAGTTGAGGTCACTCATGTAGGGAGACGGTTGAAGAACTTGTTTGTTCTTGCAACAAGTTCCTATATTAATAAGATGAGGGCTAACGACAGCGCCGCTATCTGGCACGAAAGACTTGGGCATGTTGGGATGGATAAGTTGAAGGCTATGGCGGGAAGTGGCCTTGTGAAAGGTCTGCCTAGCTTGTCATCTTTCGGAGATGGACACGTTTGTGGAGGTTGTCAATTTGGTAAGGCTCAACTTCTTCCATTTGACAAATCACAAAGCAGATGCAAAGCACCATTGGAGTGTATACATGGTGATCTGTTTGGTACTACCAACACTGCCAGTCTTGGAGGTAGCAGGTATATGCTGATTTTGGTTGATGACTTCACCAGATATACTTGGGTTTATTTTCTGAAGGAGAAGTCGGAGGCGTTCGAAAGGTTTGTGGAGTTCAAGGAGCTGGTGGAAGGTCGGCTCAACCTGTGGGTCAAGAGGTTCAGAACAGACAATGGAGGGGAGTTCACCTCCAAGGCATTCTTTAACTTCTGCAGGAAGCATGGCATCCAAAGAGAGCATTCTTGTGCTCACACTCCACAACAGAATGGAGTTGCAGAGCAGAAGATCCGTCATCTGACAGAGACCTGCAAATGTTGACTTCATGCCAAGAGTATCCCAAAGTCCTTCTGGGCAGATGGAATGTCTTGTGCGGCCTATGTCATCCACCGGATACCTCTTAGTCCCATCAACATGAAGACCCCTCATGAGTTGATGTTCAAGGAGAAGCCAAGCGTGGAAAACTTTTGAGTGTTTGGTTATACCTGCTACATGCATGTTCTGGATGCCCTTCGAATGAAGCTAGATGTAACGGCGAGGAAACTAGTCTTCATTTGTTATGTGACCGGAAGAAAGGGTGGAGATGCATGGATCCCGACACACAGAGATATGTGGTCTCTAGGGATGTGGTATTTGATGAGCTGACGTCATACCAAGGTAGTTCTTCTGTAGAGTTACAAGGAAGCAGGGTAGATGGTGGACCAGAATAAGCTGCAAGGGAAGTTCTGGTGGAGTTGCCTGTTTCTCCAGGTACTTTAAGTATCTCTAGCTCTGGGTCAGGTGCTTCAGGTTTTGGAAGCAGGGGGAGCAATGCTCAATGTGTACTTGAAAGGATAGCTAGTCCAGAAGTTGCAGTTGAAGAGGTGGTTCAGAGTCAAGCTCTGAGGAGGTCCAAGAGGAACATTATTCCACCAGATCGGTATACTGGGGGAAACATGGTGAGCTTTGTCTCATGTTTCTTTGCAGGTCCCCTGGATGAGAGAGAGCCATCTTGTTATGAAAATGTCGTTGGAGTCAAGGAGTGGGAAGGAGTCATGGATGAAGAGATGGCTGGCCCTCAGGGAAAATAAGACTTGGGACTTGGTGCCTAAGATTGAGGGTATTACCCCGGTGACTTGCAAGTGGGTTTTCAAACTGAAGAATAAGGTTGATGGAAGTATTGAGTGGTACAAGGCTCGCCTTGTAGCTCGAGGTTTCTCGAAGAAGTATGGGGAAGATTATGAAGAAACATTCAACCCCGTTGCCAAGATGACTTCGGTCTGGGTGGTGATCGCATTGGCAGCTTGCCAAGGATGGAATATTCGGCAACTCAACGTGAAGAATGCCTTCTTATATGGTGAGATTGACAAGGATACCTTCATGGATCAGCCACCTGGTTATGTATACGAAGAGCACTGAAGATATCTTTGCAAGCTCAAGAAGGCTCTTTACGGCTTGAAGCAAGCGCCTCGGGAGTGGTACGAGAAGATCGCAGAATACCTCCAGTTATGCAGATACTTTGCTTCTGATTAAGATTCAAGCTTATTCGTAAAGAAGACGGGGGAGCTTCAGGTCTTTGTGCTGCTATACGTTGACAATATGATCATCATTGGGAATTCTGAAGTGGAGGTAGCTAGGCTTCGTGCTGAGCTAGCTATCAGATTTGAGATGAAGGAATTGGGTGAGCTCCACCATTTCCTTGGGCTCGAAGTGGAGAGGAATGAGAGCGGTATGCTTGTTTCCCAAAAAGGCTATGCGAATCGAATCGTGAAAAGGTTCGGCATGGAAGGGGGGAAGAGCAACTCTACTCCTCTGGAGGTTGGAGTTCATCTTCGACGAGATGAAGGGAAGGTTCTTACAGATCCTTTGGTGTTCCGGGCTTTGGTTGGAAGTCTGATATACTTGACGATCACGAGGTCAGATATTGCTTATGTAGTTGTCAGGGTGAGTCGGTTTATGTCATAGCCTCAAAACCTCATCTTGTGGCGGCTAGGAGTATCTTGAAGTATGTCAATTCCACCTTAGATTTGGGTCTCTTCTACGGGAGAGATTCGGGTTTTTTCTTGCACGGGTACATGGATGCTAATTATGGAGGAGATTCAGATGATCGGAGATCGACGTCTGGATATGACTTTATGACAGGCTCTACAACTATATCATGGTGCAACAAGAAGCAGGATTCTGTGTCTGTCTCTACCACAGAAGCGGAGTACAAAGCTTTCGCTTTGGCAGCTCAGGAGGCCATCTGGCTTAGGATGCTTGTGGAGGACATTCATAGGGAGGTACAAGGTCCTACTCTGCTACGTGGTGACAATGAGAGTGCTCTCAAACTGGTGAACAATCCAGTTTGTCACGCGCGTATGAAGCGCATAGAGATTCACCACCATTTCATTCTTGAGAAGGTGTTGGAGGGATCTCTGATTGTGGAGCATGTGCAGAGCAAGGATAATGTTGCGGACATATTTACTAAGCCGATGTCGAAGGGACCAATTGTTCGGTTGCGGAGTTTGCTTGGGTTGACTTCCACTTCCCACTTCAAGGGGGAGTGTTTAATTTTTGAAGTGGAAGTGGAAAGGTGCTGGGCGGTCTGCAGATTGGAGACCGCAGAGACCGTGCGGTCTGCACTGGTGTTCTGGCCGGTTTTGTCTCAGGCGATCTGTTCTGGGCGGTCTGATCTGGGAGACCAAAAAGTCTTCAGGCGGCTTGCTCGGGTTATTCTGGTGACTTGTTCAAGTCAGCCAGATGTTCAAGTAGGTCTGTCTTATTACAGTGACCGGGTGGTCTGATGACTTGTTCTAGTCGGTCTGAGTTACTGAAGAAGTGTTTTGCTTTTGCAATAAACACCGGGTGGTCTGTTTTGGGTGACCGTGGTGACCGGGCGGTTTGTATGTAACTGTAAGGTCTAATAAGGGAGCTGCTAGCTATGCTGAGCTTGGGCAGTCTGCTTTGTGAGACCGCTCGCGATCTAATGGGCGGTTATTGTATCCCGGGTTGTGCGGTGACGACATCCGTCAGCTCACCTATAAATAGGGGTACAGGGCTCATCATTATTAATGTAGAGCTGTAAGAACCAAAGTTGGCTTGATTGTGCCGGTGTCTTTCTGAGGTCGCGTGGTTTGAGTTTTGTCTAACCGGGTTGTCTGTTCGCAGGTTAGCGACTTGTAGTTTGCGATCAACATTCTCCTTTCTTCTAGCATTGAATAAACTAGTTCGGCAGTGGTCTGTCTGGGCGGAATGTGTTTAGGTATTCTTGGACTGTGCAACAGACTCATTTGATCAGAAGGTCTTAAGTGATCAGGTAGTCTTAAGTTGCTGTCTGCAGCAGGAAGCAGTTTCTTCGTCAAGTGTTCGCAGGTAGCTTCAGTGATCGGGCGACCTCTTGGTCTTGCGGTCTGAAGTACGAACAGGTAATCTTTCAGCAGTTGAATAAAGCAGCAGGTCGAGCGGTCTGTGGTTGCGGTTTGGCAGGCGCGGTCTCAGGGGTTAACCGCATGACTTGTCTGTTCGCGTGGTCTATCGATCTCAATTTGTCAAGTCGCTAGCAACTTGTATTTTTTGTGTTTTGTGATTCTCTCCTCCGTGGTTCTTATGAATCAAGTCTCGCCATGTATACCTCGAATTGTAAAGAGATAGTTAATACCAAAGCACTATTCGGTCTTCCCATTGTCACTGATTGTCACGCTTGTGGATTGTGTGAAGTATTCCGTTTTTTCTACTTCAACTCCGGACCTCAAATTTTTTAATAGTAGGGGGGTTTGAAAACGTAACATACCTGTGGAAAAGTTATTGGTACTTTTCTCTTACGAGGGTCTCTACTTTCAATGGTTATGGTTTGACCATAATATCTTAACAATGGTTATGGTTTTATTCCACAAATTCTTGATTTTTGAGTTAACCATTCACACGGGCTCTAACTGCAGAGATATGTTAGACTGCACAGGTACCAGGGGTATATGAAGATGTTGATCGTGTTGTCGAGGGACACATCGCAATGATGAGACATGAAAGACGTCACGAAGATTTCCCCTTCCGATGGTAGTGGTAATCTGTAACACCCCAGGTTTCGCTGAGCGCGGAGGCTGGAATGCCTAAGGATACTGCAGGTTTTCTGTATCTGGGAGCTAGCACCGGCGTTAGGTGTTAATGCGGGCGTTACCTTCCCTGTCAGGTCGTTGAGTTGGCTTCGTCGAAGAGAGTTCAGAACCGTCGGGTCGTTGAGTTGGCTTCGTCGAAGGGGACTTTGTCAAGGAGCTAACGCAGGCGTTAGCGCTAATGCCGGAGTTCGATGAAGAGCTAACGCCAGAGTTCGACGAAGGGAGTTCGACGAAGAGCTAACGCCGGAGTTCGTCGAAGGGAGTTCGACAAAGGGAGCTCATCGAAGGGAGTTCAACGAAGAGATAACACCAGAGGTTGACGAAGGGAGTTCGTCAAAGGGAGTTCGACGAATAGCTAACGCGGACGCTAGCGCTAACGCCGGCGTTAGCTGACGGAGCCTATTCTATAAGTAGCATTTCCTGGACGTCCGATCTGTTTGGATCTTGATCCTACGGTCTAGATAAGTGCATCCTAAGGTTTTATTTAGGGCAGAGAAGTTCTATTCTCTTTTCGATAAGTCCTTTGTGCTTTTGGAGGCTTAGGAGAGAGGTTGGGTTTGGAGGAAGAAGAATGCTAGATCTGCCATTGTTGGAGTACCAGAGCTCCGTTCACCGATCCGAGACCAGATCCGTGGAGAGGACTAGAAGGCACTTCTTTCTAACCGTGCCTTTCAACCGATCCATGGCGAGGAAGAGAATTCTCAGGGTAAGCATCTCTCCTCCCGATTTTAGGATGCGTGCATGACATCTATGCTTTTACTTTCTCTTTTCTGAAATTTTATGGCACCAGATCTCTTAAATGAGAGGGGTTTGGGTCGCCTTCATTCAAGAAGAACCATCAGGTTGATTGAGTCCATCCCCGACATGATTTTGCACTAGAGATCCGCTCCGTTAGTGGATTAGGCATTTTGGGTGAAGCCGAAATTGGGACCGGTGGTCCGATTCGGTGATGTTGCTTAACGTGCATTTTAGGGATTTTGCTAGTTATCTGATGAGGCAAAACCGTCGTATGTGTTGCCCTTATGTTTCGTGTGAGAATGAGCGTTGGTTTGGAAAGGGTAATTTTTTATGTGTATGTGAAGGCTTAACTTTGTCTTTGTGGTCGGCTGGCTAGCCCGTGAATGCTTGGATTCATGAGGGGAGAGTGTCCCGGCAAGACAATTCCCCTCTTAGACTAACTGACGAGAACAAGTATGTTGATGCGCCCGTTGGCAAGATGAGCCATGCAAGGGGTGAGGTCTCAGTGGAGTTCTTGGCTTTTGGCTTAGTGATTGTGGCGAGAACAAGTATGCTGATGCGCCCATTGGCTAGATGAGGCATGTAAGGGGTGAGGTCTCAGTGGCGTTCTTAGCCTTGGGATTGTACGCCCGTGGGGGAAATGATAAGTACCCTTGGTTTGTTATGAAAAGTTGATGTGTGTTATTATGTTAGAAGCATACACGCCATAGGGTGCCTTGGGTGAAACCTAGGTTTGCATACATGTTGCATTGCTAGATCCCCTTACTTTTATTGCTCAACATAAAAACATGGATGATGATTGTGACACTCATGTCTGTCGTGTTTATGTTAATACTGTTTATTACATTTGCATACGAAGTGCTGACTTGCAGGGTGATGTAGTTCCCCTGGGTCCGCTAGGACGGCCAAGAGGAAGGGTGTTGTTACACCGTTGTTGGTCAGCCAAAGATGACCCTCGTTATACCATTCTTTGTGATTTGGATGCGGGGCAAGGATCGCAGGCTGCACCTAGCTCGCCGGCCAGAAAGGCCTAAGCTTCATGAAGTGCACTTTTCATGCTTTCTTGTTTGATTATGATGTCTTTACCTGTTCCGGATTGCATGCCGAGGTAGCTGAGGATTGTGATGATCTGTTGGACATTTCTATGCCCTGTTTGTTTTGACTTGAGTATGAGTTTTGTAAGGCCTTAGGGTCGCAGTACTCTTATGTAGATGTGGACAACTTCTGTGGTTTATTTAATGTTTCCGCTGTGTTGGTTCTGAGTTTTGTGATGGTTAGATCTATATCACTTTTTAATACTAAAGCTGTGGCGATTATATGCTGTGGGGTCCCGTCCGGACCTATATTATATAGTCATCCCAGTACTACTCCAGCCCGAGCATGCTTAACTATATAGTTCTTTCACTTCTCATCACCAATTGAGCTACAGCTCGGTAACGGTCGCCAGGCGAGGCCGTCGGTGGACGTTGTCCGGATTGTAAGTCCAGGGCCTTGGGACGTTACATAATCGATGTGCAATGGACCCAGCTCATTTCATGATTGGGTAAGGGCCCAAATGGCTTGGGTCCAGCTTCTTTTGCTTCTTTATCCGGGAGATACCAGGCATAAATTCTATCTTTAAGAATATCATATCTCCTGCGCTAAGTGATGAAGCTGAAACTATATCTGCAAACTATAACGACAAGTGTATCGTATCGAAAGTAGTATAGGTTATACAAACCAAGGTCGTATTAGACTCGGGGTGGTTGAATACTTTTACTTCGGAAAATCTATATTATTTTATCAATTAAAACTTGGATTGATTTTGCAAAGTGAAATTAAAATAAAGATTAAACGACGAGTTAAAATACTAGCACTCGATCTTCGAATCACCGCGGAATAATAAAAGAAGAAATAAGAACTCTAATTCTAATAAGAAATTTACTTTGACCGTGGAGGATCCCGAATTCTAAACGCACCTCTCTCGAGGATACGTTCTGCTGAGTTTAGGTTGATCAACCGAACTCTCGTTCTATAATCGAAACCCCTAAAACTCGCCTTAACGTGGTGAACCCCTCTATTGGATTTGACTCAAATCTGGGAGATTTATGTCATCCTTTCAACTCTCTTTATCCTTAAGTGATCAATTCTAATTATGAGTCTCTCGACTACTAAATTATGAAAACATGAATGAGAATTATATATCGAAAATATAATCTCATTTCAATAAAATTAAGGATAAATCTTAAGTATTTCAAAGAAGAGAAGAAGAAGATCTAATTACTTCATTGCGAATATCATTTTTTGGATCATCTCGATCGAGTACTAATAGAAATTTAGCTACTCATTGAGATTAAAGAATTAACAAAAATAAAAAAGTTTTTGATAAAATAAGAGGGGGATGAGAGATTAAGAGAACTAAATTTATTAATTTGCATATGAAAATTACAAACTAAGGAATTAAGATTACAAACTATTGAAATGAAAGCTACACTTACGAAAGAAAAGTATACGAATTGAAACTTACAATTACACCAGAAAGAGAAATACAAGAATGCTTAAAACAAGAAAACAAAGCAAGAAATGAAGGATTGAGCATCCAAAATTTGTCCTTTAACTTCTGGTGGAGCTAGCTTTAAATAGGCTTCAAACTGGGGTTACACGCCCTTGGTCACGCCCGTGAACAAGGGCGTGTAAGGGGCATGATCGGTGCTGGTGCGGAGAGGGCGCCTTCTGGCTTCAATGCGGGCGTTATGTGCACGTCATGCCCTAGGGCACGCCCGTGACCTAGGGCGTGTACTCTTCAAATCTGGCTTCTGGCGGGAAGGTTCTATGGGAAGGAGCGCAGGGTGAGTCATGCCCGTGACTTGATGTCACGCCCTCGGTCACGCTCGTGACCGAGGGTGTGTAACATTAATTGACATTAAATTGCGCTTCTGCTGCTTGCGGCGGGTCGCGGTCGTGATATTGGGTCACGCCCTTGGTCACGCCCGTGACCTGGGGCGTATACTTGGCGAATCTTCACGGAATGAGCCCGGGGTGCTGGAATTGGGTCTGGAACACATCTAGGCTATCACGCCCCATGGTCACGCCCGTGACCTTGGGCGTGTACTTTGAAATTTTTTTGAAGTGCCCAGAAAACCTGAAAATATAAAATAAACTTAAGTTAGTTCATGAAATCAAAAAGGGAATGATTTATATGATATAATTCATATAAATTATAAAAAATTCATATTTAAAATATATTAAAACTATACTAAAAGATGAGTATAAAAACTACTCATCAAACACCCCCATACTTGAGCTTTTTCTATTCCAGAGCAAAAGAATAAGGAAAGAATTACAAGACATTGATATTATTTCTAATTAACTAAAATTTCATTAAACCAAGAGTAAGTTAAAAGCAAATTCTAGGAATTCAAGAATTAAGTCATAAGTTATGGTGATAATTTAAAAAGAGAAATCTGTTTAGCTAGATACTTCTCTTGATGACTATATAGCAAACAAAATCATAGAAATTTTCAAACAAGAATAGATTGAAATTATAGACTCTATAACATAAAAAAAATCTTAAGGAGAAGACACCTACCAAAATATTGCTCTCATAATAATTTGATTTAAAACTAGAACCAATAAAATTGGCTAAGGATGGGTTTTTAACAAAATGGCAAAATGAAGAGATACTAAAATAAAGGTGATGAATTTTATCCGCCCACCTTATTTGAATAAGAATTTGTATATGTTTAGGAAAATAATGAATTTTATCCTCTTATTTTCCATGCCATATAATCTTTTAAAAATTCTCTTCAATTAAAACCCCAAAATGTATATGTTTAGAAATAATGAATTTTATCCTCTTACTTCATGACATATAATCTTTTAAGCGATTGTAAACGGTCTAAGAAATTATGACCGGGAATTCACTGTTTGTGAACTGAATGATAATTTCTTGAGATCCTTGACGAAAGAATGGGATACCATGGCGATAACAATCAGGGAATTTGGGAAGCTGGCTACCATGGAGCCATAAATACTATTCAGAAAGCTCTTATCACATGAGCTTAAGCTAAGCATCATATGAGCTGAGGAAGAAGGGAGCAGGACTTCAGGAAGAGAGAAGTCTGTTGCTCTCAAGGCCGAAAGCTCGAGAAAAAGCAAGGAAGTGTCACCTATAAGGAGACCACCATCAAATGAAGATGAACAATATGAAGCTTTCCCCTCAAGCTCAGATATGTCTGATGGAGAATTTTCTCTTCTTTCCAAGCAATTCAAAAGGTTGCTTAATAAAAGAAGACAAAGAAAGAACTAGTCTTCTTCCTCTGATCACAGAAGATCAAGGCGTGATGATGATCATCACAAGAAAAGCTACAACAATGACATTTATTATTCTAAGGTGAATAAACAAAATTCCTCTGACATTATTTGTTATTATTGCAATAAGCCAGGGCATGTAATTGCTGAGTGCCCATATAAGAAGAAAGAAGGATCAAAGAAAGAAGAAAAGCGGTCCTTCAAGAGTAAGAAGAAAACTGAGAAGAGCTTCATCGCAAAGAAGTCAAAGACTTTAAGCTTCTACGACTCAGAAGAGTCAATCTCAGATGAAGAGGCCTACTTTGTCCTAATGGCTCAGACTGACGAGGAAAACATGACACCCCTTATGAGGGGAAGGTAAATTCTCATACTCCTATTTCTAAGCTGAGACGGACTCCAATGCAAATGAAGACTATACCTCTGCAGAAGAATATGAATTAATGGATCAGCACCAAGCCTTGCTAAAGTTATTTAAAAAATAAATGTCGTAGTGCTATTAAATATCAAGCCAAGGTGATTGCGGCTTTCAAGATTCTGGAATCAAATCTGAAGGAAGAAATTGAAACATTAATTCCTTTCAGAGATGAAGTCCAATCCTTGAAAGATGAATTGGTAAGCTCTGGTGAAACATTAAAGCAGAAGGAGAAAATCATAACTGAGCTGGAAGGAAAGCTAGCGGTAGAGAGAAAGCTAGTAGCAAGCTTCTCTAAACCAAAGTACATCCTACCTCTCAGTGATGGCTTTTCGGATCCTGCAAAGGGTAGTGGTATCGGTCATCAGACCAAGAAAAGTGAGGCGGCGAAGAAAAGAGTCGTTAAGGGGAATGGCAAGGATGATCAGAGTCAACCTTTGTTCAAGAAGGTAGTGTTTCCCACTAACACATATGACTTTGAAACAATGCATGGTCACTTTACGAGACCAACTCATGTTGAGTCAAGTAAGGGTAACAAAGGATGGAGCCATCCTCGAAACTTCGGAATGACTTTCTTCAAAGCACCTTACGAAGAGATAGTCCTCAAGGACTATGGTTCATTCGTGTATGGACCGTCTGCTAAGAGAGCACCAAAAGTCAAGACTGTTGTAACAAAACCACAAGAGAAGGAGCCATATGTTTACTGCAATCATGAGGCTTCTACCTCTAAGTCGGTAGCCCTTGCTAGACCCCCCGTTCAAAAAGTCAAACATGAGGGTAAGAGAAGGTACAACAGGTTTGACTGTTGGTGTTGTTGCAAAGTTGGGCATTTCGCCATAGATTGCTAGTTTAATCCAAAGAATGCTAGAATTACACTAGTTAACAATGCAAGGCCGACCACTCGCAATGTTAACAATCCAAGTGGAAGTCTTCTAACAAGAAGCCAAGGACCGAAATCCTTTTGGGTTCCTAATGGCAATTGATTGTTGATTGCAGATATGTGCAAAGGTCAACATCACGCTTATATGGCATTTGGACAGTGGATGTTCGCGACACATGACCAGAACAAGAAGCCTTTTACAAAAGTACACCCCAATCAAGGATGGTCCAAAGGTTATCTTTGGTGGATCCGATCGTGGAATCACAAAAGGCTATGGTATGATTACTAACAGTATAGTATCTTTAACAGATGTAGCTTATGTTAAGGGATTACAACATAATCTTATTAGTATAAGCCAATTTTGTGACAAAGGCTATATGGTTGAGTTCTATAAGGACAAGTGCCTGATAAAATCGTCTGATACGTCAGAAACTATTTTAACAGGCACTCGGAGTAGAAATATCTTTTGCTTAAATTTTCTTTGTTTAGATTCATCTACACCAATTTGTTTTTTTTGGCAAAAGAAAGTGCATATCTTTGTGATTAATGGCACAAGAGAGTAGCACATATTAACTTCAAAACTATAAATATGTTATTTTCTCAGAATTTAGCGCGTAACGCTCCTGATGTTAAGTGCTTTAAAGAGAGACCTTGTCATGCATGCCAAATGGGCAAGCAAACTCGAGCTAACTTTTAGAGCATAATTGGCAAAGATTCTACCATATGCTTATATCTGCTACATATGGATCTATTTGGTCCCATGCCAGTTAGAAGTTAGGAGGTAAAGCCTATACTTTGGTTATTGTTGATGACTACTCACATTTTGCTTGGGTGTTTGTTGAAACATGGTCTTTCGCATCTCCTAGGTTTGAGAATAACAAATCCTATGTGTATTTGATCTTGTGTGTTTAAGTGTGCAGGAAACAAGGTCCATATGAATCAAGGATGACATAAGAAGGTTGCCCCCCAAATTGGGCTAATAATTCCAACATGCCCACTAGTGCCGATGGTAGCACCTAGCGCCTGACGCAAGTGATGATTAGTGTAATTCCGAGAGCACATATAGAAGGAGCTAGCGCCTGGCGGTAGTGGATAGCGCAGGCGGTAGCACGGAGCACAAGAGGCAAGCCGAAAATGTTTCCTCAGATTGAAGATTCCCCCGCGCAGAATATGTCCTAATCTGGGATAGCGGCGGCGGTAGTGACAGTGCAGGCGCTAGCACTGAGGCTATAAATAGGACCCCTCTTCTCTCATTTCACTTAGACATCACAGATAAAGATTGAATTCCACATCCTGATTTGGCCGAAAGTTGAAGTCCTACCAAAGCTCTGCGAATTTCTGAAGGAGAATCTCTTCACGCCGAATCCAAACGACGCCCGCTTCTACAATGCTTATTCTACAGCGGATCTTTGTCTCCAACTTCAGAGGTTCTTCAAGAGTGAGTTTTTATTATTATCATTTCATATTTCTTATAAACAGTTAGAGAATTCGCCTCGTATTGGCGACTAGGTCTGTGTAGGACGTAGGGCAGAAATTCGCCTTGTGTTGGCCACTAGATCTAGGTTAGGTC
This sequence comes from Dactylorhiza incarnata, assembly GCA_033032865.1. Classification (NCBI taxonomy): domain Eukaryota; kingdom Viridiplantae; phylum Streptophyta; class Magnoliopsida; order Asparagales; family Orchidaceae; genus Dactylorhiza; species Dactylorhiza incarnata. The sequence goes on along the minus strand of JAWHQI010000075.1, from coordinate 9,002,637 downwards.
TAGGGGGTGCTCAAGGCCATATCCGGGGTTGGATTGGCTAGAGCGGCTTGAGGCCGAATCTGGGGAAGGATAGGCTAGGGCCACCGGTTCATGGGGATGCGAGCCGAGATAGAAAACAAAAAGAGTTTACTATTATTCGCCATAAATTTCTAGCGTTATAGAAATCAACTTTTGTAAAACCTTATTTCATATTAATAAAACATGTCTCCACTTTATTTCAATTGTTTTGTTTGATTTCTCACCATCTTATTCACGCATTATTTCAAAGATAATCCAAATATAACATAAGTTTTAAAAACCCTTATTCACCCCCCTAAGGGCGCCTACCGATCTAACAAGTGGTATCAGAGCGGTTTTATTCTATTCGGCATAACAACCGGCAATAATGGTGTCTCATGATCTCGCTTCTACTAGTTGAATAATTTTTTATGAAGAAGAAAAATCTCTTAAACCACCTTTATTTGAAGGAACAAATTATTAAGGATGGAAAATTTTAATTGAAAAATTTATTAAAACTGTAGATATCGAAGCATGGAATTTAGCAATAGTTAGACCAGTGGATGAATCAAATAAAAAGGAACATCATCTTAATGCAAAAGACAAACACTATTTATTTTGTGGTTTATCAAATGAAGTTTTCAAATTAATATATTGTTTTTCCAGTGCATACAAGATATGGAAATTTCTTGAAGAAATGTATGATCTTCCTCTCACAGGTATGGAACAAACACAGGAGGAGAAGGACATACAAGCATTCACCACTATTCAAGAAGATCTCTCTCATAGCAAAATCATGGAACATGTCTTAGACGAAGAGAACAATACATTAAGAGAAAAAGAAGATGAAACTTCATCTATAAAGGAGGAAGGCCAAGAAAATGAAAAAGGAACTTCATGTTCACATCTTGCCTCTTCGGATAGCGATTTAAGAAAGTCTAATCCTTCTTCTTATTTCCATATACTAAAAATTTCTAAACGCAAAATGAAGAAATTAAACATGGCTAATAAAAAATTACGCTTAGAAAATAAAAGTTTAAAAACAAATTTAGAATCCAAATATGATATGGCTTCTCCATCTTGCCCAAAAACTGAAATCTTAAAACCTTGTTTTGATTGTAATAATATTTAAGAAAAATTCAAGGAACTTGAAAATGGACTTTTTTTTTGTAAAAGAACATAATGAAAAATTATTCTTAGAAAATTCATCTTTGAAAAGTGATTGTGCTACATGCCAAAATTATTAAATTGAAATCAAAGAGATGGACGAAACATTTGAGGAATTTAGAAATGACTATCAAAATCATATTGACTCTATTGTATCTACTCTTAAAAATAGCACAATAGCTTATAATAAAGCTAGGCATAATCTAAAGATAAAGAATGATGAATTAAAATCAAAAATCAAATTGCTTATGAAAATTATAAATACAAATTCTCAATATCAAGTTATATCTAAAAACAAGTTGAAGATGAAGATGAATATCTCAAATAAGACAAATAATGGGAGTAAGAACCACAAAGTGTTTTTAAATCAAAATCATCATTATTTACAAAATCATGTTTCTCCCAACTCAAAATTAACATTACAAAAATTTCCTATAAACAATACCTTTAATAATCATTATAATCATAATCTTCAATATAAAGATAATCACAATAGAAATTTGATGCATAAGAATAACAATAAACCAAGATTTGAATGGAGGCCCAAAATTAAAACTGAAACATTATCTTCACATGAAAGGACCCATTCATCAATATCTACCCACAAACCTACATGTCATATTTGGATACCCAAATGAACCACCACACTTGGCCCCCTTTGGATACCTAAATCTCTTACTCATTAGGTATCACCAAATGCATGAAGTAGAATATTTTTCAAAAATGAAATATACAAATTTTCAACTTCATGATATGCTTTACTGTCTTTTTATTATTCTTTTTTCTTATCTCTTTTTTCTATCATGGTATGGTCATCATATAGACATAAGACTTTATCACTTAAAGATTCATTAATCAAATTATCAATTTAAAAAGTCATGTCCTTTATTTCTAAAGACCAATCTATTCTTCCTAAACTCATTATATATCTATATATCATAAATTGAATTCAAAATTTTTCTATGCGATATGATTTCAAACATATACTACTTCATAGGATTTTAAATTTGATTAAACATCTCCACTTCATATAACTTCAAATTTATAAATAAAACGTAAAACAAAACCTTCAAAAACTACCAAAAAAGGGCCAGATTAAAACAGTCAAACATCCAAAAACAACAAAATTAAACATTATACATAGCGCTAGTGCTAGCTGGTAGCGCCGACGCTAGCAGACAGTATCCAAGAACATGTGTTCAAATCCCTTAATTATTACAAAACTAAAAACTTAGTTCCCCTCAGGATATTCCTACTCCTCTACTATGTCTCGTCTATCTCTTCCACACTTGGACTTACTGATCGTCATCTGCGTGTTCGTCAAACAGAATGTCTTGGCGGATACTCTGTAGTGCTATCCCATTCCCTTCTTTCTGGTGATGACGGCTTCAACTTTAAGGCCTTGATCATAAACTTCAACATCTTTTTCATGTCGGACACACCCTTCTTTACCTCTGATATATCCTCCTCCACCCACGCCATCCATTCACCCATATCATCTCGAAATCTATCATATGAACCATCTCGTGTCTCTCGGGCTGACGTTTCTCGCTGGAGTGGTGGTTAAGTAGACATTGATGGCTCATCCGAGAGGGATGTAGCTCGCAAGTGTGAGGTACTATAGATTGGAGGAAAGCAATCTATCAAGTAAAAACATATCTCAATAGATGGGTACATCATTTGAATGACCCTTTGTCTGTTGCCGCCAAGGGGCAAGTTGTTATATCTCTGGCAGGAAGGGTGCTGCAACTTGTATGCATAACAGATCAATGAGCGTAACAAATCAGCCACGTCAAATTTCTCCTCCTCCAAAATGAAATAGGAGACATAGCTGAGTTGTACTGTGACCTTTGCTGTGTCACCTAACTTCAGCATAATAGCTTGGCATAATACATCCTGTACTACTAGGGCGTCTACTGTAAGTGTCGACAAAGAGGATATCAGACTCTTGCATGCCCTATTATGTAGCACTGAATTCACATAAGTCCAATCCCTATCAGCCCTAAACTTCTCAACTATCTCCAACCGATTTGGATGCTCCGTAAATCCAAACACAACCCAAAGTTGTTCATGGGTGATAGACACCACTTGTCCCTGCACCTGAGACTGCACTCCTCCATCCAGATCAGTCTGCGATGGGTCCTCCAAGTGCATATAGAAATCCCGTACTAACTCTGAAGAAAACCCATCAGAAAGAAATAAATTCAACACCTCGGAGGTTGCAAATAGCTGCATGATGTGGTGGTGTTGAGGCATGTCAAACTCCACAATATATAGGACACCTACTACCGCAGCCTCCACGGCCAGCTTTGCACTTTTCTTTCCTTTTGATCCAGGAGCCATCTGCCACATTATAAGAGAAATTAAAATCAAGCAAAAAATCACTAGCGCCAGCGCTAGCACTAGCACCCGGTGCTAGCAATAGCGCCTGCAGTAGCGCCGATGCTAGTCCTCAGATCTAAAATTTCTAGATCTCTCTACAATAAAATATTTCCAAATCCAAAATAACTAGATCCAATAAACCCACATAATCTAAGCTAAAATCAAAACTAAAAATCTTCATAAAAATTATTAAAATAGTGAAGATCCTCTTTTTGAACTAACCTTATTCTAGATCTATCATCAAAATAATTTTTTTTTAAAAGAGTTCATTTATCTACATCACAAACATCAAAATCAAATATTTAGAACAAGAACCATAAAAAGATGAAGATTTGTTCTAGTTCCTCTCTTCAAAAAAAAAAGAATCAAGCATTATAGATCTATCATCTAAAACCACTTAATAACTTCAAATATCTTCATCTCTAACATCAAAATCAAAATTTAAAACAAAAATCATACAAAAAGATGAAGTTTTACCTTAGATCTATGCGTATGCATCAATATCTTCTAGGGTTTTTTGGGAGAGCTTGAGAGGCAATGGTCGAAACAACAAAGAGAAAAGGGAGTTAAATAAAGCTGCGCTACCGACAACGCTATTGTTAGCACGAGCGATATCGCTTGGTTCAGTTTTTATGCATTTTTAAAATCTTATAAAATACCTAAAATTATGCTCTATCATATGTACTAAATAGCTTTTGCAGTTATGTTGTGAATTGATTTTTGAAAAATTAAAACAAAAAATTATTATTATGAAAGCCAAAATTACAAAAACATTTCTATTAGTTTTTTATTGGTTTAAATTCTATATCTAAATGCAAAATCAAATACAAAAATATAAAACATAAAATCATCAAAAAAACTGTATGGACTTTATTGTGAACATCAAGCATGATTTAATCTATCATTTAGAACTTCTACAATGTTCCAATTTATCTTATCAAACTACTTTGAACATTGTTCTTTTCATGCTTTGATATATCTATTAATATGTGCATCGATTATATTGTATAAGTAGTGTAGAACCTAGCTTAGCATGCCTCTAAGTATGAGTAAATGTCTTATGGTTGATAATGATATTTCTTCAGTCACTTTTTGGCTAAGTCTACTTATGTTTTTAATCTAAATGTCTTATGCTTGCTTAATAAATTAAATTTGCATAAGTATCTTACATACACTACATTTATTTGCACTATTCAATATAAAGGAAAGTGGTTGTACTTTCAAAATCTAATTGGTTTGCAATGCAAGTGTAATCGGAGAACTTTGTACAAAACAAAACAAAATTAAATAAAGTGACAAAGTTAACTCCACCAAGCACTACTTGAACCTCCTGATAAGTCTTAATAAGCGTTGTGAGGTTGAGCACCTTGGAAAGATTAGTAAAGTGTCTTGTGCAAACCTTCATTTTTTAACAAAAAAACCACTTATTCTTAAGTACACCGGATCAAAAACAAAACTGAAAAAATAAAATTGTGTGATCCCCCAAGCACTACTTTGCACCATGATAAGTCTTAATGAGCATTGTGTGTGCAAAGCACCTTGGTAGTTGTACATTTTCTTTGTGCATAAAAGTGTGTGGAAGTAATCTTATTTGTGTTTTATTGTGCACTTTACTCTACATTTGTCTTGTATTTTTGATTATAACATTTGTTTACTCTTTTCAAAATACACTTTATGCACATTTTTATCTTCCATAACACTTCTTCTCATGAGTATTGGATTCTAATGCTAATTCTATAATACTTTTTATATCTAAATGCACTAGGTAACCAAGCATGCTCTCTACAATGTTTGGTATATTTTTGACTTTATGAATTAAAATAACATTGTAATAGTCTCTCTTTCATACATCTCTTTCATGCTTGGTTACTTCATGATAATTTTTTTTCAAAGTATTTTGTTACAAAAACATCTTTTTCATTTTATGAATCATCATGTCTTACAAAAAGATGATTGTTGTATTTTTATAAGTCTTCCGCTATATTACATTTACTTTGTACTCTTTTCATACTTATGCTAAAAACTCGGATTTATTTCTATGAAAATTATTCTAAAAACTCCTTATCATTTTCTTCTCTCTCAAAGCTCGATCATGCCTTTATCTTATTATCAAAACTTTTACGTGTTTGCTTCCTTTACCCACTTTTGCTAATAACAAAAGGGGGAGAACTAACATGATTAATAAAATTCGCTATCAAAATATGATTAAGTATGATGATAGCTTACATATTAGGGGAGCATTCACTTTGGGGGAGCATGTATTTAGTGGGAGCAATTATAAAAACTAACATCACTAATTATCCTAAGTCATCACTCACACACACACACAGGTAGGTTTCATCATGCTTATATATTAATGCTCTGAATTATCATTAATGGATTTGTTATTATCAAAAGGGGGAGTTTGTTGGAACATGGTCTTCCGCATCTCCTAGGTTTGAGAATAACAAATCCTATGTGTATTTGATCTTGTGTGTTTAAGTGTGTAGGAAACAAGGTCCATATGACTCAAGGATGACATAAGATGGTTGCCCCCAAAATTAGGCTAATAATTCCACCATGCCCACTAGCGCCGACGGAAGCACCTAACGCTCTACGCTAGTGATGATTAATGCAATTCCTGGAGCACATATAGAAGGAGCTAGCGCCTGGCGGTAGCGGATAGCGCAGACGGTAATGCGGAGTACAAGAGGCAAGCCAAAAATCTTTCCTCAGATTAAAGATTCCCCCATGTAGAATATGTCCTAATCTGGGATAGCGCCGACGGTAGCGATAACATAGGCGCTGGCACCGAAGCTATAAATAGGACCCCTCTTCTCTCGTTTCACTTAGACATCACATAGAGGAATTGAGTGCTAGAATTCCAGAGCCTGATTTGGCCAAAAGTTTATGTCCTACCAAAGCTCTGTGAATTTCTGAAGGAGAATCTCTTCACACTGAATCCAAATGACGTCCGCTTCTACAACGCTTATTCTACAGCAGATCTTTATCTCCAACTTCAGAAGTTCTTTAAGAAGGAGTTTTTATTATTATCATTTCATATTTCTTGTAAGCCATTAGAGAATTTGCCTCGTGTTGGCGACTAGGTCTGGGTAGGATGTAGGGCAGAAATTCGCCTTGTATTGGTGACTAGATGTAGGTTTGGTCTAGGGGGTCCTCAAGGCCATATCCGGGGTTGGATTGGTTAGAGCAACTTGAGGCCGAATCCAGGGAAGGATAGGCTAGGGCCACTGGTTCGTGGGGATGCTGTTAGACATGTGTGTCACATCCCTTTGTTTGAGAATAACAAATCTCATATTGTATTTGATCTAGTCTTTTGTGTGTTTATAGTGTCCAGGTTGTACAGGTTCAATGATGAGACAAGTCCTCGTTCATGGGCATGATCCGAGAGTGTGTACACATTAGAAAAAGCAAAAGCATGAGTTTTGTGTGCTGATCTTAAAATGGCCATAACTTTCAATCCAGGAAGAGTTACAGAACGTGCCACCCCATTTCGGGATGACAACGACTAAATATACAGTCTGGAGAAGTTTCAGATGAGGGGCTGTCGGAATTCCGACACTCGATGTCGCCTGGAGACAGCGCTACCGCCAGCGCTATCGATACCGCCCGGCGATATCCCGATTTCGTGCAGAGCGCAACGCCGCCGACGGTTGTGCAACCGCTAGACATGAACGCTACTGCAGGCGCTAGCCACTACCGCAGGCGCTAGCGAGGAGTTCTATAAAATGGAGCTTTGCTTCTCGTTTTGGCTAATCCATCCAGAGAGAGAGCTTGTGCCACAATTGTATACCAGTTATGCTGCTGAAGATGGATCTCCCACTAAAAGCTTAAGGAGAATTCTGGAGGAGGACAACGTCACGCTACATCCGAAGGACGATCGCTTCGACCTCGCTTAGGCTACAGCGATCCTTCATCCTCATCTTCTGAAATCTCATATAAGGAGTTTTTATTATTGTTTTCATTATTTCCATTCCATTTATTTTGTAACCGTTGTAGAAATTGTCGTCTTGCGTGCGATGTCTAAGTCCGTGTGAGGCTTAGGGGAAATCATCACCTTATGTGTGGTGTTAGATCCTTGTGTGGTCTAGGGTAAATCATCGTCTTGTGTGCGGTGTCAAGTCCTTGTGTGGCTTGGGAGAAAATCGCCGCCGTGTGTGCTGCGTCTAGATCAAGATTTGATTTAGGGGGAGGCTAGTGTCTATATCTGGGAGATATAGGCTATAGCCAACCGGTTCATGGGGATACGAGTCGGTATACAAAAGGAAAAGATATTTTCGTTTGTACGCCTTCGATTTCTAGCGATATTGAAATCAAATTTATGTAAACACTTTTCTTTTATATAAATACAATCATATCTCTATTTGTGTTTACTTGATTTCTCTCCTTTGGCGTTATCTCTAAAATATTGGTTACAAAGTCTTAAATCCAAATTACTTTATCTAAATTGTTTATTTCAATCTCTTAATCATAAAACAATTTAGTACTTATTTCTAAACTTGAAAATTATGATATTCTCACAAATTAGCTAAATTGTCATTTTGCCTTTCTCATATTATAAAACAATTTAGTATTTTCCATAAAATTATAAAAAGATTTTTATTCCCTTATTCACCCCCTCCCCTCTAAAGGCGCCATAAGATCCAACAAGTGGTATCAGAGCTAGGTTATTCCAAACGGTTTAAAAACCAGGAATAATGGCGTCTCATGATCTCGCTTCTACTAGTAGGGGAAATTTTCTTATAAATGATAAATTTTTAGCACCACCTTTATTTGAAGGCAAAAATTATAATGGGTGGAAATTTCTAATGGAAAAATTTCTTAAATCTTTGGATATGGAAGTATGGAATATTACAATTAAAATGCCCCCAAGTATTTTAAATAAAAATGAAATGTTTTTAAATGCCAAATCTATGAATAGTCTTTATTGTGCATTAGATCAAAATATTTTCACACTTATTTATACACTTCCTACTGCTTATGAAGTTTGGAAATTTCTTGAGAATACTTATAATCTTCCTTCCACAGATGATGAACAAGAGGGATTCCTTATGGATCCAAGAGAAGAAATCGACAAGGACTCACTCTTGGAGGATGATAAATCTAAGAGTGAAATCGACGAGGAATTCTTCATGGATCCAAGAGAAGAAATCGACGACGAATTCCTTATGGATCCAAGAGAAGAAATCGATGAGGATTTATGCTTGGAGGAAGAAGAATACAATGTCACAATATTGGACTCATTTGTTGGCAACACATCAAGCAAAAGAGAAGACGGAAACTATTGCAAGGTAAGAAAATCTAAATCTTCTCTTTTTGTAAAAAATTCTATTTCTACATCTCGTATGCTTAAAATTGCTAAACGTAAAATTTTAAAGTTAAAAATTGCTAATTCCAAATTACGTTTAGAAAATAAATCTTTAAAAGCAAACGATAATGTAGAATCAAATATTGATGTGTTAAATTATATATCATGCTCTTTAATTAAAAATGTTAAATCTTGTTTTGATTATAATTCTTTTAAAGAAGAACTCAAGGTTTTAGAAAAAGGACTTTTAATTTCAAAAGAGCATAATGAAAAATTGATAAAAGAAAATGATAACTTAAAGGATAAACTAGAATCATTAAAAATGTTTATTCAAAAATTTTCATATAATGAAAAATCTCTTTTTTCTAGTTTATCAACTTTTCAAAAGTCTAAAAACTTAACTTCATATTATAAGAGTAGGTATATAAGATAGAGTGGAAATGAAAATCATCTAAATAAGGACCAATCATTTAAAACATATTGTAACCCACTCTTTCAAAAATCACTTCTAAAGAAAGACAATCACTCTTATAAAATTTCAAACAATCCATATAATAAAAATCATTATGATTATCAACATCAAGCTATTTTGAAAAATAATTTAAATAAACATAAACATCCAATGAATTATTTTTCAAACATTTCACATAATCATTATATGGATTTAAGTGATAAACAACCAATGTATGAATGGAGACCCATAAAGAAAAATGACATATCAACATTAATTAAAAAGGCTCATTCATCATTAACTTCTCAAAAGCCTACACGATGTATTTGGGTACCCAAAGGAACCATCCCACATGGTCAACTTTGGATACCTAAATCTCTTACTTATTAGTATCCTCTCATTTGCATGAAGTAGAAACAATTAAATATGAAATATCATTACTCTACTTCCTGATATGCTTAATTGTTTTTTCTTTTATTTATTTTCTTATTTTTGAGCCAACACGCTAAGGTCACTTAGATATATTATGAAATATGACTTTTACATTTTAAGCCTAATGTTTATCAAATCAAATTTGTATTAAAATTGAACATTAAGTCATATATTTTTCAAAGTGATCTATATCTCATCTTTGATTGTACTTTATCCGTTTAAATCCTTTACCCTTAATTGTCTTGAATTATCATTAGAAATTGAATATTGAAATTATTTTCAAGACTAATGAAATTAGCTTTAAAAATGGATTTAAATGGTTTATTAAAGGGCTTAAGGTAAAAATTAAAATGCGCAACGTTATGATAATCTTCAATTTTATTTGCTGCATATGATAGCCCCTATAATGAAAAATATTATCAAATAAAATCGAAAACAAAAATTCATCTAAATGCATGCTTAATCTTTCAAAAAGCGAGTTTTTGATCAAAACTTCATATAGCCATATCTTTTGATCTGCTCGTCCGATTTTCGCGTTTAATATCTTTTCGGAAAGAGCACATAAATCTCCATCTATTGGCAAACTATGCTTGTTCATTTGAGTTCTTTTGGTGCTGTTAGTTTGCCCAATTTCAACTCCATTTTTAAATGCTATCTTAGTTCGCTTGATTCAGAAATTTCTATGTTTATGGATTTTTTTTTCATCACATGCTATCCTTAGTATAATTGTTTCATATCTCATATTATGTGTGTGATGTGTGTCACCAATGTTTGCATGTAATTTAGACCTTAGAATCATCATGTATCATTAAGATCAAATCAAATGTTTAATCATATCATTCTAGGTCTAAAGAAAATTAATTTGAAAATTTCTCATATTACATGCAGCATTATCTCCATTAAATCCTATGTAATAACATTGCATTCAAACTCATCATCCTAGCATTATTTCTTGGTCTATGCTTATATATTTATGCTGGGTAGAACATTTACAATGTTATTAAAATATCATGATAACTATGTGATTTGGTATATATAGAATACTAAAATTCCAACAAACACATAGTTTATGGATTATTCATTAGAATATTTATGAATATTGTTTCATGAATCATTCTTATCATGCAAAACCAAAGATCAATAAATTTAATTATTGAAAGCAATCTTATAAAAATTCAAAAACTTTATATATATATGATCTTTGTCTTTTATATGATTGGATGATCATCATTTTTCCTAGACTTACAAATCAATCATGTTCTTTCAAAAGAAAATCACTATATCACTATATCATAAGTCTAGAAGGATTAGAATTCTCATACATCATGATGATCTAACATATATTCTATGCAAAAATTCTCTTTAATCATAAATCATAATTCATGTTCTATCAAGACATATCTCAAATCTATAATAGGAATTATGAATCTTATGATAAAAATTATGAATAATGTTTTCTTTACATTATTTGATGTATTGATTTGCTTTGCTAGTGATTGCATGTATCTCTCATATTTGCAGACCCTAGAATCAACTTTGCAATGAAGATATACATCAAACTTAATCATCACTCTATTCTAGATCTATAATTTGAAATTCTATTTTGGAATACATGCAATTTCAATATAAATCTTATGACATGACATTAAACTCAAAACTCATCATACTAGCATTGTCACTTATTGAATATTAGTAATTGTGCTAGTTATCTCATTTCGTCATCTCATAATAAGTTGAAAAACTATGCGGCTTTATAACTCTTCACAAAAACCATAGTTTACATATCAACCCATAGATTTAAAAAGCATAGGTTGTCCAAAAGATTATTCACCTATGACTTCATATCTCACAATAGCGAGGGCGTAGGGTTGTATGCATTAGAGACCTAACCTCTAAGTCATGTCTTGTCCTTAACCGGGGAGGGTTCCAGTGGGGCCTTGCGAAGCATTGGGGGGAAAGAGTGCTAGGTTGAGTGTTCTCTAGTGTGTGCATATGGGACTAACACCCCAACCTACGGCATGCGTGCAACTCCTCATGCCCATCCGTCACTTAGTACGGGGCTAGGGTGTAGACATTTAGTCGGGGTAGCCTTTAATCTTAGGACATACTTATATTACTCACTGCATGAACATTTTTATTCACTTATTACTTAAATCATGCATATTTTGGGTTGTTTAATAAAAATGTCATGTGTTTGCATAATTTATCTTTTTGAGTTTAAATGTTGTTGTAAAACACATGTATTTGAAAAAGCTAAAGTTTTATGCAAATTTGAGCAATCAAGTCATCTCTGAAAATTCCAAAATTTCTGCATAAGACTACTCTAAGGACACTTAATAAATATTAAAAATCAGATTCTTAAAATTCTAAAAAAATTGAGTACTGTTTCCAGCGCTAGCGCTAGCGCCGGCGCTAGCGTGAGTGTTGGAATTTTCTGATTTTTAAAATTTCTGAAAATCCATAAAAATATGTTGGTTCATATTGTCTACTTATTTCTTGTGTTTCTGACTTTTGTTATTTTTGTTTTATTTATATTATTAAAAATCAACTACAAAAGATCAAAATACAAAAAATTTTTTTGCTATTTGTGTTTTTAATCATATTATGAAAAATCAACTACAAAAGTTCAAAATTAAAAAAAATATACAAAAATATGTTTTTGGTATTTATGTTTTTTTCTTCTTATTATGAAAAATCTACTACAAAAATTCAAAATTCAAAAATTACAAAAATATGTTTTTGTGATTTTCTGTTTTTATTTGATTTAAAAAATGATAAAACTTAAAAAAAACTATATGATCTTTATTTCCAATATCAAGCATGTATGAATTCTATTATTTAGAATTATTTACAATGTTAAAATTTATTTCTTGAAATTTCTATGAACATTGTTTTGATTATCATGCTTTGATATATCTATTTAAGTGCATCAATTGTATTGAAAAATGTGTAGAACCAAGCTTAGCATGCCTCTAAGTATGAGTAAATGTTTTATGATTGATAATGATATATTTCACTCACTTATTTTGGTAATCAACATGTGTGTCTAAATCTAAAATGCTTGCTTGTGTATTATATTTGTACAATGAATTAAAATATGCATAAGTTTTTTACCTGCACTACATTTGAATTGCACTTATGAAATTTAGAAAAGTGGTTAAAAGTTAAAAAAAAATTGGGTTTGCAAAACAAGTGTATTCGGAGAATGTTGTCTCACAACTGTGAACAAAAAATATATATGTAGACAAATATAACTCCACCAAGCACTACTTGAACCTCCTGATAAGTCTTCATAAGCATTGTGAGGTTGAGCACCTTGGAAAGAATAGTAAAGTGGCTTGTGCAAACCTTAGTTATTACACCACTTTGTTAAAAAATTATGTGCATTAAAAGTGTGTGAAAGTAATTTACTTGTGTTTTATTGTGCACTTTACTTTACATATGTCTTGTATTTTGACGATTTAAATCAATTGTTAACATTGCCCAAAATACACTTATGTGCACATCATTATCTTTCATAACACTTCTTCTCATGAGTATTGGATTCTAATGCTTTATCTATACTACTCTTTATATAAAAATACACTAGATAACCTAGCATGATCTCTACAATGTTTTGGTATCTCTTGAACTTAAAATTAAGTAACATTGTAGTATAATCTCTCTTTAATATGTTCATTTCATGCTTGGTATCTTTATGAAAAACTTTGAGATTTCAAAAAGGTTAAAACATCTTTCAATTTTGAACTAAAACTCATATTTTTACTTATGCTTTTCATGCTTACAAAAAGGATGTTTCTTATAATCTTCCGCTTGCTTACAACTCTTATCTTTTTATTTGAAATCTCTTATATATACTATGCTTCAACTCTTTATCATTTCATATCTTCAAAAGCTTGATCATGCTTTATTATTTAAATGCCTCCTTACTACCCTCACCCCACCTTCTTTTGATAATACCAAAAGGGGGAGATTAATTGAAGAAATCTATATAGGTGAACTATAGAAGAATAAGGGGAGACTAATTCATGAATTCTATCATGTAGGGGGAGTAAAACATAAAATGCATTTATGTAGGGGGAGCATTAATTTAGGGGGAGTATGCACAATTTTATCATGCTAATCATATACTATAGTTGCACTTTTTATCATGCTTATCATATACTATAGTTGCACTTTTATCTTGCTTATCTTATCTATAAACACTATTGTTGATTTCTTGCTTAGAGGAATTGTTATTATCAAAAGGGGGAGATTGTTAGACATGTGTGTCACATCCCTTTGTTTGAGAATAACAAATCCCATATTGTATTTGATCTAGTCTTTTGTGTTTATAGTATCCAGGTTGTACAGGTTCAATGAGGAGACAAGTCCTCGTTCATGGGCATGATCCGAGAGTGTGTACACATTAGAAAAAGCAAAAGCATGAGTTTTGTGTGCTGATCTTAAAATGGCCATAACTTTCAATCCAGGAAGAGTTACAGAACGTGCCACACCATTTCGGGATGAGAACGACTCAATCTACAGTCTGGAGAAGTTTCAGACGAGGGGCTGTCGGAATTCCGACACTCGATGTCGCCTGGCGACAGCGCTACCACCAGCGCTATCGATACCGCCCGGCGGTATCCTGATTTCGTGCAGAGCGCCACGCCGCCGACGGTTGTGCAACCGCTGGACACGAACGCTACCGCAGGCGCTAGCCACTACCGCAGGCGCTAGCAAGGAGTTCTATAAAATGGAGCTTTGCTTCTCGTATTGGCTAATCCATCCAGAGAGAGAGCTTGTGCCACAATTCTATACCAGTTATGCTGCTGAATATGGATCTCCCACTAAAAGCTTAAGGAGAATTCTGGAGGAGGACAACGTCACGCTACATCCGAAGGACGATCGCTTTGACCTCGCTTAGGCTACAGCGATCCTTCATCCTCATCTTCTGAAATCTCATATAGGGAGTTTTTATTATTGTTTTCATTATTTCCATTCCATATATTTTGTAACCGTTGTAGAAATCGTCGTCTTGCGTGCGACGTCTAAGTCCGTGTGAGGCTTAGGGGAAATTATCACCTTGTGTGGTGTTAGATCCTTGTGTGGTTTAGGGTAAATCATCGTCTTGTGTGCGGTGTCAAGTCCTTGTGTGGCTTGGGAGAAAATCGTCGCCGTGTGTGCTGCGTCTAGATCAAGATTTGATTTAGGGGGAGGCTAGTGTCTATATCTGGGAGATATAGGCTATAGCCAACCGGTTCGTGGGGATACGAGTCGGTATATAAAAGGAAAAGATATTTTCATTTGTACGCCTTCGATTTCTAGCGATATTGAAATCAAATTTATGTAAACACTTTTCTTTTATATAAATACAATCATGTCTCTATTTATGTTTACTTGATTTCTCTCCTTTGGCGTTATCTCTAAAATATTGGTTACAAAGTCTTAAATCCAAATTACTTTATCTAAATTGTTTATTTCAATCTCTTAATCATAAAACAATTTAGTACTTATTTCTAAACTTGAAAATTATGATATTCTCACAAATTAGCTAAATTGTCATTTTGCCTTTCTCATATTATAAACAATTTAGTATTTTCCATAAAATTATAAAAAGATTTTTATTCCCTTATTCACCCCCCCCCCCCTCTAAGGGCGCCATAAGATCCAACAGATGCGAGTCGGGATAGAAAAAAAAAAGAGTTTACTATGATTCGCCACCGATTTCTACCGTTATAGAAATCAACCTTTGTAAAACCTTATTTCATATTAATAAAACATGTCTCCACTTTATTTCAATTGTTATTTTTGATTTCTCGCCTTCTTATTCACGCATTATTTCAAAGATAATCAAAATATAACATATGTTTTAAAAACCCTTATTCACCCCCCTCTAAGGGCGCCTACCGATCCAACAGTGTTCTTTCTAAAACACAAGTCAGATACGTTTGATTCATTCACTAATTTTGTCAGGCAAATACAGAATGAATTAAACAGCTCTGTAGTTAAAATCAGAAGTGACCACGGAACAGAATTCAAATCTGGGGCTATGACAGGGTTTTGTGAAAGCTTAGGTATCTTTCATGAGTTTTCATCTCCTCATACTCCACAACAAAATGGAGTTGCTGAGAGAAAGAATAGAACACTCACAGAGGCAAGCAGGACAATGTTGAATGTTTCTTGTCTTCCGGAATACTTTTGGGCAGAAGCCATCAACACTGCTTGTCACGTGCAAAATAGAGCATTAATCAACAAGAATCATCATAAGATACCTTATGAACTTCTAAAGGATGGGAAACCAACTATATCCTATTTTAAAATTTTTGGCAGTAAATGCTTCGTTCTTAACAATGAGAAGTATTACAAAACTAAGTATGTTTTGAATGTTTTGAAGGTATTTAAGGCATATAGAATTTTCAACAAGAAAACACTGGTCGTAAAAGAATCAATTAACGTTGTTTTTGATTAGACGAGAATGCTTCACAGCAACTCTTCTAGTGTTTTTGTTAAAGATGCAGATGCTAGGATGAAACTAAAAGAACTGAACATTGGGGATGTTATCAAGGAGGATGCTCCAAGGAAAATCTCTGTCAGTGATCCAATCACTCTTGAAGAAGAATAAGAACTTCAAGAAGTTGAAGATGTACCTCAAGTAGAAGTACCTGGTATCAATGAAGATGCAAGAAATCTGGTGATTAGACACCAAAGAGATCATCTGGTTGAACAAATCATTTGAGAAACCAATGTTGGAGTAAGGACAAGAAGAGGTACAACTAATAAAGTTTTGCATTTGAGTTTTCTTTCATAGGTTGAACCAAAGAAATTTGATGAAGAAAAAGAGGATTCTTCGTGGATCATTGCAATGCAAGAGGAGTTCAATCAGTTCAAATGATGCAAAGTTTGGAAGTTGGTGCCAAGACACAAAGAACAAAATGTTATCGGAACAAAATGGGTTTACAGAAACAAGCTGGATGAAGATGGAATAATCATCAAGATCAAATCCAGACTAGTTGCCCAAGGTTACCGACAAGAAGAAGGGATCGAATTCGATCAAGCCTATGCTTCAGTGGTAAGGCTCAAAGCGATCAGGTTGTTTCTAGCGTATGCAGCTCACAAAGGATTTAAGGTCTATCAAATGGACGTGAAGTCAGCCTTCCTTAATGGTAACTTAAAGGAAGAAGTATACATAGAATAACCCCCAGGTTTTGTTGATTCAATCCTCCCTGACTATATTTACTTTGTACGTAAAGCATTATATGGTCTAAAACAAGCACCCCGAGCTTGGTATGAGACGCTCTCTTGCTTTCTTCTTGAGAACAAATTCATAAGAGGAAAGATAGATAAGACATTATTTCTTAGGGAAGTAAAAGGCTAGATTTTGCTAGTGCAAATCTATGTCGACGACATTATCTTTGGATCTACAGATGATAGCCTTTGCAAAATGTTTTCTAACTTGATGCAAGGGAAATTTGAAATGAGTAGTATGGGTGAGCTGAAGTATTTCTTAGGACTTCAGGTGAAGCAATCTGAAGATGGAATTTTCATCTCTCAGACAAAATTCACCAAAGAGTTAATTAAGAAATTTGGAATGGAGAATGCAATCTCTCTGAGGACTCCAATGGGTTCAGATATGACTCTGGACAAGGATAAGAAAAGGAAACCTTTTGATGAAACCAAGTACAGAAGCACAATTGGATCCTTGCTCTACCTCAGTACTAGTAGACCAGATATAATGTTTTCTAGAAGCGTATGTGCTAGATTTCAGGTGAACTCTAAGGAATCTCATTATGCCGCTGCAACGAGGATTTTGAGATATCTTAAAGGCACACCAAATCTTGGCTTATGATACCCAAGAAGTAATGACTTCGAGCTAACAAGTTTTTCAAATGCTGATTTTGCAGGTAGCAGGGATGACAGAAAAAGCACTTTCGAGACTTGTCAATTCCTAAGAAAAAAGACTTGTCTTGTGGAGTAGCAAGAAGCAGAATTGTGTGGCAATCTCAATTGCTGAATTAGAGTATATCTCTATAGGAAGTTGATGTGCACAACTTCTGTGGATCAGAAATCAGCTTGAAGACTACAAGTTGAAGCTGAAGGAGATTCCGATGTTCTGGGACTCATCAAGTGCCATAGCTATTGCAAATAATCTAGTCTCCCACAGCCGGACAAAACATATAGAGATACGCTACCACTTCATCTGGGAGCATGTGGAGAACAAGGACATAAACCTCAGTTATGTCCCGACAGATAAGCAAGTTGCAGACATTTTCACAAAGCCGCTTGATGAGACCAAATTCAACTTCTTTAATCTAGAACTTGGTATGCTGAACAAAGAATCTTACAGAGAAGGCAAAAGGATTAAGACTAAAAATCAGAAAATCAGACTTATTCGAGAAGCCAAGTACTTTTCACAAGTTATTGTGAAAATTCGTCGGGTAAAATCTTTACCTTCGACGAACGGGACTTATTCTCAAAAATTCGTCGAGTAATAATAAGTACTTCGACAAATTGAATCTCTTCATAAATATTCTCGTCGAATCAGCATTTCTCAATTTTATTCAACTTATTGGATCCTAAGAGTCTCTTCTTTTAACCTAAGGTACGCGCCATCTCTTCCTTCAAAATGTTAATACTATATAAGGACCTTAAGGGTTTCACGAGTCACACACGTCGTTCTCTTCTTCATTTCTCGAACTCTCCGATGATTCATCTCCCAATCGCCGCTCTCGTCTCCATCTGCTCCAATGTCTCGAAAAAGCCATGAATTCCTTCTTGTATGGGGAGAGCTAGTACGTGCAGGGTTCGCAAATGCTTTAGATGAATTCTGTAATATCGTCCTTTGTTTAGAAGAGGTCAGGCTTCATTGATTCTCGAACACCCCTGTCGTGTTCTAGATAAGGACGTGATAGAGTTCTTTAATAATGCCTCCTTTCGACACCATGACAAGGTTATCAAATCATCAGTCAAGGATAAGATCATCAAGATGAAGTCATCCCGTCTAACCAAACTCCTGAGGTTGCTGATAGTGGAAGAGGAAGATTGCTTGTTTGAAGAAGATCACATCAGAACATTGTTATTTTGTGGACTACCTCGGGGACCACTTTAGTCAGAAGAAAGAACATGAATGAAGAAGGGAAACTTCTCTCAGACATCTTGGGAAAAGTTCTCCTATGCAAGGTAGGTTCGCATGACTACCTCTCTAATGAGATGTTCAAGATGCTAGCAGGTGTCATATGCAAGAAGAAAGTAGATTGGGGATCTATTCTATTTAATAAATTTAAAGCAAGTCTGATGACTCCTAACTTTGGTAGGATCATGTCCTTTTTTCTTAATCAAGTTGATGGCCATTTGTTTGATATGGTCTCTAGAAGTGCTCTTCATCCCATGAAAAGGATTGACTCTTCAATTCTTCAAAGATGGGATAGGAAGATTATTAGGCCTGGTCTGAAGAGGCCTGCTGTAGAGGATAAAGAAGAAGAGAGTGAAGAAGAACCAAGATTAAAGAGGAAGAAAATATATAAATCAGTAAGAGCATCAGTACAGGGGGAGGAAATTAATGCTCAAGCACCAGAGGGTTCTCTAGAAGCTCCACAAGTTCCTTCCCCTCCTTCCCTTTATTCCTTCTCCAAGAGCAGATGCTCAAGATAAATCTAATTCTGAGACTGAAGCTAATGATGATCGAGATGATCATGATAGTAATGATGATGATGGTGGAGAGCACCCCTGTCCTCAAATAAATGTAGCAATGGTAGATAAAGTCATCATGACTCATTTCTCTGAAAAGAAAGCAGCTGAGCAAGGCCAAGAATCCACATTAGGTGGAGTTCTTTCTGATGCAGGTGCAGCCCCAGATGCAGATTCTGAGCATACAGAAGTTATTGTAAGTTCTCAGGGGGAGCAGAACAGAACAGTTGAGATAAGAGAAGAAGAGATAAGATCAGATGATATTGTACTCTTTGAACCCAACAAAGATGTACAGTCTGAGATTGCTCCAGCCTCTCCAAGTAAGGAAGACTCACATATCTTCATTTCTATTGGTGAAAGCGTTGGAGCTCCTCCTCCAAGGCCTACTCCTGCAGCACCCTCCTCTAATGAATTGTTACAAACAATTGATGAGGCTCTGCTCCAGACCCAAGCATGGGGATTTTAAGAAGAGAATTGGATGAAAAGTTTGATGCTGCTGCTCAAGGCATGAATCTTTCCATGCAAGGAATGTCTGCTATATATATCAGAAAGTTGACACAGTAGATAGAGGTCAAGACATGTTGTTGAGATCTACAGAGGCAAATACTCAAATTATTCACTCTGAAATAAGAATCTTCAAGGAAAAATTTATCCAAACCCTTAATGAAGAAGTCAGAAAGGGGGAGGAAAATATGTTAGCAAAAATGGATGAATTGAGTAGGGTAGTAGAAAGGAGATTCCATGAAAATAATGTCTATCATTATCAGAATATCAGTTGGCTAAATGAAGTTTTGACAGGAAGAGCTCCAAGTCATGTTCAAGAGCAAGTCATTCCAGAACAAATGTTCCCTGAGCAAGCTTTTGAGGAGCAACCTTATGTTCCTCCAGGTTCGTACTCTCCTGTTTGGTCTAATTAGGAGGTGGTTGTAGAATCTTAAAGGCATCCTGCAATGAAGAAGGAAAGCAGAACTGATCAGGTTTTGAGAGAGAGAAGGGGAGCTGGTATAATCTTGAGGGATCCGGATGAAGAAAGAAGAAATCATGGTGAAAATTGGAGTCCTATTTCTAAAAATATAATCTTTGACACTTTCAACCTTATTGAAATCTCAAATGAAGAGCCTCATAATTATTACCCTCAAGAAGAAATCAACAAGCTCAAAGCATCAAAGTTAAAGTGAAGAATTCACTTCAAAAAATATGGGTACAATAATCCAGTTGCTTCTCCTCCTCCTCCTCCTCCAAAATATTATCCCAAGCCAAATGCATATTTTGACAAGAAATTAAAGAAGTGCATTAGGGAAAAGGCTTGGATGCCTTGAGCAATGTGTTGTGACTATATGTTAAACTCTTAAAAACATTTATATATATTAATGTTTTGTTGTTATCTCATTTACTCATGCTATTAATTTTGCTGGTGATTATGATTATTGTTGTTTATTGGGTGTCAACTTATCGCCTAGAGGGGGTGGGGTGAATAGATTTTTCAAATTACTTTAACCCCTTTAGATGTTCTTGATTTCTGATTAATAGATCTATAACTTATAAAGCGCAACACAAAAAAGCACACACGAACTTATAGAGGTTCCTCAAGATAGGGTGTCTTGAGTAGTCCTCTTTCCCTCTGCGCCTACCTAGCAATGTGCTAGGCTCGGCAAACTTCGCCAAATCTTCATGCCCGCAAGCCTTACAACATGAACCCGCAAGTTCTACAGCCTAGGCCTGCAAGCCCATACTGCACCCGAGCCCGCAAGCTGGACACTCAGGCCCTCAAGCCCTACACAACACAGACTCGCAAGTCATATGCCTACATCCTAGGCCCGCAAGCCCTTACTGCACCCAAGCCCTCAAGCTTGAAAAATTCGGACCCGCAAGTCCACTGCCCTGGCCCTCAAGCCTCACAGCTCTCCAGGCCTCAAGCTAAATGGTGTCGTACCCGCAAGTCCACCACCCTGTCCCTTAAGCCTCACAGCTCTTCAGCCCTCAAGCTAGACACTTAGTCCCTCAAGCCTTTCAAGAAATTACAGTAATAAAAGCTGTTTCTTCTACCTGATGAAGATCGGTAACTTAGCCTGATGGAGATCGGCTTCTTGAGGTTGAAGAAGATGTTTCTGATTCAGATCTTGAAAGCACAGTTCTTCTTCAATATCTTTTCTTAGCCTGATGATGTTCGGCTTCTTATCAGTCAATGGAGATGACTGATTCTTTTTGAGAACTCTTGATTCTTGTTCTCTACTTTTTCTTCTTCTTCTCCGCAGCAACGACGGGATTCTTTTTTTTCTCTCACCTACTCTTTTTAGGGCAACCTCTTATCTCTTTTATAAGACTGTGAGGCTCCCAACGGTCACATGTAATGTGCTTTAATGTCAGACCCCCATTCCTTAAGAGCATGCGCTGATTGGACAATCAGGCGACGACATTAATTGTTGACTGCGCGTCCGCAACATTTGAATTCCGTCTCGACGATATTTCCAGCTTCATGCCAATACTGACAGCTTTACGACGATATGGATAATGTCTCAATGACAAGACTTTGTCGATGTCTTAGTCCTTCATGGATCTTCAAGGCTTCTAACTTCTATCTTTGATGTTGGTATCTCGACGATACGAGATATCCCAGTGTTTCTGCATATACGACGATATGCTATCTCTGACTGTGTCATCGTGATCTTCTTTCTTATAGTCTGTCAGCATAATCACTTTGTTCTTTCGATGACATGAGCGATATCAAGTTGACAGACTATGCCTTAGCAACTGCTTGTCTTCAGCTTTCCTTCTTCAGTCTACTAGACGACACGCCTTCTTTACGACGATGCCTATTATTCTCGACGACAAGGCTACTCTGTTGATGTCGACGATACTGCATCTTCTCGGCGACATTCCTTCCTTTGATATCTTCATGTCTTCTCTGCATTCTACGAGCTTCATTCTGCGTTCGACGAACAACATTCGGCGTTCGACGAACTTCATTCTTCTCTTCCAGCTCTGCGTTCGACGAACTTCATTCTTCGTTCGACGAACTTCATTATGCGTTCAACGAAATGCATTATGTGTTCTCTTTGCTCATCATCATGACGATGTGCATGTACTTGTCGATGATATGTCCAGCCTTTTTTGATGATATTATACATAGGCAGGCTGTTGAACTCTGCAAGCATGAACTAGATAAAATATTAAATACAACTTGCACTTATCATTGAGTTGAGCACTTCTTCAAATCATGAACATTGCTGGGCACTGTTCCCAACAATCTCCCCCTGTTTGAAGAAGTCATAATCCACTTAATGATAAATGCCACTCAAATAAAGGTTTAATATTTTAAGCAAACAAGTATATAATGATGGCATTGCAGCTATAATTGAGTGAACACCGAATTTGACAAACATTACTTCATTTATTAATAGTGCCAAATGTTTTCAAAAGTTTTGACATTTCTACATTTAGCCCCTTAAAGATTTAGCCATTTATATCTCTGTTGCCCTCATAGCAGCTTCACCCTTTGCTTTCTTGGCACTGGCTTCCTGTTCCATTTTAGCTTGTCTGATGAGGTATTCAAATGGTTTAGGATGATTCTTTAGAGGTTCAGGAGTGTCAGCTGGAATTCTTCCTGCTTGCTTATCCCTTCTGTATTCTCTCATTACTTCTTCTTGATCTTCATGCTTAGCCCATTCTTGAGGACTGTATACATTGTATCTTTCACCTTATTATCTTTCACTTGCTTCCATGCTTTTAGAATGATGGTCCTGGATATGGGACTCCATATTTCATAGTCATCCTTTTCTCCATCTCCTCCCTGTACTTTCTCTTTCTCGTTTTTATTTCTTCTTCCTCCCGTGATTACTTTTCTTTACCCTTATCAGTATCAGGAATATTTGTATGTTGCTCTTCAGCAGGCTCTTCATAATGTAGAGGAGGGAGATTCATTGCTTCCCTGATGGTGTTTGTGGTCCAGATGACAAGATCACCACTGGCCTTTATCATTGATCTCTCCCCCTTTATGACTTCTTCAGATATCCCCCTTTGGAGATTCTCCTCGGAGACCAATATTTTGTTTTTGAGCATGTGGATTCCTGCTTCCAAGTGATTCTTGGTCTCAAGCAGATGACTGTCTAGGTCTTTATTATGGTGATCTAGACTTTCTGGGAGATCAGTTTTGTGTTCAGCCATCTTCTTGGTGGATGCAATGTAGGCCTTTTCTATGCCGCTGACAATCAGTGTCTGATTAACCCCTAGGTTAGATATACCCTTGTGGGTATGGGAAATGTATTCTTCTATATTCTTCACATCATTTCTCAAGCTCTCTATTTCAACAGATAGTTCCCTTTTCAGTTCATTGATAGCAGAGGTGACATAACTTTCAATTTTTAATCTTTGCTCTTCCAGGAGCATCTTTATCTGAGACAACAGTGAGAATTCCACTGGTCTATTCTCTGGAGGTGAACTATCTTGTTCCTCTTCTTCATCCACTTCAATTTTTGGAGACAGAGATTTTCTAATGGGTGAATGGTTTGGCTCATTTTCCTTTTCAAGACTTTGTTGATCTTTGCTAGTCTCATCAGTAGGGTTCTCTTGATTGTCCTCTTGCATTGCTGGGTCAGAATGACCAGCATCCTCATCCCCTATGATCTTATTGATCACTTCTTCCCCTTGAGCAAGGAGCTCACTGTTCTTCTCCCCCTCAGTTTCAGCATCCTCATGATCTATTCCTGCTATTACCATTGTCCCGAATCCCAGACTTAGAGCAGAGGTTTGGAGAGATATAATCCTTGTTTCCACGGGTACCTCAGAGTCAGATGAAGGTGAGTTGTTGCCTGACTCACTTCCTTCAGACGAGCTTTCTCCCTTCCTCTTCATATATTCTGCTGTCTTCAACTTCTTAGGAGGCTTAGTTAGAACTTTCTCCCACCTGTCAAGGATCTTGATGTCCATCCTTCTCATGTGATGAATTTTTACTCCATACTTTTTGTTAAAGCTTTCAGGGTAGGATAGCAGAAGGTATAATGATAGAATTCTTCCCAGATTTGGAGCTTGAAAGCTTTCTTGTATCCTCTTGAAAATTTGCTGCCCCAGTTGGTCTTTTTACTTAGGATTATCCTTGCCATTGTCTCGAACATGGGCCTGGATATCCTGTCATGCGACCCTACCTTGCAGAGGAGGGCTTTTCCCACAATGTCTGCCATCAGCTTTCCTTGTTGATTGAAGCTTTTCCTTTCCAGAGACCCATAGGTCATGCTCGAATGCCCGCACCAAGCCTAAGCCTTGTCAAGGTCTTCTTGGGTGATCTCTTCATCTTCCTCCCCTTGGCAAAGGCCTGCAACTGAAGAGCCCTGTTCAATCTCTTGGAATTCACCTTGACCTTTATCCCGTTGATTATGCTCTTCACAGACGCTCCCTTCGAGTCACCCTTGGCATTTGAATAGAACTCCAGCACTTCTCTTTTTAATATTACTGTCGGCTCAGAGAGGGCGAACTCCAGGCCGATGGCCTCGAGCAGCTTAATGGTGCTCTGGATTTCTTTTGATCCTTCTGAGAACCCATTCCTCACCACTTCACTACCTTCGTACAAAAAATCTTCCTTCTTTGGCGCCATCTTTTGCTTGATCCAGGAGGATTTCATCACTGTCGACTCGTTCACTCTTAGAAGGCGTGGAGAACATGACGACTTTTTAGGGCTAATGTAGAGAGTGTTTTAACCTTAAGACTCATTTGATCTTATTTATAGTGTCCGAGTTGGAAGTTGAAGTGTCATTTGTTAAATGTCTGATTAACTCGAGTTTAGCTGTAATGATTGATTAAGCACAATTTTATTTAAGAGTTTGTTGATGATTGGATATCGTTGTGATGCAGATTCGATGTCGAGGAGTCATTTCGACGATACCAAACATCGTTTCAACGACATGATTTTGGTTCACTCTTTTGTATGACCAGTGCAATGCTTTTAGCAGTGCCATACTTCTGTGCTCCTTAAATGACAACTTTTACTTACTTAAGTGAAGACTACTTTTACAAAACGATAAAGATGTGGTTATGTATTGAGCATCAACAGTGTTACCTTCACCTTAGCTTTTAAGTCTTCTTGAGCTAATAGATCCCCCTTGATGGGATGTCCACTTATCCTTCCTCTAATCTCCCCCTTCATCAGTGCACCTTGGCATGTGGTGAGTTTTTGAGTTGAGCCTGGAGCACTTATTGTCCATTAGTCTTGTTTGCCTTTTATTGGCTAAATGGACTGCCATGCAAGACAGATTTAATATCCCTTAGGAACCCAAGGTGACTTGGGTCCTAGGTTCTTGTTAGCATAATAGGGAATTCTTCTACTCACCACCGCCCTTCCAGGAGGTCTCTCCTTTGCATTAGGCACACTAGGGTTGTGCCAACAGTCAATGGCAAAGTGTCCCACTTGGCTACAGCACCAACATTCATGGATGTTGTACCTTCTTTTATGAACAATTTTTGAGGTGGTTGGAGAATCACAATGCTTTTGCTCAGTAGAGAAGGCAACAGCATTCTTCCTATCTCTCTCAGCTAGGGATTGACTGATTGCTCTAGTATAATTGTTTCTTCTTAACTTTATCTGTTTGTCAGCAATAGATGTCAGCTTGGGAGCTGACATGGTGTTGATGACATCAGATATGATCAAGTGAGAATTGATTATATTGGGGCTACCAGTCAGCTTCTTATCTGGAAGAGATTGGGAAGGTGTTGCTTCCTTACCCTTGAGTGTAGGGGCTGGGGCACCAAACACAAATGGTCCATGATGGGCCATTTGGATTTCTTCATGGGGAGACTTTAATGCACTCATCGCCATGCCCTTTCTCTTTCCATAGTCAGGGGCATTTTCATGACTAATGGAGCTTCCATTCATCCAGTGATTGTGGACACTGTCCTGATCATACCTATTTGAGGGAAGCACTACCTTCTGAAAGGTGGTATGAGGCTCAACTTTAGTTTTGCCCCTTTCTCCATTCCCAGCAACTACTTCCCCTTAATTGAAACCCAATCCCATCCTATTTCCATAGTAGGAGAAGGTGTCAATGATGGGCAGGACAGTTTTGGGCTTAGAGAATTGAGCCACCAAGATTAGTTCCTTAAGAAGGTCATTCTCAAGTTTCTTGATAAGCTCTTCCCTTTGTCTTCTTTCATTATGAAGCTTGTTTATGATTTTCTTGAGCTCACAGGAGTTGGTGCCCTCATTGGGGGACAAACCCTTTTCCTGGTTCATCTCAGCCTTGATGGGTCTGAGTGATTCTAGCTCCTTAGCTTGCTTCTTAACAAGCTTCTTTCTCTTTCTCAGAGCACCCAAGAGATCACCAAACTGTTCTATTAGATCAGCATGGTTCTTATTATTACATGATGAGCAGTCTTCTGCATCATCTTCAGAAGATGAACAATCTTCTGATGCACTCTTAGTTTTCTTAATTGATGCATGTAGTAAAGATGTGTGAGTGATGCATACCTGATCATGATGAGATTCATCAAGATTTTCTTCATCTGATAGATCCATCAACCCACAGACTTCCTCATCCTCAGAGTCACAGTCTGTGAGAGTCAAGGGTACTCTTATTCTTTCTCCTGCTCCAGAGCATTCTTCATCATCTGATTCACTGTCTGAAGTAGTCAGTGGTGATCTGATGCAGACCTCTTCATGAGGGGTTTCTTCTTCAAAATCTTTCTCTGACCCTTCCATGAGGACTTCTAAGGAGTCCCACATGTCCTTTGCTGTTGTGCAATGATTCAGTTTCTGGTGTGTTGGCAGATCTACTACACTAGCTAGAATACTTCTTGCTTCTTTGTCCAAGCTGGCTAGAAGAGCCTCATCTTTTAACATTGTCATGGAGAGTCCTTCTTGAACAATCAAAAACATTCTTGGATCCACTGCCTCCATGTATATTTTAGCTCTTACTTTAAGGAAAAAGTTCTCTCTAGAACAAAAGGCTATCCTTGATTCCATAGCTGAGATGAATGGACACCCACAGGCAGATCTCATCAAGCTGTTAAGCTTTTCTTTTAACAACCTCGCTTTGATACCACTTGTTATTTATTGGGTGTCAACTTATCACCTAGAGGGGGGGGGGGGGGTGAATAGGTTTTTCAAATTGCTTTAACCACTTTAGATGTTCTTGATTTCTGATTAATAGATCTATAACTTATAAAGCACAACACAGAAAAGCACACAAGAACTTATAGAGGTTCCTCAAGACAGGGTGTCTTAAGTAGTCCTCTTTCCCTCTACGCCTACCTAGCAGTGTGCTAGGCTCAGCAAACTCAGCCAAATCTTCAGGCCCGCAAGCCTTACAACACGGACCAGCAAGCTCTACATCCTAGGCCCGCAAGCCCCTACTGCACCCAAGCCCGCAAGCTCGAAACTCAGGCCCTCAAGCACTACACAACACAGACCCGCAAGTCCTGTGCCTACAACCTAGGCCTGCAAGCCCTTACTACACCCAAGCCCTCAAGCTCGACAAATTCGGACCCGCAAGTCCACTGCCCTGGCCCTCAAGCCTCACAGCTCTCCAGCCCTCAAGCTAGACGGGTTTGGACCCGCAAGTCTACTGCCCTGGCCCTCAATCCTCACAGCTCTCCAGCCCTCAAGCTATACACTTAGGCCCTCAAGCCTTACAAGAAATTACAGTAATAAAGCTGTTTCTTCTGACTGATGAAGATCGGCAACATAGCCTGATGGAGATCGGCTTCTTGAGGTTGAAGAAGATGTTTCTGATTCAGCTCTTGAAAGCACAGTTCTTCTTCAATATCTTTTCTTAGCCTGATGATGATCGGCTTCTTATCAGTCAATGGAGATGAATGATTCTTTTTGAGAACTCTTGATTCGTGTTCTCTACTTTTTCTTCTTCTTCTCCGCAGTAACGGCGGGATTCTTTTTTTTTTCTCTCACCTACTCATTTTAGGGCAACCTCTTATCTCTATAATAAGATTGCGAGGCTCCCAACGGTCACATGAAATGTTCTTTAATGTCAGACCCCCATTCCATAAGAGCACGTGCTAATTGGACAATCAGGCGGCGACATTAATTGCTGACAGCGCGTCCGCAACATTTGAATTTCGTCTTGACGATATTTCCAGCTTCATGCCAATGCTGACAGCTTTACGATGATATGGAAAAGATAATGTCTCGATGATAAGACTTTGTCGATGTCTTAGGCCTTGATGGATCTTCAAGGCTTCTAGCTTCTGTCTTTGATGCTGGTATCTCGACGATACGAGATATCCCAGCATTTCTGCATATACGACGATATGTTATCTCTGACTGTGTCATCGTGATCTTCTTTCTTATTGTCTGTCGTCGTAATCACTTTGTTCTTTCGACGACATGAGCGATATCATGTCGACAGACTATGCCTTAGCAACTGCTTGTCTTCAGCTTTCCTTCTTCAGTCTTCTAGACAACACACCTTCTTTACGACGATGTCTGTTCTTCTCAACTACAAGGCTACTCTGTTGATGTCGACGATACTACATCTTCTCGACGACATTCCTTCCTTTGATATCTTCATGTCTTCTCTGCGTTCGACGAGCATCATTCTGTGTTCGACGAACAACATTCTGCATTCGACGAACTTCATTCTTCTCTCCCATCTCTGCCTTCGATGAACTTCATTCTTTGTTCGACGAACTTCATTCTGGGTTCAACGAACTGCATTCTGCGTTCTCTTTGCTCATCATCATGATGATGTTCCTGTACTTGTCGACGACATGTCCAGCCTTTTTCGACGATATTATACTTAGGCAGGCTGTTGAAGTACTGGACATATTGTCTCATCTCTGCAAGCATGAACTAGATAAAACATTAAATACAACTTGCACTTATCATTGAGCTGAGCACTTCTTCAAATCAGGAACATTGTTGGGCAGTGTTCCCAACAATTATTATCTGTGCAATTCATTTTAGTAGATAGGGTTCTGACTTCTTCAAATAGGGGGAGATTGTTGGGTATTGTAGCCACAATAACCTTGATTTGAAGAAGTATCCCTTAAACTAAGGTGAATGGATATTGTATTTGATTTAGCATTTTAGTTATGTGTTTGCAGGATATCAATTGCTAAGTACAAACCAATGTCAGCTTTCAATGACTCATAAAACACAGGCTTATGCAATGTAATTCCTCATTGTGTAGACCAAAGTGTTGACTCATGTGAAATCTCTCTATTGGGGTGTACTTCTCTATCAAACACCAAGGAGAAGCTAAGGAGAAGTTGTTGCGGTTTTCAGGAATGGAAGAAAATAATTCTAAGTATTTTCGTCGAATAATATAAGTATATTCGTCGGGTAATTAAGTGAATTCGTCGAGTAATTATTTACTTTATAAGTTCACTCGATGAAAGTCATATCTGTAATTTCTTCTCGCCTTAGCCTGTAGTCAAACCCTTGTCGTCGATTCTTATTGTAACTTCGTTGAGTGAGAATTCGTCGTGTGAGATTTCGTCGAATAATTCCTATTACTCGATGAATTAAGTCAGCGCATTTTCAATTTCAAATTTGCATACGGCTTTTGTTTAGGGCTTCCACCATGTATAGTACACGTGGAGCTTATTCGCTAAATCGCGCTTATTGCCACTGAAGAAGAATCCTATATATATCTAAGGGTTAGTTTCGAAAAACCCTAATCGTGAATCTAAATCTAAACTTTATTATTTCTCTATACCAGCCGCTCTTATCCTCACAAGATTTTCTCGTCGTCGACAAGAGGTGTTCTCACGATTCTTCTTCGCAAGTCAGAGTCAATAAGATATACAGAATCAAAATCTCATAACATCAATCATGATTCTATCGACTCTCAAGTTTTAGATCGTTCTCTCAAAAGATTACAGATTTTTTCTTTCTCGTTTCTCAAAAGGCTGAACTCCATTCATACAAGAAAGAAGAGATTCTAATTTCAGATCTGAAGAAAGAACTTTCTCTGAAGTTCTTAGAAGATTGTTAGTTAATCCTTTGTGTACTGTAAACTCTACTTTTACATACTCTAGTAGGAAGCTTTCTTCTGAGTTTTTGAAGATCCTTGTTTAGGGATCGTGTTGTAGGAGAGTTTGTTCTCCGAGTTTGTGTAGGAGGTTTGTGCTCCGAGTTGTAGGAGTTGTGACTCCGAGTTGTAAGATTTGTTATAATCTGAGATTGGTGAAGTAGCCGAATCTAGCCTCGGAGTGCTAGATAGGCGAGGCGGGAAAGAGGACTACCCACATCGGGGAACCCATATAAAATCCTTGTGTTGTGCTGCGTTTGTATTTCTGTGTGCTTTTCTTATTATAACTTTTAATTCCGCGAAAGGCCATAGAATCCACCTATTCACCCCCTCTAGGTGATTTAGGTTGCGACTAGATACTTTCAGACTCCCATTGGGTACTTTATTGACCTGTCTGCCAGTTGGATGCTTATTTTAGTTGGAGTTGGGGTGCCTAACCCAAGCTTTTTAAATAGAGAAAATGGCATCAAATTTATACTGGCCCCTAAATCGGCTAAGGAATGCGCAGTTAGATAATTTCTGAAAATACACAGGATCGAGAATCGTCCCGGATCGTTTAATTTTTCCTGCAGTTTGTTTAAAACAAATGTTGAGCTTTCTGCGCATGAAACATTTTCAAGCTTCTTTTTATTGGTTAACAAATCTTTTAAATACTTTGCGTACTTAGGCACTTGAGAAAGCACCTCGCAAAAAGGAGTATTAATTTTGATTTGTTTTAATATATTTAAAAACAAGTTAAACTGCTCCTCGTTGCACTCGTTTTGAATTTTTGGCGGATAAGGAATACAAGGAGCTCGAATATTGCGCGGAGCTAAATCAGAAGAAATTAAGTGCGGAGATGGGGATGAAACGTGTACCTCGGGCTCGACCAATTTGAATATTTTACCTCCTTTCCACTGCGGAGGGTTATAGCGTTGACGCTCTCCCGTGGATTGGGCTCCGTACTGCCTGGAAGAGCTCCTTGCTGGCATTCGGAGAACATTTTGGCGAGTTGTCCAATTTTATTTTCTAGGCTTTTAATAGATCCGGATAGATTTCGGATGTTGGGCTCATTGGAGGAAATGTATTTGGTGAAGGCCTCTTCAAATGAAGAGGTCTCGTGTGGTGGTGGCGGAGCGAATCCGGGAGGATTCACTTGTGGTGGAGGTTGAGCATTATTGGGGTTGCTCCATCAAAAATTAGGGTGGTTCCTTAAACCCGGATTATATCTATTATTAAGCGGAAGATTATTATTCGGGTTATAAGGAGGATGATAGGAGTTCCCCATATAGTCTACTTGCTCTTGAATAAAATTATTATTAAAATTATTATTATTATTAGCCCAGTTAGTGGTGGAGGAAGCAGGCATCTCTGCCACTTGCTTAGTAAGTCATTCTACTTGATGCGTTAGGTAAGGGGTGGTCTCGAATTCAAAGAGCCCGGTCGGCTTATTAGGGCGCGACCGTGGCGCATTCCACTGATATGCATTCATGGACAACTCCTAGAAAAGCTCTTGAGCGGCATCTGGGGTTTTGTTATTAAGAGTTCCCCCCGGCTGCCGCATCAATCATTTGCCTCGTTTGGAGATTCAAACCATTGTAGAATGTTTGAACTTGTTGCCATAATGGGAGGGCATGATGAGGGCATTCCACAATAATTCCTTGAAGCGCTCCCATGTGTCGTAGAGAGACTCCGAGTCTATTTGCGTCAAGGAGAGAATGTCCGTACGTAATTTAGCGGACTTTGCCGGAGGAAAATATTTCGGTAAGAATTTCTCCATCATTTCGGCCCATGTAGTGATGGAACCTCTAGGAAGAGATCCCAACCACTGCTTGGCCTTAGTCCGCAAAGAAAAAAGAAATAAGTGCAAACGGATGGCGTCATCAGTGACGCCATTTATTTTAAACGTATCGTAAATTTCCAAAAAATTTAACAAATGTAAATTAGGATCTTCATCCGGTAAGCCATCGAAAACGACGGTTTGTTGTACCATCTGAATGATACTCGTTTTAATTTCTAAATTATTATTCGCCACCGCTGGGCGAATAATACTAGATTGTGTTCCCTCCCAATTTGGCCTCGCATAATAGGACATATTCCGTAGCGGGGCCTCATTATGGTCGGGATCTTCCATTATACCTTCGTTTGTTTCTCCGATTGACTCTTCTCGAATTATTGGTAGATCACTAAATCGGAGACATCGCCGCAAGGTGCGCTCGATTTCCGGATCAAAACACAATTCAAGATTAATTAAAGAGTTTCCTCGGGTCATAAAATAAAAAGAAAAAGAGAAAATGAGAATTAGATGCGAAAAGAATAAAAAGGGGAAGAAGGAAGAATTAAAATTATTATAATATTTTTATAATTAAATATATATATATATTATAATATTTTTTTGTTTTTCAAAAAGAGGGTTATGTTATTCCCGGACTTCCCGAGGTCTGCCCGGTGAAGGGTTTGCCCGGTACTAGGAGATGTTATGGGATGATAGCCCAAATCTCCCTTTCCGAGAATTTAAATTGCGCCTTTTAAGATTTTAAAAATTTTATGAGAAGGGAGAGAAAAAAGAGAACGATAAAATTAATAGATATTTATTTTTTTGAAATATCAACCTAAATCCCCGGCAACGGCGCCAAAAACTTGATGAAGCTGAAACTATATCTGCAAACGACAACGGCAAGTGTACCATATCGAAAGTAGTATAGGTTATAAAAAACAAGGTCGTATTAGACTCGGGGCGGTTGAATACTTTTACTTCAGAAAATCTCTATTATTTTATCAATTAAAACATGGATTGGTTTTGCAAAAGTGAAATTAAAATAATGATTAAACGATGAGTTAAAATACTAGCACTCGTTCTTCGAATCACAGCAGAATAATAAAAGAAGAAATAAGAACTCTAATTCTCATATGAAATTTACTTTGACTGTGGAGGTTCCCGAATTATAAACGCACCTCTCTCGAGGATACGTTCAGCTGAATTTAGGTTGATCAACCGAACTCTCATTCTATAATCGAAACCCCTAAAACTCACCTTAACGTGGTGAACCCCTCTATTGGATTTGGCTCCAAACCGGGAGATTAATGTCATCCTTTCTCAAGGGTTGCACTCAACTCTCTTTATCCTTAAGTGATCAATTCGAATTATGAGTCTCTCGACTACTAAATTACGAAAACATGAATGAGAATTATATATCGAAAATATAATCTCATTTCAATAAAATTAAGGATAAATCTTAAATATTTCAAAGAAGA
Organism: Dactylorhiza incarnata; assembly: GCA_033032865.1. NCBI lineage: Eukaryota > Viridiplantae > Streptophyta > Magnoliopsida > Asparagales > Orchidaceae > Dactylorhiza > Dactylorhiza incarnata. The sequence goes on along the minus strand of JAWHQI010000075.1, from coordinate 8,969,027 downwards.
GGAGAAGATCTAATTACTTCATTGCGAATATAATTCCTTGGATCATCTCGTTCAAGTACTAATAGAGATTTAGCTACTCATTGAGATTAAGGAATTAACAAAAATAAAAGAGTACATGATAAAATAAGAGGGGGATGAGAGATTAAGAGAACTAATTTTATTAATTTGCAAATGAAAATTACAAACTAAGGAATTAAGATTACAAACTATTGAAATGAAAGCTACACTTACAAAAGAAAAGTACACGAATTAAAACTTACAATTACACTAGAAAGAGAAATACAAGAATGCTTAAAATAAGAAAAAAAAGGCAAGAAATGAAGGATTGAGCCTCCAAAATTCGTCCTTGAACTTTTGGTGGAGCTGTCTTTAAATAGGCTTCAAACTGGGGTTACACGCCCTTGGTCACGCCCGTGACGAAGGGCGTGTAAGGGCCGTGATCGATGCTGGTTTGTAGAGGGCACCCTCTGGCTTCAATGCGGGCGTTACTTGCACGTCATGCCCTAGGTCACGTCCGTGACCTAGGGCTTGTGTTGGGAAACATGCCTTGCAATGTTCCTAATATAAAGAAGCACTCAGCTCAATGCTAAAAGCATTGTGTATTTAATGTTATATCTAGTTCATGCTTACAGAGATCAGTTAATATGTCCAGTACTTCAATAATTTGCCTAAGTACGTCGAAAAAGACAAAAGAAGGTCATATGAAGACAGACAGTTGCTGAAGAATAGTCTGTCGACATGATATTAATTATGTCGTCAACAAGATAAGGTGGTAACTAAGATATCGAGCAGTCAAGAAGATTACACCGACATCAGTTAGATGACTTCATGTCGTATTAAGTGCAAGTGCAGAAAGGATGTCCCGTATCGTCGAGATATCACTATCTGAAGAAATTGAAAGTAGACTTGAAGAACTGCCCTAGTCCAAGTCAATGACAAGTCCTGTCGTCGAGATATTGTCCATATCGTCGTAACAAATTCCAAAGTTGCCAGACGCGCTGTCAGCATTTAATGCCACTGCCTGATTGTTTAATCAACGCGTGCTCTTAAGGTATGGGCGTCTGTCAGTGAAGGACATCAAAGGTGACCGTTAAGCGGCTCCTCCGTCCTATAAAAGAGAATAGTGGATTCCCTAAAGAAATAGTGAGAGAACGATGAGAACAATGAAACGAAGAAGAATCCCGTCGAGCAATACAACATTAAAAGCCACGGAGAAGAATCAACTTAAAGAAGAGGAGAACAAAAATGTGCATCCAGTGTTCTCCAAGTTACAGTCAAGCCACATCGACTGATAGGAATCATTCAAGTCTAGAAGCCAGTCAACAGCAGGCAAAAGAAGAAGGCTTAAAGAAGATCTGTACCTTCAAGATTCAAATCAGAGGCATCTTCTTCAAGGCCAGATGCCAATCTCCACCAGGAAGAAGAATCTACATTGTATATCTTTCTTTGTAAGGCTTGCGGGCCAAATCTGTAAGATCTATTTTCAGATCTAATTGTCGAGCTTGAGGGCTTGAGATATGTGAGGCTTGAGGGCCGGGGCAGAGGACTTGCGAGTCCAACATTGTCGAGCTTGAGGGATTGAGATCTGTGAGGCTTGAGGGCCAGGGCAGAGGACTTGCAGGTGTGAAACTTTCCGGACCTTGTGAGAGAAAGCAGGAATAACAACTAGAGATGCAAGCCAAACAACCAGAGACAATCTTAGGCAAACAAAACGATCTTTATTGATAGCAATACTTCAATTACATGGCAAGACATGCTCGACGAGACATGATTTCGTCAGCACAAAACATCAAAGAGAAAGAATAGAAACTGAAGATAACTGAGACCGCACGGTCTCTTGCCGAACTCAGCAGCTCGCCAGACCGCTGCTGCCAGACCGCAACCACTCTCGATCTCGAAACACCACCAGACCGCTGCACCAGACCGCTCCTTTGCCGATCTCCTGATTCCTGAACTCCAACACCACAACTCCAAGCCGCAAACCGCCCGAACACTTTCAGAGGAAGAGGTGATCGCTGCTGCCTGCACTATCCGCAGAAGCTGCACAAAGAAGAATTCAATCAGAGACCGCTCGGTCAGAAACACAGACCGCAGGAACTAGGCAAACTCGGCTTACACTTGGTGTGTTCTTGTTGTTGCAACAGTGGCTCCCTATTTATAGGCGTGAGACCTGATCCAGTCACCACCCTATGAGATAGAGTCACCACCCATCAGATCGCGCGACCTTACCGGTCAACCCGCGCAATCACAGCAACCCTCCTGCTTCATTTTGGTGAGCGCCGACTTCACTCCAGACCGCGGGAGATCGCTACTCCCTTAGTCTGAACACGACTCCACACGGAGATCGCCAGACCGCCTAGAAGTCACCCACCACCTGTGTTCGCCTGAGACCGCAAACACAGCCAGCTCGCCCTCCTGGTCTCCTCCTGAGACCGCGAACTGAGACCGCGCGACTAAGAATGACTTAGTCCGCGAACTCCTTCAGAACCCTCTGGAAAGCCACCAGACCGGATTCAAGAGCCAACCCGTGCGGTCACGCCAGACCGGCACGTCCTTGAAGAGAACAACTTGTCACGCGGTCAGAGACAGACTGCGCGACCCTGAGGATGATCAGCCGTCATGCGGTCACAGCCAGACCGCACGACCTCCACCTTCAGCAGCCCTTGGACCAGACCAGCGGTCAACCCCGGAAGCCACAGCTGACCAATAGAACGGATCGCCATTGCCAGACCGCCAGACCGTGCGGTCACACCAGACCGCCCGGTCTCTTCCCAGACCGCCCAGGTCCAAAAGCCTCCTCCACTTCCACTTCAATAATTTCAACACTCCCCCTTGAAGTGGGAAGTGGAAACTAACCCAAGTAGCTCCCTTAGCCGTGTGAACGGCCCCTTTGCCAGCGCCTTTGTGAAGATGTCTGCGACATTGTCCGCACTCCGCACATGCTCGACCGAAAGAGATCCCTCCAGCACCTTCTCCCGTATGAAGTGATGCTCGATCTCAATATGCTTGGTCCTCGCGTGACAAATTGGATTGGTTACCAGTTTGAGAGCACTCTCATTGTCACCGCGTAGCAGAGTCGGCTCCCGAACCTCCTTGTGGACGTCTCCTACCAACCTCCTAAGCCAGATGGCTTCCTGAGCTGCCAAGGCCGAAGCCTTGTATTCCGCTTCCGTGGTAGAGACTGACACGAAATCCTGCTTCTTGCTGCACCATGATATAGCCGTAGGGCCCGCCATGAAGACGAATCCAGATGTCGACTTTCGATCATCCGAATCTCCCCCGTAATCAGCATCCATGTATCCATGCACCTCGAAGCCCGCATCCCTCCTGTATAGGAGACCCATGTCCGAGGTCGCCTTGACATACTTCAGAATGTTCTTGGCCGCTAGCAGATGAGGTACCCGTGGCTCCGCCATAAACCGACTCACCCGGCCCACTGCATATGCAATGTCCGGCCTCGTGATCGTCAGATAGATTAAGCTCCCAACCAGAGCTCGGAACACCAACGGATCTTGCATGATCCTTCCCTCATCCTTCCGAAGCTTCATAGCTTTCTCCAGAGGTGTGGAAGTGCACTTCCCTTCCTTCATGCCGAACCGCTTCACGATCCGCTCTGCATATCCGGCTTGGGTCACCAGCACTCCACCTTCCTTCCTCTGCACCTCAAGTCCAAGGAAATGGTGAAGCTCACCTAAGTCCTTCATCTCGAACCTGATGGCCAGCTCGGCCCGAAGCTGCGCTACCTCCTCCTTTGAGTTCCCCGTTACGATCATATCGTCAACGTATAATAGCACGATGACCTGAAGCTCCCCGCTCTTCTTGACGAACAAGCTCGAGTCTGAGTCTGAAGCAACAAATCCACAGAATAGGAGATATTCTGCGATCTTCCCGTACCACGCCCTCGGCGCTTGCTTCAACCCATACAGGGCCTTCTTCAGCTTGCAGGCATGCTCCGGAAAATCTTCAGACACAAAACCTGGTGGCTGGACCATGAAGATGTCCTTGTCAATCTCGCCGTACAAGAAAGCGTTCTTGACGTCGAGCTGCCAAATCTCCCATCCACTGAACGCCGCCAAGGCAATGATGAACCGAACTGAAGTCATTTTTGCCACCGGACTGAATGTCTCATCATAATCTTCACCGTATTGCTGCGAGAACCCCCGAGCTACAAGGCGAGCCTTGTACCGCTCGATGCTGCCGTCAGCTTTCTTCTTAAGCTTGTAGACCCACTTGCATGTCACAGGAGTGATGCCCTTGGGCTTGGGCACAAGAGACCAGGTCTCGTTCTTCTCAAGAGCTGCCATCTCTTCTTGCATCGCAACGTCCCACTCCTTCACGCCTTGGGCCTTCTCAAAGCTCGACGGCTCCCTCTCATCCAAGGGACCAGCAAAGAAACATGAGACAAAGCTCACTGCGTTTCCTCCTGTATAGCGATCAGGGGCAATGATAGATCGCTTCGATCTCCTCAGCTCCTTCCCCTGAACCGCTTCATCTCCAGCTGCTTCTTCCCTAGCTCCCCTTCCAGACGTGCTAGGAGCATTGCTCCCCCTGCTCCCTGAACCAGAAGCCCCCGTCTCGGAACTAGAAGGAGATGGTCCACCTGGTGACTCAGGTAGCTCCACCTGAAGATTTTCCACAGCTTTCTCTGGCATCTCCACCCTGCTCTCTGGTAACTCCACATCAGAAGACCCCTTGTAAGATGTCACCTCATCGAACACGACGTCGCGAGATACAACAAATCTCCGCGTCTCCGGGTCCATGCACTTCCACCCTTTCTTCCGCTCATCGTATCCCACGAAGACTAGCTTCCTTGCTTTCGCATCTAGCTTCGTCCGAAGAGCATCTGGGACATGCACGTAGCAGGTGGAACCAAACACCCTAAGGTGTGCCACACTCGGCTTCTCCTTGAACATCATCTCATGTGGGGTCAGCATGTTGATGGGGCTCTGAGGCATCCTGTTGATGACGTAGGCAGCACAAGACATTCCCTCCGCCCAGAAGGACTTTGGGATACTCTTGGCATGCAGCCAACACTTGCAGGTCTCCGTCAGATGACGGATCTTCCGTTCTGCAACTCCGATCTGTTGTGGAGTATGAGCACAAGTGAGCTCTCTCCGGATGCCCGCCTTCCTGCAAAAAGTAGAGAACTCACTGGAGGTGAACTCCCCTCCGTTGTCAGTCCTCAACTTCTTCACCCGCAGTCCCAGCCGACCTTCCACTAGCTCCTTGAACTCCACAAACCTGGCAAACGCCTCCGCCTTCTCCTTCAGGAAATAAACCCAGACATATCTGGTGTAATCATCGATCAACACCAACATATATCTGCTGCCTCCGAGGCTTGGGGTAGCAGTAGGTCCCATCAAGTCACCGTGGATGCACTCCAACGGCACACAACTCCTTGTCTGCGACTTGTCAAACGGTAGTCGATGAGACTTGCCGAACTGACATCCCGCGCAAACATGACCTTCTCTGTAGGAAGATAGACTTGGCAGGCCCTTGACCAGACCTCTCACCGCCATAGCTTTCAGCTTGTCCATACCTACGTGCCCCAACCTCTCATGCCATATAGCGGCACCATCATTCGTCTTCATCTTGTCAACGTAGGAACTTGTCGACAAAACGAACAAGTCCTTCGCCCTTCTCCCGACATGGACGACCTCGGCCTTCACGGCCTCTACATTTCGTAGAAATTTCACTTCTGTCGGGCCGAACAGAACGTGATACCCAGCGTCAACAGCGTTGGTCACGGAGAAGAGGTTTTTCTTCATTCCGGGCACATGATAGACACTCTTCAAAGTAAGTGGCCCTCTATCACTGCCCAAAGAAACAACCCCCACCTTCTCGACTGCATGCACAGTATTATCTGCAGTGATGATAGCATTGTTACCTGTGTACGGCTCTGCTGAAGAAAGCTTCGACTCGTCCCCGGTGAGGTGATGACCACACCCTGAGTCCACGATCCAGTCCTCCTGATAGTTGATAGGAGCCGAGGCTCCAATAGAAGCCGAGAAGGCTCCTCCCCATCCTCCATCAAGGTGCCTGGCAGGGCTTCCTCCTTCTCAACAGCATGCCCTGGCTGAGTATTCAGCCTGCAGTCCTTCTTAAAGTGCCCAACCTTTCCGCACTTGAAGCATTTGAGACCTTCCTTCTTCTTCTTCCCGTCAGCCTTGGGAGCATACCCCATTTCCTGCTGCCCAGAAGTTGAAGGCCCATGACCTTCCGTGGTCTTCTTCTTCTTCTCCCACTTCTTCTTCCCTGAGAAGAGAACCTCGCCATCTCCCCCAGTCACTGACACCCCCGCCATCTGCCTTGCCAGACTTTCCTGCGAAGCTAGCAGATTCTCCAACTCTAGCAGAGACGGCTGATTTGCCCATCCCTGTACCGACGTCACAAAGGCCACATATTCCTTCCGCAAGCCGCGGATGATGTGCCTCTTCAGCTTCGCCTCAGAAATTGGCTCATCAGGATCCAGTGCTGATATCTCAGCGCAGAGATTCTTCATCTTTAAAAAGAAGTTCGAGATAGAAAGATCACCTTGAGCTGACCTCGCCAACTCATTCTCTAAGAACTGTAGCCTTGCTATATTCTTTTTGTTAAACAGCCCATCCAGGGCTCTCCAGATCTCAGCAGCTGATCCACACCCCAAGATGTGATCAAAGAGATCAGGTGAAATGGCATGCTTCAAGGTGAACTCGGCCTTGGCGTTGGTCTTCCTCCATGCCCTCACGGCCGGTCCATTATCACCTCCTTCTACTGCCTTCACCTCTTCTGTTTCATCTCCTCCTACCACCTCCCAGAGGTCCTCACCCAGAAGATAGCTCTGCATACACGACTTCCACTTCTTGAAGTTAGTCGATGTAAGCATCTCAATACCAAGACCTCTTGCAAAACCACCTTCCATTGCTCTTCCTCTGGTTCCTTCTTCACAAAGGCGATAGCTACTCTAAGTTATTCACTGCTCTTTCAACTCCAACCTGGCTCTGATACCATGTGAAACTTTCCGGACCTTGTGAGAGCGAGCAGGAATAACAACTAGAGATGCAAGCCAAACAACCAGAGACAATCTTAGGCAAACAAAACGATCTTTATTGATAGCAATACTTCAATTACAGGGCAAGACATGCTCGACGAGACATGATTTCGTCAGCACAAAACTTCAAAGAGAAAGAACAGAAACTGAAGATAACTGAGACCGCACGGTCTCTTGCCGAACTCAGCAGCTCGCCAGACCGCTGCTGCCAGACCGCAACCGCTCTCGATCTCGAAACACCACCAGACCGCTGCACCAGACCGCTCCTTTGCCGATCTCCTGATTCCTGAACTCCAGCACCACAACTCCAAGCGGCAAACCGCCCGAACACTTTCAGAGGAAGAGGTGATCGCTGCTGCCTGCACTATCCGCAGAAGCTGCACAAAGAAGAATTCAATCAGAGACCGCTCGGTCAGAAACACAGACCGCAGGAACTAGGCAAACTCGGCTTACACTTGGTGTGTTCTTGTTGTTGCAACAGTGGCTCCCTATTTATAGGCGTGAGACCTGATCCAGTCACCACCCTATGAGATAGAGTCACCACCCATCAGATCGCGCGACCTTACCGGTCAACCCGCGCAATCACAGCTACCCTCCTGCTTCATTTTGGTGAGCGCCGACTTCACTCCAGACCGCGGGAGATCGCTACTCCCTTGGTCTGAACACGACTCCACACGGAGATCGCCAGACCGCCTAGAAGTCACCCACCACCTGTGTTCGCCTGAGACCGCAAACACAGCCAGCTCGCCCTCCTGGTCTCCTCCTGAGACCGCGAACTGAGACCGCGCGACTAAGAATGACTTAGTCCGCGAACTCCTTCAGAACCCTCTGGAAAGCCACCAGACCGGATTCAAGAGCCAACCCGTGCGGTCACGCCAGACCGGCACGTCCTTGAAGAGAACAACTTGTCACGCGGTCAGAGACAGACCGCGCGACCCTGAGGATGATCAGCCGTCATGCGGTCACAGCCAGACCGCACGACCTCCACCTTCAGCAGCCCTTGGACCAGACCAGCGGTCAACCCCGGAAGCCGCAGCTGACCAATAGAACGGATCGCCATTGCCAGACCGCCAGACCGTGCGGTCACGCCAGACCGCCCGGTCTCTTCCCAGACCGCCCAGGTCCAAAAGCCTCCTCCACTTCCACTTCAATAATTTCAACAGCAGGTCCAACCGTGTCAAGCTTGCGGGCTTGGGTGCAATGAAGGTCTTACGGGCCTAGGCTGAAGGGACTTGTGGGTCCAAGGGGCAAGACTTGTGGTTCTATGCTGTGTAGGTCTTGAGGGCCTGAGTGTCGAGCTTGCGGGCTTGAGTGCAGTAGGAGCTTGCGGGCTTAGGTTGTAGGACTTGCGGGTCCGAGTTACACGGCTTATGGGCCAGAGACATTGGCAGAGTTTGTCGAGCCTAGCACACTGCTAGGTAGGCGCAGAGGGACAAAGGACTACTCAAGACACCCGGTCTTGAGGAACCTCTATAAATTCTCGTGTATTTTCTGTGTAGTGCCTTTAATCTCTAAATCTGTTAACCAGAAATCAAGAACACCAAAAGGGGAATAAAACAGTTTGAAATACCTATTCACCCCCCTCTTGGTGATAAGTCGACACCCAATAATCAACAAGTGGTATCAGAGGGAGGTTGTTCAAAGAAAAGCTTAACAGCTTGAACAAATTTGCCAGTGGGTGTCCATTCATCATAGCGATGGAATCAAGAATATCTATTTGTTCTAGGGAGGACTTTGCCCTATGGAAAGTAAGAGCTAAAATATTCATGGAGGCTATGGATCCTAGAATGTTTTAAATTGTTCAAGAAGGGCCATATGTCCCCATGACAGCTTCCAATTGTTGTTCTTATGAGATGGTGCCCAAGAAAGCTTCTGAGATGACTGAAGATGAGGTTACCCTGGTCAACATATACAAGGAGGCCAAAAACACCCTAGCTGCTATAGTTGACATTTCTATATTCCAGCAACTTGCTCACTGAATAACAACAAAGGAGACGTGGGACTCTCTAATTGTCCTCATGAAAGGTTAGAAGAAGGAAAAGGCATTTCCCTTAAGAATCAGAAGGAAGAAAGAAGCAATGTAGTTGAGAAAAAAGTCAAAACATTGAGTGACAGTGACTCAAGCTATTCAGACTCAGAAGAGAATGCTGATTTTGGACTGACTGCCTTATCTGAGTCAAAGGAGGAAATTCAGGATGAAGTCTCTCCTGAATAGGTATGCATAAGGGCTCCTCTATCTACCTCAGATTCAGAATCTGAGACAAGCTCATCAGGAAATGATGACTTGACCAATCCATATGATGCACTTCTAGAGGATCTCAAAAAGATCAAGATGCTCTGCAAGCAGCAAGCTCAAAAGATCTCAATTCGTCAAGCCAGAAATTCTGATCTCTCTAAAAAGGCTGAAAAGCTAACTCTACAGAATGTAGAGGTTTGCCAACTCAAAAAGGACATCAAGGCAAGCTCCAACCTTGATCTGATAAGCAAATTTGGGAAAACTCTGAAGGCATTGATTGACAGTAAAGTGTTGTGTTGTTCTCTAACCAAAGAGGTTGTACTTCTAAAGAAGGATAGAGATCAGACTAGTACCCTAAAATCTAAGAATAACAAAGTCAGAAGGGTGTAGGACAAATCCCTCGTTGCAAGGAAGCCTGTAGCAAGCTACTCCAAACCCAAGAACATGCAAAAAAACCTCAAGGGTACCTCATGAAAGGATGATCACAAGGAGGCATGAAGTCAGTGGGCCTAGAGAAGAGAAGAAATCATTAAAGAAGACTAACTTCATATGGAAAGCTGTGGATGGTGATAGCCAACATCACACTCACAATCAGTATAGGTTAGTATCCTTCAAATATCCTTCTGTTCATACACAAAGAACTCATGCTCACACAGTCAGCCAGAAAGGAAGATACAACAGGTTTGAATGTAGGTGTTGTGGAAAGATTGGACACTTTGCAATTGATTGTTGGTACAATCCAATTGCTCCATGGGTAACAAATGCTAAACATGCAAATAATCTTGTTCATCATCACTATGCATATCCTGGAGCAGTTAGATCCAGTATGCCCTTTAAAGCTAACAATGTCCTAGAACCCAAAGCTACTTGGGTACCTAAGGGCTTGTAATCTCATTTTGCAGGTAGTCCAAGAGCCCGACAGTAGCAAATTTGGGCCTTGGACAAGATGGTTGTTCTCGCCCATAGGAAGGAACAACAAATTAGTTCACTAACAATCTTAGTGCAGGTCATCCTATTACAAAAACAAAAGAAGCCAATGTGATTATAAGTTGGAATTGACCAAACCATCCCTGGAGAACACTCAGGGCTGGTGCCAAAAGATGTCTCCCAAGAAGGGCTGAAAGTTGCCCTAGGCTGACAAGTTTAAGAAATCTGTATCGTCGATACAATAAGTTGTTACGACGACATACTAGATGTTGCGACGACAAATGGATCAAGCTGGAAGAATGCCTATCCAAGAACCATTTCAACGACAATCAGAAGTATCGTCGAAATAAAGTCCAGCTATTTAACATGGCACTAGATCGATCCATTGGATCCGTCTGATCATTTTCACCGACACAGTCAAAGGACGCGCCCCATCACCTACCTTCATTATAAATAGAGTGAATGCGTGAGAATAAAAATTATGCTATCATTTTCCCTAAGATATTCCTTCAACAAATCGCGGCTTCGTCTCTGACGTACTACCTCCTCTCTTGCTCTGAATTGATGGCTCCCAAAAGAGAAGAATTAATCTCAGGTTGTGAACTCCAGCGCGGGGGCTTCAACTCGTGCTCTGAAGAAATCAAGTTTGTGCTAGGGCTCCTAGAATCCACCGGCCTAGAATATCTGCTGAGCGAACCTTCAGTTCTTCTCCCCCGAGAACTGATGGAGTTCTTCGCTGAAGCCAGGCTCAACCACTTAGAATATCATATCAAGTTCACTGTAGCTGGTAAGAAGGTCAAGATATCTGTTAAGAGTCTCAGGAAGACGATGCATCTGCCGAGAATTGAAGGGGGAGAGGAAGAAGAGCTGACAATGGAGGATGTCTCCACTAGTTATACCTGGTGCGGCCACACTGGGAAGCCCTATGGGTTGATAAAAAAAAGAGTTCAATCAAAAAGGGAATTTGCTGGCCGACATCGTGGGGAAGGTGCTGCTATGCAAACCTGGTTCGCATGACCGAATCTCCAAGGAGATGTTCGTTGTCATGGACTGGATAATTCTGTCCAAAAAGACTGACTGGAGTGGGTTTCTCTTCCAAAGAATGAAGATCACCCTAAAGACTCCGTTGTACAGAAGAATAATGTCCTTCTACCTCCTGAATACCCTCAATGAAGTTCTTCACAAGAGAATGGGAGTTACCCTGCACTACTCGAAAAGGTTGGATGCCAAGATGCTTGACCGATGGGATAGGTCAATTCCCAAAGCATCCTCTTATGCAACACCCGCCCTAAAGAAGCAAAAGAAGAAAGACGCCCATACCGTTCCATCTGAAGAAGAAGAGTCATCAAGCAGCTCTGATGACAGTTCCCCACCCCAACAAAACCCTGGTGAGACATCTACTCAAAGAGATGCTCCAGCATCAGTACCTGAACCTGCTTCCAAAGAGGTTATTGAAGAAGGTAGCAACCCCAACTTGGGGAGTGATCCTGCTGATGGGGAGTCCCAACTTGAGAGCTCAGCCCAAGATGCATAGATGATTGATGGGGAGCTCCCAGCAGGAGGCTCAGCCCAAGGTGATGCACAAGTTGAGGGGGAGACCCAACTGGGGTACTCTGCCCTAGAAAATCAAGGAAATGTGCCCAAGACAATGGATGACACCGCCCCTTCAGCTTGCCGTGAATTGGCAATAGTAAGTAAAATAGTCATTACATCTCTGAGTGAGATAGTACCAGAAGTTTTCAAGGGGAAGCCCAAAGTAACAGTCTATATCAGTGAGGAATTGTCTCAAGGTACCCCTGATGTTGCTCTACAAGAAGAAGGAGATCAAGAAGAATAAGATGTTGAGCCATCTATGGCTCAGGCAGGCTCTGTCTATCACATGATATCGGCTCTACTGACTGCTCAGTGGAAACAATTGGAAACATTCATTGTAAAGACTGTGGATGGCCTAAGGAATGAGATGAAGGCTGAGATTAAGACAGTGAAGAGAGACATACTTAATCTCAACACCCAGTGCGCCCACTTCTACTCTATGGCAACTCCCACAATAGAACACATGGGCGAGGAAGTCAACAATGTGGGACATCAAACCCATAAGATGCTGACAGATCAAGTAACATTCTCAGAAAATGTGGAGTATGCCTTTGGGAAGATAGAAATAGCTGCTACCAATAATAAGAATCAAGTTATGAATAGGATTAATGAGAATGCTCACACAATAGATACACATCTACTAGAAGTAAGGAACAATTTGGATGTTCCTGAACAGCACCTGCATGAACAGTTAACATTAGTCAGACAAGCTCTTGAAGTACGCATAATTGAACAAGTCTTAAAGGGGGAGAATTAAATAATAAATGCTGGATCCCATAAAGCGATGTGGATATCAAATCAAGTGAAGCAGACAATGCAAAAAACCCCATCAGTGTATGAAGCAGCTGATCCATCAATAAGTACTGATTCAGTGGAGTATGGTATTGAATTCGGAGAATCAGCAACCTCCAGGAAGAGAAAGAAACTCTACAGCAACAATTACAGGCAGAAGAGGTTGAGGGAAGTTGAGCAGGATCCACAATCAGGAAGGTGGAGTCCCAATTCCAGAGATATAATTACAGAATCATGGATACAGTTTGGATACCCTCAGTTGGTTGAGTGGAATAAGCATCTAGAGCAACTAGAAAAGAGGAAGAATCACAAGATAGCGTTCCCTCATGGTCCTCCTCCTTCTCCTAAGAAGATTCCAAAGCCTATCAACTGCTATCAGAGGCAAGGGAGGAAACACAAAGGTGCAAGCAGCAGCAGATCTTGAGGAGCGTCGAATCAAATCGAAAAATAGAATGGGGCAAATGAATGTTAATTCTTATTCAAGAACATTTTAATCTATCTATGTGATTGCTGCTTAATGTGATTATATTGTCTTAATGTTAAATCTTCATGTGTGTGGCATTTATCATTGAGGTGAGTTAGGACTTCTTCATATAGGGGAGATTGTTGCGTAATGTGCCCTGCAATGTTCCTGATTTAAAGAAGCACTCAGCTCAATGAAAAAAACATTGTGTATTTAATATTATATCTTGCTCATGCTTGCAGAGATCAGGCAATATATCCAGTACTTCAATAATTTGCCTAAGTACAATATCGTAGAAAAAGACTAGACATATCGTCGAAAAGTGTATGCATATCGTTGAAATGATGTGCAGAGCAAAGAAGAGTGATCATATCGGTTATCATCGAGACAACATGCGTATGATGATATCGTTGTGACATCAACACTACAACACCTCACAACGATATCAGTAAGCTGAGATGAAGAAGAAGACTCAAGTACAAACACAAGACTGAATCTCGACGATATCATCGTGAAGAAGCCTTATCATCGATAAGGCTAAGCAAGACAGATATCATCGTAAAGAAGCCTTGTCGTCGATAAGGCCAAGCAAGACAGATATCGTCGTAACGAAGCCTTGTCGTTGGAAAGGCTAAGTAATACTGATGTCGATGATATCGTCGTAAAGAAGGCTTGACGTTGAGAAGACTAAAGAAGGTCATATGAAGACAGGCAGTTGCTGAAGAATAGTCTGTCGACATGATATCGATTATGTCGTCGACAAGATAAGGTGGTTATAATGATATTGAGCAGTCAAGAAGATTACGCCGACATCAGTTAGATGACTTCATGTCGTCTTAAGTGTAAGTGCGGAAGGGATGTCCCATATCGTCGAGATATCACTATCTGAAGAAGAAGGATGTGGACCTGAAGAACTGCCCTAGTCCAAGTCAACGACAGTTCCTGTCGTCGAGATATTGTCCATATCATCATAACAATGGAAATATCGTCGAGACAGATTCAAAAGTTGCCAGACGCGCTGTCAGCATTTAATATCGCCGCTTGATTGTCCTATCAGCACGTGCTCTTAAGGTATGTGCGTCTGCCAGTGAAGGACATCATAGGTGATCATTAAGTGGCTCCTCCGTCTTATAAAAGAGAATAATGGATGCCCTAAAGAAATAGGGAGAGAACGACGAGAACGAAGAAACGAAAAATTATCCCGCAGAGCAGTACAACAGTAAAAGCTGTGGAGAAGAATCAACTTAAAGAAGAGGAGAACAAAAACGCGCATCCAGTGTTCTCCAAGTTGCAGTCAAGCCACGTCGACTGATAAGAATCGTTCAAGTCAAGAAGCCAGTCAACATCAGGCAAAAGAAGAAGGCTTGAAGAAGATCTGTACCTTCAAGATTCAAATCAGAGGCATCTTCTTCAAGGCCAGAAGCTGATCTCCACCAGGCAGAAGAATCAACATTGTAAATCTTTCTTTGTAAGGTTGTGGGCCAAATATGTAAGATCTATTTTCAGATCTAAATGTCAAGCTTGAGGGCTAGAGATCTGTGAGGCTTGAGGGCCAGGGCAGAGGACATGCGAGTCCAACCTTGTCGATCTTGAGGGCTTGAGATCTTTGAGACTTGAGGGCCAGGGCAGAGGAATTGCAGGTCCAACTGTGTCAAGCTTGCGGGCTTGGGTGCAGTGAGGAGCTTGCGGGGATAGGCTACAGGGACTTGCGAGTCCAAGGGGCAAGACTTATGGATATGTGCTGTGTAGGGCTTGAGGGCCTGAGTGTCGAGCTTGCGAGCTTGAGTGCAGTAGGGGCTTATGGGCTTAGGATGTATGATACGTAAAATTTAGGATATAAAATTTCTCCAAATTCTACGAACTATAGGCAAGAGCACCTATCATTCATAGTATAGGATATTTAGAAATAAATATCAAGTGTCGTATTCCACGGGGTTGTTGATTACTTCTACTCACGCAAATTAATATTATTTTATCTAGATTTAAGAAGATTTTTAGAATAATAAAAGAGAAAAGAAAGAAAAGAGCATTTGATCGGAAATCCTTCTTGAGTTAAATAAATTGTAAAATCTAAATTCATAACCAAAAGCGATAGAATAATTCGACCGTGGAGGTTCCCAAAATATGGTAGAGCCTCTCTCGAGAGAACTACCACCTAACCTTAGGTTGATCGATTAAGACCCCTCGGCCAGTCGAAACCCCTAAGCTTGCTTTATGCGGTGAGCCCCACTATTGGATTTGACTCCAATCCGGAAGATTTGTGTCACCCTCTCTCGAGGAATGCATGCAACTCTTTCCACTAATGAATGATCTACACAAATTCATGGATCTCCCGATCACTAGAAAATGGATCAAGAATTGATATTCATATACCGGCAATATGAGATCAATCGAGAAAAATCAAAAGTGGATCGTAATAATTCTTAAACTAAAGCTACGAAAATGAGAGATTACAAAATAAGAAAAGCTTAAGAATTCATCCGATCAAATGCTATAAATTCAGCTAAACATATTTGAAAAGAGAAACATTTTTATAACTAAGTAAAGAGAATTACAATTGCAGGAATTGGAAATCTAAACTATGAATTGAAATTTGCAAGACATAAAGTAAATCTGCATAAAGAAAATACAATAAGAAAATGCTGAAAAAACTAATCTAAAAATGACCCAATCTAAGCTAGGATCGGATCCCCATCACTTTGGCAGCAGCTGGCTTTTATAGGCAGAAAATTGGTGAGTCACGCCCTTGGTCACGCCCGTGACCAAGGGCGTGTAAGCTGCGTAATTGCGTCTTGAAAGCCCGGGAACGTTGGGGAAGAAAAACCGCCAAAATTAATCATCTCGACGGGTCACGGCCTCGGTCACCCCCGTGACCTAGGGCGTGACTTGACCGAATCTGGAAACGGCGGGAAACAGCGCGATCTGGAGTTATGCTGGCAGTTGCGGGAAGGGTCACCCCCTAGGTCATGGCCGTGACTTGGAGTCACGCCCGTGACAGAGGGCGTGACTTGACCAAATCTTGAAACAGCGCGATCTGGAGTTATTCTGGCAGTTGCGGGAAGGGTCACCCCCTAGGTCATGGCCGTGACATGGAGTCACGCCCGTGACCTGGGGCGTGTAGGCTGGAAATGATGTGGCAGCGTGTTCTGGCAGCTAGAAGATGGCTGGGTTGAGTCATGGCCGTGACTTAATGTCACGCCCTTGGTCATGGTCGTGACCGAGGGCGTGTAATACTAAATTGGGCTGGCGGCATGATCTGGTAGCTGTAAGATGGCTGGTTTGAGTCATGGCCGTGACTTAAAGTCACGCCCTTGGTCATGGCCGTGACCGAGGGCGTGTAATACTAAATTGGGCTGGCGGCATGATCTGGTAGCTGTAAGATGGCTGGGTTGAGTCATGGCCGTGACTTAAAGTCACGCCCTTGGTCATGGCCGTGACCGAGGGCGTGTACTGAAGATTTTTGCATACTTGTTCCATTCTTTCCCCTGAACATGGCTGTGAGCTTAAATTTGCTATTAGCAGCCCCAGATTACCTGAAAACACAAAATAAAGCGAATTAGATATATATTAAACTAAAATTATATAAAAACTAATTAATTACTACTAAAATATTATATAAAAATAACTATAAATAATGCACTATCAAATACCCCCATACTTAAGATTTTGCTATTCCAGAGCAAAAACTAATTTATAAGTACGAGAAGAATTTATAGGACATTTCCAAAAAGATTTACTTCTAATTATGTACTCCAAATCTTATAAAACTCATGTCAAAATAAGTTAAGAAATTAAAATTCAGATTTTTATAAGAAATAATTTATAATACATAAATTGAGATGAGTAGAATAAATATTAGTTTCAAAATTCTCTAACTAAATCTTCATAAACAAAATTGCATTGAATTAAGTAAAATAACCAAGATTAAAATTATAGAAACTTTAAACATCATTAGAAACTTTTAGAAAACTACAAAATATTAACTATGCTCTCTCAAAAATATCTTAGGATAAGCAAATAAACTTGGCTAATTGGGGTAAAGTTGGCATTGAAGAAGTTACTTTGCATATAGGAAATGATGAATTTTATCCTCTCATTTCCATCTTTTTTTAATTTCTTCTTCTTTTTTTATATCCCAAATGTATATGTTTAGGAATGATGAATTTTATCCTCTCAACTCCATGCCATATAATCTTTTACTAATTTGGGTGCATATGTTTAGGAATGATGAATTTTATCCTCTCATTTCCATGACATATGATCTTTTCAAATATTTTTTTTATATGCCAAATAAAAGGGTTAAACAAAAAGGTAGGGGAAGGGCTAGGGTTTAAAGGCTACAAAAATTCCAAAGAAATATTTTAAGAGCATAGAAAATAAATTGAGCAATCTATAAGAAACTATGAGTTCAAGTTAATATAAGTAAAATCTAAAGATATTTAACACAATTACTACAAAATTGAATTATGATATTTTAAAGAGAGAAAGTAAAACTAAGAAATATTCTAAACAAATCAAAATAATGAAAAACTCATTAAATCAAATTCATCTAAAAATTAAATCTAACATATTTTGAAGAGAAATATATGATTTAAAAATTCATAAAAAGAAAACTCTTTAAAAAAAACCTATAAAGACAACTCATAATTAAAATTAATTTTGCATAAATAAAGTTTGGAGAATTTTAATATTACAAAATTTATCTTATTGGAAAAATAGTTTTTTTTATAAGTTTTTTAAACATTTTAAAATAAAACAATTTTTTTTGTATTTTTCACATTTTTTGAATCAAAATTGCAACAGAAAACAAAGAGACAATTTTTTTATGATTTTTAACATGTTTTCAATTTTTTTTGATTTTTTTATAAAAATAAACATTAGAGAACACCCCCCCATACTTAAAGATAAACATTGTCCCCAATGTTTATAAACAAGAATGAAAAGGCCAAACAGGAAAAGAAAATGCATAAAATAAAAGAAAAATAACAAAAATATAAAGATAAGCAAGGGGTGCCTCCCAAGAGCGCTTTGTTTAACGTCTTTTAGCTAGACGTTAAGGGTTAGCTAAAAGGATATTCAAATTGAAAATGCACAGGCAACTCCCTTAATTCACACCGAGGTGAAAATGCCGAAAACTGTTGCCCGGCGACTCCTCCGCTATAATCCTGATTCTTTTATTTTCCGTTAGCGCGAAATTGTGAATCCAAATTACTTGTACATACCTTAGGTAATTTGGAGTACTGGAGATGAGCGGCAAATGAATCGGTGAAGACGTTTGGTTGCATCGGCTCATTCTCTATATGAAAATCGTTAGAAGAAAAAGAATCAAAATTAAGCGAGTCAGAAAATATTTCACAAGGAGGAGTTTCTTGTGAAAACACATGATTAAGCTCCGGTTGTTCATTTTCAAAAATAAAATTCGTATCCAAAAATTTATTTGAAATTCCAAGTGGACTAAATTCATGGGACACAATATTTTCATGAATTTCACTTTCAAAGTGAATAATTGGCGAGAGAGAAAATTCATGAAAAATAGGAGGAGATTCGGGCGGAGGAGGTGAAGAAACATGTTCTTCATCAATTTTGTCCGGTGTCTCCATGACTCTTTTAAATTCGTGGTAAAGAAGTTCTTCTTGAGCTTGGGTATAAATATTTAAATTTTGATAAATAGAATCTGGAGAATACCCAAGAGTAGAAGAAAAAGAATTTTGTGGGGTAAAAGAGGAGGAATGAAAATCTTGATTGACTGAATTTCCTTCATCACACCGAAAACTATCCGGGTGATCTTGCCACCATGAATAATTAATATCAGAGTAAGAAGAAATATTATTAGAATCGGAAAAATCATTCGCATGAAAACTAGATAAATTATTTTCATCAAAGTTTGAATAATTATTTTCATAAATAAACTCAAAATTATTTCCATAAGAAAAATTTTGAGAGTAAAAATTAATATAACAATCCTCACTTCGATGCGGTGCTCCACAAAAATTACAATTAACTTGGCGCTTTCGTGCGGCTTCCAAAAGGTTGACTTTATTTTGAAGCTCGACAACTTTGGCGGCCAATTGAGATAACATTTTTGAAGAAAGAAAATTGAACAACCGTCACTTAATAGAATGAAATTTGAAAATAAATTAAAAAGAGAAATGGGGGCGGAGAAAGAGATTGATAAAAGTAATAAAATTCACGCTTTCAAAATATCAACAAAAATCGTTCCCCGGCAACGGCGCCAAAAACTTGATACGTAAAATTTAGGATATAAAATTTCTCCAAATTCTACGAACTATAGGCAAGAGCACTTATCATTCATAGTATAGGATATTTAGAAATAAATATCAAGTGTCGTATTCCACGGGGTTGTTGATTACTTCTACTCACGCAAATTAATATTATTTTATCTAGATTTAAGAAGATTTTTAGAATAATAAAAGAGAAAAGAAAGAAAAGAGCATTTGATCGGAAATCCTTCTTGAGTTAAATAAATTGTAAAATCTAAATTCATAACCAAAAGCGATAGAATAATTCGACCGTGGAGGTTCCCAAAATATGGTAGAGCCTCTCTCGAGAGAACTACCACCTAACCTTAGGTTGATCGATTAAGACCCCTCGGCCAGTCGAAACCCCTAAGCTTGCTTTATGCGGTGAGCCCCACTATTGGATTTGACTCCAATCCGGAAGATTTGTGTCACCCTCTCTCGAGGAATGCATGCAACTCTTTCCACTAATGAATGATCTACACAAATTCATGGATCTCTCGATCACTAGAAAATGGATCAAGAATTGATATTCATATACCGACAATATGAGATCAATCGAGAAAAATCAAAAGTGGATCGTAATAATTCTTAAACTAAAGCTACGAAAATGAGAGATTACAAAATAAGAAAAGCTTAAGAATTCATCCGATCAAATGCTATAAATTCAGCTAAACATATTTGAAAAGAGAAACATTTTTATAACTAAGTAAAGAGAATTACAATTGCAGGAATTGGAAATCTAAACTATGAATTGAAATTTGAAAGACATAAAGTAAATCTGCATAAAGAAAATACAATAAGAAAATGCTGAAAAAACTAATCTAAAAATGACCCAATCTAAGCTAGGATCGGATCCCCATCACTTTGGCAGCAGCTGGCTTTTATAGGCAGAAAATTGGTGAGTCACGCCCTTGGTCACGCCCGTGACCAAGGGCGTGTAAGCTGCGTAATTGTGTCTTGAAAGCCCGGGAACGTTGGGGAAGAAAAACGCCAAAATTAATCATCTCGACGGGTCACGGCCTCGGTCACCCCCGTGACCTAGGGCGTGACTTGACTGAATCTGGAAACGGCGGGAAACGGCGCGATCTGGAGTTATTCTGGCAGTTGCGGGAAGGGTCACCCCCTAGGTCATGGCCGTGACATGGAGTCACGCCTGTGACAGAGGGCGTGACTTGACCAAATCTTGAAACAGCGCGATCTGGAGTTATTCTGGCAGTTGCGGGAAGGGTCACCCCCTAGGTCATGGCCGTGACATGGAGTCACGCCCTTGACCTGGGGCGTGTAGGCTGGAAATGAAGCGAATTAGATATATATTTTTGCATACTTGTTCCATTCTTTCCCCTGAACATGGCTGTGAGCTTAAATTTGCTATTAGCAGCCCCAGATTACCTGAAAACACAAAATAAAGCGAATTAGATATATATTAAACTAAAATTATATAAAAACTAATTAATTACTACTAAAATATTATATAAAAATAACTATAAATAATGCACTATCAATGTAGGACTTGCGGGTCCGAGTTGTAAGGCTTGCGGGCTGGAGGCATTGGCATAGTTTGCCATGCCTAGCACACTACTAGGTAGGCGCAGAGGGACAGAGGACTACTCAAGACACCCGGTCTTGAGGAACCTCTATAAATTCTCGTGTGTTTTCTGTGTAGTGCCTTTAATCTCTAAATCTGTTAACCAGAAATTAGGAACACCAAAAGGTGAATAAAACAGTTTAAAATACCTATTCACCCCCCCCCCCCCTCTAGGTGATAAGGCGACACCCAATAATCAATAGCGTGTACTCTTCAAATCTGGATACTGGCGGGAAGGTTCGGCGGGAAGGAGCGCGGGGCGAGTCATGCCCGTGACTTGATGTCACGCCCTCGTCACGCCCGTGACCGAGGGCATGTAACTTTAATTGATGTGGAATTATGCTTCTACTACTTGCGGCAGGTCGCAGTCGTGACATTGGGTCACTCCCTTGGTCACGCCCGTGACCTGGGGCTTGTACTTGGCGAACCATCATAGAATGAGCATGGGGTGGCAGAATCGGGTCTGTAACACATCTAGGTTGTCACGCCCCTTGGTCAGGCCCGTAACCTTGGGCGTGTACTTCGAAATTTTTCTCGAAAGTACCCAGAAAACCTGAAAATATAAAATAAACTTAAGTTAGTTCATGAAATCAAAAAGGGAATGATTTATATGATATAATTCATATAAATTGTATAATTTCATATTTAAAATATATTATAACTACACTAAAAATGAGTATAAAAACTACTCATCACTAAGCTTTACCGGTTGAGTATCATAGTATTTGGCTTGCTTGCTATGCGCTTCCAACATCCGCTCTCATATCAATCTTATTGCTTAATACATCAATGTACGCAACACCCAATGCTTCAGAATCTTCATCTTGTCCTAATACATAGGAGTTTGGCAGTGTATTCCATAGAGAGCTTCATACGATGCCATTTTGATGCTGGCAGGGAAGTTATTGATATAAGAGAATTCCACAAGCATAGGAGTTGCTCTCATGGCTCTCTATGACCTGTTGTGTATAGACGAAGAAGATCTTCCATGTTTTGACTTGCTATCCATATCTAACCATCAGTTTGGGGTGAAAGGTGGTGTTAAAGGCTAGTTTGATGCCTAGGTAAGCTTGCACTTTCCTCCACTCCTTGGATTTAAATTGTTTGTCATATCAGTGACGATCTTTTGGGCATGCCATAGAATCAGACTACTTGCTCTAAAGAGCTGGGCTAGCACGTCCACACCATCACCATGCTGATTAGGTATAAACCGGGTTACCTTGGTGAGGCAATCTACCACGAACTATATAAAGTTGATTCATGCGCATGATCCCGATAAACCAAGGGCAAAATTTATCAAAGTATGTTCAAATTTCCACTCTGGTATTGGTAGAGGTCGCAACAAACCTCCCAGATTTCGGCACTCTGCCTTGACCATCTGTCAGGTCTAGCAATGTACTATGAAATTCGTGGCCTCCTTCTTCATTCCAAGCCAATATAGAGTACAAAGCAGGTTAGTATACATTTTGACTATTCCATGGTGAATAAAATACCTGAACTGGTGTGCTTCTCGAAGAATCTTCTCGCGGATTTGATATAGAAATTTTGTGTTTTGAAATTTAGCGAAGGTTTGAAGATTTTCTCCAAAACTATATCTGATTAAGGAAAGTGTACCTTATCATCTATAGTATAGGATATTTAGAAATACCAAGGTCGTATTCCACGGGGCACGTTGATTACTTCTACTTCGAGGAAAATCACCATTATCTTATCAAACGATTTTTTGAGGGTTGTTTTACTTAACTAAAAAAAAGACAAATTGCAAGAAGGAAAATCACAATGAAGAAAGAGAGGTGAAGAAAACTATGCCAACTTTCATTGAAATAAAAAGCTATTACAACTCTTTAAACAAGATTACAAAGCTAGAAAAATTAAGGCTACAAGCTTTAACTAACTATTGCATAGAAATAGGAACTAGCACATTACAGGAATTCAAAAGGAAGAGAACATGAAATTGAAAGACATGAAAAAGCATTGAAAAAAGTTCACTAACAGCTCTAACAACACCTCCCCCTCTCTCCAAATTTTTGAACCTCATAAAACTCAAGGGAGAGCCTCAGAATTTATAGGCAAAAATTTCAAGCTACACGCCCTCGGTCACGAGCGTGACCTAGGGCGTGTAAACATTGCTGACATCAGATCTGACAGTGGCGTGGGGCTTGCATGACGGCGCAGTGGAAAAGGTCAAGACACGAGCGTGACATTTCGGGTTACGGGCGTGACTTTGGGCGGCTTCATTAAATGCAGCCTGGGCTGGCTTGCGGCGCGGTGGCGTGCAGGGGTCACGCGGGAAAGTCACGGGCGTGACATATGAGACACGGGCGTGACTCATGTTGACTTCTTGATGGCTTCTTCATGTCTCAACGGCCACCCACTGGGAAGATCACACTCCTGCCTGGATAGAGAGTTCGTCGAACGCAGCTCGGGTTTCGTCGAACGCAGCTTGGTTTTCGTCGCCTGGGCAGAGAGATTTCGTCGAACGTAGCTCCGGTTTCGTCGAACGCAGGGCTATAGCGCGTTCGTCGAACTCAGCTCGGGTTTCATCGAACGCAGGGGCAGAGCGTGTTCGTCGAACTCAGCTCTTTAGGTCACACGCCCTTGGTCACGGGCGTGACTGAGGGCGTGACTTGTAATTTTCTCCATTTTTCCCAAAATTCTGCAAAAATTGAATTTAAGCTAAGTTAGAAACAAAATTGCAAAATAACTACTTATGACCTAAAATTGACATGAAAAAGGAAAATACCTATTAAATATTTACAAAATTTTCTATTAAAAAGTTATATAAAAACTACTTATCAAATACCCCCATACTTGAGGTTTTGCTATTCCAGAGAAAAAGTGTGAGATATAATTTATAAGACATCCCCAAAATTTTTTTAATTTCAAACTAAAATTTCATTTACACCAAAAGTTAAGTTAAGAATAAATTCTAGGAGGAGTTAAGTCCTAAATTATGATGATGATTTGAAAAGAGAGAAAATTGTTTAGGCAAGGACTTCTCAAGATAATTAATTAGTTTACCAAAATTGTAGAAATTATAAAACTAGATTAAATTAAAATTATAAGAAATATATCTTAAAAGAAACTTAAGGAAAAGTAACCTACTAAATATTGCTCTCTCCATAACTTAAGTTAAACCTAGATCAAAGATATTGGATAAGGGGGGCTTACAAAGCTTGGCATAAGAAGAGATTTTTGATATGAGGTGATGAATTTTATCCTCTCACCTCTATAAATATTTTTTTTCTTTAAATTCTCTTCTAATAAAAACCCAAACTGTATATGTTTTGGAGTAATGAATTTTATCCTCTTACTCCATGCCATATAATCTTTTAAATGATTTTGGGTGCATATGTTTTGGGAATAATGAATTTTATCCTCTTATTCCCATGCATATGATCTTTTAAAATACTTCTTTTTTTATGCCATCAAAAGGGGTAGGGTAGGAAAGATTTCTAGTTTATAAATTAAATTTATATTGAGAGCAAATTCTAGTAAATTTAAATTTCTTAAGATCTAAAAAGCTAGAAGAAAATATAATTGAAATCTAAAGAGGTTTAGCAAATTTACTACAAAATGAAGCCATTTAAAAATAAAAAGAGAAGTCATGCTAACAAAAATTCTCTAATCAAACTCAAATCATAAGATGGTTCTTAAAACAAGATTACCTAAAATTTAAAATTAACAAACTATGATAAACAATATTTTAGCCAATTAAAAACCTAAAAATGCTTATAAACATTCTAAACTAGATTTCTAAGAAATCACAAAACAACAAGAGGGGTATAAGAATTTTTTGGGAATTTTTGATATTATCTTTTTTTTTTGAATTTTTGAATATTATCTTTTTTTTTTAATATTATCTTTTTTTTTTTTGAAATTTTGAATATTATCTCTTTTTTGAATTTTTGATAATATATAAACAATAAAAACAAATACTAAAAAGCCTAAAATTTTTTTGTTAATTCTTGGACTTCCCGAGGTATACCCCATGAAGGGTTCTCAATGGTACTAGGAGGTGTGATCGCGTTCGCGCTCTCCTTTGGATTTTGTTCTGTATTCCCCGGTAGTGCTCCTTGCTGACGCTCGGAGATCATCTTCGCTAGCTGGCCCACTTGGTTCTCTAAATTTTTGATCGATACGGTGAGGTTCTGGATGTTTGATTCATTTGTAGCAACACATTTTGCAAAGATCTCTTCAAGCGAAGAGGGCTTGTGTTGTTGCGGTGGAAAACTGGGAGGATTAAAATTTTGAGAAATCAAATTTAGAGGCGGAGTTAAGTTCAGAAGTTGTTTAGGGGGGATGATTTAGATTCATAGGACGCTGAGCATTTCCTTGGTTGCTCCACGAGAAATTCGGATGATTCCTATAACCCGCATTGTATGTGTTGTTATACGGAGCGGAGTTCGGGTTATAGGAAGGCCGAGGCGGATTTCCCATGTAGTCAACCTGTTCTTCAATTAAAACGTTATTAGCCCAAGGAGGAGTGGAGGAGGAAGCAGACATCTCCGCCACTTGCTTTGTAAAGCGCTCAACTTGTAAAGCCAAATTTGTGTTTCCGCCTATTTCAAAAATTCCGGCTGGCTTATTAGGCCGCGCTCGGGGCATGTTCCATTGGTATGCATGACCGACTCGCCACTTTTGTAGTAAGCAATTCACAAACATTTTAAAGCGAGGAATGAATACTCCAGGTCCACCGCGACTTTTTGACTCGACCGATTGCCCACTTTTTTGGTCGGGAGACGCAACGGACGTGGGGGCACATTATTTGGGGCTAACTCTGGAGGGGACACTCAACTCGCAATTATCCCCAACTAAGGCCTCCCTAGTAGGAAAATCGTTTGTTATGACCAAACCTGGGTTAGCACCATGGGTATAAGCACGATAATTATGGTGCAAAATAAACTACGGAGCTGAGTAATAAAGCATTTCACAGAAAGGAAGGCCGAAATCAAGGGCTGGAATAACTGGAACAGTATGAGACTGGATTGGCGAACAATAAGTTACTGACTAGAGCGGGACTAGAGTAGAGAAAAGAACAAACAGAAAGTAGTAAATAGCTGACCAGTGCGAGACTGGAATACTGACGAGACTAAATAAAGAAGGTAAATAAAGGACCAGTGGGAGACTGGATTACTGAAAGAATATGTAAAACAGTGACTATGGGACAAGTACAAGACTGGAGAACATGAACAAAATAAAAGACAGATTAGTAGTCAATCACTCCGTAATCAGGAGGCATCAGTTTCATCTCCGTTCTTAGGAGGAAAGTTCTGTTCTTTCTCCGTTCATAGGAGGTTCTTCTCTATTCTGCCTGTCTTAGTTATAGTTCATGGGTTATCTTAACATGCAGCTCACATTTCACAAAACTCCTCATTATTGTGTGCTTTGAGTTCATGCATTAATTTATTTATCAAGTTGTTGTTTAGTCGTAACGTCGTCTCACGATCGTGACCCGATTGTGTATTTCGATGCCATTACCTCACTTATTTTCTCAAAATAATTGGTAAGCCCACCATTTATATCTAAATGATTCACTTATTTTTATAGTGCCTCCAAAATAACATGTCAAGGGCCCATAAATTTTTCCAAATATTTCAGTCCATTTTAGGGTTTTATTTTGCTCGAAGAAATCTTATTTAGGCTCATAAAATTATCAAAATAATTGATAAAAATCCCTAACTTTGATAGTGTCTGTAAAATAGCCTAAACTTGAGCCAATAATTTTTTATGAATTTTCCAAAGCTTCTTCGGTATTTAATTCCTTCAATTAAATCTTGTAAAGGCCTTTAAAAATAGTTATACACATCCTAAAATTCTCAAAAAAATACAGAAGATAGACCTCAGTGTTGAAACCAATAAATTGGTCTCTCGAGGAGTTCGGGCCCTCAACAAGTTGAGGGGTGACCTCACACTTACTCCTCCCAAGGGAGAGCTCTAGGCTAAGAGGCTAAGGAATTAGGAACAAGGCCAAGGGCTTAGCGAGGAGGTCCCACCACACACCCGGAAGATCTTAGAGCGCTTCCCCTCCCAAGCCAATGCTAAGCTTGGGCACCTTTGGAGGCTCTCCTCACCCACTAAAGAGACTTGGGGAGAGAGATAGACAAAAGAGTGATGCCCCTTCAAATGGTGCCCCCTTGGGCTTATTTATAGATTTCTGGACTTGGTCTACTAATAACCACAATCTGGCCTACGAGATTACAAAAATACCATCGGATTTGGCCTGCCAACAGCAAAATACCGCTTTTCTACGACACTAAATGCAGACCGACCCCCCCCCCCCCCCCCTAAGGCTGGGCAAGAGGAGGGCTAGCCGGTCGCCCCTCTCGCCTGCTAAGGGAGCTGGGCGAGAGGGGGGCTGGCCGTCCGCCTCTCTCGCCTGCTAAGGGAGCTGGGCGAGAGGGGGGCTGGCCGCCCGCCCCTCTCGCCTACTAAGGGAGCTGGGCGAGAGGTGGGATGGCCGTCCGCCCCTCTCGCCTGCTAAGGGAGCTGGGCGAGAGGGGGGCTGGCCGCCCGCCCCTCCCGCCCGCTAAGGGAGCTGGGCGAGAGGGGGGATGGCCTCCTGTCCCTCCTGCCTACTAAGGGAGCTGAGCGAGAGGGGGGCTGGCCGCCCGCCCCTCTCGCCTGCTAAGGGAGCTGGACGAGAGGGGGGCTGGCCGCCTGCCCCTCTCGCCTGCTAAGGGAGCTGGGCGAGAGGTGGGTTGGCCGCCCGCCCCTCCCACCTGCCAAGGGAGCTGGGCGAGAGGGGGGCTGGCCGCCTGCCCCTCCTGCCCTGTAAGGGAGCTGGGCGAGAGGGGGGCTGGCTACCCGCCACTCCCGCCTACTAAGGGAGCTTGGCGAGAGGTGGGCTGGCCGCCCGCCCCTCTCGCCTGCTAAGGGAGCTGGGCGAGAGGGGGCTGGTCGCCTGCCCCTCCCGCCCGCAAAGGGAGCTGGGCGAAAGGGGGCTGGCCGCCCGCCCCTCCTGCCTACTAAGGGAGCTGGGCGAGAGGGGGGTCTCCCGCCCGCTAAGGGAGCTGGGCGAGATGGGGGCTGGCCTCCCGCCCCTCCCGCCTGCTAAGGGAGCTAGGCAAGAGGGAGGCTGGCCGCCGGCCCCTCCTGCCCTCTTAGGGGGCCTCCGCCTCCACCGTTCCCCCCCCCCCCTCTCATTGTCCTGGGTCTTGCTGGAAAACAATGATGAAAGAATATTAGGTTTGTAGTCTAAATCACCTAGAGGGGGGGTGAATAGGTCTTTTTGATTTTCCTCTAAGCACCCTAACTTATTTCTGATTTCTGGTTTAAGCAAGAGATCAAACACACAGAAAGAACACACGTATGTATAGAGGTTCCTCAAGACAGGGTGTCTTGAGTAGTCCTCTTTCCCCCTTCACCTTTCTAACAATGTGTTAGACAAGGCCAACTCCTCCAAACTCGGCTCAAAAGAGCTTACAACACAGATCCCTCAGGATCTCTCGGGTTTTCTCAAACCCTACCTAAGGCACAGCAACCCTACAACTCAGATCAGCTCCTGATCCTACAGCTAAGACCTTAGCAGGTCCTATAACTCAAACCACAACAGGTCCTACCTCAGGCTAAACAACCCTACCTCAGATCAGCTCCCGATCCTACAGCTCAGACCTCAGCAGGTCCTACAACTCAGAGAATTCCTTCTCCTACAACTCAGGCAATGAAGCCCTACAACTCAGATTAGCTCCTGGTCCTACACTCAGGACTTCAGCCCTACAACTCAGAACCCTCAAGTTCCTACAAACTCAGACCAAATGGTCTTACAGCTCAGGCAAAATGCCCTACAGAAAATTGATTTAGAATTATTCTACTGTAGAGGTACTCTCCCGTAGATCCTGCATGGTCTGTGCTTCCTGTAGCTGAAGATGTTGATTATAGCCGCAACTTGATCTTCCTCTTCAATAGAGTGATGGAAGATCACCTTGCCCCTTTTGGTGGAGGAGCTATCTTCTTCTCTCGATTTCTTCTTCTCTTTCAGGGAGCAGGAAGAAAATCGTGAGCAGCAGCCGTCAATGGCGAATGGAGATTTTGCACGCAATCGACAGGTTGATAGAAAATGCCCTAACACTTTCTTTTATACTTCTTTTCATCTTCAACGGCTCTAATTTGATCTCCCAAGAAGTATGGGAGAGATCGATGGTCCCCTGTAGCTTTTCTGCAACCTGCCCTAGCCGTAGGTCCCGCCGCCCTACTTTTCTATAAAGAAGGTCTGCGTTCGACAAACCCGCTTCACTCTGCGTTCGACGAACCTGCTACACTCTGCGTTCGATGAACCTGCTTCACTCTGCATTCGACGAACAAACTATTTGTTGGACATGTGTGTCACATCCTTTTGCTTGAGAATAACAAATCCCAAATTGTATTTGATCTTGTATTTTGTGTGTTTATAGTGTGCATGAACTATAGGTGCAATACTCCAAAGGTAGAAGGCAGCAGAATTAAAAAATCTTGAAGAATGCACTACAGCCGGCTCTAGCACTTCCGCCAGGCGCTAGTCGTCCAACGAAAGTGAAGCTGCGTTTGACGAAAACTTAGGTCGACGAAAATTTCGTTCGACGAAATTTCGTTCGACGAATTTGGCTCCGTTCGACAAAATTTTCGTTCGACGAACTTGAAGCTCCGGTCGATGAAAGTTTGTTCTGCCACGCCATCGACAGTTTTCGCTACCTCCAGTGCTAGCGCTATCTCAAATTCGTGCACAGCGCCACGCCGCCGACGGTTTCGCAACCGCTCCACACGAACGCTATCGCAGGGGCTAGAGAGCTACCGCAGGCGCTATCGTCAAGTTCTATAAAATGGTGGGCTCTCTCTTATTTCAAGAGTGCTATCCAGAGAGGTTGCTTGTGCTACAATTCCAGTGCTGTTATGCTGCCGAATATGGATTTTCCAAAAAAAGCTTAAGGAGAATTCTAGAGGAGAACTACGTCACGCTACATCCGAAGGACGATCGCTTCAACCTCGCTTATGCTACAACGATCCTTCATCCTTGACTCTAGAGATATCATATAGAGAGTTTTATTTTTGTTGTCATTATTTTCATTTCATACTTTTTATAACCGTTTAGAGAATTCGCCTTGTGTTGGCGACTAGGTATGGGTAGGACTTAGGGGGAAATTCGCCTTGTGTTGCCGACTAGCTCTAGGTGATTAGATCTAGGGGGCTCGAGGCCATATCCGGGGAAGGATTGGCTAGAGCGACTTGAGTCCTTATCCAAGGAAGGATAGGCTAAAGCCAATCGGTTTGTGGGGATACAAGTCGGTATAGAAAAGGAAAAACTGTATTACTTTATTCGCCTCCGATTTCAAGCGCTATTGAAATCACTTTTTGTAAACACTTTTTTCATATAATATAATCATGTCTCTTTATGTGTTTACTTGATTTCTATCATTTGGCATAATTTATAATATTGCAAATTACAATTGTATCCTACCTTAAGTTAAATTGATTATTTCATTCTAATTGTCTCTAAACAATTTAGCAAAAAATTATAAAAATTTTATTCCCTTATTCACCCCCCCCCCTCTAAGGGCTCCGTAAGATCCAACAAATGGTATCAGATCCAGGTTATTCCAAATGGTTTAAAACCCAAGAATAATGGCATCACATGATCTCACTTCTACTAGTGGGGGAGACTTTCTTGTAAATGAAAAATCTTTAGCACCACCTTTATTTGAAGGCAAAAATTATAAAGGGTGGAAAATATTAATGAAATCTTTTTTAAAGACCAGCGGATGAATCAAATAAATTGGAATGTCATTTAAATGCGAAGGCTATGAATACTTTATTTAGTGCTTTATCAAAAGATATTTCCAAATTGATTTATTATTTTACTATATAATGCTTACAAAGTTTAGAAATTTCTTGATGAAATGTTTGATCTTCCGTGTATAAGTTTGGAGCATGCACAAAATTTGGAAAACATTCAAATTGGCACAAACAATCAAGAAAGAATCTCTCAGGATGAAACCATGGAGAGCACATCAAGTGGAAGAGAAGAAAAAATGTTGTTTTTGGAAGAGTGTGAATGTTTGTTTTCGATTTTATTTGATAATATTCTTCATTATAAAGGCTATCAAATGCAGTAAATAACGTAGAAAATAATCAAACCATTGGGCATTTTAATTTTTAACTTAAGCCCTTCAATAAACCATTTAAATCCTTTTTTTAAATAATTTCATTAATCTTGAAAATAATTTCTATATTCAAATTATAATGTTAATTCAAGACATTGATGGGTAAAGGATTCAAAAAGATATATATAAACAATTTAAGATGATAGATAGATCACTTTGAAAAATATATGACTTAATGTTCAATTTTAATTCAAAGTTGATTTGATAAACATTAGGCTTAATGTATGAAAGTCATATTTCATGATATATAAAGTGATCATAGCATGTTTGTTCAAAAAAAATTAAACAAAAGAAAAGAGACAATAAGCATATCATGAAGTAGAGTAATGATAATTCATTTTTAATTGTTTCTACTTCATGCAATTGGAAGATACTAAATGATACGAGATTTAGGTATCCAAAGTTGACCATGTGTGATGGTTCCTTCGGGTACCCAAATATGACATGATGATTTTTTAGGAGACAAGGTTAAATGGGCCTTTTCAATTAAAGTTGATGTATCATTTTTCTTTAAGGGTCTCCATTTATACCTTGGTTGTTTATTACTTAAATCCATATAATGATTATGTAACATCTTTATATGATGATAGTTGTTTGAAAAATAATTCTTTGGGGATTTATGTTTATTCAAATTATTTTTCAAGATAGCATGATGTTGATAATCATAATGATTTTTATTATATGGATTCTTTGAAAGTTTATAAGAGTGATTGTCTTCCTTAGAAGTGATTGTTGAAAGAGTGGGTTACAATATGTTTTAAATGATTGATTCTTATTTTGATGATTTTCATTTCCACTCTTTCTTATAGACATACTCTTATAATATGAAGGATAATAATTTATAGTTTGATTTTCATGAAAAGGAGTTTTTAAATTTGAGTCATGATTGAAAATATATTGAGACTTATAATAGTGACCCTTAAGAATTTTATGAGGGTCATAATTCTTTTTGAAACTAAACTCCTTTTGAGTTGATGTATGAAAATGATCCTTTTTAGAAATGATTTTATAAGTTATTTTATCCTTGTTATTCAAAGTCTTATGATGAAATTCATTACATGACATTTGAAATTTTTCAACAAAAGATTTTAATTGTATTAACTTATAAGATAAAGCATCATTTTCTATTATCAATTTTTCATTATGCCTTTTTGAAGTTAAGAGCCCTTTTTCAATTTCCTTGAATTTTTCTTTTAATAAATTGCAATCAAAACAAGGAGTAGGAATTTCAACTAAAGAGCAAGAAAGAGAAGCCACATCATAATTAGATTCTACATTAACATTAGCTTTTAACCTTTTATTTTCTAAACGTAATTTATCATTTGTAATTTTCAATTTCTTAATTTTACGTTAAACGTGTGTTTAATTTTTCAAAAATGCGGGTTTTAGATCAAAACTTCAAAAGCCATATCTTTTGATTCGCTCGTCCGATTTTCGCATTTAATATCTTTTTGGAATGAGCACAGAAATCTCCATCCAACGGAGAACCAAACATGTTCATTCAAATTCGTTTGGTGCTGTCAAAATTGCCCAAACTCAACTTTGTTTAAAAGTTATATCAGTCTTCTTATTTCGGCAATTTCTGTGAATTCTTCATCACAAGATATTCTTTGTATTTTGTGTGTGATATGTATCTCTATTATTTGCATGTATCTCATTATATTTAGACCTTAGAATCATCTTGTACCATTAAGATCAAATCAAAAGTTTAATCATTTCATTCTAGGTCTAAAGAAAATTAATTTGAAAACTTCTCATATTACATGCAACATAATCCTCATTAATCCTATGTAATAGCATTGCATTCGAACTCATAATCCTAGCATTACTTCTTAGTCTATGCTTATATACTTATGCTAGGTATAACACTTACAATATTATTCAAATTTCATGATAACTATGTGATTTGAAATTATATAGAATACTAAAATTCCAAAAACCATATAGTTTATGGATTAATCATTAGAATAGTTATGAATATTGTTTCATGAATCATATATTATCATGCAAAACCAAAGATCAATAAATTGAATGGCATTTTAAATTTCAAAACTTTATATATGTAATCTTTGTCTTTTATATGATTAGATGATCATCATTTTTATTTTCTAGGCTTAAAAATCAAACATGCTTATTCAAAGAAAATCACTATATCACTATATCATAAGTCTAGAAGGATTAGAATTCTCATATATCATGATGATCTAACATATATTATATGCAAAATTCTCTATAATCATAATTCATAATTCATGTTCTATCAAGAAATATCTCAAATCAATGATGCCTATCACATAGGAATTATGAATCTTATGATAAAACTATGAATTATGTATTTCTTTCCATTATTTGATGTATGAATCTGCTTTGCTAGTGATTGCATGTATCTCTCATATTTGTAGACTCTAGAATCAACTTTGTAATGAAAGTATAAATCAAACTTAATCATCACTCTATTCTAGATCTATAATTTGAAACTCTACTTTGAAATACATGCAATTTTAATATTAATCTTATGACATGACATTAAATCCAAAAATCATCATACTAGCTTTATCACTTATTAAATATTAGTAATTCTGCTAGTTATCACATATCGTCATCTCATAAAAGTAGAAAAATTGTGTGGCTTTATATAACTCATCACATTAAACAAAACCCATAGTTTATATATCAACCCTTAGATTTAAAAGCATAGGTTATCCAAAAGATTATTTCACATATGACTTCATATCTCATAATAGTGGGGGCGTAGGGTTGTATGCATTAGAGACCTAACCTCTAAGTCATGTCTTGTCCTTAACCGGGGAGTGTTCTAGTGGGGCCTTGCGAGGCACTGGGGGAAAGAGTGCTAGGTTGAGTGTTCTCTAGTGTGTGCATATGGGACTAACACCCCAACCTATGACATGTGTGCAGCTCCTCATGCCCATCCGTCACTTAGTACGGGGCTAGGGTGTAGACATTTAGTCCGGGTAATTTGTAATCCTAGGACATACTTATATTACTCTTTGCATGATCATTTTATTTACTTATCACTTAAATCATGCATATTTTGGGTTGTTCAAATTATGTCCCTTTGTGTTTTGCATAATTTATTTATTTTTGTGCTTAAATGTTTTTGTAAAACACATGTATTTGAAAAAGCTAAAGTTTTATGCAAATTTGAGCAATCAAGACATCTCCAAAAATTACAAAATTTCTGCAAAAGACTACTCTAAGGACACTTAATAAATATCAAAAATAAAATTTTAAAAATTCTCAAAAAATCAAGTACTGTTTGCCGCGCTATCACTAGCGTCGGAGCTAGCGTGAGTGTCTGGTTTTTCAGTGTTTTAAAATTTCTAAAAATCTATAAAAATATGTTAGTTTATATGTACTAGTTTGATTTGTATTTCTGTCATTTTTTATTTTTGTTTTATTCAAATTATAAAAAATGAACTACAAAAATTCAAAATTCAAAAATACAAAAGTATGTTTTCGTTATTTATGTTTTATTCATATTATAAAAAATCAACTACAAAAAATTCAAAATTCAAAAAATACAAAAATATGTTTTCGTTATTTGTGTTTTATTCATATTATGAAAAATCAACTACAAAAGTTCAAAATTCAAAAATACAAAAATATGTTTTGTTTATTATTTAGAATTATTTACAATGTTAAAATTTATTCTTTGAAATGACTATGAACATTGTTTTGTTTATCATGCTTTGATATATCTATTTAAAGTGCATCAATTGTATTGAAAAATGTGTAGAACCAAGCTTAGCATGCCTCTAAGTATGAGTAAATATTTTATGATTGATAATGATACATTTCACTCACTTATTTTGTTAATTAACATGTGTGTTTAAATCTAAAATGCTTGCTTGTGTATTGTATTTGTACAATGAATTAAAACTTGCATAAGTTTATTGCCTACAATACATTTAAATTGCACTTATAAAATTTAGAAAAGTGGTTAAGTTAAAAAATTTTGGGTTTTTAAAACAAGTGTATTCGGAGAATGTTGTCTCACAAATGTAAACAAAAAATTATATATGTAGACAAATATAACTCCACCAAGCACTACTTGAACCTCCTGATAAGTCTTCATAAGCATCGTGAGGTTGAGCACCTTGGAAAGAATAATAAAGTGTCTTGTGAAACCCTTGATTATTACACCACTTTGTTAAAAATTATGTGCATTAAAAGTGTGTGAAAGTAATTTACTTGTGTTTTATTGTGCACTTTACTTTACATATGTCTTGTATTTTGTTGATTTAAATTAATTGTTACAATTGCCCAAAATACACTTATGTGCACATCATTATCTTTCATAACACTTCTTCTCATGAGTATTGGATTCTAATGCTTTATCTATACTACTCTTTATATAAAAATGCACTAGATAACCTAGCATTATCTCTATAATGTTTTGGTATTTCTTGAACTTAAATTTAAGTAACATTGTAGTATAATGTCTTTTTGATATATTCATTTCATGCTTGGTATCTTTATGAAAAACTTTGAGATTTCAAAAAGGTTAAAACATCTTTCAATTTTGAACTAAAACTCATATTTTTACTTATGCTTTTCATGCTTACAAAAAGATATTTCTTATAATCTTCCGCTTTCCTACAACTCTTATCTTTTTATTTGAAATCTCTTATATATACTATGCTTAAAATCTTTATCATTATCTATATCACAAAAGCTCGATCATGCTTTATCATTTATAAAAAAATGCTTCCTAACTACCCTCACCCCACCTTCTTTTGATAATACCAAAAGGGGGAGATTAATTGAAGAAATCTATATAGGAGAAATATAGAACATTAAGGGGAGAATAATTCATTAATTCATGTACTATCATTTAGGGGGAGTAAAACATAAATTGCATTTATGTAGGGGGAGCATTAAGATAGGGGGAGTATGCATATCATCATGCTTATCATATACTATAGTTGCACTATCATCTTGCTTATCATATACTATAAGCACTATTGTTGATTTCTTCCTAAGAGGATTTGTTATTATCAAAAGGGGGAGATTGTTGGACATGTGTGTCACATCCTTTTGTTTGAGAATAACAAATCCCAAATTGTATTTGATCTTGTATTTTGTGTGTTTATAGTGTGCAGGAACTATAGGTGCAATACTCCACAGGTAGAAGGCAGCAAAATTAAAAAATCTTGAAGAATGCACTACCGCCGGCGCTAGACGTCCGACAAAAGTGAAGCTGCGTTCGACGAAAACTTAGGTCGACGAAAATTCCGTTCGACGAAATTTTGTTTGACGAATTTGGCTCCGTTCGACGAACTTGTAGCTCCGGTCAACGAAAGTTCATTCTACCACGCCACCGATAGTTTTCACTACCGCCAGCGCTAGCGCTACCGCCTGGTGCTATCTCAAATTCGTGCACAGCGCCACACCGCCGACAGTTTCACAACCGCTCCACACGAACACAACCGCAGGCGCTAGAGAGCTATCGCATGCGCTATCGTCAAGTTCTATAAAATGGTGGGCTCTCTCTCATTTCAAGAGTGCTATCCAGAGAGGTTGCTTGTGCCACAATTCCAGTGTTGTTATGCTGCCGAAGATGGATCTCCCACAAAAAGCTTAAGGAGAATTCTGGAGGAGGACTACGTCACGCTACATCCAAAGGACGATCGCTTCAACCTCACTTATGCTACAACGATCCTTCATCCTCGACTCCAGAGATCTCATATAGGGAGTTTTATTATTGTTGTCATTATTTTCATTTCATAGTTTTTGTAACCGTTTATAGAATTCGCCTTGTGTTAGCGACTAGGTCTGAGTAGGACTTAGGGGGAAATTCGCCTTGTGTTGGCGACTAGTTCTAGGTGATTAGATCTAGGGGGCTCGAGGCCATATCCGGGGAAGGATTGGCTAGAGCGGATTGAGGCCTTATCCGGGGAAGGATAGGCTAAAGCCAACCGGTTTGTGGGGATACAAGTCGGTATAGAAAAGGAAAAATTGTATTACTTTATTCGCCTCCGATTTCAAGCGCTATTGAAATCAATTTTTGTAAACACTTTTTTCATATATTATAATCATGTCTCTTTATGTGTTTACTTGATTTCTATCATTTGGCATAATTTATAATATTGCAAATTACAATTATTTCCTACCTTAAGTTAAATTGATTATTTCATTCTAATTATCTCTAAACAATTTAGCAAAAAATTATAAAAATTTTATTCCCTTATTCACCCCCCCCACCCTTTAAGGGCGCCGTAAGATCCAACACTATTGTCTGCAGTTTCTTCTATCTCGTCTCAGCGGTCGACGAACTTTGTCTTGCATTCGACAAACGGTTCTCTGCGTTCGACGAACACGCCCTTTGTGCCTTCTCAGCGGTTCCTTCTTTAGTCTTGTCTCAACGGTCGACGAACGTTGTCCTTCGTTCGACGAATGGCACTCTGCGTTCGACGAACACGCCAATTATGCTTTCTCAGCGGCTTTTTCTTTGGTCTCGTCTCAGCGGTCGACGAACTTAGTCCTGCATTCGACGAACGACCTTCAACATTCGACGAACACGCTGATTCTCAGCGTTTGAAGAACTTATCAGCGGTTTTGACCCTTCGTCTCAGCGGTTCAGCTGAGACAAATCTTCATCTCTTTGTAGATGATTCTTCACAACTAGGGCATGTTTAGCCCTTTCTTTTGAGTCACCTGTACCTGTATATACTACACAAGTATAGCTTTATCAAATACAATATGTCCTTAGTATTGAGAGTGATGCCTCTTCAAATCAAGGTACTATTGAGGGCAATATACCCAACAATCTCCCACTATTTGAAGAAGGCAGAACATTCCCAATGCTAAGGTACATTAACTGCAAAAACATATTGGAATAAATGATCTGTAGCATAGGCCCTAACACCCTAGGCATTTGCCCTATCTAGCATTGGCCTATCCTAAGCATTGGCCCTATCTCCCACTTTCTAGGTTCTTCAACCTTTAACCTTCTATGGATAGGGAGGCAACATCTATTGATCCTTTTGGATCAACTTATAGGACAACCTATACACTCTTAGTATTTGCCATCTCCCCCTCAACCTGAGCAGGGAATTTGCTCCCCCTCAATTGGATAGCTATTTTCTGTAATAGCAGATCCTGTTCAAATTGAACAACCCATTCTAGCTCCCCCTCAATGTGAGTACTATTCTACACTCAACATTCCTAGTTCTATCTTGAAAGCATTAAACTTGGCCTCATCCAATGGCTTAGTGAAGATATCAGCCACTTGACTGTCAGTGGGGACAAATTCAAGGCTGATATCTTCACAGTCAACATGTTCTCTTATAAAATGATACCTTATCTCAGTATGCTTAGTCCTGCTGTGAGAGACAGGATTCTTAGCAATGGAGATAGCACTGGATGAGTCACAATAAAGAGGAGATTGACTTACCTTGAGGTTGTAGTCCTCTAACTGGTGTTGAATCCATAATAGTTGAGCACAACAGCTACCTGCTGCAATGTACTCTGACTCAGCTATGGACACTGCCACACTGGTTTGCTTTTTGCTGCTCCATGAGACCAGCCTCCTCCCTAGGAATTGACAGGTGCCACTTGTGCTTTTCCTGTCCTCTTTGCATCCTGCAAAATTTGCATCTGAGTAGCCTATCAGTTCAAAATCACTATTCCTAGGGTACCAAAGGCCATGATTCAGGCTTCCCTTGAGGTATCTCAAGATCCTCTTCACAGAGGTGTAGTGAGACTCCTTAGGGCAGGCCTGATACCTAGCACAAACACATGTAGAATACATAATGTCTGGCCTACTAGCAGTTAAGTACAACAGGGATCCAATGATACACCTGTACATGGACTCATCAAAGGCCTTCCCCTTTTCATCCTTGTCTAATGATACATTAGATTCCATGGGTGTCCTCATGGTGGAAGCAGACTCCATCCCAAATTTCTTGATGAACTCCTTGGTGTACTTAGTCTGGGAGATGAAGATTCCATCCTCAGACTGTTTCACCTGGAGCCCAAGGAAATATTTGAGCTCACCAATACTGCTCATCTCAAACTCACCCTGCATTAGATTAACAAATCTCTTGCAGAGGTTGTCATCCGTGGACCCAAAAATTATGTCATCAACCTAAATTTGGACTAAGAGAATCTTGCCCCTTGTTTCCCTAAGAAACAATGTGCTATCTATCTTTCCCCTCAAGAACTTGTTCTTGATGAGAAAGGTAGACAAAGTCTCATACCAAGCCCTTGGGGATTGCTTAAGACCATACAGGGCTTTCTTAAGAAAATAGACATGGGAAGTGAGAGTAGGATGGACAAAACCTGATGGCTGCTCTACATATACTTCCTCTTTCAGATTTCCATTTAGGAATGCTGACTTGACATCCATCTGGTATACTTTGAAGCCTTTGTGGGCTGCATATGCAAAGAATAGCCTTATAGCCTCCAACCTTGCAACTTGGGCAAAGTTTTGATCAAAGTCAATCCCTTCCTCTTGCCTGTATCCCTTTGCGACAAGCCTTGCCTTATTCTTGATGATAGTTCCATTCTCATCCATCTTATTTCTGAAGATCCATTTGGTGCCAATGATGTTGTGTCCATGTGGTCTTGGCACCAATTTCCATACTTTGCATCTTTTGAATTGCAAAAGTTCTTCCTGCATTGGTTGGATCCAGAATGGATCCACATTGGCCTCTTCAAACTTCTTAGTCTCTACCTGTGATAGAAAACTGAGGAACAAGGCCTCATTATGAGCTTTGCTCCTGGTTGTCACACCTTGCTGGACATTTCCAATAATCTTTTCCAAGGGATGATCCCTTAGATGTCTTGTAGCTGCAGGTAATCTGTGCTCTACTTGCTGAACTTCATCCACTGGTTCAGCAGCTTCTTCAGCATCTTCAACATCTTGCACCTCTGCTACTTCTTGAACTTCTGCATCTGGATTTTCTTTACTGCTGCTGGAAGGTTCTTGTATGGATAGTTCTTCCATTGCTTCTTCACTTCTTGTCAAAACAGAAGAACTGGGCCAGCCTTTGTAGATTAGGGTGTACTCATCATACACTACATGCATGGACTCTTCAACAACATGGGTTTTCTTATTATATACCCTATAGGCTCTACTATGTGAGCTATATCCAACAAGAATCCCCATGTTGCATTTTTCAGCAAACTTGGTTAATTGAGCTTTTCCATTGTTTAGAATGTAGCAATTAGATCCAAAGATCCTAAAGTATGAAATTGTTGGTTGTTTGCCTTTCAAAATCTCATAGGGGGTAATTCCATGATCTTTATTGATGGAAGCTCTATTGAGAACATAACAGGCAGTATTGACTGCTTCAGCCCAGAAATATTCTGGGAGTGAAGAGTCACTAAGCAATGTTCTCCCAGCTTCTATCAATGATCTATTTCTCCTCTCAGCCACCCCATTTTGTTGTGGGGTCCTTGGGGAGGAAAATTCTTGAGTGATACCTAGTTCTTGACAGAACCTTGTCATGGCTTCAGATTGAAACTCTGTGCCATAGTCA
Organism: Dactylorhiza incarnata; assembly: GCA_033032865.1. Classification (NCBI taxonomy): domain Eukaryota; kingdom Viridiplantae; phylum Streptophyta; class Magnoliopsida; order Asparagales; family Orchidaceae; genus Dactylorhiza; species Dactylorhiza incarnata. The sequence goes on along the minus strand of JAWHQI010000075.1, from coordinate 8,928,499 downwards.
GACCTAATTCTGACCATAGAACATTGCAAATCATTCTGAATGGCCTTGACATGGCTTATGAAGACATTTAGAGTATCAGATTTCTTTCTAAGGAAAAATACCCGTGTATATCTTGAGTGATCATCAACAATCACTAAGGTATACAACTTCCCTCCTAAGCTTTGAATTGGCATAGGACCAAACAAGTCCATGTGCAAAAGATAAAGACATCTCTTAGTGTCTTTGGAGCCAATACTTTTAAAAGTGGCCCTTGCTTGCTTGCCCATTTGGCAAGCATGACATGGGCCATTTTTAACACATTTTAAATTAGGACTATTTCTAACCAAGTTCTTAGAGAATAGTCTATGCATTGTCTTGTAGTTGATGTGGGCAAGTATCTTGTGCCATTGAACACATAGAGACTCACTCTCATCTGCTACAAGACATATAGGAGAGGAAAAAGATTTGCAGAAGAAATCTAAACAGTAAACATTTCCACTCCTAGTGCCTGAAAGAATGGTCTCCAAGTCATTAGACTTTTTGATGAGGCACTTATCATTGTGAAATTCAATGACATGACCAAGATCACACAGTTGGCTTATGCTGATAAGGTTGTGTTGCAACCCTTCAACATAAGCCACTTTTGTGAAGGTGACTATGCCATTAGTGATCATACCATAACCTCTGGTGACTCCCATTTCTGATCCCCCAAAGATGACTTTGGGTCCATTCTTCACTGCTTTGTAATCTTGCAGTAAATCCTTGGTGCCAGTCATATGTCTTGAGCACCCACTATCCAAGTACCATATTTGGTTGAGACTGGTACTTGAACTACCCTGCAAAGAAGGATTTAGTTATCTTTAGGATCCCAGAAAACTTTGGGTCCTAGGAGCCTGTTAGTTTGATGAGATACTCTCATACTAGCTACACTCCTAGCAGGAATTCTCTTCTTTGCATTAGGTACATTGGGGTTGTACCAACAATCTATGGCATAGTGTGCCACCTTGCCACAAAACCAACAATCATGAATATTGTATCTCCTTTTCTGAACACTTTTCTGAATTGGTACAGCACTGTGCACATGTTCAGCAGAGGAGACTGCAGCATTCTTCCTATCTCTTTCAGCAATAATCTGACTGAAGGATAATTTGTGGACAGTCTTGCTGCTCTTTGTCCTGACAGCCTCAGCTTATTTTGGCTTGGCAGCCATACATGATCTGAAGGAATCAGACACTGAGCAGCTGGCCTTGTCAACAGATTTGACAGCAGTCTTGCTTTTTGCTGAAGCAGATTTTGAAATGCATGCATCCTTGTTCTTGACTGAAGGTGTTGAGGCACCAAACACAAATGGTCCAGATTGGGCCATTTGTGTTTCCTCATGGGGAGCTTTCATTGCACTCAATTCCATGCCATTTCTTTCACTATGGGAAGGAGTGTTTTCCTTCCTATAGGACCTTCCATTCTTCTAGTGACCATGAATGCTTTCATGGTCATACCTGTTGGAGGGAAGTGGCACCTTTTGAAAGGTGGTTTGATGCTTAGCCTTATTCTTGCTTTTTACTGAACTCCCTTCTCCTACTTCCATCTTGTTGAATCTAGGTCCTCTCCAATTGGTTTGAGAGGAGAAGGTGTCAATAAGGGGAAGCACTGATTTGGGCTTGGAGAATTGGGCCACCAGGCACTTCTCCTTTTCAAGCTTTTCTTCAAGGTCCTTGATGACCTTGTTCTTCAGGGAAATAGTGCTTATTTGCACCATAGTTAACCCCTATAAATGACTAATTTGTCTGCTCATCTGAGCCACCAGGGTGGTAGATTCAGTGTTGACATCCTTAGTCATTTTGAGGGAAACAATTTCCTGGGCTTGCCTCTTGGAAAGCTTTTTGCTCTTCTTCAGAACCTCCAAAAGAACACCATATTTTTCAATCAATTGATTGAGTTCATTCTCAGTTTCCATGCCCCTTCCATCAATTGATGGAGGTGCATCAGATTCTGGACTAGTCTCATAATCAGAAGAGGATATGGAATGAATTAATACCTGCTCATGTTCTGAATTATTGTGTCTGTCCTCATCTTCAGTTAGAGCCATCAGCCCATGGTCATTGTGAATAACCTCATCCACCTCTACATCACTGTCTGAATGTGATAGAGGGGCCCTGACTGCAATCCTGCCAACAGCAGGTTCTTCAATAACAACCAGCCCAATGAGGGCTTCTTCCATTTCAGATTCTGATGAGCTAGAGTCTGATTCACTCCAGTCTTCTTCTTCTTCTTATCTATAAAGGATTTCTCTCCTTTCTTGCTTCTTTATTGATGAGCCTTCTTCTCATCCTTCTCTCTTCTCTTCACAGGGTAGTCAGCAATGACATGCCCAGGCTTGCTGCAGCAATAGCAAACAACTTTGGAAGAATTATGTTTTGAGTTAGACTCATACCTGTCACTTCTGGAGTGATGCTTTGACTCATTGTTGTCCTCCTTGTTGTGATATGAGGAGGAAGGCTTGTTCTTCCATTGCTTCCTCCTCAACAGCTTTCTGAAGTTCCTTGTGAGAACAGCAATTTCTTCATCAGAAGAAGAGCAGCTTGATGAGCTAGGCTCAGAATCTTCTGGTTCAGCAGATCTTCTGGGAGGAGAGTGAGCCTTCTCTTTCCCTCTTCTTGAGCTTTCAACCTTGAAGGCCAGGGAATTCTCCCTGGTATCACCCTTTGCCTTCTTCTCTTCTTCCTTTCTGGCAGTCAGCTGCATTTCATAGGAGAGCAATTTTCCATAGAGAGTTTGGGGAGGAGTTTCAGTCAACTTAGCCACCTCCCTTATGGCACAAATTTTTGCGTCCCAATCTCTTGTTAGAGATCTGAGGAACTTATCATTCAGCTCATAATTTGTGAACACTCTCTCATAGGTTCTTAGTTCATTAAATATTCTAAAGAACCTTTCATAACACATGGAGATGCTCTCCTCCCCTAGCTGCCTGAAGGCTTCATATTCTTGATTGAGGAGTGACTTCCTGTCATTCCTCACATCTTCAGTCCCTTCCATGTACACTATCAGTGTATCCCACATCTCCTTAGCAGATCCACAGTGCACCAAATTTTGAAAAGTTGAGTCATCAATAGCATTGACTATGATATTTTGAGCCCTTTTATCCATAGTAGCCAATGCTATCTCATCCTTGGTCATTTCAGTGTATGGTTTGCCTACTTGCATGGTAGGATCAACAGAGGAGGGTTTTGTGATACTGAAGGGGCCTTCCTGAATAGTAATGTAGATTCTAGGGTCTGATGCTTCCATATACAGCCTAACCCTCTGCTTCCATATGCCAAAGTTGGCTTTGTTACATATGGGCAGTTTCATTGAGCTCATCTCCTTCTGCATTACACTAGAGGCCATTGGGTTTTGACTAGACAATACCTTTTAGGATCTGGTCAGACTGTTAAGTCCTTCTTGACCAACCTAGCTTTGATACCACTTGAAAGAATATTAGGTTTGTAGTCTAAATCACCTAGTGGGGGGGGGGGGGGGGGGTGAATAGGTCTTTTTGATTTTCCTCTAACCACCCTAGCTTATTTTTTATTTCTGGTTTAAGCAAGAGATCAAACACACAGAAAGCACACAAGTATGTATAGAGGTTCCTCAAGACAGGGTGTCTTGAGTAGTCCTCTTCCCCCTTTCACCTTTCTAACAATGTGTTAGACAAGGCCAACTCCTCCAAACTCGGCTCAAAAGAGCTTACAACACAGATCCCTCAGGATCTCTCAGGTTTTCTCAAACCCTACCTCAGGCACAGCAGCCCTACAAATCAGATCATCTCCTGATCCTACAGCTCAGACCTCAGCAGGTCCTACAACTCAGACCACAACAGGTCCTACCTCAGGCTAAACAGCCCTACCTCAGATCAACTCCTGATCCTACATCTCAGACCTCAGCAGGTCCTACAACTCAGAGAATTCCTTCTCCTACAGCTCAGACAATGAAGCCCTACAACTCAGATCAGCTCCTGATCCTACACTCAGGCCTGCATCCCTACAACTCAGAACCCTCAGGTTCCTACAAACTCAGACCAAATGGTCTTACAGCTCAGGCAAAATGCCGATAGAAAATTGATTTACAATTATTCTACAGTAGAGGTACTCTCCAGTAGATCCTGCACGGTCTGTGCTTCCTGTAGCTGAAGATGTTGATTACAGCCGCAACTTGATCTTCCTCTTAAATAGAGTGATGGAATATCACTTTTCCCCTTCTGGTGGAGGAGCTATCTTCCTCTCTCGGTTTCTTCTTCTCTTTCAGGGAGCAGGAAGAAAATCGGGAGCAACAGCCGTCAATGGCGAATGGGGATTTTGCACGCAATCGGCCGGTTGATAGAAAATGCCACAACACTTTCTTTTATACTTCTTTTCATCTTCAACGGCTCTAATTTGATCTCCCAAGAAGTATGGGAGAGATCGGTGGTCCCCTGTAGCTTTTCTGCAACTTGCCCTAGCCGCAGGTCCCGCCGCCCTACTTTTCTGTAAAGAAGGTCTGCTTTCGACGAAACCTCTTCACTCTGCGTTCGACGAACCCACTTCACTCTGCGTTCGACGAACTTGCTTCACTCTGCGTTCTATGAACAGACTATTGTCTGCAGTTTCTTCTCTCTCGTCTCAGCGGTCGACGAACTTTGTCCTGCGTTCGATGAACGGCTCTCTGCGTTCGACAAACACGCCCTTTGTGCCTTCTCAGCAGCTCCTTCTCTGGTCTTGTATCAACGGTCGATGAACAGTGTCCTACGTTCGACGAACAGCACTCTCCGTTCGACGAACACGCCAATTATGCCTTCTCAGCGGCTCCTTCTTTGGTCTCGTCTCAGCGGTCGACGAACTTAGTCCTGCGTTCGACGAACAGCCTTCAGCGTTCGACAAACACGCTGATTCTCAGCGTTTGAAGAACTTATAGGCGGAGACACCTTCTTCTTAGCGGATCCGCTGAGACGGCTCCTCATCTCAGCGGTTCAGCTGAGACAAATCTTCATCTCTTTGTAGATGATTCTTCACAACTAGGGGCATGTTTCGCCCTTTCTTTTGAGTCACTTGTACCTGTATATACTACACAAGTATAGCATTATCAAATACAATATGTCCTTAGTATTGAGAGTGATGCCTCTTCAAATCAAGGTACTATTGAAGGCAATATACCCAACAAATGACTTAAAATACCCATTGGGTCTCGCGGGCCCACTCGATGAATACAGGGTTGTACACAATCCCTGCTCTTTTCGAGCGAAGTACAAGCTCAGAAAGAAAAGTCCAACCCTGCATATTCGGCAAGTACCTTCCTGAGGGCCCGGCTAGCGGAGCCACCATGGGGAAAAAATACTTACCCTCCCCGAGAGGCCATCCTACCCCGCCGCCTAGCGAGATCCTAGCTAGCAGAGCCACCTCGGGGGAAAAACACTTACCCTCCCTGAGAGGCCATCCTACCCCGCTGGCTAGCGAGAGCCCGGCTAGCGGAGCCACCTCGGGGGAAAAACACTTACCCTCCCTGAGAGGCCATCCTACCCTACCGGCTAGCGAGAGCCCGGCTAGCAGAGCCACCTCAGGGGAAAAACACTTACCTTCCCTGAGAGGCCATCCTACCCCGCCAGCTAGCTAAAGCCCAGCTAGCGGAGCCACCTCGGGGGAAAAACACTTAACCTCCCAGAGAGGCCATCTTACCCCGCCGGCTAGCGAGAACCCGGCTAGCAGAGCCACCTCAGGGGAAAACCACTTACCCTCCCCGAGAGTCCATCCTACCCTGTCGTCAAGTGAGAGCCCGTCTAGCGGAGCCACCTCCGGGGAAAAACACTTACCCTCCCCGAGAGGCCATCCTACCCCACCGACTATTGAGAGCTTCGCTAGCGGAGCCACCTCGGGGGAAAAACACTTACCCTCCCCGAGAGGCCATCCTACCCCGCCGGCTAGCGAGATCCCAACTAGCGGAGCCACCTCAGGGGAAAAACACTTTAGAGAACTTCCAGCCACCGAGCGGTTCCCGATCCTCCCAGCTTGATGGCAGCTTGGTCATCGGTCCAGCATCGCGGCTAAGCACTTCTGAAACATCCGGCCATCGAGCGGTTCCTGGCCATGCCAGCTTGATGGGTGCCTGGTCAGCGGTCCAGCATCGGGGCTAAGCACTTTGAGACCTTCCTGCCATCGAGCGGTTCCTGGCCCTGCCCGCTAGGTGGGAGCCTATTCATCGGGGCAGCATCGGGGCTAAGTACCTTGAGAACTTCTGGCCACCGAGCGGTTCCCGACCCTGCTAGCTAGGTGGGAGTCTGGTCAGCGGGCCAGCATCGGGGCTAAGTACATTAAGAACTTCCGGCCACCGAGCGGTTCCCGGACCTACAAGCTAGGTGGGAGCCTGGTCAGCGGGCCAACATCGGGGCTAAGTACCTTGAGACATTCCTACCACCGAGCGGTTCCCGACCGTGCCAGCTAGGTCGGATCCTGGTCAGCGGGACAACATCGGGGCTAAGCACCTTGAGAAATTTTGGCCACAGAGCGGTTCTCAGCCCAGCCAGCTAAGTGGGAGCCTGGTCATCGGGCTGGCATCGGAGCTAAGCACCTTGAGACCTTCCTGCCACCGAGCGGTTCTCGGCCCTGCCAACTGGGGGGAGCCTGGTCAACAGGCCAGCATCGGGGCTAAGTACCTTAAGAACTTCTGGCCACCGAGCTGTTCCCGGCACTTCCAGCTAGGTGGGAGCCTGGTCAGTGGGCCAGCATCGGGGCTAAGTACCTTAAGAACTTCCGGCCACCGAGCGCTTCCCGGCCATGCCAATTAGGTGGGAGCCTGGTCATTGGGCCGGCATCGGGGCTAAGTACCTTAAGATCTTCCGGCCACCGAGCGATTCCCGGCCCTGCCAGCTAGGTAGGAGCCTGGTCAGCGGGCTAGCATCGGGGCTAAGTACCTTGAGAGACCTTCCTGCCACCGAGCGGTTCCCGGCCCTGCCATCTAGGTGGGAGCATGGTCAGCGGGCCAGCATCAGGGCTAAGCACCTTGAGAACTTCCGGCCACCGAGCGGTTCCCAGCCCTGCCAGCTAGGGGGGAGCCGGGTCAGCGGGCTAGCATCGGGGCTAAGCACCATGAGACCTTCCTGCCACAGAGCGGTTCCCGGTCCTGCCAGCTAGGTGGGAGCCTAGTCAGCGGGACAGCATTAGGGCTAAGTACCTTGAGAACTTCCGGCCACCGAGCGGTTCCCAGCCCTGCTAGCAAGGTGGGAGCCTGGTTAGTGGGCCAGCATCGGGGCTAAGTACCTTGAGAACTTTCGGCCACCGAGCAGTTCCCGGCCCTACCAACTAGGTGGGAGCCATGTCAGCAGGCCGGCATCGGGGCTAAGTACCTCAAGATCTTCCGGCCATCGAGCGGTTCATGGCCCTGCCAGCTAGATGGGAGCCTGGTCAGCGGGCAAGCATCCGGGCTAAGTACCTTGTGACCTTCCTGCCATCGAGTGGTTCCCGGCCCTGCCAGCTAGGTGGGAGCCTGGTTAGCGAGCCAACATCGGGGATAAGAACCTTGAGACCTTCCTGCCACCGTGCGGTTCCCGGCCCTGCCAGCTTGATGGGAGCCTGGTAAGCAGGCCAGCATCGGGGCTAAGCACCTTGAGACCTTCCTGCCACTGAGCGGTTCCCGGCTCTGCCAGCTAGGTGGGAGCCTAGTCAGCGGTCCAGCATCGGGGCTAAGTACCTTGAGAACTTTTGGTAACCGAGCGGTTCCCAACCCTATGAGCTAAGTGGGAGCCTAGTCAGCGGGCCATCATCGGGGCTAAGCACCTTAAGACCTTCCTGCCACCGAGTGGTTCCCGGCCCTGCCAGCTAGGAGGGAGCCTGGTCAGTGGGCCAGCATCGGGGCTAAGTACCTTGAGAACTTCCATCCACCGAGTGGTTCCCAGCCCTGCCAGCTAGGTGGGAGCCTGGTCAGCGGGCCAGCATCGGGGCTAAGTACCTTGAGATCTTTCGGCCACTGAGCGATTCCCAGCCCTGCTAGCTAGGTGGGATCCTTGTCAGCGGGCCAGCATCGGGGCTATGTACCTTGAGACCTTCCTACCACCGAGCAGTTTCCGAACCTGCCAGCTAGGTGGGATCCTGGTCAGTGGGCCAGCATCGGGGCTAAGTACCTTGAAAAACTTTCATTACATTAGTCATCACAATACAAGCGAGAAAAACTAAGTCTGAAAATTAAACACCGCGATACATGGGTTAAGGGCAAAAAAACAATTTAAGTATGGAGACCAAAACTTAGTGTCCTACTCCCAAGCCTGGTCTTCCTCGACCTCTTTCGGTTGCTGTTGTTGCTACCTCGGACCCCTCGCCTCCCTTATTTCCAAGAATTCAGGGCAGGCGGACGTCGCGTGACCCTCCTCATCGTGGAAGTCACAGTACGGTAACTCAACCATATCCCATCTTCTTCCTTTTCTTTCTGCATTCCTGACTCTCCTCCTTCTTCCTCCGCCAATTGCCATGGCTTGCTGAGGTGGTGGAGAGGGTTCCTTCGGTCCCTGCCTCCACCCTGGGGGGTCGGGCCTCTCTTCCTGGAAGTTTCCCTCTTCTTGGTCGAACTTCCTCTTGGGAGACTCTACCTTACCCCCCTGCTGCCTTGCCTCCGGCTCACTCAGCTCGGCCAAACTTCTTGTGAACTCTGGGTTGGCCTCCTCACTTTCGATTTCATCCGCCACCCTTTCCATCAACTCTTTAAAAGATAGGGGGACTTCCGTTTCAAGCTCATCTTGAAGAATCCCTCCCGTAGCCCCACCATAAAGGCGAGCAGGAGGGTGAAACCTGACACTTCCTGGATGAGCAGGACCTCTTCCTGGAACCTGTTAACATAACGAGCCAAGGACTCCCTTGGCACTTGCTTGATCTTAAAGACTGCTTCAGCATCCTTCTTCCTCTTCCTTGATGTCGAGAAGCGCAGTTGGAAACCTCGACGCAAGTCTTCGAAGGCATAGATAGATCCCGCAGGGACCTGGTGGAAACAATCCCTAGCCTTCCCCTTCAGAGTTGTCGTGAAGAGTTGACACTTGAAAGCGTCCGACATGGGCCTGATGGAGACCATGTCCTCAAACCACTGCAGGTCAGGGCTGGGTCATCCTTGCCGGAGTAGTGATACATCTCCGGCCCCCCCGAACCCCTCTGGAACCGGGGCTGAGAGAACCAGCTCACAAAAAGAACTTCCCTTGCTCGCCCCCCTTTGAGGCTGGGCGAGTGGGGGTATGACACCTCCCCACTCGCCCCCTAGGGTCTGGGCGAGTGGGGGTCTGACACCTCCCCACTCGCCCCTTGGGGCTGAGCGAGTGGGGGCCTGGCACCTTGATATAAAAATTTAGGGTTTTGCAAAGTGAAATGGTTAAAGATTTTCTCCAAAACTATATCTGATAAGGGAAAGTGTACCTTATCATCTATAGTATAGGATATTTAGAAATACCAAGGTCGTATTCCACGGGGTGCGTTGATTACTTCTATTTCGAGGAAAATCATTATTATCTTATCTAATCGATTTTTGAGTTTTGCTTTACTAGCTAAATAGAGACAAATTGCAAACTAAAAGAAGGGATTAAATGATGGTAAAAGAGATTAGTGCTCAATCAAAAGTCACCTTGGATTAAGAATAATCAAGCGAAAGGAAAATAAATCTAATTCCATTTAATTAAACTACCTGACCGTGGAGGTTCCTGAAGCTCGAACATGCCTCTCTCGAGGTTAATGCCCAACTAAGTTTAGGAAAAATCAACCAGACTCTCATCCTATAATTGATTACCTAAAACTTGCTTTACGAAGTGAACCCCGCTATTGGATTTGACTCCAATCGGGGAGATTTACGTCATCCTCTCTCAATGGGTGCGTGCAACTCTCTTTACCCTTGAGTGATCGATTCATACTTTGAGACTCTCGGCTAATTAAGTATGAAAATTTAAGCGAAAACCATACATCGATAATATGGCCTCACTAGTTAAAAATCATGGGTAATTCAATTGTTTATAAAAACGGAAAAAGAGTACTTTAGAAAATCATAACTTGATTAACTCATCATCTGATCTCGATCGTGCACTAATGAGAATTAGTTACTCATGGTGGAGGGGGAAGAGGAAGAAAAATAAAATTGCATAATAAGAAAAGTGACTAAGGTAGAAGGAGACAAATAAAGAGAGCAAAACTAATTTTTATTAATACCAAAAACGAGTACAAGCTTGAAGGAAAATTACAACATTAGCAAGGAAAAACTACAAGATCACTAAACTATTGCATTGGAAGAAAAACTAGTACATTGCATGAGATGGAAAGGAGAACTTGAAACTATAAAAAGACATGAACATGAACATGAAAAACTCACTATCAGCTCTAGCAGCACCTCCCCCTCTCCAAATTTTTGAACCCAGGACTCAAGGAGAGCCTCTAAATTTATAGGAAAAATTTTCAAGTTACATGCCCCTTGGTCACGGGCGTGACCTAGGGCGTGTAATCACTGTTCATATTGGATCCGACAGTGGCGTGGGCTTTGGGTGACGGCGGGAGAAATTCGGACATTACACGCCCGTGTAACTTGGGTCACGGGCATGTACTTGGACGACTTCATTTAAAGCGGCGTGGATCTTGCTTGCGGCGCGGCGATGTGCATGGATCACGTGGGAAAGTCACGGCCGTGACATATGGGTCACCGGCGTGACTCATGTTGACTTCTCGACGGTGGCTCCACGTCTCGATGGCAGCTCGCTGGAAAGATTCTAAATTTACACACCCCTTGGTCACGGGCGTGACTTTGGTTCACGGGCGTGACCTGGGGCGTGACTTGTTGTGGACTAGCTCAATAAGCGCAGCATTGACTCTGGTTTGATCTTCAAGTTACACGCCCTTGGTCATGGTCGTGACCTTGGGCGTGACTTACAAATTTCACCAATTTCTCCCAAAATTCTGCAAATATTGAAATTAAGCTAAGTTAGAATCAAAATTACAAAAAGAACTACTTATAACATAAAATTGACATGAAAAGGAAAAAAAATTATATTAAATAATTACAAAAATTTCTATTAAAATTTTATATAAAAACTACTTATCAAATACCCCCATACTTGAGGTTTTGATATTCCAGAGCAAAAGTGTGAGACATAATATATAAGGCATCCATAAAATTTTTAATTTCAAACTAAAATTTCTTTTAAACCAAAAGTTAAGTTAAAAAATAAATTCTAGGAGGAGTTAAGTCCTAAATTATGATGATAATTTGAAAAGAGAGAAAAGTGTTTAGGCAACGACTTCTCAAGATAATTAACTAGCTTACCAACATTGTAGAAATTATAAAAACTAGATTAAATTAAAATTATAAGAACTCTAACTTAAAAGAAACTTAAGGATAAGTAACCTACTAAAAATTGCTCTCTCCATAACTTAAGTTAAACCTAAATCAAAGATATTGGCTAGGGGGGTTTACAAAGCTTGGCATAAGAAGATATTTTTGAATTGAGGTGATGAATTTTAACCTCTCACCTCTATTTTTTTATATGTTTAGGGAATAATGAATTTTATCCTCTTATTCCCATGCATATAATCTTTTAAATTCTCTTCTAAAAATACCGAAACTGTATATGTTTAGGAGTAATGAATTTTATCCTCTTACTCCATGCCATATAATCTTTTAAAATGATTTGGGTGCATATGTTTAGGGAATAATGAATTTTATCCTCTTATTCTCATGCCTATGATCTTTTAAATAACCTTTTTTTATGCCATCAAAAGGGTAGGGTAGGAAAAATATCTAGTTTATAAATTAAATTATATTGAGAGGAAATTCTAGTAAATTTAAATTTCCTAAGATCTAAAAAGCTAGAAGAAAATATAATTGAAATCTAAAGTGGTTTAGCAAATTTACTACAAAATGAAGCCATTTAAAAATAAAAAGAGAAGTCATGCTAACAAAAATTCTCTAATCAAACTCAAATCATAAGATGGTTCTTAAAACAAGATTACCTAAAATTTAAAATTAACAAACTATGATAAACAAAATTTTAGCGAACTAAAAACCTAAAAATGCTAATAAACATTCTCAACTAGATTTCTAAGAAATCACAAAACAACAAGTAGAAGGGGTATAAGAATTTTTTTGTTCTTTTGTTCTAAATTTTTCATATTTTCTTTTTGGAATTTTTTTGATATTATCTTTTTTTTTTTTTGAATTTTTGAATGTAAAAGAAAAGAAACTAGCTTTAAACCTAACAATTTTGTTAACTCTTGGACTTCTCGAGGTATACCCCATGAAGGGTTCTCAACAGTACTATGAGGTGAGATGGGGTGAGGTCCCAAACGTCCCTTTCCAAGATTTAAATTTTTGATTTTAAAATTTTTTGAATTTTGAATTTTTGGGTTTACAAGTGCTTAAATAAAAGAAAGCATAAGAAATTTTTTTTGAAGATTTTTTAAATTAAGAACTACATTTTTAAAGAACTATTTACACCCACATACTTAAAGTTAAACATTGTCCCCAATGTTTAAAACTAAGTATGAAGTAAAAGAAAACGCCAAAAAGAAATGCAAGGATAAAAGAAGGAAAAAGAGCTTCCCTGATTTTTTTTAAGCTTTCGTGGGGAAGCGGCGATTACCTACAAAATTTGTTAAAGAAGAAAAACAAGAGAAAACAATAGAAAGATAACTTTGGGGTGCCTCCCAAAATCACTTTGTCTAAGTTCGCGTAGCTTGACCCAATTTTTGATCATGTTATAGGAGGAAGTAATAGCGAATCACTCTTTTAGTTAGCTAACTCTCCTGGAAGATAAAACTTAAGGCGGTGCCCGTTTACTTTGAAGGAACCTTTTTTTGGGTGGGAAACTAAAATTGTCCCATAGGACCAAATCTCTTTAACATTAAAGGGTCCGGACCATCGGGATTTTAGTTTTCCCAGAAAAAGGCGAAGGCTAGAATTGTAAAGGAGGACGAGATCGCCCGGCAAAAAAGTTTTCAGAAATTTTATGTGTTTATCGTGATAAAACTTTGTTTGCTCCTTATATAATTTGTTACTCTCGTACGCATTCGATCGCCACTCGTCTAATTCGTTCATTTGAAATTTTCTTTGTTCGGCCGCTAATGTAGAATCGAGATTTAAAAACTTAAGAGCCCAAAATGCGCGGTGTTCTATTTCGACCGGAAGGTGGCAAGCCTTGCCATAAACCATTTGATACAGTGTACAACAGATAGCAGTCTTGTACGTCGTTCGATAGGCCCATAGCGCGTCATCGAGCTTTATTGCCCAATCCTTCCGATTAATAGAATCAGTTTTATCTAAAATCCCCTTTTAATTCTCGATTCACTACTTCGACTTAGCCGCACATTTGTGGGTGATAAGCAGTGGATAGTTTGTGTGTGACACCATATTTAGCTAGAATTTTTGTAAATTGGTTACTGCAAAAATGGGTGCCCCAATCACTCACTATAGCGCGCGGCGTACCAAATTAATAAAATAATTTTTTTTAAGAATTTAACAACAACTCGCGCATCGTTGGTGGGGCAAGCTTGCGCTTCTGCCCACCTCGACACGTAGTCGACCGCAACTAGAATATACTTGTTCGAAAAAGAGGGAGGGAGAGGACCAATAAAATCAATACCCCAAAGATCAAAAAATTCGCATTCTAAGAAAATATTTTGGGGCATCTCATCCCGGCGAGAGATGTTCCCCGACCGCTAGCAGCTGTCGCAAGTACTCACAAGTGTGTGAGCATCTTTGAGGAGCGTGGGCCAATGAAAGCCTGCCTCCAGCACCTTCCTCGTGGTTCGTTTCGCTTGATAATGACCACCGATTGGTCCCTCGTGACAATGACGTAAAATTTTAAGGCCTTCCTCACTTGAGACGCATCTTCTCACCACATGGTTCGCGCAAAAACGGAATAAAAAGGGGTCCTCCCAAAAACAACTCTTTAAATCAGAAAAGAATTTCTTCTTTTGCTGATTCAAGAATTCTTTTGGCAGGACCCGGGCTACTAAATAGTTAGCCAAATCCGCAAACCAGGGGGTGGAAGATGAATTTATATTTTTGAGAGCGAGGAGGCGCTCTTCTGGAAATTTATCATTAATGTCGGCTTCTATTAATGTTTTCGAAGTGGGATTTTCTAATCGAGAAAGATGATCGGCCGCCATGTTTTCGGCTCCCCTTTTGTCCCGAAGCTCTAAATCAAACTCCTGCAAGAGGAGGATCCATCGCAAAAGACAAGGCTTGGCATCCAATTTACTTAAGAGATACCTAAGCGCGGAGTGATATGTGAAGATGATAACTTTGGAAAGCGTGATATACGACCTAAACTTATCAAAAGCGAAAATGATTTCTAGAAGTTCCTTCTCAGTAATGGTGTAGTTCGCTTGTGCCGACGTGAGTGTCTTGCTCGCATAATAAATTAGGTGGAAATACTTACTCACCCGTTGGCCTAACACGGCGCCTACCAAAATATCACTCACGTCGCACATAATTTTGAAGGGTAGCGACCAATCCAGCGCAACTAGAATCGGAGAATTTATAAGCTTTTCTTTGATAAGTTTAAAGGCCAAATGGCATACGTCATTAAAAAGGAAGGAAGACTCTTTCTCGAGGAGATGGGTTAACGACTTCATGATTGTTGAAATATTTTGGATAAAGCGTCGATAAAACCCCGCGTGACCTTGGAAACTTCTAATGGATTTTACATTCATTGGAGGGGGAAGTTTTTCAATTACTTTGATCTTGGCTCTATCAACCTCGATGCCTTTGCCCGAGATTTTATGGCCAAGGACTAATCCTTCTTTGACCATAAAATGGCACTTCTCCCAATCGAGAGCAAGATTAGTTTCCTCACAACGTTGTAACACGCGCTCGAGATGTTTTAAATAATTTTTGAAAGAGTTTCTGAAAATGGAAAAGTCGTCCATGAACACTTCCATCACCTCCTCTACAAACTCATCAAATATTGCCAGCATACATCTTTGGAATGTAGCTGGCGCGTTATAAAGACAAATGGCATCCTTCGATAAGCGAAGGTGCCAAAGGGACAAGTGAAAGTTGTTTTCTCTTGGTCGTCGGGCGAAATCGGGATTTGGAAATATCCCGACCAACCATCGAGAAAACAGTAGTAGGTGTGACCTGAAAGGCGCTCTAAGATTTGATCGATAAAAGGTAACGGGAAGTGATCCTTATGGGTGGCATCATTTATTTTCGATAATCGATGCACATCTGCCAACCCGTAATAGTACGAGTTGGGATTAATTCATTATTTTTGTTCGCAACTGCCGTAACGCCACCTTTCTTCGGTACGACTTGTACCGGGCTAACCCAAGTACTATCCGATATCGGGTAGATGATTCTCGCGTCCAAAAGTTTAATAACTTCAGCCTTAACGACTTCTTTCATATTCGGGTTTAGTCGTCGTTGAGGCTGGACCGTGTTGCGGGAATTCTCTTTGAGGAAGATTTTGTGAGTGCAGAAGGAAGGGTTAATACCCTTAATATCCGAAACTCGCCACGCAATTGTGTGGCGGTGCTTGCATAAGACAATAGTCAACTCATAAATTTCTGAATTGCTAAGTTCAGATGAAACGATGATGGGTAGCTTAGATGTTGGAACATGGTCTTCCGCATCTCCTAGGTTTGAGAATAACAAATCCTATGTGTATTTGATCTTGTGTGTTTAAGTGTGCAGGATAACAAAGTCCACATGACTCAAGGATTACATAAGAAGTTTGCCCCCAAATTTGAGCCATCAAATCCAACACTCCTTCTAGCGCCGGCGGTATCAACTAACGCCTGGCGCTAGCGCTAAGGAACTGCTGAGATGCAGACTGGCGCTCAACGAACTGCTTACTCTACCACGACGTGCTAGTACTAGCGCTGGCGCTAATGTTCGCTCGATGAACTGTTAGCTGCGCTCGACAAAATGCTCATCATAGAATTTGCTCGACGAACTGTTAGCTGCGCTCGACGAAATAGATCTTTCGTTCGACGATCTTGCGTTCGACGAATGATGAAGCTCGCTCGACGAACTCCGGTCGACGAAAATTCGATCGACGAAAAGAATGCTTAAGCGCAATTCCGGGAGCACATATAGAAGGTGATAGCGCCTGGCGGTATCCGATAGCGCAGGAAGTAGCGCGGAGCACAGAAGGCAAGAGAGAATTGTTTCCTCTGATTGAAGATTCTGTCGCGCAGAATATGTCCTAAAATGGGATAGCGCCGCCGGTAACACTAGCGCAGGCGCTAGCTCCAACGCTATAAAAAGGACCCCTTGGCTCCGTCTTCCTCATCCTCATGAGATCCAAAATTCCAGAGCTTCACGCCACATCATACAGAGGAAGGTTCAGAGAGATACTCCCACAAATCCATAAAGGCTTAAGGAGATCTGCAGAGAAGATTTCAACACGCGTCATCATCGTGACGAAAGACCGCATCGACTACGATCATACTCTACGTCTTCATCTACTTCTCCAAGAGATCCACATATAGGGAGTTTTATATTATTGACTTTTTATTTCACATCTTTTCTTGTAATCATTTAGTAAACTCGCCTCCTGTTGGCGACTAGGTCTGGGTAGGACTTAGGGCAGAAATTCGCCTCGTATTGGCGACTAGGTCTCAGGTGTAGGTCTAGGCGGTGCTCGAGGCCATATCCGGGGAAGGGTTGGCTAGAGCGGCTTGAGGCCGTATCCGAGGAAGGATCGGCTAAAGCCAACCGGTTCGTGGGGATACGAGTCGGTATAGAAAACAACAAGAGTTTTTCATATTTCGCTTTGATTTCTAGCGTCATTGAAATCAAAATTTTGTAATCAATTTTATTAATAATAATCATGTCTCTCTTTGTGTAATAAAATTGATTTGTTCTTCATTTCTCTAAATTGTTTATTATCCTCTCCTTTATTATAAAACAATTTAGATCTTTAAACAAAATCACTATTTTGATTTCATATCACAAGCAAGTATTTAAAAATATAATATAAGTTTTTAAAACCCTTATTCACTCCCCCCCCCCTCTAAGGGCGCCTACCGATCCAACAAGTGTTATCAGAGCCAGGGTATTCCAATCGGCTTAATAACCGGGAATAATGGCGTCTCATGATCTCGCTTCTTCTAGTGGTGTAAATTTTTATGAAGAAGGGAAATCACTAGCACCACCTCTATTTGACGGAAGAAATTTTAAAGAATGGAAAATATTAATGGAAAATTTTCTTAAAGCTTTAGATGAAAAAGTTTGGAGCATCACTATTAAAAAGCCACCTAGCGTATTAAATAAAAACAAAATGGTTTTAAATGCAAAATCTATGAATAGTCTATTTTGTGCGTTAGATCAAAATATTTCCAAACTCATTCATACTTTTCCTACTGCATACGAGATGTGGAATTTTCTTGAGATAACTTATGATCTTCCTCTTGCAGGTATGGAACAAACACAGGAGGAGAATGACATACAAGCATCCACTATTATTCAAGAAGATCTCTCTCGTAGCAAAGCCATGAAGATCATGGAAATTAACTTAGAAAAAGAGAGCAATACATCAAGAGAAAAAGAGGATGAAAATTCATCTATGATGGAGGAAGGCCTAAAAGATGACAAAGGAACGTCATGTTCCCATCTTGCCTCTTCCGATTGCGCTGTAAGACAGTCTAATTCTTTTTCTTATTTCCATATACAAAAAATTGCTAAACGTAGAATGAAGAAATTAAAAATTGCTAATAAGAGATTACGTTTGGAAAATAAAACTTTGAAAGCAAATGTGAATGAAGAATCCAAAAAGGATGTGTTTGAATCTCAATCATGTTCTTCATTTGAAAACTATACACATTATTTTGATCATAATAATATTAAAGAAAAATTCAAGGATTTAGGAAAAGAACTTTTAATTTCAAAAGAACATAACGAAAAATTGATAAACGAAAATAATATTCTCTCTCATAAACTAGAATATTTAAAATCACTCTTTCAAAAAGGATTAAATAATTTTAAATATCTTATTTCTAGTTTATCATCAAACATGTGTAAAACTTCTACTAGTATGTTAAAACATATTAAACATGCACCTAGTAGAATTTTTAATCACACTGACATAATGAATTCTAACTCACATTATGTATCTCCAAAATTAAATTCTAATGTGCACAAATTTCCTATGAAATATAATTTCAAAAGTGATTATTATTTTAAACCTAAGTTTAATGAATATGGAAATTTGATGCATAATATTAAATCAAAATATGAATGGGGACCCAAAATAAAAAATGAAACATTAACTCCACTTGAAATAATTCATTCATTTTTGTCTCCCCAAAAATTATCACGCTATATTTGGGTACATAAAGGAACCGTTACACTTGGTTCCCTTTGGATACCCAAATCTCTCATCTACTAGTGTCATCCATATGCATGAAGTAGAATATTTTCAAATTGAAATATAAAATGTCTACTTCATGATGTGCTTCAATGTATTTTCTATTTTTTCTTTTTTGTTTCCTTTTAAGCCATCATGTCAGGGTCATCTAATATAATATTTGAAATTTTGACTTTGTCCCCTAAAGCCTAAATGAAGTGTGCAAATCAAAGTAAATCAAAATTAAAAGTCAAGTATTTTCCTTTCATTTATAAATGACCAATCTATTATAATTAAAATCATTACCCATAAATATCATATAGTATTCATATAAATTGAACTATAAATTTGCTATAAGATATTTCAAATTAAATCCAGTTATTAGACTATTAAGATTTTTTGCCTTCACCAACAAGTGGTTTAGAGAATTAACATGATCTAAAAGAAAGTTCAAGATCTAAATAAAAGCTCAACTTTCAATATGGTTGCCTTTGTTCACAACAAAAAATTATATTGTGTTCACTCCTTGATGTCAAACATGATCTAAACCATCACTATTGTTCACCTATCAAAAATCACATACACATATTCAAAATTCATAATTAAAAGAAAATCACTAAAATGTATTGAAAGAATTTACCTCCATAATGAATATTGAATTCACAAGCACCACCATGATCTATTGATGTCCTTTGCTAAAATTCTCTAACATCATATATCATAAGTCTTATCAAAAGTCTTCTAAAAACAATTATTTCTATCATAATTATGTGAATTATAATTGATATAATAATTGATGACAATAGATATTATAATTACATACCGTGGTTGGTGTATTATGTGTGTATTGTGAGTTATTTCAAGTTTAGACCTTTGAATCATCTTGATATCAAATCAAATTAAATCATCACTTCATTCTAGGTCTCTAGGTTGAAACACAATCAAACCTTGATATAACATTAATCTTAAACTTATCATACTAACATTATCACCTAAATAATATTTGTGTCTATGTTAGGCTTTATGTGTTTACCAAGATATACATGCTGGGTATTCTCATCTAGGGCTTATCCAAGATATTCTTTATTTCATTTTTGAAAAATCAAATACAAAAATACAAAAGCCAAATTACAAAAAAAAATTATGTGTTGCTTTTTTGGTTTTTTTGTCATTTGTTTAAATTCTATTTCTAAATGTCAAATACAGAAATATAAAATACAAAAACCAACAAAAAAATGTATTGAATTTATTGTGATAATCAAGCATATTTTTAAACTATCTTTAGAACTTATATAATGTTGCAATTTATCTTTTCAAACTACTTTGAACATTGTTTTCCTCATGCTTTGATATATCTATTAATATGTGCATCAATTATATTATCAAAGCTGTGTAGAATGAAGCTTAGCATGCCTCTAAGTATGAGTAAATGTTTTATGTTTGATAATGATATTTATTCACTCACTCATTTTGGCATTGTCTACATATGTGTTTAATCTAAGAATGCTTGTGTATGTTTTGTATTTGTACAATGAATTAAAATTGCACAAGTATCTTACCTACACAATCTTTATTTGCACTTTTAAAAGTTAAGAAAAGTGGTTATGTTTTCATAAATTCTATTGGTTTGCAAAACAAGTGTATTCGGAGAACTTTGTACAAATCAAAAAATCATAAAATAAAGTGACAAAGATAACTCCACCAAACACTACTTGAACCTCCTGATAAGTCTTAATAAGCGTTGTGAGGTTGAGCACCTTGGAAAGAATAGTAAAGTATCTGGTGCAAACCATATCTTTCTTTCAAAATAAAAACCACTTACTCTTAAGTACACCGGATCACTAGTCTAAATATTAAAATAAAATAAAATATTTGATCCCCCAAGCACTACTTTGCACCCTGATAAGTCTTGATGAGCATTGTGTGTGCAAAGCACCTTGGTAGTTGTACATGTTGATTGTGCCTTGAAGTGTGTGGACGTAAAATTATTTGTGTTTTATTATGCTCTTTACTTTACATATTTCTTGTATTTTTATTAAAACATTTGTTTACTTTATTCAAAATACACCTATGTGCACATCATTATCTTTCATAACACTTCTTCTCATGAGTATTGGATCCTAATGCTAAAATTCTATAATACTCTTTCTATATAAATGCACTAGATAACCTAGCATGTTTTCTACAATGTTTGGTATGTTTTGAATTTGTGAATTAAAATAACATTGTAGTAATCTCTTTTTGATAACATTATTTCATGCTTGGTTACTTTATTGTTAGACTTACAGATTTTAATTGAATAATGATTTACAAAAACATCTTCTTTATGAAATTTAACTCATATATCTTTGTATGGATCATCATTGATTACAATAAGATGTTTCTTGTATTTCGATAAGTCTTCCGCATCATAACCATATAATTGTTTTACCTTGCACTTTTATGCTTATTTAAAGTCTTTTATTTTGTGTGCATCCTCACTTGAATCTTAACATTCCTTTCTTTCAACAAGTGGTAGACTTGCTTGGTAAACTTTATATTGGTCGCTTTAAACAAGAATATTTTTTATGCTAAAAACTCTGATTTATTTCTATGAAAATATTGTAATACTAAAACTCTGATTTATTAATGGATTAGCTATGTGAACTTTTCTTTAAAAATTCAAATATTAAAACCTATTCGCTATGAAATTATAATTTGATTTAAAATGCTTAAACGCTTCCAATAATTATTATCCATGACTTCATATCTCGCCATAGCAGGGGCACAGGGTTGTAGACATTAGATAACCTTATCTCTAGTCATGTCTTGTCCTTAACCAGGGAGGGTTCCAGTGGGGCCTTGCGAGGCACTAGGGGGAAAGAGTGCTAGGTTAAGTTTTTGTTTAGTGTTTGCATATGGGACTAATACCCCAACCTACGACATGTTTGCAGCTCCTCATGCCCATCCGTCACTTAGTACGGGGCTAGGGTGTAGACATATTGTCTGGGTAGTTTAGTTACTTGGAAATCATTACATTTTTTATGCTTAAAACTCTTATATAAAAAGGAAAAACTAACATGATAATATTGAGTACTTGGCAAATGTTATATTGTTAATCTTTAAGCTAAAAACTCTGATCTATCTCTATAAAAATTATTCTAAAACTCCCTATCATTTCATTCTCTCTAAAAAGCTCGATCATGCCCCTATCTTCTAAATAAAAACTTTTCTGTGTTTTGTCTCCTTACCCACTTTTGCTAATAACAAAAGGGGGAGAACTAACATGATCAATATAATATGATATCAAAATAAAAAAAAACTAACATGCGTAACTAAGATGATAGCTTACATATTAGGGGAGCATTCACTTAGGGGGAGCATGTATTTAGGGGGAGCAATTCTAAATGTTAAATCGATAATTATCCTAAGTCATCACTCTCACACACACACACAAGTAAGTTTCATCATGCTTATATATTAATGCTCTGTTGGATTTATTATTATCAAAAGGGGGAGTTTGTTAGAACATGGCCTTCCGCATCTCCTAGGTTTGAGAATAACAAATCCTATGTGTATTTGATCTTGTGTGTTTAAGTGTGCAGGATAACAAAGTCCACATGACTCAAGAATTACATAAGAAGGTTGCCCCCAAATTTGAGCCATCAAATCCAACACTCCTTCTAGCGCCGGCGGTATCAACTAACGCCTGGCTCTAGTGCTAAGGAACCGCTGAGATGCAGACTGGCACTCGACGAACTGCTTACTCTACCGCCGCGCGCTAGTACTAGCGCTGGCGCTAACGTTCGCTCGACGAACTGTTAGCTGCGCTCGACGAAATGA
This sequence comes from Dactylorhiza incarnata, assembly GCA_033032865.1. Classification (NCBI taxonomy): domain Eukaryota; kingdom Viridiplantae; phylum Streptophyta; class Magnoliopsida; order Asparagales; family Orchidaceae; genus Dactylorhiza; species Dactylorhiza incarnata. Next base: position 8,906,391 of record JAWHQI010000075.1, on the reverse strand, counting down.
TCATCATAGCGTTCGCTCGATGAACTGTTAGCTGTGCTCGCCGAAATAGATCTTGCGTTCGACAATCTTGCGTTCAACGAATTTCTATTCGACGAATGATGAAGCTCGCTCGAAAAACTCCGATCGACGAAAATTCGATCGACAAAAGGAATGCTTAAGCGCAATTCCGGGAGCACATATAGAAAGAGATAGCGCCTGGCGTTATACGATAGCGCAGGCGGTAGCGCGGAGCATAGAAGGCAAGAGAGAATTGTTTCCTCAGATTGAAGATTCTACCATGCAGAATATGTCCTAAAATGGGATAGCGTCGGCGGTAGCACTAGTGCAGGCGCTAGCTCCAAGGCTATAAAACAGACCCCTTGGCTCCGTCTTCCTCATCCTCTTGAGATCCAAAATTCCATAGCTTCGTGCCACAACATACAGAGGAAGGTTCAGAGAGATACTCCCACAAATCCATAAAGGCATAAGGAGATCCGTGGAGAAGATTTCAACACGCATCATCATCGTAACGAAAGACCGCATCGACTATAATCATACTCTGCGTCTTCATCTACTTCTCTAAGAGATCCACATATAGGGAGTTTTATATTATTGTCTTTTTATTTCACATCTTTTCTTGTAATCATTTAGTAAACTCGCCTCGTGTTGGCGACTAGGTCTGGGTAGGACTTAGGGCAGAAATTTGCCTCGTGTTGGCGACTAGGTCTCGGGTGTAGGTATAGGGGGTGTTTGAGGCCATATTCGGGGAAGGGTTGGCTAGAGCGGCTTGAGGTTGTATCTGGGGAAGGATCGACTAAAGCCAATCGGTTCATGGGGATACGAGTCGGTATAGAAAACAAAAAGAGTCTTTCATATTTCGCTTTGATTTCTAGCGTCATTGAAATCAAAATTTTGTAATCAATTTTATTAATAATAATCATGTCTCTCTTTGTGTAATAAAATTGATTTGTTCTTCATTTCTCTAAATTGTTTATTATCCTCTCCTTTATTATAAAAAAATTTAGATCTTTAAACAAAATCACTATTTTGATTTCTAATCACAAGCAAGTATTTTAAAATATAATATAAGTTTTTAAAACCCTTATTCACCCCCCCCCCCCTCTAAGGGCGCCTACCGATCCAACAAGTGTTATCAGAGCCAGGTTATTCCAATCGGCTTAACAACCGGGAATAATGGCGTCTCATGATCTCGCTTCTTCTAGTGGTGTACATTTTTATGAAGAAGGGAAATCACTAGCACCACCTCTATTTGAAGGAAGAAATTTTAAAGGATGGAAAATATTAATGGAAAATTTTCTTAAAGCTTTAGATGAAAAAGTTGGGAGCATCACTATTAAAAAGCCACCTAGCGTATTAAATAAAAACAAAATGGTTTTAAATGCAAAATCTATGAATAGTCTATTTTGTGCGTTAGATCAAAATATTTCCAAACTCATTCATACTTTTCCTACTGCATACGAGATGTGGAATTTTCTTGAGATAACTTATGATCTTCCTCTTACAGGTATGGAACAAACACAAGAGGAGAATGATATACAAGCATCCACTATTATTCAAGAAGATCTCTCTCGTAGCAAAGCCATGGAGATCATGGAAATTAACTTAGAAAAAGAGAGCATTACATCAAGAGAAAAAGAAGATGAAAATTCATCTATGATGGAGGAAGGCCTAAAAGATGACAAAGGAACGTCATGTTCCCATCTTGCCTCTTCTGATTGCGCTGTAAGAGAGTCTAATTCTTTTTCTTATTTCCATATACAAAAAATTGCTAAACGTAGAATGAAGAAATTAAAAATTGCTAATAAGAGATTACGTTTAGAAAATAAAACTTTGAAAGCAAATGTGAATGAAGAATCCAAAAAGGATGTGTTTGAATCTCAATCATGTTCTTCATTAGAAAACTATACACATTATTTTGATCATAATAATATTAAAGAAAAATTCAAGGATTTAGGAAAAGAACTTTTAATTTCAAAAGAACATAACGAAAAATTGATAAATGAAAATAATATTCTCTCTCATAAACTAGAATATTTAAAATCACTCTTTCAAAAAGGATTAAATAATTTTAAATATCTTATTTCTAGTTTATCATCAAACATGTGTAAAACTTCTACTAGTATGTTAAAACATATTAAACATGCACCTAGTTGAATTTGTAATCACACTGACATAATGAATTCTAACTCACATTATGTATCTCCCAAATTAAATTCTAATGTGCACAAATTTCCTATGAAATTTAATTTCAAAAGTGATTATTATTTTAAACCTAAGTTTAATGAATATGGAAATTTGATGCATAATATTAAATCAAAATATGAATGGGGACCCAAAATAAAAAATGAAACATTAACTCCACTTAAAAGAATTCATTCATTTTTGTCTCCCCAAAAATTATCACGCTATATTTGGGTACCTAAAGGAACCGTTACACTTGGTTCCCTTTGGATACCCAAATCTCTCATCTACTAGTGTCATCCAAATGCATGAAGTAGAATATTTTCAAATTGAAATATACAAATGTGTACTTCATGATGTGCTTCAATGTATTTTCTATTTTTTCTTTTTTGTTTCCTTTTAAGCCATCATGTCATGGTCATCTAATATAATATTTGAAATTTTGACTTTGTCCCCTAAAGCCTAAATGAAGTGTGCAAATCAAAGTAAATCAAAAGTAAAAGTCAAGTATTTTCCTTTCATTTATAAATGACCAATCTATTATAATTAAAATCATAACCCATAAATATCATATAGTATTCATATAAATTGAACTATAAATTTGCTATAAGATATTTCAAATTAAATCCAGTTATTAGACTATTAAGATTTTTTGCCTTCACCAACAAGTGGTTTAGAGAATTAACATGATCTAAAAGAAAGTTCAAGATCTAAATAAAAGCTCAACTTTCAAAAAATTATATTGTGTTCACTCCTTGATGTCAAACATTATCTAAACCATCACTATTGTTCACCTATCAAAAATCACATACATATATTCAAAATTCATAATTAAAAGAAAATCACTAAAATGTATTGAAAGAATTTACCTCCATAATGAATATTGAATTCACAAGCACCACCATGATCTATTGATGTCCTTTGCTAAAATTCTCTAACATCATATATCATAAGTCTTATCAAAAGTCTTCTAAAAACAATTATTTCTATCACAATTATGTGAATTATAATTGATATAATAATTGATGATAATAGATATTATAATTACATACCGTGGTTGGTGTATTATGTGTGTATTGTGAGTTATTTCAAGTTTAGACCTTTGAATCATCTTGATATCAAATCAAATTAAATCATCACTTCATTCTAGGTCTCTAGGTTGAAACACAATCAAACCTTGATATAACATTAATCTCAAAGTTATCATACTAACATTATCACCTAAAGAATATTTGTGTCTATGTTAGGTATTATGTGTTTACCAAGATATACAGTTTGGGTATTCTCATCTAGGGCTTATCCAAGATATTCTTATGCATGAACATTATTTTTAATCACTAAAATCATGCATATTTGATTTGTTCATTCGTGTCTTCTCGTGCTTACATTTCCTATCATTTTCAAACTACATTAGATTGATAAATATAAGCCTTAGAAAAATTAAAATTGAGATATAATAAATGATATCTCATGCAAATTTATTTGGTAAAGTCATATACAAAATCGCTAATGTTTCATGCAATTTGCACTATCTAAATATCTCCTACAATTCTGAAATTCTTGCATGAAACTACTGTTGGGACACTTAATCAAGACCAACAATTAAAAATTTCAAAATCCTAAAAAATCGTGTACTATTTCCCGCGCTAGCGCTAACGCCAGCACTAGCGCACTTATTTGTTTTTCTGTATTTTTAAAATTTTGAAAAATTCTTAGAAATATATTAATCTATGTGTACTATTTATTTCTGCATTTCTGCTTTTATTTCATTTTTGAAAAATTAAATAAAAAAATACAAAAGCCAAATTACAAAAAAAAATTATGTGTTACTTTTTTGGTTTTTTTTGTCATTTGTTTAAATTCTATTTCTAAATGTCAAATACAGAAATATAAAATACAAAAACCAACAAAAAAATGTATTGAATTTATTGTGATAATCAAGCATGTTTTTAAACTATCTTTAGAACTTATATAATGTTGCAATTTATCTTTTCAAACTACTTTGAACATTGTTTTCCTCATGCTTTGATATATCTATTAATATGTGCATCAATTATATTATCAAAGCTGTGTAGAATAAAGCTTAGCATGCCTCTAAGTATGAGTAAATGTTTTATGTTTGATAATGATATTTATTCACTCACTCATTTTGGCATTGTCTACATATGTGTTTAATCTAAGAATGCTTGTGTATGTTTTGCATTTGTACAATGAATTAAAATTGCACAAGTATCTTGCCTACACAATCTTTATTTGCACTTTTAATAGTTAAGAAAAGTGGTTATGTTTTCATAAATTCTATTGGTTTGCAAAACAAGTGTATTCGGAGAACTTTGTACAAATAAAAAATTCATAAAATAAAGTGACAAAGATAACTCCACCAAACACTACTTGAACCTCCTGATAAGTCTTAATAAGCATTGTGAGGTTTAGCACCTTGGAAAGAATAGTAAAGTATCTAGTGCAAACCATATCTTTCTTTCAAAATAAAAACCACTTACTTTTAAGTACACCGGATCACTAGTCTAAATATTAAAATAAAATAAAATATGTGATCCCCCAAGCACTACTTTGCACCCTGATAAGTCTTAATGAGCATTGTGTGTGCAAAGCACCTTGGTAGTTGTACATTTTGATTGTGCCTTGAAGTGTGTGGAAGTAAAATTATTTGTGTTTTATTATGCTCTTTACTTTACATATTTCTTGTATTTTTGATTAAAACATTTGTTTACTTTATTCAAAATACACCTATGTGCACATCATTATCTTTCATAACACTTCTTCTCATGAGTATTGGATCCTAATTCTAAAATTCTATAATACTCTTTCTATATAAATGCACTAGATAACCTAGCATGTTTTCTACAATGTTTGGTATGTTTTGAATTTGTGAATTAAAATAACATTGCAGTAATCTCTTTTTGATAACATTATTTCATGCTTGGTTACTTTATTGTTAGACTTACAGATTTTAATTGAACAATGATTTACAAAAACATCTTCTTTATGAAATTTAACTCATATATCTTTGTATGGATCATCATTGATTACAATAAGAAGTTTCTTGTATTTCGATAAGTCTTCCACATCATAACCATATAATTGTTTTACCTTGCACTTTTATGCTTATTTAAAGTCTTTTATTTTGTGTGCATCCTCACTTGAATCTTAACATTCCTTTCTTTCAACAAGTGGTAGACTTGCTTGGTAAACTTTATATTGGTCGCTTTAAACAAGAATATTTTTTATGCTAAAAACTCTGATTTATTTCTATGAAAATATTGTAATACTAAAATTTTGATTTATTAATGGATTAGCTATGTGAACTTTTCTTTAAAAATTCAAATATTAAAACCTATTCGCTATGAAATTATAATTTGATTTAAAATGCTTAAACGCTTCCAATAATTATTATCCATGACTTCATATCTCGCCATAGCGGGGGCACAGGGTTGTAGACATTAGATAACCTTATCTCTAGTCATGTCTTGTCCTTAACCAGGGAGGGTTCCAGTGGGGCCTTGCGAGGCACTGGGGGGAAAGAGTGCTAGGTTAAGTTTTTGTTTAGTGTTTGCATATGGGACTAACACCCCAACCTACGACATGTTTGCAGCTCCTCATGCCCATCCGTCACTTAGTACAGGGCTAGGGTGTAGACATATTGTCTGGGTAGTTTAGTTACTTGGAAATCATTACATTTTTTATGCTTAAAACTCTTATATAAAAAGGAAAAACTAACATGATAATATTGAGTACTTGGCAAATGTTATATTGTTAATCTTTAAGCTAAAAACTATGATCTATCTCTATAAAAATTATTCTAAAACTCTATATCATTTCATTCTCTCTAAATAGCTCGATCATGCCTTTATCTTCTAAATCAAAAATTTTCTGTGTTTTGTCTCCTTACCCACTTTTGCTAATAACAAAAGGGGGAGAACTAACATGATAAATATAATATGCTATCAAAATAAAAAAAAACTAACTTGCGTAATTAAGATGATAGCTTACATATTAGGGGAGCATTCACTTAGGGGGAGCATGTATTTAGGGGGAGCAATTCTAAATGCTAAAATTGATAATTATCCTAAGTCATCACTCTCACATACACACAAGTAAGTTTCATCATGCTTATATATTAATGCTCTATTGGATTTATTATTATCAAAAGGGGGAGTTTGTAGGAACATGGCCTTCCGCATCTCCTAGGTTTGAGAATAACAAATCCTATGTGTATTTGATCTTGTGTGTTTAAGTGTGCAGGATAACAAAGTCCACATGACTTAAGGATTACATAAGAAGATTGCCCCCAAATTTGAGCCATCAAATCCAACACTCCTTCTAGCGCCGGCGGTATCAACTAACGCCTGGCTCTAGCGCTAAGGAACCGCTGAGATGCAGACTGGCACTCGACGAACTGCTTACTCTACCGCCGCGCGCTAGTACTAGCGCTGGCGCTAACGTTCGCTCGACGAACTGTTAGCTGCGCTCGACGAAATGCTCATCATAGCGTTCGCTCGATGAACTGTTCGCTGCGCTCGCCGAAATAGATCTTGCGTTCGACGATCTTGCTTTCGACGAATTTCTATTCGACGAATGATGAAGCTCGCACGACGAACTCCGATCGACGTAAATTCGATCGACAAAAAGAATGCTTAAGCGCAATTCCGGGAGCACATATAGAAAGAGATCGCTCCTGGCGGTATACGATAGCGCAGGCGGTAGCGCGGAGCATAGAAGGCAAGAGAGAATTGTTTCCTCAGATTGAAGATTCTACCGTGCAGAATATGTCCTAAAATGGGATAGCGTCGGCGGTAGCACTAGTGCAGGCGCTAGCTCCAAGGCTAGAAAACGGACCCCTTGGCTCCGTCTTCCTCATCCTCTTGAGATCCAAAATTCCAGAGCTTCGTGCCACAACATACAGAGGAAGGTTCAGAGAGATACTCCCACAAATCCATAAAGGCTTAAGGAGATCCGTGGAGAAGATTTCAACATGCATCATCATCGTAACGAAAGACCGCATCGACTACAATCATACTCTGCGTCTTCGTCTACTTCTCCAAGAGATCCACATATAGGGAGTTTTATATTATTGTCTTTTTATTTCACATCTTTTCTTGTAATCATTTAGTAAACTCGCCTCGTGTTGGCGACTAGGTCTGGGTAGGACTTAGGGCAGAAATTTGCCTCGTGTTGGCGACTAGGTCTCGGGTGTAGGTATAGGGGGTGTTTGAGGCCATATCCGGGGAAGGGTTGGCTAGAGCGGCTTGAGGTTGTATCCGGGGAAGGATCGGCTAAAGCCAATTGGTTCGTGGGGATACGAGTCGGTATAGAAAACAAAAAGAGTCTTTCATATTTCGCTTTGATTTCTAGCGTCATTGAAATCAAAATTTTGTAATCAATTTTATTAATAATAATCATGTCTCTCTTTGTGTAATAAAATTGATTTGTTCTTCATTTCTCTAAATTGTTTATTATCCTCTCCTTTATTATAAAACAATTTAGATCTTTAAACAAAATCACTATTTTGATTTCTTATCACAAGCAAGTATTTTAAAATATAATATAAGTTTTTAAAACCCTTATTCACCCCCCCCCCCCCCCCCTCTAAGGGTGCCTACCGATCCAACAAGTGTTATCAGAGCCAGGTTATTCCAATCGGCTTAACAACCGGGAATAATGGCATCTCATGATCTCGCTTCTTCTAGTGGTGTACATTTTTATGAAGAAGGGAAATCACTAGCACCACCTCTATTTGAAGGAAGAAATTTTAAAGGATGGAAAATATTAATGGAAAATTTTCTTAAAGCTATAGATGAAAAAGTTTGGAGCATCACTATTAAAAAGCCACCTAGCGTATTAAATAAAAACAAAATGGTTTTAAATGCAAAATCTATGAATAGTCTATTTTGTGCGTTAGATCAAAATATTTCCAAACTCATTCATACTTTTCCTACTGCATACGAGATGTGGAATTTTCTTGAGATAACTTATGATCTTCCTCTTGCAGGTATTGTTCGCCCAGAAAGCCCGCGACCTCCTCTCATCGTTCATTTTTCCCGGTCTCAGCGGTCTCAAGTTAGGTGATCGCCGAGATCGCCAGCCTTCAGCCTGGTCTGATTTTCCAAGTACCCAGCGATTAAGATGGTGCGAGATCGCCGGATCAAGCGGTCTGGTCGCTTTTCTTATTTTTGTTATTTTTTGTTATTTGTACCCCATTTCCCTGCCCTGGCTCTCCTGTACCCCGGGCAGCCCGTAGTTTTTTAGTTCTGCCCGTTTGGGCAGCCCCCTCGTCTATAAATAGAGGGGTAGGGGTACCAGAAAAGCACTTTTTGGCTCCGAGGCTCCAGCTTACAACCTGTGTAAGCGGTCTCATTTCTTCGTGATTGCCATTTCGTGATCGTTTTTCCTTTTGTTTCTAGCATCTTCTGTCTTAGTAACCTGCACTTCGCAGTTTTCTCCCATCCCTTTTAGTGTGAATTTTGGAGGTACCATTTTTGGCACCAACAGAACGAACACGCGACCTTCAGATTTCGAAGTGTCAGGTGAAATCCATAGACTTCCAAGATGGCTGATCGCCGTAGAGGTCGTCCCTTGCGATCTCCCAGCGTTCTCCCTTCCGATCACAATCCGTTAGAAGCGCTTGAACGCCGCTTCGAGCTTCGTGTTGAACAAGCTCTCCGTGAGGCCGCCTGAGCTAGGCAGGACGCCACCTCTGTTCAGCAGGAGATCGCGCGGTCTCAGCAAGAGGCCGTTCGAGATCGGCAAGAAGTTGTCCGGGCTCAGCAGGAGTCTGCGAAGCAGATTGAGGCTATGAACCAGGTTCTAGCCGCGATCTCCTAGAAGATCCTTCCTCAAACCTCTCAAGTCGCCACTCCAGACCGCATGGAAGGCGGTCACCCGAGCGATCACCCCGTCCTCCAGCCCGCAACTCCTCAGCGATCTCAGCATGAGGAGTTCGCCTCCCATCGTAACTCTTTTCGAGCCGCAGCACAGGGGCCTCCGGCCCAGACCCTGAATTTTGAAGAAGGATTTGCTTACCCTCAGGATCCTCCTGCCTCTTTTCTTCCTCCACCAGGACCTTCTGTTTTCGGGGAGCCTTCCCCCTTTACCGATGAGATTCGTCGGGATCCGATTCCTCATGGATTCAGAGAACCTCGCCTTCCGGTGTATACAGGAGAAACCGACCCAATGTGCCATCTTCAAGCCTTCGAGTCTGGTGTGGCTCTCAGGAACATTTCAGATGGAGTGAGGTGCAAGCTGATGGTCACCTCCTTCGATGGGTCAGCCATGGAATGGTTCTATAAGCTGCCTTGTCAATCTATCCCAAGCTTTGCTGCCCTGAGGCAAGAGCTCCTCCTGAGGTTCGCTACCGCAAAGAAGAGGAAGAGTGGTCCTGCGACCCTCTTCAAGATCAGGCAAGGGGACAACGAAACTGCAGCACATTTCGTTGACCGTTTTCAGAAAGAGATCTTGGGAGTTAGGGATATTGATCCCGAGCTCTATATGGTGGCTTTGATCAGTGGTCTGCAGGAGGGTCCTCTGAAATTCAAAGTTACAACCAAGGAGCCTAGCTCCTATCAGGAGCCGATTAGCATTGCCAATCGCTACATAGAAGGGGAGATCAACAACCCCACCTATGTGAGCAATCTGACAAACAAGGCCACTCAGAAAGGCTCCGCGGGATTCTATCCGGCTCCGTCTTCCTCTAAGCCCCGACAAGAGCTCCCACCTCCAGCTCCAAGAGGTAAGAATTACCGCAACAACCGCTTCAACCGAGGTAATCAATCCTTCCCACTTCAAAATTCATTTCTTCAAACTCCCGCTACTCCTGCTCCGCAAGTCACCCCCATCCACCAGATCCAGTATGCTCAACCTCCTCTTCTACCCATTCCTTCACTTTACAATGAATCCCAAGAGTCCTTCACGGACTTTGGCGTTTCTATGAATGAAGTGCTTCAAGTCCTTCAGAAGCAGCCCTTTTTCAAGAGGCCAGCTCCGCTGAATTCTGACCCGAAAACTAGGAACCCAACTCTCTATTGTGAATATCACAGAGATAGGGGTCATTTGACAGAGGATTGTAGAGCACTCCGCCTATTCTTAGAGAAGCTTCTGAAGGAGGGTAAGCTTTGAGATCTCATCCAGAAGAATGATTCTTCCAAAGACTCAACCTCCAAGGCTAAGGAAGTAGCGGAAGTCCATTGGGAATGCGAAGAAGTGGACGATATTGGCCATCTTGGCAATATCGGCTTTCCTAATGAATGCGTGGATGCTGACGACGAAGGCGCCTTGGGCAATCTCTTCTGCATCCACGGAGGTGCAGGTCCGGAATCTTCAAGAAAGGCGAGTCTGAAAAGGGTTTATCAATCAGAGGTTGCTGCCACCTCTTCAGCTCCGGTCCGGGGAACGGTCACTTTCGGTGACGAAGACCTTCCTCAGACCGCGAATCCTTTTGACGACGCAGTCGTCATCAAAGCCGTAATTGAAAATTATACAGTAGAGAAGATTCTGATTGACACGGGAAGTTCAGTCAATGTGCTCTTCAAACCCGCCTTCGAGGCATTGAAGACAGGTAAAACCCTCCTTTCGACTGAAGGCCCCCTCTATGGTTTTTTAGGAGAGAAGAAAGAAGTAAAAGGGCTCGTCACTCTTTCTGTGATCCTGGGAGGGATAGTGAAGCTGGTCAAATTTATTGTCGTTGATGCTCCCAGTAGCTACAACGCCATCTTTGGAAGACCCTTCTTGAATTCCTATCAAGCCATCGTCTCCACCTACCATCAAGCGGTGAAGTTTTCCTTGAACGGCAAACAACACCGAATAAGGAGCGACCCAAGGAAAGCTAGGGAATGCTATGTAAAGACGGTCAACATGATCGTATCCTCTCCTCCCCAAGAAATCATGATAGCTGAATCAATCGAAGCTCCTGAACAAGTTCCAGTTGCAGAAGAAATTGAGGAGGATGCAAGAGATGGAGTGCGCTTGGAACCTGCCCAAGCAACTCAAGAAGTCCGGATCAGCGAGGAAGATGAGAGCAAGAGCCTCTCCATCAACGCTGAGTTATCCGAAGCTAACAAGGGTCAGCTCAACTCTTGCCTTCTGCAAAATCTAGATATCTTCGCTTGGTCGGCAGATGACATGCCCGGAGTGGACCCAGATGTTGCTTGCCATCATCTCAATCTTGACCCAAACTTCATCCCAATCCAGCAGAAGAAGAGGTCTGTTGCAACTACTCTAGCACAGCCTATCCGTGAAGAGATAGAGAAGCTCCTGAAGGAAAAGTTCATCCAACCAATTCAATACCCGGAATGGGTGTCAAACGTTGTAATGGTAAAGAAGCCGGGTGGAAAGTGGAGGATGTGTGTCGACTTTACCAAACTCAATAAAGCTTGCCCCAAGGATTGCTACCCCTTGCCTCGGATAGATTCTTTAGTAGATTCTGCAGTAGGTTATTCTTTTATGAGTTTTTTAGATGCTTTTTCAGGTTATCATCAAATCAGAATGCATAAACCAGATATACCCCATACTTCATTTATCACAAATGATGGTTGCTTTTGTTATCTCGTAATGCCTTTCGGGCTAAAGAATGCTGGTGCAACCTATCAGAAAATGATGGACACAGTGTTCAGAAGTCAAAAAGGAAGAAACCTCGAGGTATATGTTAATGACCTCTTGGTAAAAAGTAAACTGTTTTCTTCTCATCTTAGAGACCTCTCGGAAACTTTTGCAACCCTTCGAACTTTTAATATGAGGTTGAATCTGTTGAAGTGTGTTTTTGGGGCAAGTAAAGGAAAATTCCTGGGTCATCTCCTTACTCCAGAAGGGCTGGAACCCAATCCTGACAAAGTGAAAGCTATTCTGGAAATGCCACCTCCCAAGTCCCCAAAAGAAATTCAGCAGCTAGGAGGGAGGATGGCAGGTTTAAGTCGCTTTATCTCCCGTTCGGGAGGTAAGAGTGCACCTTTCTTTAAAACCCTCCGGGGAGGGAGTAGGTTCGAGTGGACAAAGGAATGTGATGATGCTTTCACTCAGCTGAAGAAGCAATTGACATCAACTCCTTTGCTCCAAAGCCCGCGAGAGGGAGAAAATCTTTTCCTATATATGGGAGTCGGAACTGATGCCATAAGCTCTGTTTTGGTCCGAGAGGAGAAAAAGAGGCAATTCCCAGTCTTTTACGTAAGTCGGATCCTGAAGAATGTAGAGACTCGTTATCCTATTCTCGAAAAGTTGGCTTTAATGCTTATAACTTCAGCAAGAAGATTAAGGCCATATTTTCAAGCTCACTCAATTCTAGTCGTTACTGATCTTCCATTGAAAAGTGTCTTGGAGAAGCCGGAGCATTCAGGCAGGTTGGCAAAGTGGGCAATAGAGCTCAGTGAGTTTGACATATCCTATGTTCCAAGGATGGCAATCAAAGCTCAGGTCTTAGCAGACTTCATGGTGGATGCCAAAGAAGTTGAGTCACAAAAGGGGGTCGGAGTGCCCCTTGCCTGGAAAATCTTCGTGGACGGAGCTTCAGGGAAAAATTCTTCCGGAGCAGGAGTTGTCTTAGTCAACCCAAATGGAGTAAGGCTGGATCAAGCGCTGAAGTTCTATTTTCAAGTAACAAACAATCAGGCGGAATATGAGGCTTTGCTAGCCGGTCTCAAGTTTGCTAGGGAGCTGGGAATTGATGATGTCGAAGTTTTCACAGATTCTTTGGTGATGGCTTCTCAAGTAAATGGGACTTTCGAAACTAGAGATAGTATTTTAAAGCAGTATTTAACCCTGGTAAAAATTGAGGTTGGGAAGTTCAAAAGCTTTACTATCAATCATATTCCAAGAGGTGAGAACGTGGAAGCAGACGAGTTGGCAAAATTTGGGCTTCTCTCAGGGGGAACAACTTCAGAGTTGTTTCGCCCGGCGATTGAAGAAGGAGAAGTCATGGAAATTGATCAACATCCATCTTGGATGGATCCGTTTGTTCTTTATCTTTCAACTGGAGAGCTCCATTCATCAATAAAGGATATGAAAAGGTTTAAACGGAAAGCGGCTAACTATTATCTTGTTGCAGGAGTACTTTATAGAAGAACTTTCCTTTCACCATTAGCACGGTGTGTTTCGGAGGAGGAGATTCCAGTGGTCCTTCAGGAGGTCCATTCTGGAGAATGTGGAAGTCACTCTGGAGCCAGAACTTTGGAAAAAAGAATTCTAAGGCAAGGCTATTTTTGGCCTCAAATGAGGAAGGATGCGGAAAAATTTGCCAAGAAATGCGTGAAGTGCCAGAAGTTTGCCCCTCTCCAAAATCAGCCGGCTCAACAACTCAAGTCGATAGCAACTCCATGGCCGTTTGCAGTTTGGGGAATGGATTTGATTGGGCCTTTCCCTATGGCAGGTGGGCAACGTCGATATATTATAGTTATGATTGACTACTTCAGCAAATGGATAGAAGCAAAGGCATTGGCCAAGATTACGACTCAAGCCGTGAAAAATTTTATTTGGGGAGAGGTAATATGTCGGCACGGAATCCCAATGGCAATCATCACGGATAACGGTTCCCAGTTCAACAATTCATTTCTTATTAATTTCTGTAAGCAAATTGGCGTTGAGCTACGTTTCGCTTCCGTGCATCATCCAAGAAGCAATGGGCAGGTAGAGGCCGCCAACAAACTCATCATAAATCTCTTGAAAAAGAAGGTAGAAAATGTCAGGGGCAACTGGGCAGAACAACTATCTTCCGTCTTATGGGCCTTGAGGACAACTCCAAGTTCTGCTACTGGAGAAACTCCATTCAAATTATCACACGGTTCCGAAGCCCTTATTCCGGTGGAATTTTAAGTGAAAAGCCCAAGAGTATTATTGGCGCAACAGAGTCAAATTGACTGGATGGAAGGAAACGATGAGGAGTTAAAATGCAGCCTTGATTTAATCGAGGAGTTGAGGGATACGACAATCATCAGGCAAGAAGAGGTAAAGAGAAGAATGGCAAGGCTATTCAACAAAAATGTAAGAACCAAAGAATTCACTGTTGGGGATCTAGTCCTGAAGAAAATAGATTCAGCAGCAAGAGTTGGTTCAGTTGGAAAGCTTAACCCAAATTGGGCTGGGCCGTTTGTGGTGAAGAACGTGCTTAAAAATGGCGCTTACCATCTCCAAACTTATGAAGGGAAAGAATTGTGTCATTCATGGAGCGGAGATGATCTCAAACTCTTCTTTTCTTAAATGTTCGTATCCAATTTACTCATTCTTTTCCTCACTTTTTCCCTCTCAAATGTCATGCATGTATTATCAAAACATTCACAATATGAGTGATGGGTGATAAGTTTTAAGAATGTTATTTCTTAAAGCCAAAAAACCTGTCAAGTGAGACATCGACGGATCCTACTATTTTCCCCCTCGACTTGTTAGCTCGATGTGTAATTCTGCCGGGACCACAGATGTCGGGGAGATTTCGAATCTGTGTAGCAGTAGCTCGCCAAGCTTGAGCAGTGGAAGTTTAGGATACCGGGTCCTTGCTGACATCTGGCACACCTCAGCATTTCAAAGGGGTCAAGGTGGCTGGCCCAGCTCTGTCATGCATTAAGAAGGACATTGTTACGATCTTAATGATCTTTCAGGGAAAGCAATGTCGGTATAGCCTCCGCGGCATGACCACACCTGCCCTACCGATCATTTTGATCCGTAACTCTCGAATACTCGTTGAAGCGTGGTTAAGTAAGGGGCGGTCAGAAACATCCGTGACCGTCGCCTGAACCTTAGATTGGCATGTTTGCAGTAAACTCGGTAATCCTTTGTTTAAAAAGAGAGGCAATGTCGGTATAGCCTCCGCGACATGACCACACATTCCTTTTGGATCATTCTTAGAGATCCCATTTTCATATCTTCTTGCTTCAAAAAGAAAAATCTTATTCATCCCTTTGTACTGGGATCGGGCGGTCAGAAATTTGTGAGACCGCATGTTTTTCTTTCCAACTTTCTCCAAAGAGTGATGACTCATTTACGATCGCCGGACATGACTTTTTCAGGACAATTGAGGTCGCTATTCAGAAAGCTCTTATGTCGACTTGACAGAGCTCGACCCGGTCTCAGTAAGATCGAGACTCTGGTATTCCCCGTTATTCAAAGTTACATGGAATAATCTTGATGCTCTTTCTCCCATCAAGTGAGTTGGGATTTTTCTTCAAAAAAGGGCGGTCTGAATATAATGTGATCGCTAAACTGGAGATTCATGAAGAGTTATTATTTTTCTTTTCAAGTAATAGTTTTGGTTATCAAAGGGGTTGTCAGACGGATTTCCAGTCATTTGGGCACCGAACACCCAAAAGTTTAATTCCTTATGTTGCGATTTGTATAATGTGAGACCGCATGACTATTGCAAATAAGTTGGTTTTCTGATCACAGTCGAGTTGCTGAATGTCTTTCAATGATCTGATTATCTCGAGATCGCAGAGTATTTTTATTTATACAAAGTATTAGTCTTTCTTTCAAGATCCTTTTTGTTTTTTCCAAGAGATCGCCACCTGAAATCCTTTAATGATGATATAAAATTGTAACAAGCCTAAGGCATTGAGATCGAATGTCGAGTTCAAACTCAGAGGAACAAATATATGCATCAAAAATAAACTCATCCACAGACAACATAACAGAATCTAATTTTTATATATATTCTGAATTTTCAATTACAACGAGACCGCTCGGTCTCCAAAAGGGGAAAAGGGAAAGTTTGTACAATTCACTCTCTCTTTGATCTCTTAGAAGACCGCTCGCTTGAAGAAGAAGAATCAGTTTCTGCGGAAGATTCTTCTAAGCATTTCCCTGGAATTCTAGATCCAGAGCTTGAGCTCGAACTGGAATCCATACCCAGGGTATAGCGGCTTCCGCTTTCTTCATCTTCGATCACAACATCTTCGTCTTGACCAGCGGTCTCATCAGCAACATCTGCGGTCTCTTCAGCAGTTGCAGATTGCTCTTCAATCCTCTGTGCCGCGTCAGGGAAGAGATCAGCAAACGTAACATCCTTATATTCTTCGGTGAATCCAACTCGGCCTCGAACCTCGTTCAGCACCTGGTCGGCGGTCTCTTTAATGTGATGCATCATAGCCCTCTGAAAAGCTGGATTTTCAGGGTCATAAGCTGCTTTTTCAAATTGCTATAAAAAAAGAGATATATGTTAGACCGCGCGATCATAGGTAACGCGTTCGAAAGATATAAATAAAATTCTCACTTTTCTTTCTTCTTGCAAGGCAGTTATTTCATCCAGAGCGCTGCGAAGAGACCGCCCCATATGGTGATTTAAGATTGTACTTCTAGCGGTCATTTGGGCACAGAGGTCGGGGAGCGCATCGGTCTCTATATTCAGTATTTCATTTGTATTCTTTTTCCCATACAAAGCCGAAGTGATCGCATATGCGTGATGGGTCACCTTTCCGCTCCACAGGGGCAGATCAGTGGACACCTTCACAGACTTTCCTTTGGCCGCCCATTTGAGGAGGGGTTTTCCTTTGATATCCTTCATTCTTCTTTTGAAACCGATCAAAGGGAAATCTCGTTCGACGGTCTCAGAGGTAGTGCCGAACACGTCGGCCTCACGCTTCAGCCTCCTCTCCCTCTGAGTGAGAACTTCTGCAGCTGGAGAGATAGGATCTTGAACAGGGACCGCAAAGGTCGCTAAAAAGCGGGAAAAAGTTAGGAAGGCATACAAAAGGTATGAAAAGAAATTATTTTGAGACCGCAAGAAAAGCTTACTTTCAGCCGGAACAATTTCGGCGATCTCGGGCCAGATCGCTAGATAATGAACAAGATAAATCCTCTTGCCCGCCAAGAAAGCCAAGATTTTAAGCTCCTCTTCTGAGACCACTTTTATCTTCTTAAAAATACTGTCAGGTCGCGGAGAAGGCGAGTTTTTGAGACCGCCAAGGTCACCTTCAAAGACAAGAAACCTCTCTGTCCAAAAAGAGATTTTATTTGGAAGATTCAAGATTTTTATTCCGTCTGCTGAAAAGTACATCAACCCTTTGAACTCTTCTTTCTTCCTGCCTTCCTTCAAGATCTTCGCGGTGAAGGTTGCGCGGAACAGATTCATTGTAAACTTCACTCTTTCCGATCTCAAGTAATTGATGAAGACATTAACTAGGCCGATGGAGTTCGGGGCCAGCTGGGCAAGCACGAAGCCGTAATAATTCAGGATCTCAAGCCATTCCCATGGGAGGGGAATCCTCAACCCATTTTCAAAGTGATCGATGGGAATAATAAACTTTTTCTCCTCCGTAAAGTTCAACCTTTCTTGTTCAGTTGGCGGTCTCACAACTACCTGAGTTTGGATCATATATTTCTTTATAAACTCGATATATTCATCCTTTGATAGACGACCTTGTTTGTGATCGGCATTCAGAAAGATGGTGGCAGAAGAAGCACGAGCGGACACCATTTTTAGCGATCGATGAGATCGATGTTTAGAGCGCATTCAAGAAAGCGTAAAATAAAGGTCATGAAGACGGCTATTTATAGAAGACGAAGGGTCATTTCGTAATCATTACATCTTGAAGACCGCCCAGCCAAAACATGTTCAGACCGCTCGACCTATGCAAAGTTATATGACAGCATACTATAGTTGGCGATCTCAATCAATAAAAAACACAGTAGCAATACAAGCAACCCAGACATAAAGAGATCAGAACTTAACAAATCAAGACCGCACAAAACATTAAAATCAAAACAGCCACAAATATATAGAAAAATAACAGTAAAATTTTACAAAACATATTGTTCAAATCTAGAGACCACTCGGTCTCAAGTTAAATGTTCATCTCCTAGGAGGCCTGTTTCTCCCTACATGAGCTGCGACATCTTGCATATCGTTCACTGCGGCCATAACCGACACCAGGCTGTGATTAGCCAGCATTACAGATCGGTGGATTTTCGACATTTCCTTGTCCACCTGCTCCATGGGGATCAGTACGATTTCAGGTTGCGGTCTCTCCGCTGGATGATCGCTGGAGGTACCCGGTCGCATCAGCATCTTTCCGTGACCGCTCCTCAGCCTCTCATTCTCCGCGGACAGCGCCGTAGCTTTCCCCCTATAGTATTCAGCCTCTTTTTCAGCCTTCTTCAGAGCTCGTGCGATCACGGCAACCCTCAGATCGCATTCCTCACGAATCCTCTTCTCATTGGAACGCAATCTTTCTTCGAGATCACGGATCTGATCGTTCTGAGTCCGCTCCCTCATCAGCATAGAACGAACATCCTCAAACATGGGGTTAAGGATGTTGGTTAACTGAGGGGAGATCTCGATGGGCTGAGGAAGTTCTCCCTCCTCGATCTCAGCATTTTTGTTATCTGCGGTCATAGGAGATGGGTTATGTCAATCATGAGCATATGATCAGATAAGGTTTTTTAATAAACAGAAAGAGTACTTGGAAAGAAGTCGAGACCGCAGTCACGTAAAGCTCTTCTGATATCTTTAGTGACCACGGGATCTGCGGTTAGAGAAAGACGATCTGATCCCCTTAAGCGCTCCAGATCCATTCTTTCCAAACCTCTTTTCTGCGTTTTTTCTCCTTCTTTTCTTCTCCTTTTTAATTCTTCGTTACTTAAGAGGATATTGTCGGTCTCAATAAAAATGATCTCGTGTTTTCTTTCAGGAGAAGCAAAACGAACTGTAGGTAATGGAAGGAACTCAGCTGACTGGAGAATCATTTTATTCTTACCAGTTCGTGAAATCGAGACCGCCGCCGCACGATCTGCTGCAGCCTTGTTCGAGCGATCTCCCTGAAGAGAATCATCCGGAAGACCGCTAGAAAGTACAGCTTTCTCCTTAGCGATCTGCAGCTTCTCCGTGATCTCCTCACCGTTTTTGTCCGAAGTCTGCAAGACCTCAGCCTTTTTCCTCTCTTTAGCGATCAGGGCCGCCTTTTCCTCAGCGACCCTGACCGCCTCTTTCTTCCTCTCCTCAGCGATCAGAGCCGCTTTCTCCTCAGCAACTCTGACCGCCTCCTTCTTCTTCTCTTCCTCGACGGCCTTAGCCGCCTCTCTCCTCTTCTCCTCTTCCTCTCTTTCCTTTTTCTCTTTCTTCTCCTTGTCTTTCTTCTTCTCCTCATCCTCCTTCTTTTTCTTCTCCTTCTTCTCCCTCTTTTCTTTCTTATCTTTTTCTTCCTTCTCCTTTTCTTTCTCTTCTTTTTCCCTCTGTTCCTCTACCTCTTTTTCTTTCCTCCTCTTCACCATCTCTTCCATTTCCATCTTTTTCCTTTCCTCTTCCTTTGCCTTGATCACTGCGTCGTCGATCTCCTTCTCCCTGTCCGCGATCTCCTCATCAACGGCGGCATTTCTGAGAGCTGAAGCCTCTAAGGGATCCAACACCTGCAATGATGAAAAAGATGAATTGTTAGAAGAAACCTCATCAAGGTAGGCGATTAATCCAGAATCATCCTCTCTTGGTAAGGTTAAGACCGCGGGAAGGAAGGGGAGATCGCCCTTAGCATTCACCTTCTGAAACTCAGCGGAGTCTTCCAGGTCGATGGATTCAGAAAATCTGGTCGCCTCCATGGCAGTCACGTCTTTTCCTTCCTCATTTCTTCTGCTCCTCTTAAAGTCAAACTAGATGGACTTGTATTTTTTCTCTTCTTGCCCTTTGCAACGATCTCCTGGTCAGCGATCTTCTGCCTCAAGGATTCGGCCTCAGCTCCCTTCTGACGTAGCCCAGCCAGAATGACCTCGGTGGAGACGGTCTCAGGAAGCTTGGAAGACGTTTGATTCAGTGCCTCCAGGGATTTCTGACAATTAAAAGAAATGGAAAAGTCAGGCAATTTCCATACAGGATCTGAAGAAGTGTTAGACGGATCAGAAGCAACAGAGACCGGCACAATCGAGCCCTCAGGAAGCTCAGTTTTCTTTAACGGAGATCGGGCGGTCTCCTTTGAAGTGCTCACTTTTGTTAAGATCTTCGGTGCCTTCTTTCCTTTCTTTGAGCTGACACTTTCCTTTTTTCCAGGAGAGTTCGCTTTTGATGGGAGAGCTTTTAAGAGATCGAGCATAGTCATCTTTGCTAGGTCGCACCTGCCCAATTATCAAAGACCGCTCGAATAGTGGAGTTCCTCAATGTCTTGCAAAATGAAGTTTTCAGCCGGTATTTATAGACCAAGCTGTATTAATGGTAGTCGCGGTCTCAGCGGTCAAAGCTTACATTTTCGAAGTTCCAGATGTAACTTAAAAATGTGCGGGGATTATGTTCGCCCAGAAAGCCCGCGACCTCCTCTCATCGTTCGTTTTTCCCGGTCTCAGCGGTCTCAAGTTAGGTGATCGCTGAGATCGCCAGCCTTCAGCCTGGTCTGATTTTCCAAGTACCCAACGATCAAGATGGTGCGAGATCGCCGGCTCAAGCGGTCTGGTCGCTTTTCTTATTTTTGTTATTTTTTGTTATTTGTACCCCATTTCCCTGCCCTGGCTCTCCTGTACCCCGGGCAGCCCGTAGTTTCTTAGTTCAGCCCATTTGGGCAGCCCCCTCATCTATAAATAGAGGGGTAGGGGTACCAGAAAAGCACTTTTTGGCTCTGAGGCTCCAGCTTACAACCTGTGTAAGCGGTCTCATTTCTTCGTGATCGCCATTTCGTGATCGTTTTTCCTTTTGTTTCTAGCATCTTCTGTCTTAGTAACCTGCACTTCGCAGTTTTCTCCCATCCCTTTTAGTGTGAATTTTGGAGGTACCATTTTTGGCACCAACAGGTATGGAACAAACACAGGAGGAGAATGACATACACGCATCCACTATTATTCAAGAAGATCTCTCTCGTAGCAAAGCCATGGAGATCATGGAAATTAACTTAGAAAAAGAGAGCAATACATCAAGAGAAAAAGAAGATGAAAATTCATCTATGATGGAGGAAGGCCTAAAAGATGACAAAGGAACGTCATGTTCCCATCTTGCCTCTTCTGATTGCGCTGTAAGAGAGTCTAATTCTTTTTCTTATTTCCATATACAAAAAATTGCTAAACGTAGAATGAAGAAATTAAAAATTGCTAATAAGAGATTACGTTTAGAAAATAAAACTTTGAAAGCAAATGTGAATGAAGAATCCAAAAAGGATGTGTTTGAATCTCAATCATGTTCTTCATTTGAAAACTATACACATTATTTTGATCATAATAATATTAAAGAAAAATTCAAGGATTTAGGAAAAGAACTTCTAATTTCAAAAGAACATAACGAAAAATTGATAAACGAAAATAATATTCTCTCTCACAAACTAGAATATTTAAAATCACTCTTTCAAAAAGGATTAAATAATTTTAAATATCTTATTTCTAGTTTATCATCAAACATGTGTAAAACTTCTACTAGTATGTTAAAACATATTAAACATGCACCTAGTTGAATTTTTAATCACACTGACATAATGAATTCTAACTCACATTATGTATCTCCCAAATTAAATTCTAATGTGCACAAATTTCCTATGAAATATAATTTCAAATGTGATTATTATTTTAAACCTAAGTTTAATGAATATGGAAATTTGATGCATAATATTAAATCAAAATATGAATGGGGACCCAAAATAAAAAATGAAACATTAACTCCACTTGAAAGAATTCATTCATTTTTGTCTCCCCAAAAATTATCACGCTATATTTGGGTACCTAAAGGAACCGTTATACTTGGTTCCCTTTGGATACCCAAATCTCTCATCTACTAGTGTCATCCAAATGCATGAAGTAGAATATTTTCAAATTGAAATATACAAATGTCTACTTCATGATGTGCTTCAATGTATTTTCTATTTTTTCTTTTTTGTTTCCTTTTAAGCCATCATGTCATGGTCATCTAATATAATATTTGAAATTTTGACTTTGTCCCCTAAAGCCTAAATGAAGTGTGCAAATCAAAGTAAATCAAAAGTAAAAGTCAAGTATTTTCCTTTCATTTATAAATGACCAATCTATTATAATTAAAATCATTACCCATAAATATCATATAGTATTCATATAAATTGAACTATAAATTTGCTATAAGATATTTCAAATTAAATCCAGTTATTAGACTATTAAGATTTTTTGCCTTCACCAACAAGTGGTATAGAGAATTAACATGATCTAAAAGAAAGTTCAAGATCTAAATAAATGCTCAACTTTCAATATGGTTGCCTTTGTTCACAACAAAAAATTATATTGTGTTCACTCCTTGATGTAAAACATGATCTAAACCATCACTATTGTTCACCTATCAAAAATCACAAACATATATTCAAAATTCATAATTAAAAGAAAATCACTAAAATGTATTGAAAGAATTTACCTCCATAATGAATATTGAATTCACAAGCACCACCATGATCTATTGATGTCCTTTGCTAAAATTCTCTAACATCATATATCATAAGTCTTATCAAAAGTCTTCTAAAAACAATTATTTCTATCACAATTATGTGAATTATAATTGATATAATAATTGATGATAATAGATATTATAATTACATACCGTGGTTGGTGTATTATGTGTGTATTGTGAGTTATTTCAAGTTTAGACCTTTGAATCATCTTGATATCAAATCAAATTAAATCATCACTTCATTCTAGGTCTCTAGGTTGAAACACAATCAAACCTTGATATAACATTAATCTCAAACATGTCATACTAACATTATCACCTAAAGAATATTTGTGTCTATGTTAGGCTTTATGTGTTTACCAAGATATACAGGCTGGGTATTCTCATCTAGGGCTTATCCAAGATATTCTTATGCATGAACATTATTTTTAATCACTAAAATCATGCATATTTGATTTGTTCATTCGTGTCTTCTCGTGCTTACATTTCCTATCATTTTCAAACTACATTAGATTGATAAATATAAGCCTTAAAAAAACTAAAATTGAGATATAATAAATGATATCTCATGCAAATTTATTTGGTAAAGTCATATACAAAATCGCTAATGTTTCATGCAATTTGCACTATCTAAATATCTTCTAAAATTCTGAAATTTCTGCTTGAAACTACTATTGGGACACTTAATCAGGATCAATAATTAAAAATTTCAAAATCCTAAAAAATCGTGTACTATTTCCCGCGCTAGCGCTAGCGTACTTATTTGTTTTTCTGTATTTTTAAAATATTGAAAAATTCTTAGAAATATATTAATCTATGTGTACTATTTATTTATGCATTTCTGCTTTTATTTCATTTTTGAAAAATCAAATACAAAAATACAAAAGCCAAATTACAAAAAAAATTATGTGTTACTTTTTTGGTTTTTTTTGTCATTTGTTTAAATTCTATTTCTAAATGTCAAATACAGAAATATAAAATACAAAAACCAACAAAAAAATGTATTGAATTTATTGTGATAATCAAGCATGTTTTTAAACTATCTTTAGAACTTATATAATGTTGCAATTTATCTTTTCAAACTA
Source organism: Dactylorhiza incarnata (assembly GCA_033032865.1). Classification (NCBI taxonomy): domain Eukaryota; kingdom Viridiplantae; phylum Streptophyta; class Magnoliopsida; order Asparagales; family Orchidaceae; genus Dactylorhiza; species Dactylorhiza incarnata. Next base: position 8,882,829 of record JAWHQI010000075.1, on the reverse strand, counting down.
CTTTGAACATTGTTTTCCTCATGCTTTGATATATCTATTAATATGTGCATTAATTATATTATCAAAGCTGTGTAGAATGAAGCTTAGCATGCCTCTAAGTTTGAGTAAATATTTTATGTTTGATGATGATATTTATTCACTCACTCGTTTTGGCATTGTCTACATATGTGTTTAATCTAAGAATGCTTGTGTATGTTTTGTATTTGTACAATGAATTAAAATTGCACAAGTATCTTGCCTACACAATCTTTATTTGCACTTTTAAAAGTTAAGAAAAGTGGTTATGTTTTCATAAATTCTATTGGTTTGCAAAACAAGTGTATTCGGAGAACATTGTACAAATCAAAAAATCATAAAATAAAGTGACAAAGATAACTCCACCAAACACTACTTGAAACTCCTGATAAGTCTTAATAAGCGTTGTGAGGTTGAGCACCTTGGAAAGAATAGTAAAGTATCTGGTGCAAACCATATCTTTCTTTCAAAATAAAAACCACTTATTCTTAAGTACACCGGATCACTAGTCTAAATATTAAAATAAAATAAAATATGTGATCCCCCAAGCACTACTTTGCACCCTGATAAGTCTTGATGAGCATTGTGTGTGCAAAGCACCTTGGTAGTTGTACATTTTGATTGTGCCTTGAAGTGTGTGGAAGTAAAATTATTTGTGTTTTATTATGCTCTTTACTGTTCATATTTCTTGTATTTTTGATTAAAACATTTGTTTACTTTATTCAAAATACACCTATGTGCACATCATTATCTTTCATAACACTTCTTCTCATGAGTATTGGATGCTAATGCTAAAATTCTATAATACTCTTTCTATATAAATGCACTAGATAACCTAGCATGTTTTCTACAATGTTTGGTATGTTTTGAATTTGTGAATTAAAATAACATTGTAGTAATCTCTTTTTGATAACATTATTTCATGCTTGGTTACTTTATTGTTAGACTTACAGATTTTAATTGAACAATGATTGACAAAAACATCTTCTTTATGAAATTTAACTCATATATCTTTGTATGGATCTTCATTGATTACAATAAGATGTTTCTTGTATTTCGATAAGTCTTCCGCATCATAACCATATAATTGTTTTACCTTGCACTTTTATGCTTATTTAAAGACTTTTATTTTGTGTGCATCCTCACTTGAATCTTAACATTCCTTTCTTTCAACAAGTGGTAGACTTGCTTGGTAAACTTTATATTGGTCACTTTAAACATGAATATTTTTTATGCTAAAAACTCTGATTTATTTCTATGAAAATATTGTAATACTAAAACTCTGATTTATTAATGGATTAGCTATGTGAACTTTTCTTTAAAAATTCAAATATTAAAACCTATTCGCTATGAAATTATAATTTGATTTAAAATGCTTAAACGCTTCCAATAATTATTATCCATGACTTCATATCTCGCCATAGCGGGGGCACAGGGTTGTAGACATTAGATAACCTTATCTCTAGTCATGTCTTGTCCTTAACCAGGGAGGGTTCCAGTGGGGCCTTGCGAGGCACTGGGGGGAAAGAGTGCTAGGTTAAGTTTTGTTTAGTGTTTGCATATGGGACTAACACCCCAACCTACGGCATGTTTGCAGCTCCTCATGCCCATCCGTCACTTAGTACGGGGCTAGGGTGTAGACATATTGTCTGGGTAGTTTAGTTACTTGGAAATCATTACATTTTTATGCTTAAAACTCTTATATAAAAAGGAAAAACTAACATGATAATATTGAGTACTTGGCAAATGTTATATTGTTAATCTTTAAGCTAAAAACTATGATCTATCTCTATAAAAATTATTCTAAAACTCCCTATCATTTCATTCTCTCTAAAAAGCTCGATCATGCCTTTATCTTTTAAATCAAAACTTTTCTGTGTTTTGTCTCTTTACCCACTTTTGCTAATAACAAAAGGGGCAGAACTAACATGATAAATATAATATGCTATCAAAATAAAAAAAACTAACATGCGTAATTAAGATGATAGCTTACATATAAGGGGAGCATTCACTTAGGGGGAGCATGTATTTAGGGGGAGCAATTCTAAATGCTAAAATCGATAATTATCCTAAGTCATCTCTCTGACATACACACAAGTAAGTTTCATCATGCTTATATATTAATGTTCTGTTGGATTTGTTATTATCAAAAGGGGGAGTTTGTTGGAACATGGCCTTCCGCATCTTGTGTGTTTAAGTGTGCAGGATAACAAAGTCCACATGACTCAAGGATTACATAAGAAGGTTGCCCCCAAATTTGAGCCATCAAATCCAACACTCCTTCTAGCGCCGGCGGTATCAACTAACGCCTGGCTCTAGCGCTAAGGAACCGCTGAGATGCAGACTGGCACTCGACGAACTGCTTACTCTACCGCTGCGCGCTAGTACTAGCATTGGCGCTAACGTTCGCTCGACGAACTGTTAGCTGCGCTTGACGAAATGCTCATCATAACGATCGCTCGATGAACTGTTAGCTGCGCTCGCCGAAATAGATCTTGCGTTCGACGATCTTGCATTCGACGAATTTCTATTCGATGAATGATGAAGCTCGCTCGACGAACTCCGCTCGACGAAAATTCGATCGACAAAAAGAATGCTTAAGCGCAATTCCGGGAGCGCATATAGAAGGAGATAGCGCCTGGCGGTATACGATAGCGCAGGTGGTAGCGCGGAGCATAGAAGGCATGAGAGAATTGTTTCCTCAGATTGAAGATTCTACCGCGCAGAATATGTCCTAAAATGGGATAGCGTCGGCGGTAGCACTAGCGCAGGCGCTAGCTCCAAGGCAATAAAACAGACCCCTTGGCTCCGTCTTCCTCATCCTCTTGAGATCCAAAATTCCAGATCTTCGTGCCACAACATACAGAGGAATGTTCAGAGAGATACTCCCACAAATCCATAAAGGCTTAAGGAGATCCGTGGAGAAGATTTCAACACGCATCATCATCGTAACGAAAGACCGCATCGACTACGATCATACTCTGCGTCTTCGTCTACTTCTCCAAGAGATCCACATATAGGGAGTTTTATATTATTGTCTTTTTATTTCACATCTTTTCTTGTAATCATTTAGTAAACTCGCCTCGTGTTGGCGACTAGGTCTGGGTAGGACTTAAGGCAGAAATTTGCCTCGTGTTGGCGACTAGGTCTCGGGTGTAGGTATAGGGGGTGTTTGAGGCCATATCCAGGGAAGGGTTGGCTAGAGCGGCTTGAGGTTGTATCCGGGGAAGGATCGGCTAAAGCTAATCGGTTCGTGGGGATACGAGTCGGTATAGAAAACAAAAAGAGACTTTCATATTTCGCTTTGATTTCTAGCGTCATTGAAATCAAAATTTTGTAATCAATTTTATTAATAATAATCATGTCTCTCTTTGTGTAATAAAATTGATTTGTTCTTCATTTCTCTAAATTGTTTATTATCCTCTCCTTTATTATAAAACAATTTAGATCTTTAAACAAAATCACTATTTTGATTTCTTATCACAAGCAGGTATTTTAAAATATAATATAAGTTTTTAAAACCCTTATTCACCCCCCCCCCCCACCCCCCCTCTAAGGGCGCCTACCGATCCAACAAGTGTTATCAGAGCCAGGTTATTCCAATCAGCTTAACAACCGAGAATAATGGCGTCTCATGATCTCGCTTCTTCTAGTGGTGTAAATTTTTATGAAGAAGGGAAATCATTAGCACCACCTCTATTTGAAGGAAGAAATTTTAAAGGATGGAAAATATTAATGGAAAATTTTCTTAAAGCTTTAGATGAAAAAGTTTGGAGCATCATTATTAAAAATCCACCTAGCGTATTAAATAAAAACAAAATGGTGTTAAATGCAAAATCTATGAATAGTCTATTTTGTGCGTTAGATCAAAATATTTCCAAACTCATTCATACTTTTCCTACTGCATACGAGATGTGGAATTTTCATGAGATAACTTATGATCTTCCTCTTGCAGGTATGGAACAAACACAGGAGGAGAATGACATACAAGCATCCACTATTATTCAAGAAGATCTCTCTCGTAGCAAAGCCATGGAGATCATGGAAATTAACTTAGAAAAAGAGAGCAATACATCAAGAGAAAAAGAAGATGAAAATTCATCTATGATGGAGGAAGGCCTAAAAGATGACAAACGAACGTCATGTTCCCATCTTGCCTCTTCCGATTGCGCTGTAAGAAAGTCTAATTCTTTTTCTTATTTCCATATACAAAAAATTGCTAAACGTAGAATGAAGAAATTAAAAATTGCTAATAAGAGATTACGCTTAGAAAATAAAACTTTGAAAGCAAATGTGAATGAAGAATCCAAAAAGGATGTGTTTCAATCTCAATCACGTTCTTCATTTGAAAACTGTACACATTATTTTGATCATAATAATATTAAAGAAAAATTCAAGGATTTAGGAAAAGAACTTTTAATTTCAAAAGAACATAACGAAAAATTGATAAACGAAAATAATATTCTCTCTCATAAACTAGAATATTTAAAATCACTCTTTCAAAAAGGATTAAATAATTTTAAATATCTTATTTCTAGTTTATAATCAAACATGTGTAAAACTTCAACTAGTATGTTAAAACATATTAAACATGCACCTAGTAGAATTTTTAATCACACTGACATAATGAATTCTAACTCACATTATGTATCTCCCAAATTAAATTCTAATGTGCACAAATTTCCTATGAAATATAATTTCAAAAGTGATTATTATTTTAAACCTAAGTTTAATGAATATGGAAATTTGATGCATAATATTAAATCAAAATATGAATGGGGACCCAAAATAAAAAATGAAACATTAACTCCACTTGAAAGAATTCATTCATTTTTGTCTCCCCAAAAATTATCACGCTATATTTGGGTACCTAAAGGAACCGTTACACTTGGTTCCCTTTGGATACCCAAATCTCTCATCTACTAGTGTCATCCAAATGCATGAAGTAGAATATTTTCAAATTGAAATATACAAATGTCTACTTCATGATATGCTTCAATGTATTTTCTATTTTTTCTTTTTTGTTTCCTTTTAAGCCATCATGTCATGGTCATCTAATATAATATTTGAAATTTTGACTTTGTCCCCTAAAGCCTAAATGAAGTGTACAAATCAAAGTAAATCAAAAGTAAAAGTCAAGTATTTTCCTTTCATTTATAAATGACCAATCGATTATAATTAAAATCATTACCCATAAATATCATATAGTATTCATATAAATTGAACTATAATTTTGCTATAAGATATTTCAAATTAAATCCAGTTATTAGACTATTAAGATTTTTTGCCTTCACCAACAAGTGGTTTAGAGAATTAACATGATCTAAAAGAAAGTTCAAGATCTAAATAAAAGCTCAACTTTCAATATGGTTGCCTTTGTTCACAACAAAAAATTATATTTTGTTCACTCCTTGATGTCAAACATGATCTAAACCATCACTATTGTTCACCTATCAAAAATCATATACATATATTCAAAATTCATAATTAAAAGAAAATCACTAAAATGTATTGAAAGAATTTACCTCCATAATGAATATTGAATTCACAAGCACCACCATGATCTATTGATGTCCTTTGCTAAAATTCTCTAACATCATATATCATAAGTCTTATCAAAAGTCTTCTAAAAACAATTATTTCTATCACAATTATGTGAATTATAATTGATATAATAATTGATGACAATAGATATTATAATTACATACCGGGGTTGGTGTATTATGTGTGTATTGTGAGTTATTTCAAGTTTAGACCTTTGAATCATCTTGATATCAAATCAAATTAAATCATCACTTCATTCTATGTCTCTAGGTTGAAACACAATCAAACCTTGATATAACATTAATCTCAAACTTATCATACTAACATTATCACCTAAAGAATATTTGTGTCTATGTTAGGCTTTATGTGTTTACCAAGATATACAGGCTGGGTATTCTCATCTAGGGCTTATCCAAGATATTCTTATGCATGAACATTATTTTTAATCACTAAAATCATGCATATTTGATTTGTTCATTCGTGTCTTCTCGTGCTTACATTTCCTATCATTTTCAAACTACATTAGATTTATAAATATAAGCCATAGAAAAATTAAAATTGAGATATAATAAATGATATCTCATGCAAATTTATTTGGTAAAGTCATATACAAAATCGCTAATGTTTCGTGCAATTTGCACTATCTAAATATCTCCTAAAATTCTGAAATTTCTGCATGAAACTACTATTGGGACACTTAATCAAGATCAACAATTAAAAATTTCAAAATCCTAAAAAATCGTGTACTATTTCCCGCGCTAGCGGTAACGCCAGCGCTAGCGTACTTATTTGTTTTTCTGTATTTTTAAAATTTTGAAAAATTCTTAGAAATATATTAATCTATGTGTACTATTTATTTCAGCATTTCTGCTTTTATTTCATTTTTGAAAAATCAAATACAAAAATACAAAAGCCAAATTACAAAAAAAATTATGTGTTGCTTTTTTGGTTTTTTTTGTCATTTGTTTAAATTCTATTTCTAAATGTCAAATACAGAAATATAAAATACAAAAACCAACAAAAAAATGTATTGAATTTATTGTGATAATCAAGCATGTTTTTAAACTATCTTTAGAACTTATATAATGTTGCAATTTATCTTTTCAAACTTCTTTGAACATTGTTTTCCTCATGCTTTGATATATCTATTAATATGTGCATCAATTATATTATCAAAGCTGTGTAGAATGAAGCTTAGCATGCCTCTAAGTATGAGTAAATGTTTTATGTTTGATAATCATATTTATTCACTCACGCATTTTGGCATTGTCTACATATGTGTTTAATCTAAGAATGCTTGTGTATGTTTTGTATTTGTACAATGAATTAAAATTGCACAAGTATCTTGCCTACACAATCTTTATTTGCACTTTTAAAAGTTAAGAAATGTGGTTATGTTTTCATAAATTCTATTGGTTTGCAAAACAAGTGTATTCGGAGAACTTTGTACAAATCAAAAAATCATAAAATAAAGTGACAAAGATAACTCCACCAAACACTACTTGAACCTCCTGATAAGTCTTAATAAGCGTTGTGAGGTTGAGCACCTTGGAAAGAATAGTAAAGTATCTGGTGCAAACCATATCTTTCTTTCAAAATAAAAACCACTTACTCTTAAGTACACCGGATCACTAGTCTAAATATTAAAATAAAATAAAATATGTGATCCCCCAAGCACTACTTTGCACCCTGATAAGTCTTGATGAGCATTGTGTGTGCAAAGCACCTTGGTAGTTGTACATTTTGATTGTGCCTTGAAGTGTGTGGAAATAAAATTATTTGTGTTTTATTGTGCTCTTTACTTTACATATTTCTTGTATTTTTGATTAAAACATTTGTTTACTTTATTCAAAATACACCTATGTGCACATCATTATCTTTCATAACACTTCTTCTCATGAGTATTGGATCCTAATGCTAAAATTCTATAATACTCTTTCTATATAAATGCACTAGATAACCTAGCATGTTTTCTACAATGTTTGGTATGTTTTGAATTTGTGAATTAAAATAACATTGTAGTAATCTCTTTTTGATAACATTATTTCATGCTTGGTTACTTTATTGTTAGACTTACAGATTTTAATTGAACAATGATTTACAAAAACATCTTCTTTATGAAATTTAACTCATATATCTTTTTATGGATCATCATTGATTACAATAAGATGTTTCTTGTATTTCGATAAGTCTTCCGCATCATAACCATATAATTGTTTTACCTTGCACTTTTATGCTTATTTAAAGTCTTTTATTTTGTGTGCATCCTCACTTGAATCTTAACATTCCTTTCTTTCAACAAGTGGTAGAGTTGCTTGGTAAACTTTATATTGGTCGCTTTAAACAAGAATATTTTTATGCTAAAAACTCTGATTTATTTCTATGAAAATATTGTAATACTAAAACTATGATTTATCAATGGATTAGCTATGTGAACTTTTCTTTAAAAATTCAAATATTAAAACTTAATCGCTATGAAATTATAATTTGATTTAAAATGCTTAAACGCTTCCAATAATTATTATCCATGACTTCATATCTCGCCATAGCGGGGGCACAGGGTTGTAGACATTAGATAACCTTATCTCTAGTCATGTCTTGTCCTTAACCAGGGAGGGTTCCAGTGGGGCCTTGCGAGGCATTGGGGGGAAAGAGTGCCAGGTTAAGTTTTTGTTTAGTGTTTGCATATGGGACTAACACCCCAACCTACGGCATCTTTGCAGCTCCTCATGCCCATCCGTCACTTAGTACGGGGCTAGTGTGTAGACATATTGTCTGGGTAGTTTAGTTACTTGGAAATCATTACATTTTTTATGCTTAAAACTCTTATATAAAAAGGAAAAACTAACATGATAATATTGAGTACTTGGCAAATATTATATTGTTAATCTTTAATCTAAAAACTCTGATCTATCTCTATAAAAATTATTCTAAAACTCCCTATCATTTCATTCTCTCTAAAATGCTCGATCATGCCTTTATCTTCTAAATCAAAACTTTTCTGTGTTTTGTCTCCTTACCCACTTTTGCTAATAACAAAAGGGGGAGAACTAACATGATAAATATAATATGCTATCAAAATAAAAAAAACTAACATGCATAATTAAGATGATAGCTTACATATTAGGGGAGCATTCACTTAGGGGGAGCATGTATTTAGAGGGAGCAATTCTAAATGCTAAAAGCGATAATTATCCTTAGTCATCACTCACACACACACAAGTAAGTTTCATCATGCTTATATTTTAATCCTCTGTTGGATTTGTTATTATCAAAAGGGGGAGTTTGTTGGAACATGGCCTTCCGCATCTCCTAGGTTTGAGAATAACAAATCTTATGTGTATTTGATCTTGTGTGTTTAAGTGTGCAGGATAACAAAGTCCACATGACTCAAGGATTACATAAGAAGGTTGCCCCCAAATTTGAGCCATCAAATCCAACACTCCTTCTAGCGCCGGCGGTATCAACTAACGCCTGGCTCTAGCACTAAGGAACCGCTGAGATGCAGACTGGCACTCGACGAACTGCTTACTCTACCGCGGCGCGCTAGTACTAGCGCTGGCGCTAACATTCGCTCGACGAATTGTTAGCTGCGCTCGACGAAATGCTCATCATAGCGTTTGCTCGATGAACTGTTAGCTGCGCTTGCCGAAATAGATCTTGCGTTCGATGAATTTCTATTAGATGAATGATGAAGCTCGCTCGACGAACTCCGATCGACAAAAATTCGATCGACAAAAAGAATGCTTAAGCGCAATTCCGGGAGCACATATAGAAGGAGATAGCGCCTGGCGGTATACAATAACGCAAGCGGTAGCGCGGAGCATAGAAGGCAAGAGAGAATTGTTTCCTCAGATTGAAGATTCTACCGCGCAGAATATGTCCTAAAATGGGATAGCGTCGGCGGTAGCACTAGCGCAGGCGCTAGCTCCAAGGCTACAAAACGGACCCCTTGGCTCCGTCTTCCTCATCCTTTTGAGATCCAAAATTCCAGAGCTTCGTTCCACAACATACAGAGGAAGGTTCAGAGAGATATTCCCACAAATCCATAAAGGCTTAAGGAGATCCGTGGAGAAGATTTCAACATGCATCATCATCGTAACGAAAGACCGCATCGACTACGATCATACTCAGCGTCTTCGTCTACTTCTCCAAGAGATCCACATATAGGGAGTTTTATATTATTGTCTTTTTATTTCACATCTTTTCTTGTAATCATTTAGTAAACTCACCTCGTGTTGGCGACTAGGTCTGGGTGGGACTTAGGGCAGAAATTTGCCTCGTGTTGGCGACTAGGTCTCGGGTGTAGGTATAGGGGGTGTTTGAGGCCATATCCAGGGAAGGGTTGGCTAGAGCGACTTGAGGTTATATCCGGGGAAGGATCGGCTAAAGCCAATCGGTTCGTGGGGATACGAGTCGGTATAGAAAATAAAAAGAGTCTTTCATATTTCGCTTTGATTTCTAGCGTCATTGAAATCAAAATTTTGTAATCAATTTTATTAATAATAATCATGTCTCTCTTTGTGTAATAAAATTGATTTGTTCTTCATTTCTCTAAATTGTTTATTATCCTCTCCTTTATTATAAAACAATTTAGATCTTTAAACAAAATCACTTTTTTGATTTCTTATCACAAGCAAGTATTTTAAAATATAATATAAGTTTTTAAAACCTTTATTCACCCCCCTCCCCCTCTAAGGGTGCCTACCGATCCAACATTAGATTCTTTTTCTAAAAATAAATATTTAAGGTGAGGGAAAAGTTGTTTTAACTCTAACATGGGTGGCTCTTCATAAGAAGTTTTGATTTTTAATTTTCTAAAAAAAGTGGTTCGGGTAGTGTGGAGCAAGAGACTTCTTCTTCTAAATGAAAGAGATCGGCGAGCTCGGATTCGTGACTCGGTGTGAAGACTAACTCAGGAAGTGAATAAAATTCGTTCTCAAAACATTCTTCTAAATAGAAGCACGAATTGTCATTCTCTAAGGTGTTTCGCATCGAGGGATTTATACTAAAAGTAACTGCATCGTCTCCAACCCGTATGAGGAGCTTTCGGTCACTTACGTCGATAATTGCGCAGGAGGTGTCAAGGAAGCTGCGGCCGAGTATGAGGGATACTTCGGCATCCTCTTTGATGTCAAGAATGACAAAGTCCAACGGGAAGATGAACTTGTCAACCTTAACGAGCACGTCCTCCATTATCCCTACCGGATATTTTATAGAACGATCCGCTAATTGAATACTCATCCGAGTGGGGTTAGGATTTCCTAGACCTAACTTTATAAATAACAAAAAAGGAATGAGATTGATGCTTGCTCCAAGATCTGCTAAGGCATGTTTTACTAACGAATTGCCAAATAGACACGGGATGGAGAACCATCCCGGGTCATTTGCTTTTTGAGGCAATTTGTTGAGTACAACCGCGGAGCATTCTGCATTTAAAGAAATATGTGAAATATCTTCTAACTTTTTCTTATTGGAGAGCAACTCCTTAAGATATTTCGCATATTTAGGCATTTGAGAGATAGCCTCGCAGAAGGGTACATTAAAATGAATTTGATTTAAAAATTCTAAAAACTTTTTATAATTTTTTTCGCCGCACTCGCTTTTAAAATTAGATGAATATAGATTATTGGAAGTAGAAGCGTGCGGAGCTAACGTAGCAGGCAAATTCGAAGATAAAATAAGAGGAGGATGAAAAGTTACCTTGGGTTCATCTTGTTTTGAAACCACCTCCTTCCCGCTTCGGAGTGTAATCACGTTTGCGCTCTCCCTTGGATTTTGCTCCATATTCCCCGGCAGTCCCCGGTAGTGCTCCTTGCTGATTCTCGGAAATCATCTTTGCGAGCTGGCCCACTTGATTCTCTAATTTTTTGATCGATCTGGTAAGGTTCTGGATGTTCGTTTCATTTGTAGCAACATATTTTGCAAAAACCTCTTCAAGCGGAGAGAGCTTTTGCTATTGCGGTGGAAAACCGGGTGGATTACAATTTAGAGGTGGAGTTAAGTTAAGAAGTTGATTAGGGGGGGTTGATTTAGATTCATAGGACGCTGAGCATTTCCTTGGTTGCTCCATGAGAAATTTGGATGGTTCCTATAACCCGCATTATATGTGTTGTTGTACGGAGCGGTGTTGGGATTATAGGAAGGCCGAGGTGGATTTCCCATGTAGTCAACCTGCTCTTCATTTAAAATATTATTAGCCCAAGAAGGAGTGGAGGAGGAAGCAGATATCTCCACCACTTTCTTTGTTAAGCGCTCCACTTGTAAAGCCAAATTTGCGTTTGCATCTATTTCAAAAATTCCGGCTGGCTTGTTAGGCCGCGCTCGGGGCATATTCCATTGGTACGCATTCATGGCCATTTCCTCAAAAAGCTCTTGAGCGTCCTCCGGGGTCTTTTAATTTAATGTTCCCCCGGCGGCCGCATAAATCATTTGCTAAGTTTGGAAATTCAAGCCATTATAAAAAATTGCACTTGTTGCCAAGTGTGAAGTGCGTGGTGAGGGCATCTACGCAAAAGCTCCTTGAAGTGCTCCCATGTATCATAGAGAGTCTCCGAGTCGATTTGCATAAATGACGCAATATCTGTTCGCTTTTTGGCGGTCTTTGCAGAGGAAAATATTTAGTGAGAAATTTTTCCACCATATCAGCCCATGTAGTGATGGACTCCATAGGAAGTGAGCCCAACCACTGCTTGGCTTTAGACCATAAAGAAAAAGGAAAAAGATGCAATCGAATGGCGTCATCGGTGACGCCATTGATTTTAAACGTGTCACAGATTTCGAGAAATTTAGAAATATGACAGTTTGGATCTTCGTCCGGCTGACCATCGAAGGTCAAAGTATGTTCAAATTTCCACTCTGGTATTGGTAGAGGTCGCAACAAACCTCCCAGATTTTGGCACTCTGCCTTGACCATCTGTCAGGTCTGGCAATGTACTATGAAATTCGTTACCTCCTTCTTCATTCTGAGCCAATATAGAGTACAAAGCAAGTTAGTATACATTTTGACTATTCCATGGTGAATAGAATACCTGAACTGCTGTGCTTCTCGAAGAATCTTCTCGCGGATTTGATATAGAAATTTCATGTTTTGAAATTTAGCGAAGGTTTGAAGATTTTCTCCAAAACTATATCTGATTAAGGCAAGTGTACCTTATCATATATAGTATAGGATATTTAGAAATACCAAAGTCGTATTCCACGGGGCACGTTGATTACTTCTACTTCGAGGAAAATCACCATTATCTTATCAAACGATTTTTTGAGGGTTGTTTTACTTAACTAAAAAAAGACAAATTGCAAGAAGGAAAATCACTATGAAGAAAGAGAGGTGAAGAAAACTATGCCAACTTTCATTGAAATGAAAAGCTATTACAACTCTTTAAACAAGATTACAAAGCTAGAAAAATTAAGGCTATAAGCTTTAACTAACTATTGCATAGAAATAGGAACTAGCACATTACAGGAATTCAAAAGGAAGAGAACATGAAATTGAAAGACATGAAAAAGCATTAAAAAAAGTTCACTAACAGCTCTAACAGCACCTCCCCCTCTCTCCAAATTTCTGAACTTCCAACTCAAGGGAGAGCCTCAGAATTTATAGGCAAAAATTTCAAGATATACGCCCTCGGTCACGGGCGTGACCTAGGGCGTGTAAACATTGCTGACATCGGATCTGACAGCGGCGTGGGGCTTGCGTGACGGTGCGGCAGAAAAGGTCAAGGCACGGGCGTGACATTTCGGGTCATAGGCGTGACTTTGGGCGGCTTCATTAAATGCAGCACGGACTAGCTTGCAACGCGGTGGCGTGCAGGGGTCATGCGGTAAAGTCACGGGCGTGACATATGAGACACGGGCATGACTCATGTTGACTTCTTGACGGCTTCTTCATGTCTCGACGGCCACCCGATGGGAAGATTACACGCCCGCCTGGATAGAGAGTTCGTCGAACGCAGCTCAGGTTTCATCGAACGCAGCTTGGTTTTCGTCGAACGCCTGGGCAGAGAGATTTCGTCGAACGTAGCTCTGGTTTCATCGAACGCAGGGGCAGAGCGCATTCGTCGAACTCAGCTCGGGTTTCATTGAACACAGGGGCAGAGTGCGTTTGTAGAACTCAGCTCTTTAGGTCACACGCCCTTGGTTACGGGCGTGACTGAGGGCATGACTTGTAATTTTCTTCAATTTTTCCCAAAATTCTGCAAAAATTGAATTTAAGCTAAGTTAGAAACAAAATTGCAAAATAACTACTTATGACCTAAAATTGACATGAAAAAAGAAAAGTACCTATGAAATATTTACAAAATTTTCTATTAAAAAGTTATATAAAAACTACTTATCAAATACCCCCATACTTGAGGTTTTGCTATTCCAGAGCAAAAGTGTGAGATATAATTTATAAGACATCCTCAAAAAAATTTTAATTTCAAACTAAAATTTCATTTACACCAAAAGTTAAGTTAAGAATAAATTCTAGGATGAGTTAAGTCCTAAATTATGATGATGATTTGAAAAGAGAGAAAATTGTTTAGGCAAGGACTTCTCAAGATAATTAATTAGTTTACCAAAATTGTAGAAATTATAAAACTAGATTAAATTAATATTATAAGAACTCAATCTTAAAAGAAACTTAAGGAAAAGTAACCAACTAAATTTTTCTCTCTCCATAACTTAAGTTAAACCTAGATCAAAGATATTGGCTAAGGGGGGTTTACAAAGCTTGGCATAAGAAGATATTTTTGATATGAGGTGATGAATTTTATCCTCTCACCTCTATAAATATTTTTTTCTTTAAATTCTCTTCTAATAAAAACCCAAACTGTATATGTTTTGGAGTAATGAATTTTATCCTCTTACTCCATGCCATATAATCTTTTAAATGATTTTGGGTGCATATGTTTAGGGAATAATTAATTTTATCCCCTTATTCCCATGCATATGATCTCTTAAAATGCTTCTTTTTTTATGCCATCAAAAGGGGTAGGGTAGCAAAGATTTCTAGTTTATAAATTAAATTATATTGAGAGCAAATTCTAGTAAATTTAAATTTCCTAAGATCTAAAAAGCTAGAAGAAAATATAATTGAAATCTAAAGAGGTTTAGCAAATTTACTACAAAATGAAGCCATTTAAAAATAAAAACAGAAGTCATGCTAACAAAAATTCTCTAATCAAACTCAAATCATAAGATGGTTATTAAAACAAGATTACCTAAAATTTAAAATTAACAAACTATGATAAACAAAATTTTAGCCAATTAAAAACCTAAAAATGCTTATAAACATTCTCAACTAGATTTCTAAGAAATCACAAAACAACAAGTAAGAGGGGTATAAGAATTTTTTTGGAATATTTGATATTATCTTTTTTTTTTTGAATTTTTGAATATTATCTTTTTTTTAATATTATCCTTTTTTTTTGAAATTTTGAATATTATCTCTTTTTTGAATTTTTGATAATATATAAACAATAAAAACAAATACTAAAAAGCCTACAAATTTTTTGTTAATTCTTGGACTTCCCGAGGTATACCCCGTGAAGGGTTCTCAACGGTACTAGGAGGTGTGATCGCGTCCGCGCTCTCCTTTGGATTTTGTTCTGTATTCCCCGGTAGTGCTACTTGCTGACACTCGGAGATCATCTTCGCTAGCTGGCCCACTTGGTTCTCTAAATTTTTGATCGGTCCGGTGAGGTTCCGGATGTACGATTCATTTGTAGCAACATATTTTGCAAAGATCTCTTCAAGCGAAGAGGGCTTGTGCTGTTGCGGTGGAAAACTGGGAGGATTAAAATTTTGAGAAATCAAATTTAGAGGCAGAGTTTAGTTCAGAAGTTGATTAGGGGGGTGATTTAGATTCATAGGACGCTGAGCATTTCCTTGGTTGCTCCACGAGAAATTCGGATGATTCCTATAACCCGCATTGTATGTGTTGTTATACGGAGCGGAGTTCGGGTTATAGGAAGGCCAAGGCGCATTTTCCATGTAGTCAACCTGCTCTTCAATTAAAACGTTATTAGCCCAAGGAGGAGTGGCGAAGGAAGCAGACATCTCCGCCACTTGCTTTGTTAAGCGCTCAACTTGTAAAGCCAAATTTGTGTTTCCGTCTATTTCAAAAATTCCGGCTGGCTTATTAGGCCGCGCTCGGGGCATGTTCCATTGGTATGCATGACCGACTCGCCACTTTTGTAGTAAGCAATACACAAACATTTTAAAGCGAGGAATGAATACTCCAGGTCCACCGCGACTTTTTGACTCGACCGGTTGCCCAACTTTTTGGTCGGGAGACGCAACGGACGTGGGGGCACATTATTTGGGGCTAACTCTGGAGGGGACACTCAACTCGCGATTATCCCCAACTAAGGCCTCCCTAGTAGAAAAATCGTCTGCTATGACCAAACCTGGGTTAGCACCATGGGTATAAGCACGATAATTATGGTGCAAAATAAACTACGGAGCTGAGTAATAAAGCATTTCACAGAAAGGAAGGCCAAAAGCAAGGGCCAGAATAACTGGAACAGTATGAGACTGGATTGGCGAACAATAAGTTACTGACTAGTTCGGGACTGGAGTAGAGAAAAGAACAAACAGAAAGTAGTAAATAGCTGACCAGTGCGAGATTGGAATACTGATGAGACTAAATAAAGAAGGTAAATAAAGGACCAGTGGGAGACTGGATTACTGAAAGAATATGTAAAACAGTGACTATGGGACAAGTGCAAGACTGGAGAACATGAAGAAAATAAAAGACAGGTTAGTAGTCAACCACTCCGTAATCAGGAGGCATCAGTTTCATCTCCATTCTATGGAGGAAAGTTCTGTTCTTTCTCCGTTCATAGGAGGTTCTTCTCTATTCTGTCTGTCTTAGTTATAGTTTGTGGGTTATCTTAACATGCAGCTCACATTTCACAAAACTCCTCATTATTGTGCGCTTTGAGTTCATGCATTAATTTATTTATCAAGTTGTTGTTTATTCATAACGTCGTCTCACGACCGTGACCCGATTGTGTATTTCGATGCCATTACCTCACTTATTTTCTCAAAATAATTGGTAAGCCCACCATTTATCTCTAAATGATTCACTTATTTTTATAGTGCCTCCAAAATAACATGTCAAGGGCCCATAAATTTTTCTAAATATTTCAGTCCATTTTAGGGTTTATTTTACTCGAAGAAATCTTATTTAGGCTCATAAAATTATCAAAATAGTTGGTAAAAATCCCAAACTTTGATAGTGTCTGTAAAATAGCCTAAACTTGAGCCAATAATTTTTTATGAATTTTCCAAAGCTTTTTCGGTATTTAATTGCTTCAATTAAATCTTGTAAAGGCCTTTAAAAATAGCTATATACATCCTAAAATTTTCAAAAAAATACTGAAGATAGCCCTCAGTGTTGAAACCAATAAATTGGTCTCTCGAGGAGTTCGGGCCCTCAACAAGTTGAGGGGTGACCTCACACTTACTCCTCCCAAGGGAGAGCTCTAGGCTAAGAGGCTAAGGAACTAGGAACAAGGCCAAGGGCTTAGCGAGGAGGTCCCACCACACATCCGGAAGATCTTAGGGCGCTTCCCCTCCCAAGCCAATGCTAAGCTTGGGCACCTTTGGAGGCTCTCCTCACCCACTAAAGAGACTTGGGGAGAGAGATAGCCAAAAGAGAGATGCCCCTCCAAATGGTGCGCCCTTGGGCTTATTTATAGATTTCTGGACTTGGTCTGCTAATAGCCACAATCTGGCCTACGAGATTACAAAAATACCCCCAGATTTGGCCAGCCAACAGCCAAATACCGCTTTTCTACGACACTAAATGCAGACCGACCCCCCCTAGGGCTGGGCGAGAGGAGGGATAGCCGCTCGCCCCTCTCGCCTGCTAAGGGAGCTGGGCGAGAGGGGGGTTGGACGCCCGCCCCTCTCGCCTGCTAAGGGAGCTGGGCGAGAGGGGGGCTAGTCGCCCGCCCCTTTCGCCTGCTAAGGGAGCCGGGGGAGAGGTGGGTTGGCCGCCCGCCCCTCTCGCCTGCTAAGGGAGCTAGGCGAGAGGGGGGCTGGCCGCCCGCCCCTCCCGCCCGCTAAGGGAGCTGGGCGAGAGGGGGATGGCCGCCTACCCCTCCCGCCTCCTAAGGGAGCTGAGCGAGAGGGGGGATAGCCGCCCGCCCCTCTCGCCTGCTATAGGAGCTGTACGAGAGGGGGCTGGCCACCCGCCCCTCTCGCCTGCTAAGGGAGCTAGGCGAGAGGTGGGTTGGCCGCTCGCCCCTCTTGCCTGCTAAGGGAGCTGGACAAGAGGGGGGCTGGCCGCCTGCCCCTCCCGCCCGCTAAGGGAGCTGGGCGAGAGGGGGGCTGGCCGCCCTCCACTCCTGCCTACTAAGGGAGCTGGGCGAGAGGTGGGCTGGCCACCCGCCCCTCTCGCCTGCTAAGGGAGTTGGGCGAGAGGGGTGCTGGTCGCCCGCCCCTCCCGCCCGCTAAGGGAGCTGGGTGAGAGGGGGCTGGCCGCCCGCCCCTCCCGCCTACTAAGGGAGCTGGACGAGAGGGGGGCTGGCCACTCGCCACTCCCGCCCGCTAAGGGAACTGGGTGAGAGGGGGCTGGCCTCCCGCCCGTCCCGCCTGCTAAGGGAGCTGGGCGAGAGGGAGGCTGGCTGCCGGCCCCTCCCGCCCTCTTAGGGGGCCTCCGCCTCCACCGTCCCCCCCCCCCCCCCCCTCTCTCACTATCCTGGGTCTTGCTGGAAAACAATGATGAAAGAATATTAGGTTTGTAGTCTAAATCACCTAGAGGGGGGGTGAATAGGTCTTTTTGATTTTCCTCTAAGCACCCTAGCTTATTTCTGATTTATGGTTTAAGCAAGAGATCAAACACACAGAAAGCACACAAGTATGTATAGAAGTTCCTCAAGACAGGGTGTCTTGAGTAGTCCTCTTCCCCCCTTCACCTTTCTAACAATGTGTTAGACAAGGCCAACTCCTCCAAACTCGGCTCAAAATAGCTTACAGCACAGATCCCTCTGGATCTCTCAGGTTTTCTCAAACCCTACCTCAGGCACAGCAACCCTACAACTCAGATCAGCTCCTGATCCTACAGCTCAGACCTCAGCAGGTCCTACAACTCAGACCACAACAGGTCCTACCTCAGGCTAAACAGCCCTACCTCAGATCAGCTCCTGATCCTACAACTCAGAACTCAGCAGGTCCTACAACTCAGAGAATTCCTTCTCCTACAGCTCAGGCATTGAAGCCCTACAACTCAGATCAGCTCCTGATCCTACACTCAGGCCTTCATCCCTACAACTCAGAACCCTTAGGTTCCTACAAACTCAGACCAAATGGTCTTACAGCTCAGGAAAAATGCCCTACACAAAATTGATTTAGAATTATTCTACAGTAGAGGTACTCTCCCGTAGATCCTGCACGGTCTGTGATTCCTGTAGCTGAAGATGTTGATTACAGCCGTAACTTGATCTTCCTCTTCAATAGAGTGATGGAAGATCACATTGCCCCTTTTAGTGGAGGAGCTATCTACTTCTCTCGGTTTCTTCTTCTCTTTCAGGGAGTGGGAAGAAAATCGTGAGCAACAACCGTCAATGGCGAATGGAGATTTTGCACGCAATCGGCCGGTTGATAGAAAATGCCATAACACTTTCTTTTATACTTCTTTTCATCTTCAACGGCTCTAATTTGATTTCCCAAGAAGTATGGGAGAGATCGGTGGTCCCCTGTAGCTTTTCTGCAACTTGCCCTAGCCGCAGGTCCCGCCGCCCTACTTTTCTGTAAAGAAGGTCTGCGTTCGACAAACCCGCTTCACTCTGCGTTCAACGAACCCGCTTAACTCTGCGTTCAACGAACCCGCTTCACTCTGCGTTCGACGAACCTACTTCACTCTGTGTTCGACGAACAGACTATTGTCTGCAGTTTCTTCTATCTCGTCTCAGCGGTCGATGAACTTTGTCCTGCGTTCGACGAACACGCCCTTTATGCCTTCTCAGCGGCTCCTTCTCTGGTCTTGTCTCAACGGTCGAAGAATAGTGTCCTGCGTTCGACGAACGGCACTCTGCGTTCGACGAACACACCAATTATGCCTTCTCAGCGGCCCCTTCATTGGTCTCGTCTCAGCGGTCGATGAACTTAGTCCTGCGTTCGACAAACGTCCTTCAGCGTTCGACAAACACGCTGATTCTCAGCGTTTGAAGAACTTATCAGCAGTGACACCTTCTTCTCAGCGGATCTGCGCAGACGGCTCCTCGTCTTAGTGGTTTTGACCCTTCATCTCAGCGGTTCAGCTGAGACAAATTTTCATCTCTTTGTAGATGATTCTTCACAACTAGGGGCATGTTTGGCCCTTTCTTTTGAGTAACCTGTACCTGTATATACTACACAAGTATAGCTTTATCAAATACAATATGTCCTTAGTATTGAGAGTGATGCCTCTTCAAATCAAGGTACTATTGAGGGCAATATACCCAACAATCTCCCCCTATTTGAAGAAGGCAGAACATTCCCGATGCTAAGGTATATTAACAGCAAAAACATATTGCAATAAATGATCTGTAGCGTGGGCCCTAACACCCTAGGAATTTGCCCTATCTAGCATTGGCCTATCCTAAGCATTGGCCCTATCTCCCCCTTTCTATGGATAGGGAGGCAACATCTATTGATCCTTTTGGATCAACTTATAGGACAACCTATACACTCTTAGCATTTGCCATCTCCCCCTCAACCTGAGCAGGGAATTTGCTCCCCCTCAATTGGAAAGCTATTTTCTATAATAGCTGATCCTGTTCAAATTGAACAACCCATTCTAGCTCCCCCTCAATGTGAGTACTATTCTACACTCAACATTCCTAGTTCTATCTTGAAAGCATTAAACTTGGCCTCATACAATGGCTTAGTGAAGATATCAGCCACTTGAATATTAGTGGGGACAAATTCAAGGCTGATATCTTTACAGTCAACATGTTCTCTTATAAAATGATACCTTATCTCAATATGCTGGGTGGTTTGCTTTTTGCTGCTCCATGAGATCAGCCTCCTCCCTAGGAATTGAGAAGTGCCACTTGAGCTTTTCCTGTCCTCTTTGTATCCTGCAAAATCTGCATCTGAGTAGCCTATCAGTTCAAAATCACTATTCCTAGGGTAACAAAGGCCATGATTCATGCTTCCCTTGAGGTATCTCAAGATCCTCTTCACAGAGGTGTAGTGAGACTTCTTAGGGCAGGCTTGATACCTAGCATAAACACATGTAGAATACATAATGTCTGGCCTACTAGCAGTTAAGTACAACAGGGATCCAATGATACACCTATACATGGACTCATCAAAGGCCTTCCCCTTTTCATCCTTGTCTAATGATACATTAGATCCCATGGGTGTCCTCATGGTGGAAGTAGACTCCATCCTAAATTTCTTGATGAGCTCCTTGGTGTACTTAGTCTGGGAGATGAAGATTCCATCCTCAGACTGTTTAACCTGGAGCCCAAGGAAATATTTGAGCTCACCCATACTGCTCATCTCAAACTCCCCCTGCATTTGATTAGCAAATCTCTTGCAGAGGTTGTCATCAGTAGACCCAAAAATTATGTCATCAACATAAATTTGGACTTGGAGAATCTTGCCCCTTGTTTCCCTATGAAACAATGTGCTATCTATCTTTCCCCTCAAGAACTTGTTCTTGATGAGAAAGCTAGACAAAGTCTCATACCTAGCCCTTGGGGCTTGCTTAAGACCATACAGGGCTTTCTTAAGAATATAGACATGCGAAGTGAGAGTAGGATGGAAAAACCTGATGGCTGCTCTACATATACTTCCTCTTGCAGATTTCCATTTAGGAATGCTGACTTGACATCCATCTGGTATACTTTGAAGCCTTTGTGGGCTGCATATGCAAAGAATAGCCTTATAGCCTCTAACCTTGCAACTGGGGCAAAGGTTTGATCAAAGCCAATCCCTTCCTCTTGTCTGTATCCCTTTGCAGCAAGCCTTGCCTTTTTCTTGATGATAGTTCCATTCTCATCCATCTTATTTTTGAAGATCTATTTGGTGCCAATGATGTTGTGTCCTTGTGGTCTTGGCACCAATTTCCATACTTTGCATCTTTTGAATTGCAAAAGTTCTTCCTGCATTGCTTGGATCCAGAATGGATCCACATTGGCCTCTTCAAACTTCTTAGGGCTCTACCTGTGACAGAAAACTGAGGAACAAGGCCTCATTATGAGCTCTGCTCCAGGTTGTCACACCTTGCTGGACATTTCCAATAATCTGTTCCAAGGGATGATCCCTTAGATGTCTTGTAGCTGCAGGTAATCTGTGCTCTACTTGCTGAACTTCTTCCACTGGTTCAGCAGCTTCTTCAGCATCTTCAGCATCTTACACCTCTGCTACTTCTTGAACTTCTGCATCAGAATTTGCTTTACTGCTGCTGGAAGGTTCTTGTATGGATAGTTCTTCCATTGCTTCTTCACATGCTGTCAAAACAGAAGAACTGGGCCAGCTCTTGTAGATTAGGCTGGACTCATCAAACACTACATGCATGGACTCTTCAACAACATGGGTTTTCTTGTTATATACCCTATAGGCTCTACTATGTGAGCTATATCCAACAAGAATCCCCATGTTGCATTTTTCAGCAAACTTGGTTAACTGAGCTTTTCCATTATTTAGAATGTAGCAATTAGATCCAAAGATCCTAAAGTACGAAATTGTTGGTTGTTTGCCTTTCAAAATCTCATAGGGGGTAATTCCATGATCTTTATTGATGGAGGCTCTATTGAGAACATAACAGACAGTTTTGACTGCTTCAGCCCAGAAATATTCTGGGAGTGAAGAGTCACTAAGCAATGTTCTTCCAGCTTCTATCAATGATCTATTTCTCCTCTCAGCCACCCCATTTTGTTGTGGGGTCCTTGGGGAGGAAAATTCTTGAGTGATACCTAGTTCTTGACAGAACCTTGTCATGGCTTCAGATTGAAACTCTGTGCCATGGTCAGACCTAGTTCTGACCACGGAACATTGCAAATCATTCTGAATGGCCTTGACATGGCTTATGAAGACATTTAGAGTATCATATTTCTTTCTAAGGAAACTACCCATGTATATCCTGAGTGACCATCAACAATCACTAAGGTATACAACTTCCCTCCTAAGCTTTGAATTGGCATAGGACCAAACAAGTCCATGTGCAATAGATAAAGACATCTCTTAGTGTCTTTGGAGCCAATACTTTTAAAAGTGGCCCATGTTTGCTTGCCCATTTGGCAAGCATGACATGGGCCATTTTTAACACATTTTAAATTAGGACTATTTCTAACCAAGTTCTTTGAGAATAGTCTATACATTGTCTTGTAGTTGATGTGGGCAAGTCTCTTATGTCATTGAACACATAGAGACTCACTCTCATCTGCTACAAGACATACAGGAGAGGAAAAAGATTTACAGAAGAAATCTAAACAGTAAACATTTCCACTCCTAGTGCCTGAAAGAATGGTCTCCAAGTCATTAAACTTTTTGATGAGGCACTTATCATTGTGAAATTCAATGGCATGGCCAAGATCACACAGTTAGTTTATGCTGATAAGGTTGTGTTGCAACCCTTCAACATAAGCCACTTTTGTGAAGGAGACTATGCCATTAGTGATCATACCATAACCTCTGGTGACTCCCTTTTCTGATCCCCCGAAGATGACTTTGGGTCCATTCTTCACTACTTTGTAATCTTGCAGTAAATCCTTGGTGCCAGTCATGTGTCTTGAGCACCCACTGTCCAAGTACCATATTTGGTTGAGACTGGTACTTGAACTACCCTGCAAAGAAGGATTTAGTAATCTTTAGGATCCCAAAAAGCTTTGGGTCCTAGGCGCCTGTTAGTTTGATGAGATACTCTCATACTAGCTACACTCCTAGCAGGAAAGCTCTTCTTTGCATTAGGTACATTGGGGTTGTACCAACAATCTATGGCAAAGTGTCCCACCTTGCCACAGCACCAACAATCATGACTATTGTATCTCCTTTTCTGAACACTTTTCTGAATTGGTACAGCACTGTGCACATGTTCAGCATAGGAGACTGCAGCATTCTTCCTATCGCTTTCAGCAATAATCTGACTGAAGGATCATTTGGGGACAGTCTTGCTGCTCTTTGTCCTAACAGCCTCAACTTGTTTTGGCTTGGCAGCCATACAAGATCTGAAGGAATCAGACACTGAGCAGCAGGCCTTGTCAACAGATTTGATAGCAGTCTTGCTTTTTGCTGAAGCAGATTTTGAAATGCATGCATCCTTGTTCTTGACTGAAGGTGCTGAGGCACCAAACACAAATGGTCTATATTGGGCCATTTGTGTTTCCTCATGGGGAGATTTCATTGCACTCAATCCCATGCCCTTTCTTTCACTATGGGAAGGAGTGTTTTCCTTCCTATAGGACCTTCCATTCTTCTAGTGACCATGAATGCTTTCATGGTCATACCTGTTGGAGGGAAGTGGCACCTTTTGAAAGGTGGTTTGAGGCTTTGGCTTCTTCTTGCTTTTTACTCCACTCCCTTCTCCTACTTCAATCTTGTTGAATTCAGGTCCTCTCCAATTGGTTTGAGAGGAGAAGGTGTCAATAAGGGGAAGCACTGATTTGGGGTTGGAGAATTGGGCCACCAGGCACTGCTCCTTTTCAAGCTTTTCTTCAAGGTCCTTGATGACCTTGTTCTTCAGGGAAATAGTGCTTATTTGCACCATAGTTAACCCCTGTAAATGACAAATTTGTCTGCTCATCTGAGCCACCAGGGTGGTAGGTTCAGTGTTGACATCCTTAGTCATTTTGAGGGAAACAATTTCCTGGGCTTGCCTCTTGGCAAGCTTCTTGCTCTTCTTCAGAGCCTCCAAAAGAACACCATATTTTTCAATCAATTGATTGATTTCTTCCTCAGCTTCCATGCCCCTTCCATCAATTGATGGAGGTGCATCAGATTCTGGACTAGTCTCATAATCAGAAGAGGATATGGAATGAATTAATACCTGCTCATGTTCTGAATTATTGTGGCTGTCCTCATCTTCAGTTAGAGCCATCAGCCCATGGTCATTGTGAATAACCTCATCCTCCTCTACATCACTGTCTGAATGTGATAGAGGGGCCCTAACTACAATCCTGCCAACAGCAGGTTCTTCAACAGCAACCAGCCCAATGAGGGCTTCTTCCATTTTAGATTCTGATGAGCTAGAGTACGATTCACTCCAGCTCTTCTTCTTCTTCTTAGCTAGAAAGGATTTCTCTCCTTTCTTGCTTCTTGATTGATGAGCCTTCTTCTCATCCTTCTCTCTTCTCTTCACAGGGCAGTCAACAATGACATGCCCAGGCTTGCTGCAGCAATAGCAAACAACTTTGGAAGAATTATGTTTTGAGTTAGACTCATACCTGTCACTTCTGGAGTGATGCTTTGACTCCTTGCTGTCCTCCTTGTTGTGATATGAGGAGGAAGGCTTGTTCTTCCATTTCTTCCTCCTCAACAGCTTTTTGAAGTGCCTTATGAGAACAGCAATTTCTTCATCAGAAGAAGAGCAGCCTTATGAGCTAGGCTCAGAATCTTCTGGTTCAGCAGATCTTCTAGGAGGAGAGTGAGCCTGCTCTCTCCCTCTTCTTAAGCTTTCAGCCTTGAAGGCCAAATAATTCTCCCTGGTATCACCCTTTGCCTTCTGCTCTTCTTCCTTTCTGGCAGTCAGCTGCATTTCATAGGAGAGCAATTTTCCATAGAGAGTATGGGGAGGAGTTTCAGTCAACTTAGCCACCTCCCTTCTGGCACAAATTTTTGTGTCCCAATCTCTTGTTAGAGATCTGAGGAACTTATCATTCAGCTAATAATTTGTGAACACTGAAAGTGCACAGTTAACCTCACTAGAATTCTCTAGAGGGGGGGGGGGTGAATAGAGATTTAAAAATACTTTGTGCAATTATATATATATGTGTGTAATAATCACAGATTCAAGCTTCCCACAAACCAACAAGAATTAAGCAAGTAAAGAAGAAAAATAGCAAGAAGAAAATCACAGCACAACACAAAGAAATATAGTGGTTCCCCAAACTTTGGGTAGTCCACTCTTCTACCCCCTTTGGTAGGAATTCACTAACTTACACTGAGTCTTTTGATAATGAGACTCTTAGAACCAGACTGAGTCTTTTGATAAGGAGACTCTTAGAACCAGACTGAGTCTTTTGATAAGGAGACTCTTAGAACCAGACTGAGTCTTTTGATAAGGAGACTCTTAGAACCACTACAACTGATTTTTTTGAAGAGAGATTCTAAAAACTCTTTTACACAATTTGAAATTGAATTAAGAATGAGAAGAAGAAGTAGAACAAGTAGAGGAACAGAAGCCAATATATGTAAGAAAGAATCTTCTTCCTAGCAAGAAGATTAGAAGCACAAGTATAGTGAATATGATCTTTCTTCTATAGTGAGAAGGAGATTGTAAGCTTTTCTCTCTTTTGTGAGAGCTTTCAGAATTTGCAGCAGAATGGCTTCAGAAGGAGGAGAAGATGAAGGCTTTTTCTTTGCTGCAACACACTATCTCTTTTCTCAGCTTTCTCACTCTTCACTTGGGAGCTCTTCCTCTTTTTCAAATGTATATGGTGGATCACTGGTTATTATTCTCTGTCGACTTCCTTCTTATTTATAACTCTGTTTCAAACGATATTGCTAAAGGAGAATAATCAATTAGCAGAGAGAGAATTAGAAAGAGATAAAAGTTTCCATACTAATTTTATCTGTAGATGGAAAGAGTTTATTCTGATTTCAAATAATATCCTAATAAACATTAATCAAATTAGCCAAGAATCAATTAGAAGGAAAGACAGATTCAGAACAGCTATAGAAGAATAAAATCATTCCATAAAATTCAGATCTTTAGAAAGAAGGAAAGAGATCTGGCGTGAATGTGAATTTGATATAGAAATTGACGTGTGTCGATTACTATTCGACGTAAGCGCCGAGTTCATCCTGGCTGGACATCGAGAGGAGAATAAGGAAGGTGCGTCGACTTTATTAAATACGTCGACTAGAAGTCAGAGTTACGTCGACAAAGATTACGTCGAATTCTTCTTAGAGTTACTTCGACTTATTCTGAGAGAAACGTCGACTACATTTTGACATTGCGTCAAATTCTATTCGACGCATATTTACTTAGACTAACTTTTCATTCTTAGAAATTATATTCTTCTTAATTCTAGGGGTTAAGATAAATCATTTCCCCAACAAACACTCTCTTATAGGTTCTTAGTTCATTAATTATTCTAAAGAACCTTTCATAACACATGGAGATGCTCTCTTCCCCATGCTGCATGAAGGCTTCATATTCTTGATTGAAGAGTGACTTCATGTCATTCCTCACATCTTTAGTCCCTTCCATGCACACTATCAGTGTATCCCACATCTCCTTAGCAGATCCATAGTGCACCAAATTTTGAAAAGTTGAGTCATCAATAGCATTGACTATGATATTTTGAGCCCTTTTATCCATGGTAGCCAATGTTATCTCATCCTTGGTCATTTCAGTGTATGGTTTGCCTACTTGCCTGGTAGGATCAACAGAGGAGGGTTTTGTGATAATGAAGGGGCCTTCCTGAACAGTAATGTAGATTCTAGGGTCTGATGCTTCCATGTAAAGCCTAACCCTCTGCTTCCATATGCCAAAGTTGGCTTTGTTACATATGGGCAGTTTCATTGAGCTCATCTCCTTCTGCATTACACTAGAGGCCATTGGGTTTTGACTAGACAATACCTTGTAGGATCTGGTCAGACTATTAAGTCCTTCTTGACCAACCTAGCTTTGATACCACTTGAAAGAATATTAGGATTGTAGTCTAAATCACCTAGAGGGGGGGGGGGGTGAATAGGTCTTTTTGATTTTCCTCTAAGCACCCTAGCTTATTTTTTATTTCTGGTTTAAGCAAGAGATCAAACACACAGAAAGCACACAAGTATGTATAGAGGTTCCTTAAGACAGGGTGTCTTGAGTAGTCCTCTTTCCCCCTTCACCTTTATAACAATGTGTTAGACAAGGCCAACTCCTCCAAACTCGGCTCAAAAGAGCTTACAACACAGATCCCTCGGGATCTCTCAGGTATTCTCAAACCCTACCTCATGCACAACAGCCCTACAACTCAGATCAGCTCCTGATCCTACAGCTCAGACCTCAGTAGGTCCTACAACTCAGACCACAACAGGTCCTACCTCAGGCTATACAACCCTACCTCAGATCAGCTCCTGATCCTACAGCTCAGACCTCAGCAGGTCCTACAACTCAGAGAATTCCTTCTCCTACAGCTCAGGCAATGAAGCCCTACAACTCAGATCAGCTCTGATCCTACACTCAGGCCTTCAGCCCTACAAATCAGAACCCTCGGGTTCCTACAAACTCAGACCAAATGGTCTTACAGCTCAGGCAAAATGCCCTACAGAAAATTGATTTAGAATTATTCTACAGTAGAGGTACTCTCCCGTAGATCCTGTACGGTCTGTGCTTCCTGTAGCTGAAGATGTTGATTACAGCCGCAAATTGATCTTCCTCTTCAATAGAGTGATGGAAGATCACCTTGCCCCTTCTGGTGGAGGAGCTATCTTCTTCTCTCAGTTTCTTCTTCTCTTTCAGGGAGCAGGAAGAAAATTGTGAGCAGCAGCCGTCAATGGCGAATGGAGATTTTGCACGCCATCGGCCGGTTGATAAAAAATGCCCTAACACTTTCTTTTATACTTCTTTTCATCTTCAACGGCTCTAATTTGATCTCCCAAGAAGTATGTGAGAGATCGGTGGTCCCCTATAGCTTTTCTGCAACTTGCCCTAGCCGCAGGTACCGCCGCCCTACTTTTCTGTAAAGAAGGTCTGCGTTCACCGAACCCGCTTCACTCTGCGTTCGACGAACCCGCTTCACTCTACATTCGACGAACATGCTTCACTCTGCGTTCGACGAACAGACTATTGTCTGCAGTTTATTCTATCTCGTCTCAGCGGTCAACGAACTTTGTCCTGCGTTCGATGAACGGCTCTCTGCGTTCGACGAACATTCCCTTTGTGCCTTCTCAGCGGCTCCTTCTCTGGTCTTGTCTCAACGGTCGATGAACAGTGTCCTGCGTTTGACGAACTGCACTCTGTGTTTGGCGAACACGCCATTTATGCCTTCTAAGCGGCTCCTTCTTTGGTCTCGTCTCAGCGGTCGACGAACTTAGTCCTGCGTTCGACGAACGGCCTTCAGCGTTCGACGAACACGCTGATTCTCAGTGTTTGAAGAACTTATCAGCGAAGACACCTTCTTCTCAGCGGATCTGCTGAGACAGCTCCTCGTCTCAGCGGTTTTGACCCTTCGTCTCAGCGGTTCAGCTGAGATAAATGTTCATCTCTTTGTAAATGATTCTTCACAACTAGGGACATGTTTGGCCCTTTCTTTTGAGTCACCTGTACCTGTATATACTACACAAGTATAGCTTTATCAAATACAATATGTCCTTAATATTGAGAGTGATGCCTCTTCAAATTAAGGTACTATTGAGGGCAATATACCCAACAAATGACTTAAAATACCCATTGGGTCTCGCGGGCCCACTCGGCGAATACAGGGTTGTACACAATCCCTGCTCTTTTCGAGCGAGGTACAAGCTCAGAAATAAAAGTCCAACCCTGCATATTCGGCAAGTGCCTTCCTGAGGGCCCGGCTAGCGGAGCCACCATGGGGAAAAAACACTTACCCTCCCCGAGAGGCCATCCTACCCCGCCAGCTAGCGAGATCCCAGCTAGCGGAGCCACCTCGGGGGAAAAACACTTACCCTCCCCGAGAGGCCATCCTACCCCGCCGGCTAGCGAGAGCCCGGCTAGCGGAGCCACCTTGGGGGAAAAACACTTACCCTCCCTGAGAGGTCATCCTACTCTACCGGCTAGCGAGAGCCCGGCTAGCAGAGCCACCTCGGGGGAAAAACATTTACCTTCCCCGAGAGGCCATCTGTAACATCCCCCAAGCATCTAGATCCCTAAGTTTGTTTTGTCATGACTAGGTCTTGACAAAACCATAGGAAGAGCCCAAGACCTTGTGAACTTAGGAGAGAAGAAGAAAACCCAAGTAGTCTGCAAATAGCAACTTTCTAATACCAAGCCTAGGATTGGATTTAGGGGCCCACCTTGAACCTTGACCCCACTATAGCATCCCTAACCCATTAGGGGACCTCTTGGAGCACCAAGGACCCTTTGGAGTCAAATTAAGAGGCCAATTAGACCAAAGTCAACTTTAACCTTGAATTGGTCAAACTAACTCAATTAGGGTCAATTAGCCTCCACCATGCAAAATTGACCATGCCCATACCCTTGTATGGGTACTAGGATCCTAATGGAATAAAAAGCCACATCATGGGACCTCCAATTTGACCAATTTGCCCTAAACCCTAATTTGGTCAAAGTGCCCTAATAAAGGGCAATTCACCCTCACCTTGTCAAATTGACTCCACCTATACCTTCCTAACCCTTGAGAGAAGCTAATGGATCTCAGGTCACCCTTTGGGGTCAACCCAATTGGTCAGTTTGACGAAAGTCAACTCAAGCCTAATTTAGGTCAAATTACCTCAAAATAAACCTAGTTTGCCCAAATTGGACCCAATCCATTTGAGCTAGGCTCAACTAACGTGGTCCATCATCTGGTGGGCCTTGTAATTACTGAATTTACCACTTAATTTCAGTAATTGCTGAGTAGGTAAGAGAAAAAGGAAGTTTCCCCCAAATTGGAGAGAGAGGAAAGAGCATTCATGGTGATTATATGCTATTGATCCTTCAAATCCCTCCCAATTGATGAGCATTCACCTTTCCCCATCAGTTACAGACGAATTCTGGAATTTTCTATGGACAGAGGGGCTGAATTAAAGGAAATATAGCTGTAACCAAAATCTTGATAATGGCCATTAATGGCTTTTAGGAATAAAGCCATCCTAGCCGATTGAAACTCCTCCCATTTCCTTCAGTGCTCAGAGAGGAAGAGATCCCCCATTTTTCCAGTGAGTTTCATGCAGATAAATCCTAGATCGGCATGGCACCGAAAGCTCCCACACCGTCAATGGCAACTCGTCGGAATTCGCGCAACCAAGCCCTTGCTCAGGTCCGATCCTCTTCTCCTCCCTTAGTGCTAGATCTTTTCATATTTCGGGGCTTGATCCGTGCACAATAGAGCCCGGATTGTGCTTCCGAAAGGGTGCGGATCGTACTCTTTTTCCCTCCTCAAAAATCACGATCCGACCACCTCTGGCCGGCCAACCACCCTATCGCCGGCCACCACCTCAACGGAGGTGGTAGTGGCATTGGCTGGCCGGAAGTAGGCGTAGGTGGTCGGGAAATCACCATGTAAAGAGGCCCAGGATGGGCTGTCGCGAGCCGTCCAGAGATTGGGGACGATGAAGGAGAGCCATCAGATCTTTATGTTAATGTTTATGGATATATCATTTATTTCATCGAGCGCCGTAAGGATTTAGTCGAACACAGCTTTGTTCAGATTTCGTCAAACGAAAGTTGGTCTGCTTTAGTCGAGCACTGTTATAATAGAAATTAGTCGAGCGTTGTTATTAGAGATATTAGTCGAGCGCTGTTATTAGAGAAATTAGTCGAGCGTAGCTGCGTTCGGCTTTCGTCGAACGCAGATTTGATCTGCTTTCGTCGAATGCAGAGTTTGATTTTCGTCGAACGCAGCTTTTGTAAAGTTTCGTCGAACGCAGTTCTGCGTTAAATTAGTCGAGCGCTGTTATTAAGTATAATAGACGAAAGAAATAGTTTTCGTCGAACACATATTTGATCTGCTTTCGTCGAACGCAGAGTTTGAATTTCGTCGAACGCAGAAACAGTTATATAAATAAATGTTTATGCAATTTTTGTCACTTATTTTGTTGTACCTAGATCTAATTATTAAAAATACTTAGGCCCCTCTACAGAAAAAGTGGTCAACACCAAAGTTGTAGCCCGTAGGTTCTACCTTATTTTAAAATTAATTTCACCCCAAAAGGAGTTTTGTAGCTCCCTGTAGGTCCATTTTGGTGGGGCTGGTCCCTAGGGTAGGACAGCCACCATTTCTTGAATAACTTTTGGTTGGGAAATGATATGGACTTGAGATTTGAAACATAGTCTACTTATACCTACATACACATCATATCCAAAGATGGGATTTTTAGGAGAAACGTTTTCTAAGGTTTTTGAAATAATTTCATAAATCATCTAATAATTAATTAGTGGGTTAAATGACCTCCAATGCCCTCCAAATTTTGGTGGGTTCTCCTTAGGGTTACTGTATGACCTTGGTAAAATTATCAGCCCAATTGCGACTGTTTTGTTTGAGTATTTTGTAAACCCAAGTTAGGACAAATAGGGTCAAAGTTAAGGTATGGTGTTTACCTTGGGGTATGGTGGTGAAAACTCATCACCATGAAGTGAAACCTTGGTAACTGGTGTAGGATCACCTAAGACACCTCCATGAGTGATATGGGGTGGAGTGGAGGTGGTTAAGCCCTAGAATGCTAGTTTTATTCCTAGGTGTGCATTTAGAACCTTGTGAAGGCCATGTGGTCAAAATTCCCTGGTTGGTTATGAAACTTGGTGAATAGATTCATAAGGTGTAAATAAGCACTGTGTAATTTTATAAGAATTTTAGGAGCCAATATTCCCTTTGATTTAGGACTTAACCCTTTTAGGGAAACTTCTTATAAGAAACATTTACATGCTTAAAATGTCTTGGATGATGATGAGACTGTGGTTGTGCCCTTATAATCATGATTTAGACCTTTGGTCATTTTTGTGAATTTTATTAAATAATTTAATCTGTACTTCTTTCACAAGGCACTTGTTTTGATTTAAACTTAAGAAAAATATTTGAGGGTCCAAAACTCTTTGTTAAATTGTGAAAATTGGTGGTAGGACCTTTCTGAACATTAGGAAGCTCTGTAAATGTTTATAGAATTTTTGAAGACTTAAATCTGTAGGCTACTTCACAGTTCATTGAATTTGAGGTTTTCTTAATTTATTTATTTTAGTGAGAAAATTATTTCCTAAAATCTTGAAACTTAGCCACTAGCCTTTTCTGGTGAATAAAAGAGCTTTGTAATTTTACCATAATTTTAGTGTTGATCTTTTTGGTGGTTCCTTCATAAAACTATGATTTTGGATAGATGATAAATAATTAAATTATAGGAGAATTTCTTACTGTAAATATATGATATGCCGTTTCTGATGTTATTTAGTCACCATAGATTTATCAAAAATTTTGGAGAGCCATATCATAAGATTTACTTACACTTCATGTTCATTTTCATACTCGGCAGATGTTTGGAGAAATTAAAATAAATACTAATTAATTAGAGAAAAATATGATTCTCTGGAATTAGTCTTATAACATCATGATAGACCTCCAGTAAATAGCTTGGGTCAGTTGGATGAATATTTGGAGTACCTCTAGTTGTGAGCTTCATATAATTAGTTTGGTCTGCGTATAGTAAAACTGTGAAACTTAGATTTTTAGTGACCTACTAGGTGGAAATGGTGTGCAGGTGGTGCACATGGGTTGATTAGATAGTTGTGTGTCCACCCAAGGAAGTGTATGTGAGGAAAGTGTACTTGTTGGGTTAAGAGTAAGGTTGTCCTGGGGATTGACGAAAGATCGTCTTTTCCCTGGTGGGTCCTAAAGCACTTAGGTCTAACTCAAGTGAAACGGTAGAAGGGAATTCTTAAGGGTAGATACCAATACTAGTAAGTATCTTGAGAAAGGGAACTTTAGGGTGTCAACCCATTACAGTTCCTAGTACCGTAGCGAGCCCCTTACAGGGTAACCCTCGGGAAGTCCAAGGTTAACCATAAGTCGTAGGAGTATAGAAGATACTCAAGACTAACAAATAGCACATTCACTCAGACTCCATTGTCACGGGAGTTTGGTTGGTTTGGTACCCCGAGTTGTAGGCTCGGTGGTGGTCGGTGCGGATTGTTGATCCGGAGAGTTTGTGGCTCAGTTTGGTTCTTGGTTAGGCAAGTTAAGCCCAGGTGGTCTATGTTTGGAGTTTGTAGATAGATAGTAGAACATGTTGCATGTGCATAAGGTGGTGGGTCCTTAGTGTCGACAGTCATTGCACCGACGTTGATACTCGGGCTTGGCAAGTGTGGAATTTGCACTTAGCCATAAAAGTCTGGTGGTCCAGCCAGTAAGAGTACACAGATGCTCCGCAGTTTTGCATTGAGGCGTATGATAGGTCTAGGTTAGGTAGTGCATATTCCAACCTAGAGGTGGGCGAGGCCCAACCCACCGCTTCCGTTTTCCACTACGGGAGTATCCTGGGAGTCTTGCTAGCTCTAAAAAGGGGGAACTAAAGGTCTGTGCGCATAGAGTCGAAGTGGGTGAGTTGCACTTGTATGAACATAACATAACTGCATACCTTGCCTGTCATAGCATAAACATTGCATTTCAACCCCCACCCCTATCGTATAAGTCGGTTATGGGACTTCTTATACGATAGGCCTTGCTAAACGACACCTTGGTCTATAGGTTTGTGTGGGCATTCCTATAAATCAATGGTTACTTTTCTATTATATACATGTCTTTATTTACTGCACTTTACTTATTCCTTACCTGCTCTTGCTTTGCTTATTAACTGTTTTATTTATGTATGTATACTTGAGTAGTGGTAGAACTCTTCCTGTAGAATATACCATGTCACCTGATTTTGTTATTACCCCTTGTTTGTCCTCCGCTTCATCCTTTCTACTCGGTGCCTAGGAGTCACCGGGGGAGGGGTGGGGGATTGGCTTAGTCTTTTTGACTAACGGTCAGTTGACCTTATCATTTTAGGAGACCGTGGCGATGGAGCAGCACCAGAGGCCGGTGCAGATGGAGGTGGGGCAGTCTAGCACGGGAGCACCGATGACAGTATCCGTGAGTGGCTATTAGTTCTAGTTATTTTGCTTCCATGAGTGAATTTGTAGTTAGGCTTGATGTATCGGGCAGGAGCCCTTGTTATCTCATCCTTTATTCAGTTATATTTATGTGGACATCTCTTCGTGGATGAATTACTTTGTATGTGATGTGGACTTAGCTTTCTTTTTAGCTTATCTTTCTTTGCTTCTTCGTAATCGATTTGGCCGGCAGCATCAGCGTTTTGTAGTGGCGACCTTCCGGAGCGAGGGTGTCACCGCAAAGCGGCAGTTCTGGGCCTAAGACTCGGTTGTTTGAGGGGAAAAAAATGGGGTCTTACACCATCCTACCCCGCCGGCTAGCTAGAGCCCGGCTAGCGGAGCAACCTCGGGGGAAAAACACTTACCCTCCCAGGAGGCCTTCCTACCCCGCCGGCTAGCGAGAGCCCGGCTAGCAGAGCCACCTCGGGGGAAAAACACTTTCCCTCCCCGAGAGTCCATCCTACCCTGTCGGCTAGCGAGAGCCCGTCTAGCGGAGCCACCTCGGAGGAAAAACACTTACCCTCCCCGAGAGGCCATCCTACCCCACCGGCTAGCGAGAGCCCAACTAGCGGAGCCACCTCGGGGGAAAAACACTTACCCTCCCTGAGAGGCCATCCTACCCCGCCGGCTGGCGAGATCCCGGCTAGCGGAGCCACCTCGGCGGAAAAACACTTTAGAGAACTTTCGGCCACAGAGCGGTTCCCGACCCTGCCAGCTTGATGGCAACTTGGTCATTGGGCCAACATCGGGGCTAAGCACTTCTGAAACATCCGGCCATCGAGCGGTTCCCAGTCATGCCAGCTTGATGGGTGCTTGGTCAGTAGTCCAGCATCGGGGCTAAGCACTTTGAGACCTTCCTGCCACCGAGCGGTTCCTGGCCTTGCCAGCTAGGTGGGAGCCTGTTCAGCGGGCCAGCATCAGGGCTAAGTACCTTGAGAACTTCCGGCCACCGAGCGGTTCCCGACCCTGCCAGCTAGGTGGGAGTCTGGTCAGCGGGCCAGCATCGGGGTTAAGTACCTTGAGAACTTCCGGCCACTGAGCGGTTCCCGGACCTGCCAGCTAGGTGGGAGCCTGGTCAGCGGGCCAACAACGGGGCTAAGTACCTTGAGACCTTCCTTCCACCGAGCGGTTCCCGACCCTGCCACCTAGGTCGGAGCCTGGTCAGCTGGCCAGCATTGGGGCTAAGCACCTTGAGAACTTCTGGCCACCGAGCGGTTCCCGGCCCTGCCAGCTAAGTGGGAGCCTGGTCAGCGGGCTAGCATCGGGGCTAAGCACCTTGAGACATTCCTGCCACCGAGCGGTTCCCGGCCCTGCCAACTAGGAGGGAGCCTGGTCAACGGGCAGCATCGGGGCTAAGTACCTTGAGAACATTCGGCCACCGAGCTGTTCCCGGCACTTCCAGCTAGGTGGGAGCGTGGTCAGTGGGACAGCATCGGGGCTAAGTACCTTGAGAACTTCCAGCCATCGAGCGCCTCCCAGCCCTGCCAATTAGGTGGGAGCCTGGTCATCGGGCCGGCATCGGGGCTAAGTACCTTGAGATCTTCCAGCCACCGAGCGATTCCCGGCCCTGCCAGCTAGGTGGGAGCCTGGTCAGCGGGCCATCATCGGGGATAAGTACCTTGAGACCTTCCTGCCACCGAGCGGTTCCCGGCCCTTCCAACTAGGTGGGAGCCTGGTCAGCGGGCCAGCATCGGTGCTAAACACCTTGAGAACTTCCGGCCACCGAGCGATTCCCAACCCTGCCAGCTAGGTGGGAGCCTGGTCAGCGGGCCAGCATCGGGGCTAAGCACCTTGAGACCTTCCTACCACCGAGCGGTTCCTGATCCTGCCAGCTCGGTGGGAGCCTGGTCAGCGGGACAGCATTAGGGCTAAGTACCTTGAGAACTTCTAGCCACCGAGCAGTTCCCGGCCCTGCCAGCTAGGTGGGAGCCTGGTTAGCGGGCCAGCATCGGTGCTAAGTACCTTGAGAACTTCCGGCACCCGAGCAGTTCCCGGGCCTGCCAGCTAGGTGGGAGCCATGTCAGCAGGCCCGCATCGGGGCTAAGTATCTCGAGATCTTCCAGCCACTGAGCTGTTCCCGGCCCTGCCAGCTAGGTGGGAGCCTGGTCAGCAGGCCAGCATCAGGGCTAAGTACCTTGTGACCTTCCTGCCACCGAGTGGTTCCCGGCCCTGCCAGCTAGGTGGGAGCCTGGTTAGTGAGCCAGCATCGGGGCTAAGTACCTTGAGACCTTCCTGCCACCGAGCGGTTCCCGGTCCTGCCAGCTTGATGGGAGCCTGGTCAGCGGGCCAACATCGGGGCTAAGCACCTTGAGACCTTCCTGCCACTGAGCGGTTCCCGGCCCTGCCAGCTAGGTGGGAGCCTAGTCAGCGGTCCAGCATCGGGGCTAAGTATCTTGAGAACTTTCGGCCACCGAGTGGTTCCCAACCCTATGAGCTAGGTGGGAGCCTAGTCAGCTGGCCAGCATCGGGGCTAAGCACCTTAAGACCTTCCTGCCACCGAGCGGTTCCCGGCCCTGCCAGCTAGGTGGGAGCCTGGTCAGCGGGCAAGCATCGGGGCTAAGTACCTTGAGAACTTACAGCCACCGAGTGGTCCTCGGCCCTTCCATCTAGGTGGGAGCCTAGTCAGCGGGCCAGCATCGGGGCTAAGTACCTTGAGATCTTTCAGCCACTGAGCGATTCCCGACCCTGCCAGCTAGGTGGGAGCCTTGTCAGCGGGCCAGCATCGGGGCTATGTACCTTGTGACCTTCCTGCCACCGAGTGGTTCCCGGCCCTTCCAGCTAGGTGGGAGCCTGGTCAGTGGGTCAGCATCGGGGCTAAGTGTTGGATCTTACGGCGCCCTTAGAGGGGGGGTGAATAAGGGAATAAAATTCTTTCTATAATTTTCAAGATAATTACTAAATTGTCTTATAATGAAGGAGATTGAAATAAACAATTTAGATTTAGAATTGAAAACTTAGAACACAATATAATAGAGATTACGCCAAATGATACAAATCAAGTAAACACAAAAGAGACATGATTATATATATGAAAAAGTGTTTACATAAATTTGATTTCTATATCGCTAGAAATCGGAGGCGTACAAATGTAAATTTCTTTTTGTTTACCAATCCTTCTCCCAAGGATCGGAAGGCTATCACTTGTCTCTCCCTAGACCAAGCCCAAGCCTATCCTCTAGATCTTCCCAAGATCTAGACGTAGCACACAAGGCCACGATTTCCCACCAAGCCACGCAAGGACTTGGACGCTCCGCACAAGGAAGCGATTTTCCCCTAAGCCACGCAAGGACTTAGACGCTCCGCACAAGGAAGCGATTTTCCCTACCAATACAAAGTAAAATGTATATAAATGAAAATACAAGATAAAATAAGAACTCCCTAGAAATTCAGATCTCTGAAAGGAAGGTTGAAGCCTCGAGATGATCCTTGATGTAGAAGCGCGTCCGATCTCGTCTTCAATTTCAAACCTTCTCAGCATAAATGGGAGTTCATGAGGTTCTGGAGCTCTCTGGATGGAATTCACTCAGGAAGGGACTTAGAATCTTTAGTGGTTGTAATGCACGAACACAATGTGTCAATTTATAGAAAATCGCTGTCGGAAATTCCGACAGTGACTGTCGGAATTTTCCGACAGCGCAAAACTGCCGGTCGTGGTGCTGTCGTGGGCAGTTGTTGTAACCTCCGAGCTGTCGCCTGGGCGACATAGATGTCGGATTTCCGACATCTCAAAACTGCTTTTCGTCGTGCTGCCGTGGGGGAAAGTAGTTGTAACTTCTCTGCTGTCGCCTGGGCGACATTGACTGTCGCCTGGGCGACATTGACTGTCGCCTGGGCGACATTGACTGTCGCTTGGGCGACAGTGACTGTCGCCTGGGCGACCTCTCCTCTTCATTTTTGCCATCCGAAACTTCTCCAGACTTTAGATTGAGTCGTTCTCATCTCCGACATGGGGTGGCACATTTCGTAACTCTTCCTGGATTGAAAGTTATGGCCATTTTAAGATCAGCACACAAAACTCATCCAACCTGAGACTTGTCGTTCTCGGATCATGCCCATGAATGAGGACTTGTCTCCTCATTGAACCTATACAACCTGGCCACTATAAACACACAAAAGACTAGATCAAATACAACACGGTATTTGTTATTCTCAAACCAAGAGATGCGGAAAGCAAGCTCCAACAATCTCCCCCTTTTGATAATAACAAATACCCATATGAGAAATTAGTGAGTTTATAGATAAGTGCGATAAAAGATATGCATGAATAAAAGGTTTACTGCGTGACAGATTTTACTCCCCCTAAATATATATGTCACTAGATTTCTCATTTTATTCTCCCCCTTTTGTTATTACCAAAAGTGGGTTGTCATGATCGAGCAATAGACGCTTTCCATGAAAACTTTTTAATATACTCCCCCTAAATTGTATTCTCCCCCTAAATGTATGCTCCCCCTAAATGTTATAATTAATTGCAATGGTGCATTATTTAATTATTCTCCCCTTAATCTTCTAGATTTCTTGAATTAATCTCCCCCTTTTGGTATTATCAAAAGAAGGTGGGGTGAGGGTAGTAAGGAGGCATTTAAATAACAAAGCATGATCGAGCTTTTAAATATATGAAATGATAAAGAGTTGAAGCATAGTATATAAAAGAGATTTCAAATAAAAAGATAAGAGTTGTAAGCAAGCGGAAGGTTATAAGAAACATCCTTTTTGTAAGCATGAAAAGCATAAGTAAAAATATGAGTTTTAGTTCAAAATTGAAAGATGATTTAACCTTTTTGAAATCTCAAAGTTTTTCATAAAGATACCAAGCATGAAATGAACATATTAAAGAGAGATTATACTACAATGTTACTTAATTTTAAGTTCAAGAGATACCAAAACATTGTAGAGATCATGATAGGTTATCTAGTGCATTTTTATATAAAGAGTAGTATAGATAAAGCATTAGAATCCAATACTTATGAGAAGAAGTGTTATGAAAGATAATGATGTGCACATAAGTGTATTTTGGGCAATGTTAACAATTGATTTAAATCATCAAAATACAAGACATGTGTAAAGTAAAGTGCACAATAAAATATAAGTAAATTACTTTCACACACTTTTAATGCACATAATTTAAATTTTTTTTAACAAAGTGGTGTAATAACTAAGGTTTGCACAAGCCACTTTACTATTCTTTCCAAGGTGCTCAACCTCACAATGCTTATGAATACTTATCAGGAGGTTCAAGTAGTGCTTGGTGGAGTTATATTTGTCTACATATATATATTTTTTTGTTCACATTTGTGAGACAACATTCTCCGAATACACTTGTTTTGCAAACCCAATTTTTTTAACTTTTAACCACTTTTCTAAATTTCATAAGTGCAATTCAAATGTAGTGTAGGTAAAAAACTTATGCAAGTTTTAATTCATTGTACAAATACAATACACAAGCAAGCATTTTAGATTTAGACACACATGTTGATTACCAAAATAAGTGAGTGAAATATATCATTATCAATCATAAAACATTTACTCATACTTAGAGGCGTGCTAAGCTTGGTTCTACACATTTTTCAATACAATTGATGCACTTAAATAGATATATCAAAGCATTATAATCAAAACAATGTTCATAGAAATTTCAAGAAATAAATTTTAACATTGAAAAAAAATCTAAATAATAGAATTCATTCATGCTTGATATTGGCAATAAAGATCATACAGTTTTTTTTGTTTTATAATTTTTAAATCAATTAAAAAAAGAAAATCACAAAAAAAAATTATATTTTTGTAATTTTTGAATTTGAATTTTTTATTTGATTTTCATAATCTGAATAAAAATAAAATAACAAAAAGTCAGAAACACAAAAACTAAGTAGTACATATGAACTAAAATATTTTTATAGATTTTTAGAAATTTTAAAAATCAGAAAAATCAAACACTCACACTAGCGCAGGCGCTAACGCTAGTGCTGGAAACAGTACTTGATTTTTTGTGAAATTTATTAAGTGTCCTTTGAGTAGTCTTATGCAAAAATTTTGTAATTTATGGAGATGTCTTGATTGCTCAAATTTGCATAAAACTATAGCTTTTTCAAATACATGTGTTTTACAAAAACATTTAAGCTCAAAAAGATAGATTATGCAAACACAAGAGGACATTTTTGTTTTTATTAAATAAACCAAAATATGCATGATTTAAGTGATAAGTAAATAAAATGATCATGCAAAGAGTAAAATAAGTATGTCCTAAGATTAAAGACTACCCCGATTAAATGTCTACACCCTAGCCCCGTACTAAGTGACGGATGGGCATGAGGAGCTGCACACATGCCGTAGGTTGGGGTGTTAGTCCCATATGCACACACTAGAGAACACTCAACCTAGCACTCTTTCCGCCAAGTGCCTCGCAAGGCCCCACTGGAACCCTCCCCGGTTAAGGACAAGACATGACTTAGAGGTTAGGTATCTAATGCATACAACCCTACGCCCCCGCTATTGTGAGATATGAAGTCAAAGGTGAATAATCTTTGGACAACATAAGCTTTTTAAACTATGGGTTGATTTATAAACTATGAGTTTTGCTTAATGTGATGAGTTATAAAGCCGCATAGTTTTTCTACTTTTATGAGATGACGATATGTGATAACTATCACAATTACTAATATTCAATAAGTGATAAAGCTATTATGATGAGTTTTGGGTTTAATGTCATGTCATAAGATTAATATTAATATTGCATGTATTCCAAAATAGAATTTTAAATTATAGATCTAGAATAGAGTGATGATTAAGTTTGATGTATTTTTATTATTCTTAGGTTGGTTCTAGAATCTATATATATGTGAGATACATGCAATCAATATCAAAGCATATCCATACACCAACTAATGTAAAGAAAGCAATATTCATATTTTTATCATAAGATTCATAATTCTTATTATTGATTTGAGATATTTCTTGATAGAACATGAATTATGATTTATGATTATAGAGAATTTTGCATAGAATATATGTTAGATCATCATGATGTATGTGATTTCTATTCTTTCTAGACTTATGACAATATGATATGGTGATTTTTCTTTTGAATAAGCATGTTTGATTTTTTAAGTCTAGAAAATGATGATCATGTAATCATATTAAAGACAAAGATCACATATATAATGTTTTGAAATTTATAGTAAAATTTGCATTCAATAATTGAATCTATTGATCTTTGGTTTTGCATGATAATATATGATTTATGATACAATATTCATATATATTATAATGATTAATCCATAAACTATGTGTTTGTTGGAATTTTAGTATTCTATATAATTTTAAATCACATAGCATATAAATTTAAGCATAAACCAAGAAGTGATGCTAGCATGATGAGTTTGAATGCAATGTTATTACATAGGATTAATGGAGATTATGTTGCATGTAATATGAGAAGTTTTTAAATTAATTTTCTTTAGACCTAAAATGAAATGATTAAACTTTTGATTTGATCTTAATGATACAAGATGATTCTAAGGTCTAAGTTACATGCAAACATAGGTGACACACATCACACACATAATATAAAATATGAAACAATTATTCTAAGGATAGCGTGTGATGAAAAAATTCATAAACACAAAAATTTCCAAATCAAGCAAACTAAGATAGCTTTTAAAAATGGAGTTGTAATTGGGAAAGTTGACAGCACCAAGAGAACTCAAATGAACAAGCCTAGATTGCCATTAGATGGAGATTTTTGTGCTCTTTCCAAAAATATATTAAACGCAAAAATCAGGCGAGCGGATCAAACGATATGGATGTTTGAAGTTTTGATCGTAAACTCGCATTTTTGAAAGATTTAAACATGCGTTTAGATAAATTTTTGTTTTCAATTTTTCTAGATAATATTCTTCATTATAAGGGCTATCATATGCAGCAAATAAAATAGAAGATTATCATAACATTGCGCATTTTAATTTTTAGCTTAAGTCCTTTAATAAACCATTTAAATCCATTTTAAAAAAAATAATTTCATTAGTCTTAAAAAAAAAAAATTCAATATTCAAATGATAATGTTAATTCAAGACATAGATGGATAAAGGATTTAAAAAGGATAAAGAACAATCAAAGATGAGATATAGATCACTTTGAAAAATATATGACTTAATGTTATATGTTAGGCTTAAAATGTAAAAGTCATATTTCATAATATATCTAAGTGACCTTAGCGTGTTGGCTCAACAATAAGAAAAACAAATAAAAGAAAAAGCAATTAAGCATATCATGAAGTAGAGTAATGATATTTCATATTTAATTTATTTCTACTTCATGCAATACGATAATTCTAATGAATAAGAGATTTAGGTATCCAAAGGGGACCAAGTGGGATGGTTCCTTTGGGTACCCAAATACATCGAGTTGGCTTTTGGAGAGAAAGTGATGAATGGGCCTTTACAAGTGGAGTTAGTGTTTCGTTTTTAATTTTGGGCCTCCATTCATACTTTGGTTGTTTTTCTTTTAAATTCATATTATGATTATATGACATCTTTACATGATTATATTTGTTTGAAAAATAATTCATTTGTGATTTATGT
Organism: Dactylorhiza incarnata; assembly: GCA_033032865.1. NCBI lineage: Eukaryota > Viridiplantae > Streptophyta > Magnoliopsida > Asparagales > Orchidaceae > Dactylorhiza > Dactylorhiza incarnata. The sequence goes on along the minus strand of JAWHQI010000075.1, from coordinate 8,839,791 downwards.
TTATTCAAATTATTTTTCAAAATAGATTGATGATGATAATCATAATGAATTTTATTATATGGATTCTTCGAAAGTTTATAAGAGTGATTGTCTTTCTTTAGAAGTGATTGTTGAAAGAGTGGGTTACAATATGTTTTAAAAGATTGATTCTTATTTTGATGATTTTCATTTCCACTGTTTCTTATAGACATACTCTTATAATATGAAGGATTATATTTTATAGTTTGATTTTCATGAAAAGGAGTTTTTAAATTTGAGTCATGATTGAAAATATATTGAGACTTATAATAATGACTCTTAAGAATTTTGTGAGGATCATAATTCTTTTTGAAACTAAACTCCTTTTGATTTAAAGTATGAAAATGATCCTTTTTAGAAATGATTTTGTAAGTTAATTTATCCTTGTTATTCAAAATCTTATGATGAAATTCCTTACATGACATTTGAAATTTTTCAACAAAAGATTTTAATTGTATTAACTTGCAAGATAAAACATCATTTTCAATTATCAATTTTTCATTATGCCTTTTAGAAATTAAGAGCCCTTTTTCAATTTCCTTGAATTTTTCTTTTAATAAATTGCAATAAAGACAAGGAATAGGAATTTTATCTAAAGAGCCCGAAAGAGAATTTAACACATCAATATTTGATTCTACGTTATCGTTTGCTTTTAAAGATTTATTTTCTAAACGTAATTTTGAATTAGCAATTTTTAACTTTAAAATTTTGCGTTTAGCAATTTTAAGCATACGAGATGTAGAAATAGAATTTTTTACAAAAAGAGAAGATTTAGATTTTCTTACCTTGCAATAGTTTCCGTCTTCTCTTTTGTTTGATGTGTTGCCATCAACTGAGTCCAATATTGTGACGTTGTCTTCTTCATCTTCCTCTTCCAAACAAGAGTGTCCATCATCCTTTCCGCTTGATGAGCATTCTATGGATCCATCCTTTGTGTAGCTTTCTTGAATATTTGCATAGGCTTGCATATTCTCCGGTTCTTGTGAATGTTTCGTACCTGTAGAAGGAGAATCATAAGTTCTTTCAAGAAAACTCCAAATTTCATATGCGGTAGGTAAAGTATAAATAAGTTTGAAAATATTTTGGTCTAACGCACAAAATATACTATTCATAGATTTTGCATTTAAAATAATTTCGTTTCTAGTTAGTAGGCTAGATGGCTTTTTAATAGTAATATTCCAAACTTTTTCATCTAAGGCCTTAAGAAAATTTTTCATTAATATTTTCCACCCATTATAATTTTCACCCATAAATAATGGTGGTGATAATACTTTTTCATTTATATTAAAATTTTCCCCACTAGTAGAAGCGAGATCATGATCAAGAGGCGCCATTATTCCCGGTTGTTAAGCCGATTTGGAATAATCTGGCTCTGATACCAATTGTTGGATCTTACGGCGCCCTTAGAGGGGGGGGGGGGGTGATTAAAATTCTTTCTATAATTTTCAAGATAATTACTAAATTATTTTATAATGAAGGAGATTGAAATAAACAATTTAGATTTAGAATTGAAAACTTAGAACACAATATAATAGAGATTACGCCAAATGATACAAATCAAGTAAACACAAAAGAGACATGATTATATATATGAAAAAGTGTTTACATAAATTTGATTTCTATATCGCTAGAAATCGGAGGCGTACAAATGTAAATTTCTTTTTGTTTACCAATCCTTCTCCCAAGGATCGGAAGGCTATCACTTGTCTCTCCCTAGACCAAGCCCAAGCCTATCCTCTAGATCTTCCCAAGATCTAGACGTAGCACACAAGGCCACGATTTCCCACCAAGCCACGCAAGGACTTGGACGCTCCGCACAAGGAAGCGATTTTCCCCAAAGCCACGCAAGGACTTAGACGCTCCGCACAAGGAAGCAATTTTCCCTACCAATACAAAGTAAAATGTATATAAATGAAAATACAAGATAAAATAAGAACTCCCTAGAAATTCAGATCTCTGAAAGGAAGGTTGAAGCCTCGAGATGATCCTTGATGTAGAAGCGCGTCCGATCTCGTCTTCAATTTCAAACCTTCTCAGCATAAATGGGAGTTCATGAGGTTCTGGAGCTCTCTGGATGGAATGCACTCAGGAAGGGACTTAGAATCTTTAGTGGTTGTAATGCACGAACACAATGTGTCAATTTATAGAAAATCGCTGTCGGAAATTCCGACAGTGACTGTCGGAATTTTCCGACAGCGCAAAACTGCCGGCCGTGGTGCTGTCGTGGGCAGTTGTTGTAACCTCCGAGCTGTCGCCTGGGCGACATCGATGTCGGATTTCCGACATCTCAAAATTGCTTTTCGTCGTGCTGTCGTGGGGGAAAGTAGTTGTAACTTCTCTGCTGTCGCCTGGGCGACATTGACTGTCGCCTGGGCGACATTGACTATCGCTTGGGCGATAGTGACTGTCGCCTGGGCGACATCTCCTCTTCATTTTTGCCATCCGAAACTTCTCCAGACTGTAGATTGAGTCATTCTCATCCCCGAAATGGGGTGGCACATTCCGTAACTCTTCCTGGATTGAAAGTTATGGCCATTTTAAGATCAGCACACAAAACTCATCCAACCTGAGACTTGTCGTTCTCGGATCATGCCCATGAACGAGGACTTGTCTCCTCATTGAACCTATACAACCTGGCCACTATAAACACACAAAAGACTAGATCAAATACAACACGGTATTTGTTATTCTCAAACCAAGAGATGCGGAAAGCAAGCTCCAACACTAAGTACCTTGAAAAACTTTCATTATATTAGTCATCACAATACAAGCGAGAAAAACTAAGTCTAAAAATGAAACATCACGATACATGGGCTTAAGGGCAGAAAAACAATTTAAGTATGGAGACAAAAACTTAGTCTCCTACTCCCAAGCCTAGTCTTCCTCGACCTCTTTCGGTTGCTATTGTTGCTACCTCGGACCCCTCGCCTCCCTTATTTCCAAGAATTCAGAGCAGGCAGACGTCGCAGGACCCTCCTCATCGTGGAAGTCACAGTACGGTAACTCAACCATATCCAATCTTCTTCCTTTTTTTTCTGCATTCCTGGCTCTCCTCCTTCTTCCTCCGCCAATTGCCATGGCTTGCTGAGGTGGTGGAGAGGGTACCTTCGGTCCCTACCTCCACCCTGGGAGGTCGGCCTCTCTCCCTGGAAGTTGCCCTCTTCTTGTTCGAACTTCCTCTTGGGAGACTCTACCTTACCCCCCTGCTGCCTTGCCTCCGGCTCACTCAGCTCGGCCAACCTTCTTGTGAACTCCGGGTTGGCCTCCTCACTTTCAATTTCTTTCGCCACCCTTTCCATCAGCTCTTTAAAAGATAGGGGGACTTCCGCTTCAAGCTCATCTTGAAGAATCCCTCCCGTAGCCTGATGCGTGTCGGCAAGTGCACCGGTCGCTGCCAAGTAATAAATGTGGAGAGTGGAATCCCCGAATGTCGGTCTCTTGAGGAATGCAGGTTAGGTGAACGAATCGCGTTGTGTGACTCTTGTTACACAAGCGCAACACACATAAAAAGGGGATTTTTGGTTGATTTGTCCTAATCCTAACAACAATAAAAGAAATGCGGGTCGAAGGCACCGCTTCGCTAGGCGAGATGGATGCAACGGCCGCGATGCCGTGCTTCGTGAGGCGGATGGAGTGTGCTCTAGTGCGAGAGGGTGAGGGTCGCAAACACCTCTTCATAACCGCCGTTAGCTCTTGCCAACGCGGATCAAACACCTTGCTTGCGTGCGTGAGTGAGAGAGTAGAAACGGAGTGATTCACAAGCAAGCGATGAAGGAAAGTAAAGAAACATTCATTTCAAACAACCCAAACATCACAATATTCCAGTTTACACGATTCAACGAGTACAATGAAGGAAAGAAGAAAGAGATAACCGATGGGTGAAGACTAGCGGTTGTTCACGGCCGGAATGGTAGGTTGTCGGGCTACCTCCGGACTCGGGAGGACTATGCTTCCGGCGCAGAGAGCTGTCACGATCTCCCTACGTAGCTCCGTCGTCTTCGACTTCAGATTTCCTCTTCTTCTCACCGGGTCGTAGTGGGGAAATAGCTGCTTGGAGGCTTGCGGATGATGGAGAATGCTCCCGGACAATGGGGGAAGGCTTGGAATGGATGGAGGAAACTTCCCCTTGCGTAGGAGATGAAGTGGAGGCGTCCCAAGATGGTGGTCGGCGGCGTACGGAACAGGCAATCCGCTCCCGGCGGCTGGATCATAACCTAAAATCGGAACAGGCATTTATATAGGCGCTGATATAAATAGTGCGCATGGTCATTGGCGCACAACCAATGGTCGTGCGCACTGGAATTCTGCGATCGTGCGCACTGCCTGGGTGGAACCTGCAAGATGCGAAATTTATAAACTATAATGTTCGCACGACCAGTGGCGCACGACCGGTGGTCGTGCGCATTATCGTCGGTGGTCGTGCGCATTAGTCGAAACAGAACTCAGAAAATTAATGATAAGTGCGCACGAACAGTGGCGCACGACCGGTGGTCGTGCGCACTATCGTAGATGCTCGTGCGCACTGCACCAAACAGAACTCATGAAAAAAGGGTTAAGTGCACACGATCAGTGGCGCACGACCAGTGGTCGTGCGCAATAGAACCGGTGATCGTGCGCAGTGTTCCTGTGCAGAATTGCACCGGGAACACCTGCACGACTCCTATTCCAGCACAACCACGAATCTAGCCACTGAAAGTGGCACCTAACGGAGCATGAAAACTACTAATGAAGAAAAGCATGAAATCACACCAAAATGGGCCTAGAAGTGCACCTAGCATGGAATATCAAATATAAACTATAACAAGGCTAAAGTGCGGTGAAAAGACTGAATAAAGGCCTAGATGAGTCCATAAAAGTGTATATGATCAGGACTCATCACACCCCCAGACTTAACTGTTTGCGCGTCCCGAGCAAACGAATCCGGCGGAGTGTGAAAACGAGAGTTAACATAGAGAATTACACAAAGGAGTACGGTGCAAAGTAACATACGCATGCGAGTAGAGATTCTAGTAGAAGGAGATTCTAACTATGCTAACTAATTTACATAAGTATTAAAGCGTAAGTAAAGATTTAGTTATACTCAGTTGGTGAATTATGAAGAATTTGAACGATCATGCCCGGTATGAAAGTGACGAGACACTGAGGCGGGCGTTGCACAAGATCGGGTCTTAGGAATAACTCCGCTGAAATCCATCAACGTCGTGAACCATACGCTTGCCCGGTCACACTCTCTCCACGGCGCTAGCAAAATCGCAAGTCAAATCAATAGGACTTATAGGATTAAGTTGGGGCTTAGGTTACGGTATGGTATTCAAATTTAAACACGATGGCTAACGCAACCCAAGTGAGCTAACGGAACGCTGCACCACACAAGACCAACAAACTATGCTCGTGTGACACTCCCCCAGACTTATCATGAAAACCAGGTGTGCACACAGCCTACTCCACAAATACCAACAGATTTTCTATTTAGCTCGGAAGGATTTCTTTTCAATATACTCTCTTTTTTTTCTAGATTTTTTTCTTTTAACATACTTTGCTTCTATTATGTATCCTCCGGTTGGTTCAAAATCAGCAAATAGACTTTATTTCCCCTTCATAACACAACGATTCCAAACATCACACAAATTGAGAATTATGAGCGCAGTTAAAAAGCAATTTGGTTGCGTGTGTAGGATAAGCTTCGGGCTTTGGTGGATGAAGAGGAGCTGAACAAAGGAATGGTAGGCACAAATTTGGCTTGCAAAGGTGAGCGAAAAGGGCATGGAATGACAAGGCTCAAACAAGCCAAAGGATGGCCTACATCATGTTTAACTCGACGAGTCGCTCTCAACCATGCTTCAAGAGTCGCTTGGGGCAAGTTCTTAGCCCACGAGAAAGGTAAACCTTCCTCCCGACTCGAGCAACACACGACTAGCACTCGTACACACACTACACCGGGTTATCGTCAATTTCATTCAAATTCACCACTTGAGTATAACAAATCTAAATTTACGCAGAAATACTGAACATAAATTAGATGCATAGAGACAATCTAGTTCTACTCAAATTCTACCATATCATGCGAAGTGACTAGAACACTACACGAGTCAACATCGCACTCCAAATAATAATTTCTAAGTTAACAGCCTATTTCACATTCCAACCAAAATAGTTTAACCGGAACAACAACAAAAAGATAAGCGCGCACTCAAGTGGGTGAAGTGGTGTGTGAAGCATGAGAACAATGATAATGACAAGGATACAAAAGAAACAAACTTCTGGTATGCAGTGCAACTCGTGCACTGTGAATGACAACATACGCTCCCCCAGACTTAGTCTAAACAATACATCTAGAAATTGGAAGCTAAAAGAGGGGAGGAAGTGTTACCCAATGCTCAGAATTGAGCATACCAGACGATTGGCGTTTATGATCAAGAACAGTCCGCAGCATCCGCACCAACGAACACAAAACCTGCAAGCACAAAACTAAAAACAACAAAAGCATATGCAAAAGCTGAACTAAAAGAAGTTAGATAGAAACTAAAAAAATCAGGGAATCTGGGTTGTCTCCCAGTAGCGCTTTTATTTAACGTCCTTAAGCTGGACCAAATACCTGTATTAACATTGTTTATAAAATGCAGGAATTAAAAGAGAAGTTCTCAAAAGCAGAAAGAGTTTCACAAAAATAAGAGGAAAGAAGGAAGAATCAGCTGCCGGCGCTTGAATGGTGTCCGTCTCCCAATGTCAACAACTGACACTCCTTGTTTATAGTGGCACCATCGTATAACTTCAGCCGATGCCCATTGACCTTAAATTTGTCCCCCTTATCTCCAGATATTTCTATGGCACCGAAGGGGGAGACATCGGTCACTGAGAAAGGACCACTCCACCTCGATTTTAACTTCCCTGGGAAGAGGCGGAGATGGGAGTTGTAGAGCAGCACTTGGTCCCCAATTTTGAACTCCTTAGGAATGATGTGCCAATCGTGCCATTTCTTTGTTTTCTCCTTGTAGATGCGAGCATTTTCATAAGCGAAATGACGGAGCTCCTCTAACTCGTTGAGTTGGGAACGACGCACCTCGGCCGCGGCTCCAATGTCCATGTTCAACAGTTTGGTTGCCCATAATGCTTTATGCTCCAGCTCCACAGGGAGGTGGCATGCCTTGCCATAGACTAATTGAAACGGAGTCATGCCGATGGGTGTTTTGAACGCAGTCCGGTAAGCCCATAATGCGTCGTCGACCTTTTTAGCCCGCTCGTTCCTATTTGAATGTATTGATTTCTCGATTATTCGCTTGAGCTCGCGGTTGGAAACTTCGACTTGCCCACATGTTTGGGGGTGGTATGCCAAAGAAATCTTATGATGGACCCCAAACTTTTTCATGAGCTGCACAAACTGCTTATTGCAAAAATGACTACCGCCATCGCTGATGATAGTTCTCGGTGTCCCAAACCTGGAGAAGATATTCTTGTGGATAAAGTGTAGCACTGTGTTGGCATCATTCGTGGCAACCGCCTCAGCTTCCACCCATTTTGAAACATAATCAACTGCCACAATGATATAATGCTTACCATGCGACATTGGGAAAGGACCCATGAAATCTATCCCCCAGACATCAAATGGTTCGCAGACCAGCATGTTATTGAGGGGCATCTCATCACGCCAGGAGATATTTCCGGTCCTTTGGCATTCGTCGCACTTGGTGACATAGGCATGGGCATCCCGGAAGAGGGTCGGCCAAAACAATCCGCATTGCAGGATTTTTCGTGCTGTTCGAACGGCCCCGAAGTGCCCGCCAGCTTCTCTGTCATGGCAGTGCTACAATATAGACTGAAACTCGGCTTCCGGAATGCAACGCCTGATAATCCCGTCGCTGCATGTGTGAAATAAGAGCGGATCTTCCCAAAAATAGTATTTTGAGTCAGAGGCGAGCTTCCATCTTTGCTGAGGGGACAGATTCGGGGAGAAGGTTTTACAAGCCAAGTAGTTAGCGATATCTGCGTACCATGGTGTTGTTGGGGGGGGGGGGGGGGCGTAGTAATTGAGAATAATTTTTCATCCGAGAAATAGTCGTTCGTTTCCTCCACAAAGCTGTTGGGAGTGTCGTACTCCAAACGCGAGAGATGATCAGCAATCACGTTCTCCACCCCTTTCTTGTCTTTGATTTCCAGATTGTATTCCTGCAAAAGTAAAATCCAACGAATCAGACGCGATTTGGATTCTTTTTTGCTGAAAAGATACCTGAGAGCGGCGTGGTCCGTGTATACGATTACTTCGGAAAGTACCAAGTACGAGTGAAATTTTTCAAAAGCGAATACCACGGCTAGCATTTCCTTCTCCGTGGTGGTATAGTTTGCTTGCACGCTGTTGAGAGTTCGACTGGCATACGCAATAGTGTGAAAAGTCTTGTCTTTCTTCTGACCGAGTACAGCACCTACGGCCGCATCACTTGCGTCGCACATGATAATAAAAGGTAAAGTCCAGTCGGGTGCCACCAAAATTGGAGCCGAGATGAGTTGTCCCCGTAAGGTTTCGAAGGCCTGCATGCATGCTTCGTCGAAGTGGAAGGGGACGTCCTTGACAAGCAGGCGAGATAAAGGCTTTGAAATGGAGGAAAAATCCTTGATGAACCTTCGATAGAAGCCCACATGACCAAGAAAACTTCGGATGCCTTTCACTGACATGGGTGGAGGGAGGTTTCTGATAACACTTACCTTCGCTTGATCCACCTCGAGCCCTTTGCAGGAAACTTTATGCCCCAACACAATTCCTTCGCGCACCATAAAGTGGCATTTCTCCCAGTTCAAGACAAGATTGGTGTCTTCACACCGCTTCAAGGTCTTGGCCAAATTTGCGAGGCAAATGTCAAAGCTGCTGCCAAATAGAGTAAAATCATCCATGAAAACTTCGAGGAAGTCCCCCACCATGTCAGCAAAAATGGCGAGCATACAACATTGGAAAGTTGCGGGGGCATTACACAGTCCGAATGGCATTCTTTTGAACGCGAAGGTACCGGAGGGACATGTGAATGTTGTCTTGTCTTGATCAGATGGGTCTATTAAAATTTGATTGTACCCTGAGTACCCATCCAAGAAACAGTAGTAATCCTGCCCCGCTAACTTTTCTAGCATCTGATCAATGAAGGGGAGCGGAAAATGGTCCTTGCCCGTTGCATCGTTCATCTTGCGGTAGTCGATGCAGACTCTCCACCCGGTGATCATTCGGGTCGGTAGCAGCTCGTTCTTTTCATTGGCAATGACAGTGATCCCTCCTTTTTTTGGTACCACCTGGACTGGACTGACCCATTTGCTATCGCTGATTGGGTAAATGATGCCAGCGTCTAAAAGCTTTATCACTTCAGCCTTCACTACCTCTTGCATTTTCGGGTTCAGCCGCCTTTGGGGCTGTGCTGTCGGTTTGTACTGATCTTCAAGGAGGATCTTGTGCATGCAGACCGTGGGGCTGATTCCCTTAATGTCTGCAAGAGAACGTCCGAAGACCTAGTGGTACCTTCTCAGCACGCCCACTAAGGCATTTTCGTTGGCGGCGGACAGGGCTGCAGAAATAATCACAGGATGCGTGGTATTTTCTCCAAGGAAAACGTACTTTAGAGAATCCGGTAGTTGTTTGAGAGCCGGACAAGGGTTTGGATTAGTAGAATCGTTGGAAAGCTCTCCGATTGAATGTGATAAATTGGGCTGGTTCGAGTGTGCACCGCCTTCTCCCATGTCTTCGCACTGCCAACACACCTCGCTGTCATCCAAATCCACATCGATCTGACCATCGAATTCTTCAAGCGCCTCTGCCGGTTCGCACTCCGTAATTTCAAAGAGTTGCGACGGGTTGTGGACGTTGAAAGATATAGCATCCTCCCCCAGTCTGAGTGTGAGCTCCCCCTGTTCCACATTAATAATAGCACGAGCAGTGGCGAGAAAGGGCCGCCCCAAGATAATGGGTACTCTTGTATCAACCTTCATGTCTAGAATGATAAAATCGGCTGGAAAAGCGAGACCGTTTACAACTATTGTGAGGTCCTCGATGATTCATGATGGCTTCTTGATCGACCGATCAGCTAGCTGTAGCATTACCTGCGTTGGCTTCAAGATCCCAGCACCAAGTTCACGAAAGATAGAGAGCGGCATCAAGTTGATTGATGCCCCCAAATCACAGAGTGCCTGGCTGAAACGGTGATGGCCGATCCTGCACGGAATCGTAAAGCTGCCCGGATCTTTGCACTTTGTGGGCAAATTGGAAATGATGGCGGAGCACTCCTCGGTGAGGTCGATAGTTTTGAGACCCTCCATCTGCTTCCGCTTCGAAATCACATCTTTCAAGAACTTGGAGTATCCCGGCATTTGAGAAATAGCTTCAATCAGTGGTATGCTCACTTGCACTCCTTTCATTATTTCCAAGAATCTGAGGAATTGCCTCTCGGATTTCTCGTTTCGCAACCTGTGGGGGAATGGGGGGTGAACGGCACTTTTCGAGGTCTGTGCCTTGCTCACGGGATGCGGCTCAATATGAATCTGAGTCAGCTTCTCAGCCGTGTCTTCATTATGCTTGTCAGTGGAACATGCAAGTGGTCCCTGTTGAGGAGGGTTGTCAACACTTCTCCCACTTCTCAATCGCATGGTGTTCACTGACTCAGGATGCTGACTTGCAAGCCCAGAAACAACATCGGACAGAGTCCCTATAGCAGAGCGAAGCTGTTGGATTGCGGCTGATTGGTCATTCATTTTATTCAATACCCCGACCACCAAAGTTGCTAACTGTTCCGGTTGCTCTGGCGGCAAAAAATCCGCTGCTCCTTTGAATGTCACGGCATTAACTGTAGCAGTACTTGGGGGGCGAATGACATGACTCCAGTGCTGACTGGTGTGAACAATATTCACGACCACTTCCCACGCGTCCTTCCCCGGTTTATTAAACAGGGCCCCTCCAGCTGCCATATCAAATAATAGACGGAATTTGTCCAGCACGCCGAAATAAAAAATCTGAATTAAAAAAACTTCTGAAAGATCTTCACGGTAGCATCCCCTATGCAGGGATTGAAAATGCTCCCAAGCATCAACTAACATCTCCTCCTTCCCCTGTCCAAAGGTTACGAGTTCCCTGTACTTGTCCAAAGCTTGGGTACGATGTTGAAACTCTTGCAAAAATCTCCCTTCGAGTTGTTTCCATGTGATCACCTCTCTTCTCCGGATATCCCAATACCAACTTTTGGCTTTTTTATGCAGGGAGAATGAAAATGCCAGAATCTTTTGCAGGTCGTTTTCAACTCCACTGAAAACACATGTGTAATAGATTTCTAAAAAGTCATGCATGTGTTGCACCGCGTCTTCATGCTCGTCCCCGCTGAACTTGCAGTTCCCAGCCATGTACTCAATGACGTCGGAGGAGATCCCGAAGTCATGATTGTTCCTTTCTGCTTGGTCCCTTAAATCATTTAAGCTTCCTTGATAGATGCATTCCTGAATGGAGGTCATGCTGCGAATACTTGCAACCCAAACGATTAGCGTACGGTGGGAAAAGACGAAAGTAATCAGATGTGCGCATCGAAAAGAAACAGAGATACCAGAGGTGAACAAAAGAGGTAAAAGAAAAGAAAAAGAAAATCCTCGTGCAACAATTCTTCACGCAGACGAATTCATCATGTCTGCAATTCCCCGGCAACGGCGCCAAAAACTTGATGCGTGTCGGCAAGTGCACCGGTCGCTGTCAAGTAATAAATGTGGAGAGTGGAATCCCCGAATGTCGGTCTCTTGAGGAATGCAGGTTAGGTGAACGAATCGCGTTGTGTGACTCTTGTTACACAAGCGCAACACACATAAAAAGGGGATTTTTGGTTGATTTGTCCTAATCCTAACAACAATAAAAGAAATGCGGGTCGAAGGCACCGCTTCCCTAGGCGAGATGGATGCAACGGCCGCGATGCCGTGCTTCGTGAGGCGGATGGAGTGTGCTCTAGTGCGAGAGGGTGAGGGTCGCAAACACCTCTTCACAACCACCGTTAGCTCTTGCCAACGTGGATCAAACACCTTGCTTGCGTGCGTGAGTGAGAGAGTAGAAACGGAGTGATTCATAAGCAAGCGATGAAGGAAAGTAAAGAAACATTCATTTCAAACAACCCAAACATCACAATATTCCAGTTTACACGATTCAACGAGTACAATGAAGGAAAGAAGAAAGAGATAACCGATGGGTGAAGACTAGCGGCCGTTCACGGCCGGAATGGTAGGTTGTCGGGCTACCTCCGGACTCGGGCGGACTATGCTTCCGGCGCAGAGAGCTGTCACGATCTCCCTACGTAGCTCCATCGTCTTCGACTTCTGATTTCCTCTTCTTCTCACCGGGTCGTAGTGGGGAAATAACTGCTTGGAGGCTTGCGGATGATGGAGAACGCTCCCGGACAATTGGGGAAGGCTTGGAATGGATGGAGGAGACTTCCCCTTGCGTAGGAGATGAAGTGGAGGCGTCCCAAGATGGTGGTCGGCGGCGTACGGAACAGGCAATCCGCTCCCGGCGGCTGGATCATAATCTAAAATCGGAACAGGCATTTATATAGGCGCTGATATAAATAGTGCGCACGGTCATTGGCGCACGACCAGTGGTCGTGCGCACTGGAATTCTGCGATCGTGCGCACTGCATGGGTGGAACCTGCAAGATGCGAAATTTATAAACTATAATATTCGCACGACCAGTGGCGCACGACCGGTGGTCATGCGCACTATCGTCGGTGGTCGTGCGCATTAGTCGAAACAGAACTCAGAAAATTAATGATAAGTGCGCACGAATAGTGGCGCACGACCGGTGGTCGTGCGCACTATCATAGATGCTCGTGCGCACTGCACCAAACAGAACTCATGAAAAAAGGGATAAGTGCACACGATCAGTGGCGCACGACCAGTGGTCGTGCGCAATAGAACCGGTGATCGTGCGCAGTGTTCCTGTGCAGAATTGCACCGGGAACACCTGCACGACTCCTATTCCAGCACAACCACGAATCTAGCCACTGAAAGTGGTACCTAACGGAGCATGAAAACTACTAATGAAGAAAAGCATGAAATCACACCAAAATGGGCCTAGAAGTGCACCTAGCATGGAATATCTAATATAAACTATAACAAGGCTAAAGTGCGGTGAAAAGACTGAATAAAGGCCTAGATGAGCCCATAAAGTGTATATGATCAGGACTCATCATAGCCCCACCATACAGGCGAGCTGGAGGGTGAAACCTGACACTTCCTGGATGAGCAGGACCTCTTCCTGGAACCTGTTAACATAACAAGCCAGCGACTCCCTTGGCTCTTGCTTGATCTTAAAGAGTGCTTCGGCATCCTTCTTCCTCTTCCTTGACGTCGAGAAGCGCAGTAGAAAACCTCGACGCAAGTCTTCGAAGGCATATATAGATCCCGCAGGGAGCTGGTGGAACCAATCCCTAGCCTTCCCCTTCAGAGTTGTCGCGAAGAGTCGACACTTGAAAGCGTCAGACATGGGCCTGATGGAGACCATATCCACAAACCACTGCAGGTCAGGGCTGGGTCATCCTTGCCGGAGTAGTGAGACATCTTCTCCCCCCCCCCCCCCCCCCCCCCCCCGAACCCCTCTGGAACTGGGGCTGAGAGAACCAGCTCACAAAAAGGACATCCCTTGCTCACCCCCCCCCCCCCTTTGGGGCTGGGCGAGTGGGGGTATGACACCTCCCCACTCGCCCCCTAGGGGATGGCAGAGTGGGGATCTGGCACCTCCCCACTCGCCCCGTTGGGGCTGGGCGAGTGGGGGCCTGGCACCTTGATATAAAAATTTAGGGTTTTGCAAAGTGAAATGGTTAAAGATTTTCTCCAAAACTATATCTGATAAAGGCAAGTGTACCTTATCGTCTATAGTATAGGATATTTAGAAATACCAAGGTCGTATTCCACGGGGCGCATTGATTACATCTACTTCGAGGAAAATCATTATAATCTTATCTAATTGATTTTTGAGTTTTGCTTTACTAGCTAAATAGAGACAAATTGCAAGCTAAAAGAAGCGATTAAACGATGGTAAAAGAGATTAGTGCTCAATCAAAAGTCACCTTGGATTAAGAATAATCAAGCGAAAGGAAAATAAACTAATTCCATTCAATTAAACTACTTGACCGTGGAGGTTCCCGAAGCTTGAACATGCCTCTCTCGAGGTTAATGCCCAACTAAGTTTAGGAAAAATCATAACTTGATTAACTCATCATCTGATCTCGATCGTGCACAAATGAGAATTAGTTACTCATGGTGGAGGGGGAAGAGGAAGAAAAATAAAATTGCATAATAAGAAAAGTGACTAAGGTAGAAGGAGACAAATAAAGAGAGCAAAACTAATTTTTATTGATACCAAAAACGAGTACAAGCTAGAAGGAAAATTACAACATTAGCAAGGAAAAACTACAAGATCACTAAACTATTGCATTGGAAGAAAAACTAGTACATTGCATGAGATGAAAAGGAGAACTTGAAAGTATAAAAAGACACGAACATGAACATGAAAAACTCACTATCTGCTCTAGCAGCACCTCCCCCTCTCCAAATTTTTGAACCCTGGACTCAAGGAGAGCCTCTAAATTTATAGGAAAAATTTTCAAGTTACATGCCCCTTGGTCACGGGCGTGACCTAGGGCGTGTAATCACTGTTCACATTGGATCCGGCAGTGGCGTGGGCTTTGGGTGACGGCGGGAGAAATTCGGACATTACACGCCCATGTAACTTGGGTCACGGGCGTGTACTTGGGTCACGGGCTTCATTTAACTTGGGTCACGGGCTTCATTTAAAGCGGCGTGGATCTTGCTTGCGGCGCGGCGGTGTGCAGGGATCACGTGGGAAAGTCACGGCCGTGACATATGGGTAACGAGCGTGACTCATGTTAACTTCTCGACGGTGGCTCCATGTCTCCATGGCAGCTCGCTGGAAAGATTCTAAATTTACACACCCCTTGGTCACGGGCGTGACTTTGGTTCACGGGCGTGACCTGGGGCGTGACTTGTTGTGGACTAGCTCAATAAGCCCAGCATCGACTTTGGTTTGATCTTCAAGTTACACGCCCTTGGTCACGGTCGTGACCTTGGGCGTGACTTACAAATTTCACCAATTTCTCCCAAAATTCTGCAAATATTGAAATTAAGCTAAGTTAGAATCAAAATTACAAAAAGAACTACTTAGAACATAAAATTGACATGAAAAGGAAAAAATCATATTAAATAATTACAAAAATTTCTATTAAAAATTTATATAAAAACTACTTATCACCCCCATACTTGATGTTTTGATATTCCAGAGCAAAAGTGTGAGACATAATATATAAGACATCCATAAAATTTGTAATTTCAAACTAAAATTTCATTTAAACCAAAAGTTAAGTTAAAAAATAAATTCTATGAGGAGTTAAGTCCTAAATTATGATGATGATTTGAAAAGAGAGAAAAGTGTTTACGCAACGACTTCTCAAGATAATTAACTAGCTTACCAACATTGTAGAAACTATAAAAACTAGATTAAATTAAAATTATAAGATCTCTAACTTAAAAGAAACTTAAGGACAAGTAACCTACTAAAAATTGCTCTCTCCATAACTTAAGTTAAACCTAGATCAAAGATATTGGCTAGGGGGGTTTACAAAGCTTGGCATAAGAAGATATTTTTGAATTGAGGTGATGAATTTTATCCTCTCACCTCTATTTTTTTTATATGTTTAGGGAATAATGAATTTTATCCTCTTATTCCCATGCATATAATCATTTAAATTCTCTTCTAAGAAAAACCCAAACTGTATATGTTTAGGAGTAATGAATTTTATCCTCTTACTCCATGCCATATAATCTTTTAAAATGATTTTGGGTGCATATGTTTAGGGAGTAATGAATTTTATCCTCTTATTCCCATGCATATTATCTTTTAAAATACCTTTTTTATGCCATCAAAAGGGTAGGGTAGGAAAAATATCTAGTTTATAAATTAAATTATATTCAGAGCAAATTCTAGTAAATTTAAATTTCCTAAGATCTAAAAAGCTAGAAGAAAATATAATTGAAATCGAAAGTGGTTTAGCAAATTTACTACAAAATGAAGCCATTTAAAAATAAAAAAAAAGTCATGCTAATAAAAATTCTCTAATCAAACTCAAATCATAAGATGGTTCTTAAAACAAGATTACCTAAAATTTAAAATTAACTAACTATGATAAACAAAATTTTAGCAAATTAAAACCCTAAAAATGCTAATAAACATTCTCAACTAGATTTCTAAGAAATCACAAAACAACAAGTAAGAGGGGTATAAGAATTTTTTTGTTCTTTTGTTCTAAATTTTTTATATTTTCTTTTTGGAATTTTTTTGATATTATCTTTTTTATTTAATTTTTGAATGTAAAAGAAAAGAAACTAGCTTTAAACCTAACAATTTTGTTAACTCTTGGACTTCTCGAGGTATATCCCATAAAGGGTTCTCAACAGTACTAGGAGGTGAGATGGGGTGAGGTCCCAAATGTCCCTTTCCAAGATTTAAATTTTTTATTTTCAAATTTTTTGAATTTTGAATTTTTGGGTTTTACAAGCGCTTAAATAAAAGAAAGCATAAGAAATTTTTTTTGAAGATTTTCTAAATTAAGAACTACATTTTTAAAGAACTATTTACACCCCTATACTTAAAGTTAAACATTGTCCCCAATGTTTAAAACTAAGTATGAAGTAAAAGAAAAACGCAAAAAGAAATACAAGGATAAAAGAAGGAAAATAGCTTCCCTGATTTTTTTTGAAGCTTTCGTGGGGAAGCGGCGATTACCTACAAAATTTGTTAAAGAAGAAAAACAAGAGAAAACAATAGAAAGATAACGTTGGGGTGCCTCCCAAAAGCGCTTTGTCTAAGGTCGCGTAGCTTGACCCAATTGTCGATCATGTTATAGGAGGAAGTAATAGCGAATCACTCTTTTAGTTAGCTAACTCTCCTGGAATATAAAACTTAAGGCGGTGCCCGTTTACTTTGAAGGAACCTTTTTCCGGGTGGGAAACTAAAATTGTCCCATAGGACCAAACCTCTTTAACAATAAAGGGTCCGGACCATCGGGATTTTAGTTTTCCCAGAAAAAGGCGAATGCGAGAATTATAAAGGAGGACGAGATCGCCCGACAAAAAAGTTTTCGGAAATTTTATGTGTTTATCGTGATAAAACTTTGTTCGCTCCTTATATAATTTGTTACTCTCATACGCATTCGATGGCCACTCGTCTAATTCGTTCATTTGAAATTTTCTTTGTTCGGCCGCTAATGTAGAATCGAGATTTAAAAACTTAAGCGCCCAAAATACGCGGTGTTCTAGTTCGACCGGAAGGTGGCAAGCCTTGCCATAAACTATTCGATACAGTGTACAACTGATAGCGGTCTTGTATGTCGTTCGATAGGCCCATAGCGCGTCATCGAGCTTTATTGCCCAATCCTTCCGATTAATAGAAACAGTTTTTCTAAAATCCGCTTTAATTCTCGATTCACGACTTCGACTTAGCCGCACATTTGTGGGTGATAAGTAGTGGATAGTTTGTGCGTGACACCATATTTTGCTAGAATTTTTGTAAATTTTTTATTGCAAAAATGGGTGCCCCGATCACTCACTATAGCGCGCGGCGTACCAAATAAAGAAAATAATTTTTGTAAGAATTTAACAACGACTCGCGCATCATTGGTGGGGCGAGCTTGCGCTTCTGCCCACCTCGACACGTAGTCGACCGCAACTAGAATATACTTGTTCGAAAATGAGGGAGGGAGAGGACCAATAAAATCAATACCTCAAAGATCAAAAATTTTGCATTCTAAGAAATTATTTTGGGGCATCTCATCCCGGCGAGAGATGTTCCCCGACTGCTGGCAGCTGTCGCAAGTACTCACAAGGGTGTGAGCATATTTGAAGAGCGTGGGCCAATAAAAGCCTGCCTCCAGCGCCTTCCTCGCGGTTTGGTTCGCTTGATAATGAGCACTGATTGGTCCCTCGTGACAATGACGTAAAATTTTAAGGACTTCCTCACTTGAGACGTATCTTCTCACCACCTGGTTCGCGCAAACACGGAATAAAAAGGGGTCCTCCCAAAAATAATTCTTTAAATCAGAAAAGAATTTCTTCTTTTGCTGATTCGAGAATTCTTTTGGCAGGACCCGGGCTACTAAATAGTTAGCCAAATCCGCAAACCAGGGGGTGGAAGATGAATTAATATTTTTGAGAGCGAGGAGGCACTCTTCTGGAAATTTATCATTAATGTCGGCTTCTATTAATGTTTCCGAAGTGGGATTTTCTAATCGAGAAAGATGATCAGCCGCCATGTTTTCGGCTCCCCTTTTGTCCCGGAGCTCTAAATCAAACTCCTGCAAGAGAAGGATCCATCGCAAAAGACAAGGCTTGTCATCCGATTTACTTAAGAGATACCTAAGCGCGGAGTGATATGTGAAGATGATAACTTTGGAAAGCGTGATATACGACCTAAACTTATCAAAAGCGAAAATGATTGCTAGAAGTTCCTTCTCAGTAATGGTGTAGTTCGCTTGTGTCGACGTGAGTGTCTTGCTCGCATAATAAATTAGGTGGAAATACTTACTCACCCATTGGCCTAACACGGCGCCTACCACAATATCATTCGCGTCGTACATAATTTTGAAGGGTAGCGACCAATCCGGCGCAACTAGAATCGGAGAATTTATAAGCTTTTCTTTGATAAGTTTAAAGGCCAAATGGCATTCGTCATTAAAAAGAAAGGAAGACTCTTTCTCGAGGATATGGGTTAATGGCTTCGTGATTTTGGAAATATTTTCGATAAAGCATCGATAAAACCTCGCGTGACCTAGGAAACTTCTAATGGCTTTTACATTCGTTGGAGGTGGGAGTTTTTCAATTACTTCGATCTTGGCCCTATCGACCTCGATCCCTTTGCCCGAGATTTTATGGCCAAGGACTAATTCTTCTTTGACCATAAAATGGCACTTCTCCCAATTGAGAGCAAGATTAGTTTCCTCACAACGTTGTAACAGGCGCTCGAGATTTTTTAAACAATTTTTGAAAGAGTTTCCGAAAATGGAAAAGTCGTCCATGAACACTTCCATCACCTCCTCTACTAACTCGTCAAATATTGCCAGCATACATCTTTGGAATGTAGCTGGCGCGTTACAAAGACCAAATGGCATCCTTCGATAAGCGAAGGTGCCAAAGGGACAAGTGAAAGTTGTTTTCTCTTGGTCATCGGGCGAAATCGGGATTTGGAAATATCCCGACAAACTATCGAGAAAACAGTAGTAGGAGTGACCTGAAAGGCGCTCTAAGATTTGATCGATAAAAGGTAACCGGAAGTGATCCTTAAGGTTGGCATCATTTAGTTTTCGATAATCGATGCACATCCGCCAACCCGTAACAGTACGAGTTGGGATTAATTCGTTATTTTCGTTCGCAACTACCGTAACGCCACCTTTCTTCGGTACGACTTGTACCAGGCTAACCCATGTACTATCCGATATCGGGTAGATGATTCCCGCGTCCAAAAGTTTAATAACTTCGGCCTTAAGGACTTCTTTCATATTCAGGTTTAGTCATCGTTGAGGCTGGACCGTGTTGCGGGAATTATCTTTGAGGAAGATTTTGTGAGTGCAGAAGGAAGGGTTAATACCCTTAATATCCAAAATTCGCCACGCAATTGCGTGGCGGTGCTTGCTTAAGACAATGGTCAACTCAGAAATTTCTGAATTGCTAAGTTCAGATGAAACGATGATGGGTAGCTTAGATTCTTTTTCTAAAAATAAATATTTAAGGTGAGGGAAAAGTTGTTTTAACTCTAACATGGGTGGCTCTTCATAAGAAGTTTTGATTTTTAATTTTTCTACAAAAAGTGGTTCAGGTAGTGTGGAGCAAGAGACTTCTTCTTATAAATGAAAGAGCTCGGCGAGCTCGGATTTGTGACTCGGTGTGAAGACTAACTCTGGAAGTGAATATAATTCGTTCTCAAAACATTCTCCTAAATAGAAGCACGAATCGTCATTCTCCAAGGTGTTTCGCATCGAGGGATTTATACTAAAAGTAACTTCATCGTCTCCAACCCGTATGAGGAGCTTTTTGTCACTTACGTCGATAATTGCACGGGAGGTGGCAAGGAAGGGGCGGCTGAGTATGAGGGGTACTTCGGCATCCTCTTCGATGTCAAGAATGACAAAGTCCACCGGGAAGATGAAGTTGTCAACCTTAACGAGCACGTCCTCCACTATCCCTACCAGATATTTTAAAGAACGATCCGCTAATTGAATACTCATCCGAATGGGGTTAAGATTTCCTAGACCTAGCTTTTTAAATAACAAAAAGGGCATGAGATTGATGCTTTCTCCAAGATCTGCTAAGGTGTGTTTTACTAACGAATTGCTAAATAGACACGGGATGGAGAACCATCCCGGATCATTTGCTTTCTGAGGCAATTTGTTGAGTACAACCGCGGAGCATTCCGCGTTAAAAGAAATATGTGAACTATCTTCTAACATTTTCTTATTGGAGAGCAACTCCTTAAGATATTTCGCATATTTAGGCATTTGAGAGATAGCCTCGCAGAAGGGTACAATAATATGAATTTGATTTAAAAATTCTAAAAGCTTTTTATAATTTTTTTCGGCGCACTCGCTTTTGAAACTTAGACGGATATATAATATTGGAAGTAGAAGCGTGCGGAGCTAACGTAGTGGGCAAATTCGAAGATAAAATAAGAGAAGGAGGTGGAGAAGTTACCTTGGGTTCGTCTTGTTTTGAAACCACCTCCTTCCCGCTTCGGAGTGTAATCACGTTTGCGCTCTCCCTTGGATTTTGCTCCATTTCCCCGATAGTGCTCCTTGCTGACGCTCTAAAATCATCTTTGCGAGCTGGCCCACTTGATTCTCTAATTTTTTGATCGATCCGGTAAGGTTCTGGATGTTCGTTTCATTTGTAGCAACATATTTTGCAAAAACCTCTTCAATCGGAGAGAGCTTTTGCTGTTGCGGTGGAAAACTGGGTGGATTACAATTTAGAGGTGGATTTAAGTTAAGAAGTTGATTAGGGGGTTGATTTAGATTCATAGGACGCTGAGCATTTCCTTGGTTGCTCCACGAGAAATTCGGATGGTTCCTATAACCCTAATTGTAAGTGTTGTTGTATGGAGCGGTGTTGGGGTTATAGGAAGGCCGAGGTGGATTTCCCATGTAGTCAACCTGCTCTTCAATTAAAATATTATTAGCCCAAGGAGGAGTGGCGGAGGAAGCAAACATCTCCGCCACTTGCTTTGTTAAGCGCTCCACTTGTAAAGCCAAATTTACGTTTGCATCTATTTCAAAAATTCTGGCTGGCTTGTTAGGCCGCGCTCGGGGCATATTCCATTGGTACGCATTCATGGCCATTTCGTCAAAAAGCTCTTGAGCGGCCTCCGGGGTCTTTTTATTTAATGTTCCCCCGACGGCCGCATCAATCATTTGCTAAGTTTGGAAATTGAAGCCATTATAAAAAATTTGCACTTGTTGCCAAGTGGGAAGTGCGTGGCGAGGGCATCTATGCAAAATCTCCTTGAAGCGCTCCCATGTATCATAGAGAGTCTCCGAGTTGATTTGAATAAATGACGCAATATCTGTTCGCTTTTTGGCGGTCTTTGCAGGCGGAAAATATTTAGTGAGAAATTTTTTTGCCATATCGGCCCATGTAGTGATGGACTCCCTAGGAAGTGAGCCCAACCACTGCTTGGCCTTAGACCGCAAACAAAAAGGAAAAAGACACAATCGAATGGCGTCATCGGTGATGCCATTGATTTTAATGTGTCACAGATTTCGAGAAAATTAGAAATATGATAGTTTGGATCTTTGTCCGGCTGACCATCGAAGGTCACTGATTGCTGCACCATTTGTATGATGCTGGACTTGATCTCAAATTTATTGTTCGCCACTGTGAGGCGAACAATACTTGACTGTGCGCCTTCCAAATTCGATCGTGCATAATAGGACATGGTCCGTTGCGCGGCCTCATTAGGATTTCGCGCGTTAGGATTAGGAGGATTAAGATCCATATTCGATGTGTTAGTGTCCCCGATCGACTCTTCAAATTATAATTGATTATCCTTATCATGAGAATTATGGTGCCGCAAAAGGGTTCACTCGATCTCTGGATCAAAAGGAATATTCGAAGCGCTACCTCGGGTCATACACTAAAAAGGAAAAAAATGGGAATGAAGAAAAAGAGCGGATAACGAAAAGAAAAGAAAGCAAGAGGAAAACTAGACTATTATATTTATTTTCTTTTTGAAATTTAGAAAAAGCAAAATATAATAGAAAAAAATGATAAAATTAATAGCTATCCTCTTTTCAAAATATCTACGCAAGTCCCCGACAATGGCGCCAAAAACTTGATATAAAAATTTAGGGTTTTGCAAAGTGAAACGGTAAAAGATTTTCTCCAAAACTATATCTGATAAAGGCAAGTGTAACTTAACGTCTATTGTATAGGATATTTGAAAGTGAACAGTTAACCTCACTAGAATTCTCTAGAGGGGGGGGGGGGGGGTGAATAGAGATTTAAAAATATTTTGTGCAAAGTTAACAAATATATATATATATATAATATTCACAGTCTTAAGCTTCCCACACACCAGCAAGAATTAAGCAAATAGCAAAAAGAAAATCACAGCACAACACACTACTAGAAAATTGACTTTTAGCCAGGGCAAATTACCGTGGCTAAAAGTCCAAAATCGTGGCAAAAGACTTTTTAGCCACAGACTGCCGTGGCAAATGAGCGTGGCCAATACGAGCGTGGCAAAAAAGTAATGCTCTTTCTGTGGCAAATACCCTTTTTCTATGACTTTTTGCCACGATTTTAGACTTTTAGCCACGATAATTTGACTATTTGCCACGAAAAATGGCCGTGGGCAATACGAGCGTGGCTAAAAGTCAATTTTCTAGTAGTGACACAAAGAAATATAGTGGTTCCCCAAACTTTAGGTAGTCCACTCTTCTACCCCCTTGGTAGGAATTCACTATCTTGTACTGAGTCTTTTGATAAGGAGACTCTTAGAACCATTACAACTGAATCTTTTGAAGAGAGATTCTTAAAACTCTTTTACACTATTGAAATTGAAATAAGAATAAGAAGAAGAAGAAGAAGAAGAATAAGAAACAATTTATGCAAGAAGGAATCTTCTTCCTAGCAAGAAGATTAGAAGCACAAGTATATTGAATGTAATCTCTCTTCTATAGTGAGAAGGAGATTGTAGGCCTTTCTCTCTTTCAGTGAGAGCTTTCAGAAATTTACAGCAGTATGACTTCAGAAGGAAGAAGAAGAAGAAGAAGAAGGCTTTTTCTTGTTGCAGCACTCTTTCACTTTTCTCAATTTTCTCTTTCTTTTCTCTTGGGAGCTTTTCCTCTTTTTCAAAAATGGAGTGGATCACTTGTGCTTTTTCTTTACCGACCTCCTTGTGTATTTATAGCTCTGTTTAAAAAATATTGTTATAGGAGAATAATCAATTAGCTCCCAGAGAAATGGTAAGAGAGAAATCTTCCATAATTAATATTTCAGTAGAAGGAAAGAAGTCATTTAATTTTCAAATAACATCCATTATAATCTTAATCAAATTAGCCAAGAATCAATTAGAAGGAAAGATTTAATTATGAACGGCTATAAGAGAATAATATAATTCCATAATTTCAGATCTACAGAAAGAAAGGAAAGAGATCTGGCGCGTTTTTGAATGTCATAGAAATCGACGTGCGTCGATTAGAAATCAGAGTTACGTCGATTACGGTTACGTCGAATTCTGTTTAGAGTTACTTCGACTCATTTTGAGAGGTACGTCAACTTCACTTCGACGCTGCGTCGATTACTATTCGACGCATATTTACTTAAACTAATTTTTCACTCTGAGAATTCATTTTCTACTCATTTCTAGGGGTTAAGATAAATCATTTCCCCAATAATCTCCCCCTATTTGTCTTAACCCTGATGAGAGAGAAATTTTATCAGCTTTAATCAACACATCAAAGCATATTTATAGGAAAGATATATATTAGGTAATTAGAAGAAAGGAAAGACATGTATATTCACATACAAAATCATTTTCAGAGAATAAGGATCAGAATTGTAAACTACTTATGTTGTTTGCAAAAAGTTACTTAGGAGGAGTAGGATGAGTTTTTCTCTTCCTAGAGAATACTAAAGGGAGATCAAGTCTTCTTATAGGGGAGAGTTGCCCTTCCTCTTCATGCTCACCAGTAGCAAGATGTTCATTCAGCTCCCCTTGATTCAAAGCAGTCTGCTCCCCCTGAGTTGAGGGTTCCTTCAATTCTTTTTCTTTTTCTTTTTCAACTTCTACATTAGTTATGATGGTATCATTATTTAGCTCCCCCTAACCCTGAGCTTCCTTCTCAGTTTCTTTTTCAGTTTCAGTATTAGCTTCAGCCATATCAGCATCTGGCTCCCACTGAGTTGAAGGATCCTTCAGTGCTCTTACTGTTTCAACAGCTTCCTTTTCAACATCCTTTTCTACTCTACTTGCCTCCCTTTGAAATACAACTACTTGTTGTTCAGCTTCTCTTGCTATAAAAAGTACATATGTTATCTGTTCATTAGTATGTAGCTCAGGTACGTTTTCTTTTCCAATGGTCTTAAGCAGAGCAGGACTATCAGATTTTGATGTTGGAGGGGATTTGTGTGAGTGAGATTTGTGACAGGAGAGTTGCTCTTCATCTAACTTCCCCCCTTCTTGACCTTCTTAGCTAAGGAGGTTAAGAAAGACTTAGTGACCCTAGATGAAGAGATAGAGGACTTCAAGCTTTGCACAGAGGCATTGACCCCATCGATTTGGGTTTGCATGTGCATGATGGAGGAGTGAAGTTGGGAGCAGTGCCCATCAAGCATGGCCTGAAGTTTATGGGTTGCTTGTTGAATGCAGTGGAGAAGGAGTGCTTGTGTGGATGAGGATGGTTCAGGTTGTGTTGGTGGAGGAGATAATGGTGGAGGGGATGAAGGTGGAGAGATGACTGTATTACTGAGACTAGTGGTTGTGGTAAGAAGGTGAGGTGTGTTTGATGGAGGAGGAGGAGGAATAGAGGTGGGTTGAATAGATGAGTCCATAGGAGGAGGAGAAGCAGGTGGTGAAGAGGGTCTTTCAGGCTGGGATCCAGGCTTTGAGATCTGCCTGTCCCATTTAGAGAAGAGTCCTATGGATATTCTTTTGCCGGGGGAATGGGAATATCATTTGACCTACATAGGTCAGGATAGGAGTGTCTGAGTACTTGGCTCATTATCCTCATAAAGGCATTCTCCTTATGAGAATATTTGTAGCCTATCATCTTTAGCAAGCAATTGGCCCAGTCAATCTTCTTTTCAGCACAAGGGCCCCCATAATGTTCAGTTGCTACTTGGGCACTGCATCATGGGCAGAGATTTTGCATAGTAGTATTTTTCCTACTATGTATGCCAGGAGCCTGTATTCATCAGAGAAATCTATTTTCTTCAAGTTGATTGCTCTATCTTTGGAGAATCTCCTGGTGGTTAACAATTTTCTAGTTTCTTCAGGGGTGACTTCCACAGGTTCACCACCTGATAAAGGAATGATGATGGAGATTTAGTTAATTTCCTTTTTCCTTTTTGGGTTTGAATAAGGATGGTGTTGGTATGTACCTGATGGTAGGTCAAAGGTGTTCCTAAGATTTTCTGTAGAGATTGAAACAGGTGTTTCATGGATTGTTCCTGCAATCTCTCCATGTTCAGATATTTGTGCATTATTCATCAACTCAGTAAGTTCTACTTCCAGGAGTCTACATCTTGTTGAGATGAGTTTATTCAGACCGGCTTCAGTAAAAAGAGCAATAATGCTTTTGTAGTTTTCGGTAGCGGCTTTGAAGGAATCAAGATCAATGTCGAAAACAGAATTGATCTTGGGAGCCATTTTGGTTAGTGAGATAGAGGAAAAGATGACTGGATAAGAGGAATGAGAGATCAGAGAGCGTGTAGATACCTAACTGAAGAGTGTATTTGAGTCAGGTGAAGCGTCGAAACGAGACAACTCGAGGTTTATTCGGTACTACAGTAGATGGGATGGAAAATAATTTCGTATTGCTGCTCATTTTCGTGAAGTCGACGTTACGTCGAATGGAACTTGACCCATGTTTCAGTATTGAGATGCTAGGGTTTCCAGTTTGATGTATGCGTCGATTATATTTAACACTTTTAGTTATAGACGATGCGTCGATCAAGGAATCGACGTGACTTTTATATTTATATTTTTTATAATTCTAGGTTTTTCTTGAGAGATTATTACTTCCTAATCCTATGGTTTTCTAAGTCAGCTTTGGACTAATTTTATACATAATTGGATTGATTGTGCCAACATTGTTTGGCAATGTGGCCAGTTTTATTACAGATATAACACATGTTTGTTTTTAGATTATGGTAATTTGAGTGTTGATTAGGATAAAATTGTTGATTAGGATGGAAGTTTAGATTAGGATGAATGAGTCGTAAATGGGGGTTAAGATAGAAAATTTTTGAAGGATAGATATGTCCTGAATTTAAGTTACTCTGAGGTTTTATGCGTTGATAGATATTCGACGTATGTTGAGAGTTGCGTCGATTTATATTCGGCGCTTCCTCTAGATTGCGTCGATCTGGAATCGATGCATGGAAGTAGTTGCGTCGATTATAAGTCGACGCAATTTTATTCATGCGTCGATTTGAGGTCGAAGTTTCTGAGAGATTGCGTCGAGTAGAGTTCGAGTACTATCATTCATGCGTCTATATGAAGTCGACGTAATAGTGTCTTCACAGATTTTATTTTTTCCTTTTTCTGGTGGGAGATTTATTTCTTTATGAGTTGTTTCATTTGGCCTAGTTGCCTTCTCAGAATGAGTTTGTGCATCTTCTTCTGAATGGTATGATGATGATTCATCAAAATGGTTTATCTCCTTGGAGGTGAAGTCTTCTTTGTTTTGTGAGTCTTCTTCTAAGTTTGTTGATTTGATGGGTTTAGTAAATTTAACAGGGCTCATCCAAGCAGGTTTGGTAGATGGTATTGAACTGGTTGAAGGATCAGCCCCTAGTCCCAGATTCATAGATCTTACTGTTTGTTTTTTAGTGATTTCTTTAAGTGTTTGGCTTCTGACTTTTATTGATTCTTCAAAAGTCTTTGCCTGGGATACCTTATTCCTAAGGAGTTGATTTTCTATTTTAGCACTTTCTATTTCCTTTTCTGTTTTATTTATTTTAGTCCTTAGTTCATAATTTTTTGAACATGTATCCTCTATATTTCTCATATTAATTTGTTCTTTTAGATCCTTAATTTCTTGTTTATCTTTTAGTTGATCTAAACAGAATCCTTTAAAATCATTTTTGAAATCATCACATAGAAAATCTATTTCATCAAAAATGCTTACCTCATCCTTATCCTCAGATTCCTCTATGAGAATAAGGCTATTTGCTTTTGTTGTTGAATTTTCTTTTTCATCTTCAGAAGAGATGCTTCCTTTTGATCTTGTTCCACTCCATGATTCAACAACACATTCTTTTTCTGAGCTTCCAAGAGGTCTTCTTGCTTAGACTCCTCATTGTCACTTTTAGATGAAGTGTTGTCTTCAGAATCTGTTTCACTCCAAGCTTCTGCAATGAAGCCTCTTTCTTTCTTCTTTCCCTTTCTCTTGAGATCTTTCTTTTTCAGATCTTTCTTTTTCTCAGCATTTTCTGGACATTCTGGAGAAATATGTCCAGTTTTCCTGCAAGAGTAGCAAATAATTTCTTTGGTAGGAGTCTTATCATACCTTGGTTTTGACTCTCTCCTTCTAGACCCATCTGTCCTGACCCATTTCTTGAATCTTCTGGCCAGGAGGCTGAATAATTCTTCTTCAGTAACAGGGGTTTCTTCTTCTGTTGCTTTTAATGCAATGTTTCTATCTTTTGAGGAGGTTGGAGTGTTTTCCCTTCTTTCCTTCTCTTCTCTGGTTTTCAGTAGTTGCTCATAGGATTTGAGTTTTCCCAAGAGGGCATCTGTTGAGATTTCCTTTTGTCCTCTAGTATCTCTTATTGCCCATATTCTTGAGTGCCATAAAATTGGGAGACTCGTTCATAATTTGTCATTGATCTCTGTGAGAGAGATCTCTCTATCCAAGTTCCTTAATTAATTGATGATCAGACTGAATCTGTCATACATCTCAGATATGCTTTCTTCATTTTTCTTTTGAAAGTTCTCATATTGGGAGATCAATAGAGCCTTCCTATCTTTCCTTTCATCAGCACTTCCTTCTACTATCTTTGTAAGAGCCTCCCAGATTTCTTTGGCTGATTCACAGTCAACAACCTTTTGAAAGATTTCATCTGAGAGGGTTGAGACAAGAATGTTCACAGCTTTTGCATCACATGCTCTTGCCTTCTTCTCATCATCTGTCCACTAAGCCCTTGGGACAAGTGTTTGAGTCACTTTACCACTTGAGTCCATTCCATAAGGCTTGGGAGGACCTGTCAAAATAACATTAAACAATTCTTCATCAATAGAATTCATATAGATCCTAATTCTTGTTTTCCAAACTGCAAACTTTTCAAGATTGCACATTGGTGCTTTGGTGGAAGCATAATCTTTGATTTGTGCCTTAAAAAAAATTTAGAAATATATATGAGGTAGGATCTTTTTGATCAAGGAGTTAACCCTTTTTGATCAACCTTGCTTTGATACCAATTGAAAGTGCACAGTTAACCTCACTAGAATTCTCTAGAGGGGGGGGGGGGGGGGGGGGGTGAATAGAGATTTAAAAATATTTTGTGCAAAGTTAACAAATATATATGTAATATTCACAGTTTTAAGCTTCCCACAAACCAGCAAGAATTAAGCAAATAGCAAAAAGAAAATCACAGCACAACACAAAGAAATATAGTGATTCCCCAAACTTTGGGTAGTCCACTCTTCTACCCCCTTGGTAGGAATTCACTATCTTGTACTGAGTCTTTTGATAAGGAGACTCTTAGAACCAGTCTGAGTCTTTTGATAAGGAGACTCTTAGAACCACTACAACTGAATCTTTTGAAGAGAGAATCTTAAAACTTTCTTACACTATTGAAATTGAAATAAGAATAAGAAGAAGAAGAAGAATAAGAAACAATTTATGCAAGAAGGAATCTTCTTCCTAGCAAGAAGATTAGAAGCACAAGTATAGTGAATGTAATCTCTCTTCTATAGTGAGAAGGAGATTGTAGGCCTTTCTCTCTTTCAGTGAGAGCTTTCAGAAATTTGCAGCAGTATGACTTCAGAAGGAAGAAGAAGAAGAAGAAGAAGAAGGCTTTTTCTTGCTGCAACACTCTTTCACTTTTCTCAATTTTCTCTTTCTTTTCTCTTGGGAGCTTTTCCTCTTTTTCAAAAATGGAGTGGATCACTTGTGTTTTTTCTTTGCCGACCTCCTTGTGTATTTATAGCTCAGTTTAAAAAATATTGCTATATGAGAATTATCAATTAATGGTAAGAGAGAAATCTTCCATAATTAATATTTCAGTAGAAGGAAAGAAGTCATTTAATTTTCAAATAACATCCATAATAATCTTAATCAAATTAGCCAAGAATCAATTAGAAGGAAAGATTTAATTCTGAACGGCTATAAGAGAATAATATAATTCCATAATTTCAGATCTACAGAAAGAAAGGAAAGAGATCTGGCGCGTTTTTGAATGTCATAGAAATCGACGTGCGTCGATTAGAAATCAGAGTTACGTCAATTACGGTTACGTCGAATTCTGTTTAGAGTTACTTCGACTCATTTTGAGAGGTACGTCAACTTCACTTCGACGCTGCGTCGATTACTATTCGACGCATATTTACTTAAACTAATTTTTCACTCTGAGAATTCATTTTCTACTCATTTCTAGGGGTGAAGATAAATCATTTCCCCAACAATATTTATAAATACCAAGGTCGTATTCCACGGGGCGCGTTGATTACTTCTACTTCAAGGAAAATCACTATTATCTTATCTAATTGATTTTTGAGTTTTGCTTTACTAGCTAAATAAACACAAATTGCAAGCTAAAAGAAGGGATTAAACGATGGTAAACGAGATTAGTGTTCAATCAAAAGTCACCTTAGATTAAGAATAATCAAGCGAAAGGAATATAAATCTAATTCCGTTTAATTAAACTACTTGACCATGGAGGTTCCCGAAGCTCGAACATGCCTCTCTCTAGGTTAATGCCCAACTAAGTTTAGGAAAAATCAACCGGACTCTCATCCTATAATTGATTACCTAAAACTTGCTTTACGAAGTGAACCCCGCTATTGGATTTGACTCCAATTTGGGAGATTTTCGTCATCCTCTCTCGAGGGGTGCATGCAAATCTCTTTACCCTTGAGTGATCGATTCATACTTTGAGTCTCTCGGCTAACTAAGTATGAAAACAATAGCGAAAACCATACATCGATAATATGGCCTCACTAGTTAAAAATCAAGGGTAATTCAAGTGTTTATAAAAATGGAAAAAGAGAACTTTAGAAAATCATAACTTGATTAACTCATCCTCGGATCATTTCGATCGAGCACTAATTAGAATTAGTTACTCATGGTGGAGGGGGAAGAGGAAGAAAAATAAATTTGCATAATAAGAAAAATTGACTAAGGTAGAAGGAGACAAATAAAGAGAGCAAAACTAATTTTTATTGATACCAAAAATGAGTACAAGCTTGAAGGAAAATTACAACATTAGCAAGGAAAAACTACAAGATCACTAAACTATTACATTGGAAGAAAAACTAGTACATTGCATGAGATGAAAAAGAGAACTTGAAAGTATAAAAAGACATGAACATGAACATGAAAAACTCACTATCAGCTCTAGCAGCACCTCCCCCTCTCCAAATTTCTGAACCCTGGACTCAAGGAGAGCCTCTTAATTTATAGGAAAAAATTTCAAGTTACACGCCCCATGGTCACGAGCATGACCTAGGGCGTGTAATCACTATTCACATTGGATCCGGCAGTGGCGTGGGTTTTGCGTGACGGCGGGAGAAATTCATACATTACATGCCCGCGTAACTTAGGTCACAGGCGTGTGCTTGGACGGCTTTATTTAATGCGGTGTGGATCTTGCTTGCGGCGCGGCGGTGTGCAGGGATCACGCGGGAAAGTCACGGCCATGATATATGGGTCACGCGCGTGACTCATGTTGACTTCTCGACGGCGGCTCCACATCTCGACGACAGCTCGTTGGGAAGATTCTAAATTTACACACCCCTTGGTCACGGCCGTGACTTTTGGTCACGGGAGTGACCTGGTGCGTGACTTGCTGTGGACTAGCTCAATCAGCGCAGCATCGACTCTGGTTTGATCTTCAGGTTACACGCCCTTCGTCACGGGTGTGACCTTGGGCGTGACTTGCAAATTTCACAAATTTCTCCCAAAATTCTGCAAATATTGAAATTAAGCTAAGTTAGAATCAAAATTACAAAAGGAACTACTTATAACCTAAAATTGACATGAAAAGGAAAAAATCATATTAAATAATTACAAAAATTTCTATTAAAAACTTATATAAAAACTACTTATCACACCTCCCCACTCGACCCCTCCTAAGGGACCGGGCGAGTGGGGGTCGAATGCCTCCTCACTCCCCCCCCCCCCAGCTGGTACCTCCTTCCTTTTTTGCTGGTCCGGAGTGTTCTCGCCCACCTGCTGAGGCGGGACCTCCGGACCGCCTCCTCTCCTGTATTCTCCTATCGCGGCAAAAGTTAGCTGCAAGGTCTGTAGGACCTCCTGCCTGAAATTTTCAAACATCTCCAACGTCACTCCAACCATTGGAGGCTGCGAGTGGCCTGGGTCGGATCCACCTCCACCCCCAACCATGGAGCTCAGCTTGAGATTTTCTTATGTTGGTCACTCTCCACGCTCACCGCACCATAATGTTGAAACCAATAAATTGGTCACTTGAGGAGTTTGGGCCATCAACAAGTTGAGGGGTGACCTCACACTTACTCCTCCCAAGGGAGAGCTCTAGGCTAAGAGGCTAAGGAACTCGGAACAAGGCCAAGGGCTTAGCGAGGAGGTCCCACCACACACCCGGAAGATCTTAGAGCACTTCCCCTCCCAAGATAAAGCTAAGCTTGGGCACCTTTGGAGGCTCTCCTGACCCACTAAAGAGACTTGGGGAGAGATATAGCCAAAAAAGAGATGCCCCTCCAATTGGTGTCGCCTTGGGCTTATTTATAGATTTCTGGACTTGGTCTGCTAATATCCACAATCTAGCCAACGGGATTACGAAAATACCCCCAAATTTGGCCTGCCAACAGTCAAATCCCACTTTTCTACGACTCTAAACGCAGACCGACCCCCCCTGGGGCTGGGTGAGAGGATGGCTGGCCGCCCGCCCCTCTCGCCTGCTAAGGGAGCTGGGAGAGAGGGGGGTTGGCTGCCCGCCCCTCTCACCTGCTAAGGGAACTGGGCGAGAGGGGGCCTGGCCACCCGCCCCTCTCGCCTGCTAAGTGAGCTGGGCGAGAGGTGGGCTGGCCGCCCGCCCCTCTCGCCTGCTAAGGGAGCTGGGCGAGAGGGGGGCTGGCCGCCCGCCCCTCCCTCCCGCTAAGGGAGCTAGGCGAGAGGGGGGATGGCCGCCCTCCCCTCCCGCCTTCTAAGGGTGCTGGGTGAGAGGGGGGCTGGCTGCCCGCCCCTCTCGCCTGCTAAGGGAGCTGGGCGAGAGGGGAGCTGGCCACCCCTCTCGCCTGCTAAGGGAGCTGGGAGAGAGGTGGGTTGGCCGCCCTCCCCTCTCGCCTGCTAATGGAGCTGGGCGAGAGGGGGGCTGGCCGCCCGCCCCTCCCGCCCGCTAAGGGAGATGGAGGAGAGGGGGCTGGCCGCCCGCCCCTCCCGCCTGCTAAGGGAGCTGGGCGAGAGGTGGGCTGGCCTCCCTCCCCTCTCGCATGCTAAGGGAGATGGGCGAGAGGGCTGCTAGTCGCCCACCCCTCCCGCCCGCTAAGGGAGCTGGGCGAGAGGGGGGCTGGCCGCCCGCCCTTCGCGGCTGCTAATGGAGCTGGGCGAGAGGGGGGCTGGCCGCCCGCCCCTCCCGCCCGCTAAGGGAGCTGAGCGAGTGGGGGTTGGCCGCCCGCCCCTCCCTCCCGCTAAGGGAGCTGGGCGAGAGGGGGGCTGTCTGCCCGCCCCTCCCGCCTGCTAAGGGAGCTGGGCGAGAGGGAGGTTGGCCGCCAGCCCCTCCCGCCCGCTAAGGGAGCTGGGCCAGAGGGGGGCTGGCCGCCCTCCCCTCCCGCCGCTAAGGGGGTCTCCGCCTCCACCGCTCCCCCGCCCTCTCTCACTGTCTTGGGTCTTGCTGGAAAACAATGACTTATCAGACTCCTTGGGTCTCGCGGGCCCACTCGAAGAATACAGGGTTGTACACTTAGGGTTGGGAGCATTTTTCATGTTGGGAGTTTCTTCCCTAGGAGCCTAGGTTTGCCTTAGAAAAATCAAGAATGTTATAGGAGGGTAGGGTGCGGATAGAGAGATCTAGGGGAGCGGGAAGGCGCTGGGCAGAGCGCGGTTCTTTGATCCCCATAGCGGATCTGCAGCCGATCCACTGTGGGGGCATACAGTTTTATTCAGGGGGGAATTAAGGTGACGGGGGTCGTCTGACCTCATCATGGAGATCGGACGGCCCCCGTCACTTGACGGGGCCGCAAGGAGTGGCAGCCGCTGCCACCGACGGGCAACGTCCGCAAGGCGTCGGCGCCACCCCCGGACGACTCATCGGGGGTCGGCGATTAATCCGGCGGTGGTCTGGCAGACTAGCGTCGCTGGCCACCATCAGATTTTAAGGAGGAGGAGGGGCGGGAGCGGGAGGGCTTGCCTCCGATGGTGGTCCCGAGGCCAGGCGTTGCCGGCCACCACAAGAGTTAGCCACCGAAGTGGTACATCGATGGAAAAATAGAGAGGGAGGAGGAGGGCTTGCAGGTGCCGCCAGAGACGCGTTCTCTAGCGGCCCTGCCGCCTCCCTCCGTCGGAGCAGAGGTCTCCGGGTGGGGACCTGCTCCCCCAGCGCAACCACCGGCATTGGGGTGAGGCTCACATGGCGGAATGGGGGCTAGGCAGGGGGAGGAGGCTGGCTAGGGATGTGTCCAGAGAGGGGAGGGGGCTGGGTTCCCTTTATAGGGAGTGAGGGGGGTCCTCCCTCTCTTTCTCCCGATGTGGGACTAAAGGGAGGGAGGGTGGGGGGAGATTTTTCTCCCCCACCTCCCTCCACTACCCTAAGGTGGACTGCCCACCCATGGGGCAGCCCTCTCATGGTGGGTGCTCTCCCATAGGGAAACAATATATGGGAGGATTTGACCAAGGTCAACCCCAGGGCGGGTCCTCCATGTGGGTCAAAGTCCAAAGGGTCCAACTTGTCGGGTTAAGGGTTATTATCGTGGTGTCAAATCAATATGGGGTGCGTACACGCTTTTCAGTGTGACCTAAAGCTTGATTTGACTATGGGTTGACTTTCCGATATCGGAATTGGTTACGACGAACTTCGTTGGTCTTTTTTTTGACTTTAAGAGTCCACTAAGACTTATTGAAGTTGATTCCGAGTTCGTATGCTTAGTATTTCGAAAATTATGTTGTGGCGGCCTACAAAACCTAAAAGGGACATATTCCTCGTACTACCTCAGATTGAAGTACAACGAATTCTGTGGCGCTCATATTGGTTATACGAGTCTAACGGAACTGACAGAAGTCAATTTGGAGTGTGTTTGGTCATTGTACCCCAATGACTTAGTTGTGACGCACAACGATACTCAAAACGGTCGTTTTCTCCAATCGACCTCGGATTGGAACGGAATGAGTTCCATTATACTCGTATTGATTACACGAGTCTAACGGAACTGACATAAGTCAATTTGGAGTATGTTTGGTCATTGTACCCCAACGACTTAGTTGTGACGCACAACGATACTCATAACAGTCGATTTCTATAAACGAACTCGGATTGGAACGGAACGAGATCTATTACACTCATATTGATTACACGAGTCTAACGGAACTGACAGAAGTCAATTTGGAGTAAGTTTGGTCACTGTACCCCAATGACTTAGTTGTGACGCATAATGATACTCAAAACGGTCATTTTCTCCAAACGACCTCGGATTGGAACGGAACGAGTTTCATTACACTCGTATTGATTACACGAGTCTAACGGAACTGACAGAAGTCAATTTGGAGTTTCCTAGCATAATATCCTCTAATCGGGTCACTTTCTACCTTTTGGGGTTACTTTTATTGGGTCCACTAGGGTTTAGTGACCCAATAAAAGTCGGGATGTTACACTTTGGGACTATCAGTTCGAGTTTTAGAGGTTGATTGTAAGACCCCATTTTTTTCTCTACAAAACCGGGTCTTATGCACAGAACCGCCGCTTTACGGTACACCAACACTCAGGAAGGTCGCCACTACAAAATGCCGATCCTGCCGGCCATATCGATCATAGAAACATATAAAAGATCGAGCCCATATCACATGCTATATATAGATCATAATAATAGTCCACAAGATAATAACTGACATAACAGTGTAATAACAAGAAGGGCTCATGCCCAGTACATCATGTCCTCACTACAAAATCACTCGCGAAAGCAAATCTACTGAAGACACTCACAGATCCTGTGACTAGCGCTCCCATGCTAGACTGGCCCACCTCCATCTGCGTCGTCCTCTGGTGGTTCGGCGTCTCCTCGGTCCCCTAAATTGATATGGTCCACCGACCGTTAGCCAAAAAGACTAAGCCTCATTTCCACCCATCCATCCCCAGTGGCCCTAGGCACCGGGCGGGAGAATGAAGCGTAGGAAAGCAAGGGGTATAAGAAAAACAAGTGACATGTCATAGCTACAGGAGTATCTATCACTACACAGGTGTTTATATATTTGAAGCAGTAAATAAAGCAAGGTAGACAACAAGTAAAGTAAGCATGTAAAGACAAGTAAAGAATAGAAAAGTAACCATTGATTTATAGTAATGCACATACAAACCTATAGACCAAGGGGTCATTTAGTAAGGCCTATCGTATAAGAAGTCCCATAACTAATTTATATGATAGGGGTACGGGTTGAAATGTAATGCTTATGCCATGGCATGCAGAGTTATGCTGGGTAATGTTATGATCACACAAGTGCAACACACACACTTCGACTCTATGCTCACAGACCTTTAGCTCCCCCTTTTTGGAGCTAGCAAAACTCCCAGGATACCCCCGTAGTGGCAAACGGAAGGGGTGGGTTGGGCCTTTCTCACCTCTAGTTGGAATTCACACTACTTAACCTAGACCTATCATACGCCTCAATGCAAAACTGCGGAGCGCCTGCGTACTCTTTCTGGCTGGACCACCATACATTCTTGGCTAAGTGCAAATCCACACTTGTCGAGCCAGCGAATCGATGTCGGTGTGAACGACCGTCAATACTGAAGACCCACCACCTTTATGCACATGCAAATATGATTACTATGTATCTCCGGGCCACAGGATCCCCAGGCTAACCCACCCGTCGCAACAACCTTCCGAGTCACCTACTCGCAGAACAAACCCGTCCACAACTACAGCCACCAAGCCCACTGGTCGTCTGACCAAACAAGGCAACACCCGCAGCAGCGGGATGTGAGTGAGTGTATTATTAAGTTAATCTTGCGTAACAAATTATTCCTACAGCTTTGGGTTAACCATTGACTACTGGGGACTACCCTGTGAGGGGCTCGCAGTGGTACTAGGAGGTATGATGTCATTATAACCCAAACCGCCCTTTCCATGACACTTACTATTTTTGATAACTACCCATAAGCATACCCCTCTCACCATTACACTTATTAACCCTAAGTGTGTTTTATTCCACTCCAAGGGAATGACGATCTTTCGTCGACCCAGAAGCACACACTCTTGCCTACTAGTCAACCAGACATCTTACTCCCCATGTAAAACCTACATGTTTATCCTTATTGAGCCTTTTCACTATATGCATACCACATGAACTATATGATGTATAAAAAGAGAAAGACTCCCGAAGCTCATCCATTTTACACAAGATTATTATTGGGGGTGTGTTATGACATTTTAAGACTATCTCCAGAAATTCATAATTTTCCTAATTTATTTGGCATTTATTATAATTTCCTCAAAATAAGGGAACCTATGGCTTTGAATATCAAGTATAGTTTTCTGATAAGCTATGGCCTTGATAAAATTTGTACAACTACATATCATTAAAATAATGGTCACATATGAAATTCATAAATTTCCAGAAAGGTTTTGACCTCTAATTAAAATATTAATTAATCTTTTGCAATCAGGGATTTACAAAGGAAGTACCAAAAATCCTTATTCAAAAATTACAACACAATTAACAGATGTCTAAGGTGATCAGAAAAGTTCATTGGTTGAGCTTCATAATTTTTCAGATTCATTTGACCATATAAATCCTTTATTTAAATAAACAAATCATAGGGCACTTTGTGAAAAGAACCTTATAAAAACTCCTCCAAAAATTATGCTAAAATTAACAGATCATGTTCTTGCCCTAAAAGGTACTCTGACCAAGTTCCATGATTTTCTAGTGAGTATAAAGTCCATAAATTAATTTTCTTGCAACTAGGGCAAATATTGGGATTATGAATGAAGTACTATAAATATCAATCCAAAATTCATAACAAAATTATCAGAGAATGATATCAATCATATAAACTTACCGACAAAATTTCATGAGCATTTAAGGTAATATAATTATGTAAATTCTTAACATAAGAAAGCGACCTAATTGATTCTTAACTAATTCAGATTGGATAAAATGTTTCTAAAAATTCCAAGTAAATTACCTAGGGCTTATTTCCATCCCATAAAACTAGCTACCAAGTTTCAAGTCAATCTGATGGCATATGACCCTATGTCTTTCAATAGGTTCAATATACAACCCTACGGTTCACACTAGGGTTGTAGGGCACATCCACCACCAACTACCCAAAACCACTTGTGGGGGTATTTTATGTGACATCAAGTCAGTGGTCAAAGATTCACAATATTTGGATGAGGGTTGATCTCCCAAATCCATCAAGTGCACCTTTGTTCTAATATCCCCTAGTTTGACCAATTTTGGGTTACTCAATTAATCAACCAAATCAATCCCAAATGGGATGAAATTTTTACCAGAGTCATGTCATGACCCTAAGGACCACCCACCAAAATTTGGAAGGGTTTAGAGGTCTCTAGACCCTAAAATTAATTCATACATGAATCATTGAATTTCTACAAAAAATATAGAAAAACTTTCTCCACAAATTCCCATTTTTGAATATGTTGAAGGTAAGGGTAATTCTAGTATATGCTCCAAATTTCAAAGCATTTGGACATTCGGAATAGTGGGGGCACTCAAATCATTCTCTAGTTAACCCTATGTACAGGTTGCACCATTTTGAGTACTGCAGTCAAACCAATGGGTCAAATTGGCTCCAATAGCTTTAAAATAAACTACACATAAAGATCTACAACTGTTGTCTCTGGCCATTTTTCCTAAAACGGACTCTAAGGGGTTTAATTTTTAGTTTCAAAAACGTGCATTTCCAGGGGAAAATATGACGTTAATAAATCACAAAATTATTAATCTATCTAAATGGAGGGCATCAGTTCATTTTCTCCACTCAGCCAACGACCATGATTGGTCCGTCCTGTACTATCTAGGAAGGTGATTTCTCGGCCACCTAGACACTCTCCCGGTCGGCCAATGCCACCAGCACCTCTGTTGAGTTTGCGGCCAGCGATGTACGCTGGTTGGCCGGCCGGAGGCGGCCGGAATCGGTAATTTGAACAAGAGAAGAAAAGCTCGAACACAAGCTTTCAGCCATGACGATCCAAGACCAATTGGCCCCAAATCTAGTGGCCAAAGTGATGAGATCTACCCACTAAGAAATAGATGAGAGGAGAGGACCTGAGTGGCGGCCTGTAGCCGTGCCGATCGCCAGTCTGCCATGGTTGGTCGAGAGCTCTTGGGTTCCTTGCCGACAGGTGCCTAGATGCTAGAATTCTTCTGGAAAGTGGGGGAAACTCCTTCCCTTCACCCCTTGAGCCCTTTTATAGAACCAATCCTCGTAGGGGGAGAGATGAAGCTTAGGATTCCTCCATTAACACCATTCATGGTGAAAATTTTGGTCATCCCCAAAGGTCACCAAATTCATCCTCCTTAAGAGTTGGAAGACCTCTTAATCTTCCCCTAATTGATAGGGGGAATGAATCCTCGTCAATTGGAAGGACTTTTGGACTCCCTTCGCCATGAATTTGTCCACCAAAATGAGTCATGTCCGCCTCCCATCGGTTGAGCTACCGTCGGCGCTAGTGCTAGCGCCTGCTCTAGCGTATCAACGGTCTATAGTTCATCTCAATGGTTCAGAGCTCGGCTCGACAGTTCGGCTAAACCACCAGTAACGCCAGCGCTAGCCGCTAGCGTCATATTCAATACACCCCTTTCTTTCTACGGTTGTGTAATTGGGGTGTCACAAAGGACCTCTTAATGGGCTAGGCATGTCATGGAGGGGTCATGGGTCACGTTGATGCCCTAAGGCCAACCCTAGGTCTGGTAACTAGAAATTACTATCCGTAGACCATGGTGATTTTTGCCTCGAGCCTAAGCTCTTATGATCCCTTCGCGCTTCCTAGGGTTTTGTCATGACCAAGTCATGACAAAACCGTCATAGTGGTCTAGTCATTTGGGTGATGTTACAAATCCCAATACATAAAAATTAAAATTTCATCCCCGAAATTCAGGTTAAGCCTTCGGGGTCTCTACCGCAAGTGGTTGAATGTAACATCCCTAGAAAAATCAAATTATACCTGACACGAAGAGCTCTGGTTGATTCTGCTGCATCAGGTCCAGTGGCTCCCAGGTTTTCTCCTCCTGTCCATGATTCCTCCACAGGACCTTGACCAACGGAACCTTCTTGCACCGTAGAACTCGCATCTCGGTGTCATCTATTCGGACTAGCTCCAAGTGAACCGATTGATCAGTAGCTACTGGTCCATCCGCTATAGATATCTACTGCTCCGGCCATAGTAGATCTCTCCTAAGGGAGGAGATGTGGAAGACGTCGTGCAATTCAGCTAGCTCCGGCGGCAGCTCCAGTCTATATGCCAGGGGGTCGATCCGCTCCAGGATCCTGTAAGGCCCCATATACCTAGGACTGAGCTTCTTCTTCCCACGTACTCTCGAGACTCCGTACATCTGACGTAT
This sequence comes from Dactylorhiza incarnata, assembly GCA_033032865.1. Lineage (NCBI taxonomy): Eukaryota > Viridiplantae > Streptophyta > Magnoliopsida > Asparagales > Orchidaceae > Dactylorhiza > Dactylorhiza incarnata. Next base: position 8,799,558 of record JAWHQI010000075.1, on the reverse strand, counting down.
CTTCAAAAACACCCATTCTCCAACCTAGAACTCCACTGCACGATGCTGCGCATCATAATACTTGGCCTGCCTGCTCTAGGCTTCCAGCATCCTTTCTCAGATCAGTCTCACCTGAGCATCTGTATCCTCCATAACCTCTGAGCTGAGTGTCTTAGGATCCTCATCCTGGATCCATGACAGTGGAGTCCTACACCTCCGTCTGTATAACGCCTCGTAAGGGGTCATGCCTATGCTGGACTGATGAATGTTGTTGTAGGAAAACTCTACAAGAGGCAATAGTCTCTCACTTGGATCTCCGCAGTCCAAAATGCATAGACGTAATAGATCCTCCAGTATCTGGTTGGTACGTTCCATTTGCCCGTCTGTCTGTGGGTGGAAAGTTGTGTTGAATGTCAACCGTGTACCCAAATAAGCCTGGAACGTTCTCCACTCTCGGGACATAAACCATCCATCCCGATCTGACACGATCGTTCTAGGCACGCCATGATATCGGACAAACTGTTCCATAAATCTCCATACCAAATCACTGACTGGGGAGTCCTCCCTGACCAGAATAAATCTGGCCACCTTTGTCAACCTGTCGATGATCACCCATATCGAATCATTCCCCGCATATGATCGGGGAAGTCCATGTATAAAGTCCATCGCGATGTCGTCGAACTTCCACTCCAGTACCGGAAGTGGCAGCAATAATCCGGCCAGGATCTTGCATTCCTCCTTCACGAGCTGGCAACACTAGTAGTGGGTCACAAAGTTAGTGATGTCCCTCTTCATGCTCGGCCAGTACCTGGTCCTCTTCAAGTCCGCCATCATCTTGGTGATACCCGGGTGCACTGAATATAGGATTTTTTGTAATGCGGGACAAGGGTGACAAACAAACAAAAATTTCACCCTTGACCAATCGCACAAATGGATCGAATCACTCGTCACAACGGCACGTGAACAAAAACTTCATTCTCTAATCAATTGATAAATATAAAAATAGCCACAACTAATTTGCACGCTAAACAAATTACGCTAACCACAATAACCATCACAATCATCACAGAAGGATTAGGAATTTATACCTCTAGAGATAGATCTCTAGGTGAGAGCGACTCCACGAAAAGGATAAGATCCGATCTGAAATTTGCGGCCTAAAGATTCACCTTGAATCCAAAACAGTCCACCGACCTCGCCTTTGACGAAGCGAGGAGGAGAATGATGCTTAGAAGAACCTCCAACTGTCCGAGGACCCCGGTAGCCGAGCCACACCAGTCGCCGACGTGAAGGAGTCGAAAGAGAACGAAAGAGGAAACCTCGCCTGGCTGGCAAACCAGTCAGCACCGCCACAGGAGACCCGCCTCCAAAACCAGATCCTACACTCCTAGTCAGACAAGATGTCGCTGAGGAAGACAATAGCTTTCGGTGGGAGTCGGGGTGGTCGGAGAGAATCGCACACCAAAACAAAAAAATGGAGTGGAGAGGGGCACCGATCGGGATCCGCTGGGAAGAGGCGCCGATAGGGTTTTTATTGCAAAACCCTAACCGATGGAAAACCCCCACCATGCCCCTTTTTGGTTTCTTTTTATTCTCTTTCATTAGGGAGAAAAGAAATTCAAAAGGACTTAAAATCTTTAATTAGTGAACGGTTACATTGTGTACAAATTAATGTCTTTTACACAAACATCAACCGACACAAGATCTCCCCCTTTTTTTCTCCAAGTCTCATTAATCCATGTGACTATATATATAGCGTCGCGCACATTACATACATCATTCTGCCTGGTCATTGATTCCACCATGAATTCAATTCATTAAATCAAATAACGCTCGAATGAAATCGCAGATTAATATTTGTTTAAGCGCATCGTTCATCGACATTTTTGAATTCACACTCAACCAATTACTTTGATTTCATAGCCATTAAATCAAGTACATAATATGAGTTGAATTCGACTGTTTCTATTCATTTGGTGTGACCTTTACTGAGGAATTGTGTCGTCCAATCAATAAAATAACCATATATATTATGGACTATAAAAGGCTTTATCACTACAATATAGTCGACCAGACAACACAGTAGCTAGGTGAGACAATTAGATGACCTGTGTCTATGCCTGTCACATGATATCATGAATTGTCCCATAGGATAGGTTAGTGTCATTCCCGCAGCATATTCACCTTTCTTGGCTTCTCAAGCGCAATGTATTTATAACTACTTCAGTTATATTGCATGCCATACAATCTCGCTTTGCCAAGTGTCCCAATAATATCATAGCTCGATATAACTCGACGGACAATTGATACTGTCGATGTGTAAACCTGATCCGCACAAGTCATACAATGAGCTGCAGTGTATATGCCGTCAATAGACAGTGTTCAACTGCAACTACATTATACACCTTGTGGTGGTAAGTTCACAGATCACATATCTAGATCCAATAAGACACGTTGAGACTATCGATGACACAAAACACAATCCATACGATATCTCAACACAAGATTAGGTCTAACTCAACATGCATAGCTTCAACCTATATACATATTCATATGATTAAATGATAACTATTATCAACATTTGTAGAACTACAATGTACTTTAACTCATATGACAATCGAAGGTGGTGGTCAATGTCCCTCTTTGAATATCAGGATCGTGAGCATATAAAACTAAGATCATGTGATTGAACTCAAGTGTTCTACAGCTCAAGACCAAGGGCATCTTCTTTAGCTATCATGAGGCATCATCATATGATCTAGGGTCAGAATGTGTTAAACATTCATTAAACATGAACTTAATAAAATTGAAGACAACTTTCAAAACACAAATCCTTCAATCTCCCTCTTGTTTTTAAAGTTTCTAATAAAAGAAATACAAAACATAAATAAGAATCCTCCGTCACTAAACATCAAGCCACTCTCCATGGTCTTGCAACCCTATGGACTCGAAATGAATTTCTCCTTTGGCTTGAGACAGAGACTTGGTGAAGGGATCAACTGTGTTGCTATTTGTGTCAATCCATAAAAGTGCAATCTTGCCTTCTTCAATGAAGTCGTGTGTGACAAAATACTTCCGGTCCATGTATTTTGTCTTGTGATGTGATTTCGGCTCCTTGATTTTTGAAATGGAAGCACTATAACAATCTCAAGGGCCCTTCACTAGATGCCATGACTCCCAATTCCTCAAGGAATTTCTTTATCCAGACTGCCTCTTTGCTTGCCTCTACGGTCACCATGACTTCCGCTGCGGTGGTTGAGTCAGTAGTAGTGGATTGTTTCCAACTACGCCAACTCACAGCTCCACCATTCAGAAGAAAAATGAACCCAGATTGAGATCTTCTATCGTCCGGATCTGTCATAAAGCTAGCATCCGTGTAACCTTCTACATGGAGCTCTTTATGTTCACCAAATACAAGAAACTTATTCTTGGTCCTTTTCAGGTACCGAAGAATATTCTTGATCATCGTCCAATGATTTGGACCAGGTGAAGCTTGATGTCAACTCATCATGCTGAGAGCATATGCGACATCCGATCTCGTACAGATCATGGCATACATGATGGAACCTATGGCGGAAGCATAGGGCACATTCATCATGTATTCAATGTCTTTATGTGATGAGGCACATTGAGACTTGCCCAGCTGAGTAGACGTCTTCATTGGCATATTTCCTTTCTTAGAGTTTTCCATATGGAACCTTTCTAAGATTTTGTCAATGTAAATATTTTGACTTAGGCCAATGAGTCTACGTGATCTGTCTCCATATATCTTGATTCCTAATATATATTGGGCTTCACCCATGTCCATTGAAAAGATTGTTTTCAATGAGTTTAGTGCTTGTTCCATTAAAGATAAGTTGTTGCCCATTAAGAGAATATCATCAACATATAGGATTAAAAATATAACGTGGCTCCCACTAACCTTCTTGTATACACAAGGTTCTTACTTGCTTTGAATGAACTCAAGGGTTTTAACTTCTTCATCAAAGTGTTTGTTCCAACTCCTCGATGCTTGCTTCAACCCATAAATGGCTCTTTGAAGCTTGCATGCTTTGCCATTATTTTGAGGATCTTCAAAACCTTGAGGTTGCTTCATGAATACATCCTCATCTAGCTTTCCATTCAGGAAAGCTGTTTTGACATCCAATTGCCAAATTTCATAATCATAAAATGCGTCAATGGCCAACATGATCCGAATTGTCTTAAACATCATAATAGGCGAGAAAGTTTCATCATAATCAATCCCTTGGATTTGACTAAAACCTTTCGCTACAAGTCTTGCCTTGTAGGTTGTCATGTTGCCATTCATGTCCATCTGCCTCTTAAAAATCCATTTACAAGGAATGAATTTCTTTCCATCAGGAAGGGCATCCAAGTTCCATACTTGGTTGTCATACATAGATTGCATCTCGGACTTCATGTCTTCAAGCCATGCTATGGAATCCTTTCTTTCCATTGCTTCTTCATAGGTCAACGGGTCTTCTGTGTCTAGAATAAGCACCTCATGAAGACCCATGTATATGTCAGGCTTTTTCCTTTCCCTGATTGACCTTCTAAGTTCCTTTGGTTTGTCTAGTTCAGTCTGAGATTCTTGAATCTCCTCCACTATTTCTGGTGGAGTCAATTCATGCTTAGCAGGAGTAAGACTAACAGGCGGTGGTAAAGTAAGAGTCTCCTCCGTAATCACTTGCAGAGGTGGAATACTCATGCTCCCACTGACTGAAGGAACTTCTTGTGACTCTTGGTAATCATATTAAACATCAATGTTCATCCCATGATCACTCTCTTGTAGGTTTTCTTGAGTTTCCTCAAGTGTCACCCTACGGTCACCGCTTTTGATTCTTTCAAGAAACTCTTTCTCTAAGAATGTAGCACCCTTCTTAACAAATATAGTATTTGTTGACTTGTGCCAAAAGCTATACCCTTTTGTTTCTCTTGGGTATCCAATGAAGAAACACTTATCGGCTTTGGGGTCTAGTTTGGATGATAGCATACGTTTGACATATGCCTCACAACCCCAAATCTTAAAGAAGGATGTGATGGGTGGTTTCCCAACCCATATCTCATGTGGAGTTTTCTCTAAGACCTTAGTTGGAACAAAGTTTAAAGCGTAAGCTGCCGTTAAAAGTGCATGACCCAAAAAATATAAAGGTAGATCTGTTTGACACATCATGGGTCTAACCATGTCAAGCAGAGCCCGGTTTCTCCTTTCAGAGACACCATTCCAATGTGGTGTCCCAGGAGGAGTTAGTTGTGGTACAATACCACACTCCTTTAGGTAAGTACTGAAATCATTACTCAAGTACTCACCTCCACGATCTGATCTCAAAACTTTGATTCTCTTATCTAGTTAATTTTCCACTTCATTTTTATATTCCTTGAACTTGGCAAGGGATTCACTCTTATGATTCATGAGATAAGCATAGCTATATCGACTATAATCATCCGTAAAAGTGATGAAGTACCTAAAACAATCTCTAGCACACACACTCATTGGACCACATACATCAGAGTGTATCAATTCCAATAAGTTGTTTGCTCTTTCACCTTTCTTTTTAAATGGTGTCTTGGTCATTTTGCCAGTTAGGCATGATTCGCATGTCCCACTTGCATCAGGATCAAAAGAATCTAAAAGATTAGCTTGATGCAATTTCCTTATGCGTTTTTCATTAATGTGACCAAGACGGTGGTGCCATAAGAGAGTCTCACTTATGTGAGATATTTTGAGTCGTTTGTTATTGATGTTTAAAACTTGTTTATCTTCAACAATGTTAAGCAAATACAATCCATTGGAAATGAAAGCACTTGCATAAAATAAACCATCCTTCTCAATCCTCATTTGGGAGTTCCCAATGATAAAACAAAAACCTTCTGCATCCAAACATGATACAGAAATAATGTTTCTTAAAATAGAAGGTACAAGATAAATGTTAAATAAAGTCAAAGATAAACCACTAGGTAAGGGGAGTTCCAAAGTTCCCACCGCAACCGCAGAAATACTAGCACCATTTCCGACCTTTAGCACCACCTCTCCTTTGGAGAGAGATCTCCTATCCCTTAGTGACTACACATTAGAGACTAAGTGAGCACATGATCTTGTATCAATTACCCAATTAAGGATAGTAGTGGTTAAGTTTAAATTCAACTCAATAACAAAAATACCTTTAGGACGCTTCCTTTCGATTTTGCCTTCATACAAGTCTCTCTTGTACTTGGGGCAGTTCATTTTGAAGTGTCCCTTCTCGTGGCAATGGAAGCATTCAGTGAGAGAGTTAGGAGACTTCTTCACTTTGCCTTCCTTGGAGGTACTCCCTTGAGTGCCTCCTCATTTGCCCTTGAGATAAGGATTTCCTTTCGAGGTCTGGCCTTTGGTCTTATCCTTGTTTTTGAATATCTTCTTGCTTTCAGACGCCACAGCTAAGCCAGCATTCCCCTTTGTCTTTCCCATGTCAACCTCAGCTGTTTTGAGGGCGTTGTGGAGTTCATTTATGGTCATTTGTTTCTCACGCATATGATAATGCATGATGAAATCCTTAAACGAGTAAGGTAGTGACCCTAAAATGATATTCTCTGCAATGTCTTCAGGAATTTGAGACTTCAGTTTCTCCAATTTCTCTAAATATCCTTGCACCTTAAGGAAGTGCACTGAGACTGATTCACCCTCCATCATCTTGCACCTTGTGAGTGCGATGGTGGTCTCATAGCGCTCTTTATGAGCACTATCGGTGAACATCTTCTCCAATTGTGCTACAATTTCCTTTGCAGGAGTATCGAGAAATTTCCTTTGCAGTTGATCACCAATGCTGGCCAGGATCAGAGTCTGCACGACACGTTGGTTGTCATTCCATCTTTTCTATTCCTCCTTCTCAGCATCAGTTGGAATGCTAGTCTCTTTCTCTACTGGGCATTCACCCTACAGTATAGGTAAGAGATTCTCCAAGAGCAACACAATGTTAAGCTTGAGGATCCAGTCAGAGTAGTTTGACCCGTCGTTAGCAAGGGGGCTTTTATCAATCATTGAACGCAGAAAATTTGGTAGAGTAGACATAGCCTTTTAAAAAAATTATGAGGGCAAGTTAGAGTTCATGTTCAAAATAATTTCCTTTTAAGAAAAAATTGATGGATTAGAGAGATCCATAGTATGTTTTAAAATAGTGAATTAAGATCCTTTCAACCTAGTGGACTCAACCATAAGATTATCAGGTAGGTACCAATTATCAATCATAACCTTTTAAGACAATCTTAAACCCTTATGATTCTTGATTTTAATAAATTTTTCACAATTTATTGTAAACTACTATTTTAAGAAAAACATTTTCCCAAAAGACCAAGCCTAGATCTTGGAGATTTGATTAAGAAAACTCATCCTGTAAGGGAACTCATGCGAGTGACATTCCCACGAGGTCAACAAGAAGTGCCTCACACAACCTACTCACTTGTGTCCTAATATCAACTCGTAAAAGTGCCAGCATGTCCAGTGATTGAAATTACACTCATGTTCATTCAATATCACTAGCTTAGATGGACACGATGAGGAGGAAAGACATTCTTAATTTTTTCCTTTCACTTAAATACAGGAAACGTAAAAGCAGGAATGAAACCTAAACATACGACATTCTAATTATTACATCCAGATACATCCCAGATCAAAATAAATAAATAAAACTAATGCCGCATGAAAACAATAAATATCAACTTTGATAAGAGAATCACATGCAATGTATATCCTCTCCTTGGATTATCCTATATCCCAAAAACACCATAACTCATCTAAATCATTCAAAATCATAGAGGATGATTTCTATGCGACCCTAATGGGAAGGGTCATGTTGGGAATAGTGCCCAGCAATGTTCCTGATTTGAAGAAGTGCTCGACTCAATGATTAGTGCAAGCTGTATTTAATGCTCCATCTAGCTCATGCTTTCAGAGATCGACAAATGTCAAGTACTTTAACTATTTCTGAAAGTACTATATATATCGTCAAGAAGAACAAGATCGTCGAACTCAGAAGGAAGATCGACGACCGCTGAGATTTGGCGTGTTCATCGAACGCAGAAGCAAGATCGTCGAACTCAGAAGGAAGATCGACGACCGCTGAGATTTGGCGTGTTCGTCGAACGCAGAAGCAAGATCGTCGAACTCAGAAGGAAGATCGTCGACCGCTGAGACTCGGCAAGATCGTCGAACGCAGAGAAGATGCAGTATCGTCGACATCACCAAAGTGGCCTTGTCACCGAGAAGATAAAGAAGCCTTGTCGTCGTAAAGACAAAAGAGAAGATCAGTGTCTAAGAGTTCGTCGATAAAGAGATATCGTCGAGAAGAACATATATCATCGTGACGGAGCCTTGTCACTGAAAAGGCTAAGTATGATTGATGGCGGTGAACATAGTCGTAAAGAAGGCTTGTCGTCAAGAAAACTGAGGAAGGACAGCTGAAGGCTAACTGCTGTTATGAGTATGATCTGTCGACATGTAATCACTCATGTCGTCGAGATATTGTCCATATCGTCGAGATACTGTCGGTATCATCTTGAAGATGGAAATATAGTCGAGACAGAATTCAAATATTGCCGACGTGTTGTCAGCATTTAATGCCGCCGCCTGATTGTCCAATCAGCACGTGCTCTTATGGAATGGGCATTTAACATTAAAGGACATCACATGTTACCGTTATGCGGCTCATCTATCCTATAAAAGGGAACAGTGATGCTCTAGAAAAGAAGTCTTCAAAGAAAGAGAAAAAGAACGAGAAAGTATCCCGCTGCTACACTTCAATAGAACAGTATTCTCGGCGGAGAAGAAGAAGATCAACTAGAGAGCAAGCATCAATTGCTCTCTGAAGAATCAGTCATCATCATCGACTGAAAAGTAGCCGATCAACACCAGGCTAAAGAAGTGAAGGTTGAAGAAGATCCAGTGCTGAACTCCAGATCAAAAAGCATCTTCTTCAACCTTAAGAAGCTGATCTTCAACAAGCTAAAGTTGCCAATCTTCATCTGACAGAAGTAACAGTCTTATAACTGTAATATCTTGTAAAGGCTTGCGGGCCTATTTGTCTAGCTTGAGGGTTGGAGACCTATGAGGCTTGAGGGCCAGAGCAGTGGACTTACGGGTCCGACACCGTCTAGCTTGCAGGCTGGAGAGCTGTGAGGCTTGAGGGCCAGGGCAGTGCACTTGCGGGTGCAATTTGTCGAGCATGTGGGCTCGGGGGCAGTAAGGGCTTGTGGGCCTAGGCTTTTGGGACTTGCGGGTCCGTGTTGTAGGGCTTGAGGGCCTGAGTGTCGAGCTTGCGGGCTCGGGGGCAGTAGGGGCTTACGGGCCTAGGCTGTTGGGACTTGAGGGTCCAAGTTGTAAGGCTTGACGGCCTAAAAGTTTGGCGGAGTTTGCCGAGCCTAGAACACTCCTGGGTAGGCGCAGAGGGATAGAGGACTACTCAAGACACCCGGTCTTGAGGAACCTCTATAAATTGTTGTGTGTTTTTTGCATTGTGCTTTCTACTTTTAGATCTACTAACCAGAAATCAAGAACACCTAAATGGTGATAATATAATTTGAAAAACCTATTCACCCCCCCCCCCCTCTCTAGGTGATAAAGTAGACACCCCATAAACAACAAGTGGTATCAAAGCGAGGTTGTTCAAAGAAAAGCCTAACAGCTTGAACAGATCTGCCATTGGGTGTCCAAGTATCATAGCTATGGAGTTAAGAATAGCTATCTGTTCCAGAGAGAACTTTGCCCTTTGGAAAGTTAGAACAAGAATATTCATGGAGGCGATGGATCCAAGAATGTACTTGATTGTTCAAAAAGGTCCCTCCATGACAATATTAAAAGATGAGACTCTTCATGCCAGCTTGGACAAAGAAGCAAGAAGCATTCTAGCTAGTGCAGTAGATCTGGAAACACACCAGAAGTTGAGTCGTTGCACAACAACAAAGGACATGTGGGACTTCTTAGAAGTCCTCATGGAAGGGTCAGAGGAAGACTTTAAAGAAGAAACCTCTCATGAAGAAGTATGTATCAGAGCACCACTGACTACTTCAGACAGTGAATCAGACGATGAAGAATGCTCTGGAGCGGGAGAAAGAATAAGAGCACCCTTGACTCTCACAGACTGTGACTCTGAGGATGAGGAAGTCTGTGGGATGATGGCTCTATCAGATAAAGAAAATCATGATGAATCACATCATGATCAGGTATGCATTACTCACACATCTTTACTACCTGCTCCAATTAAGATAACCAAGAGTGCATCAGGTGATTGTTCATCTTCTGAAGATGATGCAGAAGACTGCTCATCATGCAACAATAAGAACCACGCTGATCTAATAGAATAGTTTGGTGATCTCTTGGAAGCTCTGAGAAAGAGCAGGAAGCCTTCTAAGGAGCAAGCTAAGGAGTTAGAATCACTCAGGCCCATTAAGGCTGAGTTGAAGAAGGAAATGGGTATGTCCCCTAATCAGGGCACCAACTCATGTGAGCTCAACAAAATCATAGACAAGCTCTTTGATGAAAGATGTCGAAGGGAAGAACTTATCAAGAGACTAAAGAATGACCTTCTTAAGGAAAGAATCTTGGTGGCTCAATTCTCTAAGCCCAAAACTGTTCTGCACATCATTGACACATTCTCCTCCTATAAAAATAGGAGGGGATTAGGTTACAATGAAGGGGCAACAGATGCTAGGAATGGAGAAAGGGGAAAAACTAAAGCAAAGCGTAACACCACCTTTCAGAAGGTAGTGCTTCCCTCAAATAGGTATGATCAGGACAGTGTCCATGGTCACTGGATGAATGGAAGCTCCACTAGTCATGAAAATGCTCCTGACTATGGAAAGAGAAAGGGCATGGGGATGAGTGTATTAAAGGCTCCCCATGAGGAAATTCAAATGGCCCATCATGGACAATTTGTATTTGGTGTCCCAGCCCCCACTCTCAAGGATAAAGGTGCAACATCTTCTCAATCTCTTCCAGATAAGCAGCAGACTAGTAGCCCCAGTATGATCAATTCTCACTTGAACATATCTGATGCCATAAACACCCTATCAGCTACCAAGCTGACATCTGTTGATGTCAAACAGATAAAATCAAGAAGAAACAATGATACTAGAGCAGCTAGTCAGCTCTTGGCTGAGAGAGATAGGAAGAATGATGTTGCCTTCCCTACTGAACATACTTCAAAAAATGTTCAGAAAAGAAGGTACAACATCCATGAATGTTGGTGCTGTGGCAAAGTGGGATACTTTGCCATTGACTGTTGGCACAACCCTAGTGTGCCTAATGCAAAGGAGAGACCTCCTGGAAGGGTTGTGGTGAGTAGAGGGATTCCCTATTATACTTACAAGAACCTAGGACCCAAGTCACCTTCGGTTCCTAAGGGATATTAAATCTGTCTTGCAGGTTAGTCCATTTAGCCATTAAAAAGCAAACAAGACTAATGGACAATAAGGGCTCCAGGCTCAAATCTGGACTAAGAAAAACTCACCACATGCCAAGGTGCACTAATCTAGGGGGAGCTAGTAGTAAAGATAAGTGGACATTCCATCGAGGGGGAGCTACTAGCTCAAGGAGACTTAAAGGCCAAGGTGAAGGTAACCGTGTTAATGTTTAACACATAAACTCATCTTTATCTAATATTGTAAAAGTAATTTTCAAAAAACCATATCGTCGGAATAATGATTGGTATCGTCGAAATGACCCCTCGACATCGAATTTGCATCACGATGATATCCAATCGTCAGCGGACTCTTAATTAGACCTAAGCTCAATCATTACAGCTAAACTCGAGTTAGTCAGACATTTAACAAATGACACTTCAACTTCCAACTCGGACTCTATAAATAAGGTCAAATGTCTTAAGGTTAATACACTCTCTACATTAGCCCTAAAAAGCCGTCGTGTACTCCACGCCTTCTAAGAGTGAACGAGTCGACTGTGCTGGAAACCTCCTGGGTCAAGCAAAAGATAGCGCCAAAGAAGGAAGATTTTCTATTCAAAGGAAATAAAGTTGTGAGGAACGGATTCTCAGAAGGTTCAGAAGAAATCCAGGGCACCATTAAGCTGCTCGGGACCATCGGCCTGGAATTTGCCCTCTCTGAGCCAACAGTAATATTAAAAAGAGAAGTGTTGGAGTTCTACTCAAATGCCACGGGTGGCTCGAAGGGAACGTCTGTGAAAAGCGAAATTAACGGGATAAAGGTTAAGGTGAATCCCAAGAGATTGAACATGGCTCTTCAGTTGCCAGCCTTTACCCAGGGGGATGAAGACGAAATGATTACTCAGGAAGACCTTGTCAAGGCTCTGGCTTGGTGCGGCCACTCGAGCAAAACCTATGGATCTCTGGAAAAGAAAAGTTTAAATCAACAAGGAAAGCTGTTGGCAGACATTGTGGGAAAATCCCTCCTCTGCAAGGTGGGGTCTCATGATAGGATATCCAAGCCCATGTTCGAGATGATGGCAAGGATAATCCTAAGTAAAAGGACCAACTGGGGTCAGGAAATCTTCAAGAGGATACAAGAAAGCTTTCAAGCCCCAAATCTGGGAAGGATTCTATCACTATACTTTCTGCTTTCCTACTCTGAAAATTTTAACAAAAAGTATAGAGTAAAAATTCATCACATGAAAAGGATGGATATCAGAATACTGGAAAGATGGGAAAAAGTTCTGACTAGGCCTCCCAAGAAGTTGAAGACTGCAGAAGATGTGAAAAGGAAGGTAGGAAGATCCTCTGAAGAAAGTGAGTCTGGCAACAGCTCACCTCCATCTGACTCTAAGGCAACTGTGGAGAAGGAACATCGTCCTCCAGACCTCTGCTCCAAGTCAGGGATCCAGGACAATAACAAAATCAAATCAAGGTAGTGCTGAAACTGAGGGGGAGAAGGACAATGAGCTCCCTGCTCAAGTTGAAGAAGTGATCAATAAGATCATAGGAGCTGAGGATACTGGTCATGATTCCGAATCAGCAATGCCAGGGGACAACCAAGAGAACCCTGCTGATGAAACTAGCAAAGATTAGCAAAGTCCTGAAAAGGAGAATGAGCCAAACCATTCACTCATAAGAAAATCTCTATCTCCAATGATTGGAGGGGATGAAGAGGAGGAACAAGATGGTTCACCTCCAGAGGTTAGTCCAATGGAGCTCCCACTTTTATCTCAGATAAAGATGCTCCTGGAAGAGCAAAGATTAAAGCTTGAAAGTTATGTCACCACTGCTATCAATGATCTAAGAAAAGAACTGTTTACTGAAACGGCAACCCTAAGTAATGATGTAAAAAATCTACATGAATTCACTGTCCGTACTCACAAGGGTATATCTAATCTAGGGACCAATCAGTCAATGATTGTCGGCAGCATAGAAAAGGCCTACATTGGATCCACCAAGAGGATAGCTGAACATAAAATTGATCTAAAAGAATGTCTAGATCAACACAATAAAGATCTAGACAGTCACCTGCTTGAAACCAAGAATCACTTGGAAGCAGGTATCCACATGCTCAAGAACAAAATACTGGCATCCGAGGAGAATGTCCATAGAGGGATATCTGAAGAAGTAATAAAGGGGGAGAGATCAATGATAAAAGCCAGTAGTGATCATGCCATTTGGACCACCAACACCATTAGGGAAGCAATGAATCTCCCTCCTCTATATTATGATGAACCTGCTGAAGATCAACGTACAAATATTACTGATAAGGGTAAAGAGAAGGAAGCATTGGAGGATGAAGAAAAAAAAGTGAGGAAGAGAAAGTACAGGGAAGAAATGGAGAAAAAGGATGACTATGAAAGATGGAGTCCTATATCCAGGACCATCATTCTAAAAGCATGGGAGCAAGTGAAAGTTAACAAAGGTGAAAGGTACAATGTATACAATCCTCAAGAATGAGCTAAGCATGAAGATCAAGAAGAAGTAAGGAGAGAACACAGAAGAAATAAGCAAGCAGGAAGTATTCCAGCTGACACTCCTGAACCTTTAGAATATCATCCTAAACCGTTTGAGTACTTCATCAGGCAAGCTGATATGGTGCAGGAAGCCAGTGCCAAGAAAGCAAAGGATGTTGCTGATATGAGAGCACCAAAGAAATAGATGGCTAAAACTTTAAGGGGGCTAAATGTAGAAATGTCAAAACTTTTGAAAACATTTGGCACTATTTATAAATGAAATGACATTCGCCAAATTTCTATGTTCACTCACGTTTAGCTGAAATATCATCACTACATGCTTATCTGCTTGAAATGTTAAACCTTTTTATGTGAATGGCATTTATCATTGAGTGAGTTATGACTTCTTCAAATAGGGGGAGATTGTTGGGAACAGTGCCCAACAATGTTCCTGATTTGAAGAAGTGCTCGGCTCAATGATAAGTGCAAGCTGTATTTAATGCTCCATCTAGCTCATGCTTGCAGAGATCGACAAATGTCAAGTACTTTAACTATTTCTGAAAGTACTATATATATCGTCAAGAAGAACAAGATCGTCGAACTCAGAAGGAAGATCGACGACCGCTGAGATTTGGCGTGTTCGTCGAATGCAGAAGCAAGATCATCGAACTCAGAAGGAATATCGACGACCGCTGAGATTTGGCGTGTTCATCGAACGCAGAAGCAAGATCGTCAAACTCAGAAGGTAGATCGTCGACCGCTGAGACTCGGCAAGATCGTCGAACGCAGAGAAGATGCAGTATCGTCGACATCACCAAAGTGGTCTTGTCACCAAGAAGATAAAGAAGCCTTGTCGTCTTAAAGACAAAAGAGAAGATCAGTGTCAAAGAGTTTTTCGACAAAGAGATATCGTCGGGAAGAACATATATCGTCGTGACGTAGCCTTGTCTCTGAAAAGGCTAAGTATGATTTATGGCGGTGAACATAGTCGTAAAGAAGGCTTGTCGTCAAGAAAACTGAGGAAGGACAGCTGAAGGATAACTACTATTACGAGTATGATCTGTCGACATGTAATCACTCATGTCATCGAGATATTGTCCATATCGTCGAGATACTGTCGGTATCAGCTTGAAGATAGAAATATCGTCGAGACAGAATTCAAATGTTGCAGACGCGCTGTCAGCATTTAATGTCGCCGCCTGATTGTTCAATCAGCGCGTGCTCTTATGGAATGGGCGTCTGACATTAAAGGATATCACATCTTACCACTATGCGGCTCATCTGTCCTGTAAAAGGGAACATTGATGCCCTAGAAAAGAAGTCTTCGGAGAAAGAGAAAAAGAACGAGAAAGTATCCCGCCGCTACACTTCAATAGAACAGTATTCTCGGCGGAGAAGAAGAAGATCAAGTAGAGAGCAAGCATCAAGTGCTCTCTGAAGAATCAGTCATCATCATCGACTAAAAAGTAGTCGATCAACACCAGGCAAAAGAAGTGAAGGCCGAAGAAGATCCAGTGCTGAACTCCAGATCAAAAAGCATCTTCTTCACCCTTAAGAAGCCGATCTTCAACAGGCTAAAGTTGCCAATCTTCATCCGGCAGAAGTAACAGTCTTATTACTATAATCTCTTGTAAAGGCTTGCGGGCCTATTTTTTCTAGCTTGAGGGATGAAGAGCTGTGAGGCTTGAGGGCCAGGGCAGTGGACTTACGGGTCCGACATCGTCTAGCTTGTGGGCTGGAGAGCTGTGAGGCTTGAGGGCCAGGGCAGTGCACTTGCGGGTGCGATTTGTCGAGCTTGTGGGCTCCGGGACAGTAGGGGCTTGCGGACCTAGGCTGTTGGGACTTGCGGGTCGGTGTTGTAGGGCTTGAGGGCCTGAGTGTCGAGCTTGCGGGCTTGGGGGAAGTAGGGGCTTGCGGGCCTATGCTGTTGGGACTTGCGGGTCCGAGTTGTAAGGCTTGAGGGCCTGAAAATTTGGCGGAGTTTGTCGAGCCTAGCACACTGTTGGGTAGGCGCAGAGGGACAGATGACTACTCAAGACACCCAGTCTTGAGGAGCCTCTATAGATCGTTGTGTGTTTTCTGCGTTGTGCTTTCTACTTTTAGATCTACTAACCAGAAATCAAGAACACTTAAAGGGGATAATATAATTTGAAAAACCTATTCACCCCCCCCCCTCTAGGTGATAAAGTAGACACCCCATAAACAACAGGTCACTAAACACATGAGCCAGGGTTTGGGACATGAAAATCCAAAGCACTTGTGCACTTGGACTAGCACAAAGGAAAATAACTTCATTATCATGAGTGAATCAAACCTCGCTCTGATACCACTGTAGGATTCTTTGTAATGCGGGGCAAGGGTGACAAACAAAAAAAATTTCACCCTTGACCAATCTCACAAATGGATCAAATCACTCGTGAAAACGGCACGTGAACAAAAACCTCATTCTCTAATCAATTGATATATATAAAAATAGTCACAACTAATTTGCGCGCTAAACAAATTACGCTAACCACAATAACCATCAGAATCATCACAGAAGGATTGGGAATTTGTACCTCTAGAGATATATTTCTAGGTGAGAGGTGACTCCACGAAAAGGATAAGATCCGATCTGAAATTTGCTGCCTCAAGATTCACATTGAATCCAAAACAGTCCACCGACCTCGCATTTGACGAAGTGAGGAGGAGAATGATGCTTAGACGAACCTCCAACTGTCTGAGGACCCCGGTGGCTGAGCCACACCAGTCACAGACGTGAAGGAGTCAAAAGAGAACGAAAGAGGAAACCTCGCCTGGCTGGCAAACCAGTCAGCACCACCCCAGGAGACTCACCTCCAAAACTAGATCCCGCACTCCTAGTCGGACAAGATGTCGCCGAGGAAGACAATAGCCGCCGGTGGGAGACGGGGTGGTCGGAGAGAAGCGTGCACCAAAATGAAAAAAATGGAGTGGAGAGGGGCACCGATCGAGATCCGCTGGGAAGAGGCGCAGATAGGGTTTTTATTGCAAAACCCTAACCGATGGAAAAAACCCCACCATGCCCCTTTTTGGTTTCTTTTTATTCTCTTTCATTAGAGAGAAAAGAAATTCAAAAGGACTTAAAATCTTTAATTAGTGAACGGTTACATTGTGTACAAATTAATGTCTTTTACACAAACATCAACCGACACAAGATCTCCCCCTTTTTTTCTAAGTCTCATTAATCCATGTGATTATATATAGAGCGTCGCGCAGGTTACATACATCATTTTGCCTGGTCATTGATTCCACCATGAATTCAATTCATTAAATCAAATAACGCTCGAATGAAGTCGCAGATTAATATTTTTCTAAGCGTGTCGTTCAACGACGTTTTTGAATTTGCACTCAACCAATTACTTTGATTTCATAGCCATTAAATCAAGTGCATAATATGAGTTGAATTCGACTGTTTCTATTCCTTTGGTGTGACCTTTTCTGAGGAACTGTTTCGTCCAATCAATAAAATAACCATATATATTATGGACTATAAGAGGCTTTATCACTGCATTATAGTCGACCAGACAACACAGTAGCTATGTGACACAATTAGATGACATGTGTCTATGCCTGTCACATGATATCATGAATTGTCCCATAGGATAGGTTATTGTCATTCCCGCAGCAAATTCACCTTTCTTGGCTTCTCAAGCACAATGTATTTATAACTACTTTAGTTATATTGCATGCCATACAATCTCACTTTGCCAAGGTCATATCTCGATATAACTTGAGGTACAATTGATACTGTCGATGTGTAAACCTGATCCGCACAAGTCACACAATGAGCTGCAGTGTATATACCATCAATAGACATTGTTCAACTGCAACTACATTATACACCTTGTGGCGGTAAGTTCACATACCACATATCTAGATCCAATAAGACACGTTGAGACTATCGATGACACTAAACACAATCCATACAATATCTCAACACAAGATTAGGTCTAACTCAATATGTATAGCTTCAACCTATATACATATTCATATGATTAAATGATAACTATTATCAACATTTGTAGAACAACAATGTACTTTAACTCATAAGACAATCCAAGGTGGTGGTCAATGTCCCTCTTTGACCACCAGGATCGTGAGCATATAAAACTAAGATCATGTGATTGAACTCAAGTGTTCTACAGCTCAAGACCAAGGGCCTCTTCTTGAGCTATCATGAGGCATCATCATATGATCTAGGGACAGAATGTGTTAAACATTCATTAAACATGAACTTAATAAAATTGAAGACAACTTTCAAAACTCAAATCCTTCACTGAATACTTGCTGCAATGAGCCTCAGTCATTATGTCTTCCCGAATCCTGCCCCCTACCGGTATGTAGATTCGCCCTCTAAAACACACCATCCCGTCCTTCAATGAATAATCCACAGTTGTGCCTACCTCCAAGGCTCTGAATATCGGCTCCAACTTGGCATCCTGCCTCTGTCCATCTCTGATGCAATCCCGAATGTCATCAGTGGTGCTCATCGCTACCAAGTACTCCTCGTAGAGCTCAGGGCCATCCGAAGATACCAAGGTGATATGCATGTCCTCTAGCATATTCACCTGCTCTAAAGCCATCGGCTGAGGCTCAATTCTTGATGTGGTAGCTCTCCGACTCAACGCATCCGCCACCACATTCTCCTTCCCTGGGTGGTAGTGCATCGTATACTGGTAGTCTGATAAAAACTCCACCCATCGTCTCTATCGGATGTTCATCTCCTTCTGCTTGTCCACGTACCTCAAGTTCTTATGATATGAGAATATATCGTAGTAGACACCGTAGAGGTAGTGCCGCCAGATCTTCAGAGAGAATATAATCGCTCCCATCTCCAAATCATGCACCGGGTAGTTCCGCCCATGAATCTTCAACTGACGAGAAGAGTATGCTATCACATGCCCATTCTGCATCAGAACGGCACCCATCCCCTGATATGACGCATCAGTATGCACCTGGAATCCTTCCTTCCCCGATGGAAGGGCAAGGATGTGGGCCGATGTAAGCCGACCCTTACGCTCCTGGAAGGCCGCTTCATATTGCGGCGTACAAATGAATGTGGTATCCTTCTTCATCAAGGATGTGAGCTGGATGGCTATCTGAGAAAATCCATGTATGAACTTCTGGTAATAACCGACAAGTCCCAAGAAACTCCGCATGTTGGTGGCCGTCTTCAGCGATGGACAATCCCGTACTGCCTTGAACTTCGCTGGATCCACTGCTAGTCCAGCTCCACTGATAATATGACCCGGGAAGGCCACCTCCTTCAGCCAAAATTGACACTTCTTGAACTTTGCGTAGAGATTGTGCTCCCAAAGTTTCTCCAATGTTAGTGTCAGATGTCGTGCATGCTCCTATTCCATCCTCGATTAAATGAGAATATCGTCGATGAACACGATGACAAAGATGTCAAGATATGATTCGAACACCCAGTTCATCAGACTCATAAATGTCGATGGCGCGTTCGTGAGCCTGAAGGGCATCACAGTGAACTCATACAGTCCGTATCGGCTGCTGAAAGCCATCTTCGAGATGTCCTCCTCCTGAATCTATAGCTGATAATATCCCGACCTCAAATCCAGCTTTGAGAAGTATTGGGCTCCCTCTAGTTGGTGAAATAGCTCATCGATCATAGGTAGCGGATACGTATTCCGAACCGTTAGCCTGTTCAATGCTCTATAGTCGATGCACAGTCTAAGCATCCCGTCCTTCTTCACAAATAGCACCGGAGCTCCCCAAGGCGAGGAACTCGGTCTAATGTATCCAGCTTCCACTGGCTCCGAAACTCCACTAACACCTTCAGTTCCATCCAATAAGGAGCTCAAAACACCGGCTAAGCCCCCGGTACCAACTGGATCTGAAAATCCTTCTCGCGGTGCGGTGGCAGACCTGGCAACATCTCTGGGAATACATCATCAAAATATCGCACGACCGGAATGCTTGACACAGAATCCTTGACCCCGGTCATCTCGAACAGCACCTGATACACTTCGTCTACCTGCAGGTGGGCCTTGGCAGCCTGAATAGACGATAATAAAAGACGGGTGGTGGGTCTAATACCTTCGACTACTACTTCCGAGTCTTCATGCCATAGAACAATCCTCCTTGTCGGGCAGTCAATCCTTGCATGGTTCCCATGCATCCAATTCATGCCCAAGATTAAGTCGAAGTCTTTCATCTTCAAGAGCGATGCTGACACTTCAAATAGTTCTTCTCCAATCTCCACGTTCATATTACACTTGGCACTCGTTACTAACTCTGGTCCGTCCGGGAGTCGCACCTTCCTGTGGATGCCTGTGAAGTGCTAAATTTGTTCCAGATCATCCACAAATTCTTCTGAGACGAACGAGTGTGAGGCACCCGTATCGAATAAGGTATACGCAAGCTTGTCGCTGTCACAACCCGCATTTTCTCTGAATTTAAGGATATCAGAGTAAGAGAAAATACACGTCATGATGCCATGTCATACAGGAGACAACTGTAGACGCTCAGGCGGGAACCTACCACTTAACTAAACAAACATGATTATATGATAAGTCATCATTTGAAATCATTTATTAGGGGTTTTGAGATAAGAACTGTGTCTCTCAGTTCGTGGATCAACTAGTCCACCGAGAAAGTATATATAATTGCAGCGGAAAATACTTGCTTTAGTTTACTTAAAGTCCTACATGTATGCAAACGACGGAGCATGACGTAAATGATATGCACATAGCTAGGCGTATTGTAAGAGTAGAAAATACCTTTAGGCGACTTTAAAGTTAAGGGTTTCAGTTAGAAAGAATGCAATGAGGATGAAGAAAAACCATTTTTTTTATAACTATAGTGCACCTAACATAAATCATTCCTAGAGGGTAAGATACACAATATTTAAAAGTAGTGGCATAATCTGGCAAATAAACTATAAAGTATAAAAAGGGGCACAATGGGCGTCAACAACATGACACTAACCCATTGACACCAACTAGTATGTCTGAGCACAAGAAGTAACTAAAAACAACTACCTCGCAACAGCGTGGTGAACAGCTACAAAAACTCTGAACTTCAGGCTACACCACTAGCCGCTACGGCTCTGAACCTGAGGCATTCAATACAACAAAGAACGCCTCAGCAAGGAATTACAAGTGGCAGAAAACTAGCAGAAAAGCAAGCAAGGCACAAGGGGTACCAACCCAAGCCAAATTTACCGAAAGAGAGCTCTAAACAAAGAGTCAACAAGCTTCAAGTGCACTAAATACCAAAAGAGAAACAACACGTTCATTTATTTAGTTTTATCAATTAAAGAGACTGATCAGCTCAAATTATACGGGAGCGGTTAACTACCTCCGCTACCCAAAGCCCAAAACCAGGTGGGGGTACCACTAGACCTAACCACCCATACACGACTACCGTGCAAGGCTGTAAATTCCCCCCCCCCCCCCCCACTATCCCCCAAACACAACTACTGTGTAAGGCTAAAGACAGTAGTTCTTATCACTTAAATTTTAATTAAACACGGGACGCTGCCCGAAAGGATAATCACTAGAAGGCCCTAAGAAATAGGGCCAAGGCGAAGTACACATCGATCAATATGAATCATAAGAGTAACTCAAATGCCAACAGACCACAACGAGTAGAAAAAAAAAGTTCAAACGAGAGGGATTCGAGATCAGGAGCACCGAAAGGTCACTGGCCACCATCCAAGTGCACCCGAGGGGACACGAGATTCAAACATAAAAAATCAACGAAATCACATGCGCACCTGGCGGGGTTCCAAGGGGCTGCGCCCCTGGCGGGGTCTTAGGGGCAGAGCCCCTAACGGGGTCCAAGGGGCAGCGCCAAAAAAAACCACCTCAAATTGAGGACTTCTCGAGAAATAGAAGGTTGAAATCTCGAGAAAAAGGCAGTCTCTCGAGATACGAAAGGTGATTTCTCGAGACATCAAAGGAATTCTCGAGACAAAGCAATGGATTTCTCGAGACATCAAAGGAATTCTCGAGACAAAGCAAGGGATTTCTCGAGACATGGAAAGGACTTCTCGAGACAAGACAGGCAATTTCTCGAGACATGGAAAGGATTTCTCGAGACAAGACAGGCAATTTCTCGAGTAAGCTAGAATCAGCAAGAAAATGGAATTTATTCAGCTCACGGTTTTCTCCAAGGAAAACTAGATACTAGGGTAAGATTGAAGAGGAGAAAATCAAGGGGAGGTTCTAGATCATAAGTTACTACACCAAACACACAAAACTCTTGCTAATCAGCATGACAAGAGCTCAAAACGAGCAAACCAATCGTCAAAAGAATCAAGAGAGAAAGAGGAAGAAACCACTTGCCTTAACCTTGCAAAACTCAAGATCCTCCGCTCCGAAGGCTAAGGAAACACTCAAGCACGAAATCCTGGAACGATTCGGACCAAAAGGAAGAGTTAGGTCACCGCCAAATCTCCCAAAACTCCTCGAAACGAGAAAAAGCTTACCGCTAGAACGAAGATCTCGCCGAGAGCTTTCCAAATCTTCAATCCAATCACGATTCCGACCACTACAGCCCTAGAAACTGCCGGCCGGAAGCTATCCGACACTCCGCACTCGCCTCTCTCGCTCGGCGGCTACTTTAGAGCGAGGGAGAAGATGAAGAATAGGAGGAGATGTTTTAGGTATTTATGTGAAAACCTAATTTAATATTTAATTAATTAATTAATTCCCTTATTACTTAAACTGCGAGGGCGACCAGAACAACTCGGATTCCCACGAAATTCGCGCCTTAACTGAAAAAACGGCGCTACGAATCCAACGGCGGAGTCAGAATTCAATTCCGACGAGCCAAACTCCGGATAAAGCCTTCCGAAGCTAAAATCTTGATATCCACTCAAAATCTTCACTTTAACTCGAAACGACGCGAAATCTCGCACGCTTGACCTAAATCACAAGCTTTAACTAAGCTAAAACTCGAAACACTACCAGACGAGCTGACATAACGCCCTTACGCCAAAATTACATCACATAGGGTACGTAAAATAATTAACGAAAATCAGGGGCGTTACAGTCGCAAACAAGTACTATACCTGGGTGATTTTTGTTTGTTTGGTTCAATGCTAAGGTAAAACTAAGGTTGCAAGGTAATAGAAACTTTAAGAAAAATATTAAATTACCTGTGATGACCCTTGCCGTGTTCCGGGGCTTAGATAGGTCCAAGACATACATATAGTCCCTGTCCTACCTATGATCACGTCCCTGGAATCCACGACCTCGTCCACGCCCTCGGCCCCGAAATGATGGGCATGTGGGGCAGCCTATAGTGTTGGTGGTGCATTCCACTGCAGGCAGTTCCTCTGGATGTGCCCCATCTGGTGGCACATGTATCACTCTGGTGGGAGAGGCAGCCCACCTTCTAGACTCGCACCTCTTACGCATGTAGAGGCTGAGGAGCCAACACTATCGGCCCCCTCTCCTCCTGGTAGGGTCGGCCCCTCGTTCTCCATTCTCCAACATCACAAACCCTCTGCTGTTCTCTCCTGCCATCCCAAACCTGGTCCTATGTCGGTCACTTCCTTCCATGGACGGTGTGTTGGTCTACCTCTAGCTTCTCTGCCATCTCCAAGATCCTGGCCATGCTGCCATCAGAAACAAAAAGGAGAGCCTATCTTAGCTCACCACTGAGGACCTTGTAGAACCTCTTTGCATACCCTGCGTCATACAACTGATAGGAGTCCGCAAATTGGGCAGGTGCGTAAACTCTCGGTGGTACTTTAGGATGGTCCTGCTGCCCTACCTCAACTGTAAGAACCTATCCTCCAACTCGTCTATCGCAGAGTGTGGCATGAAATGCTCCGCCACTGCTTCCTTGAAATCATCCCAAGAGATGTCCATAGCCTCCAATCCTGCATAGGTGGTGTCCAGCAATGACTTCCACCATCTCTTTGCATGGACCTCCAAACATAAGACCACTAGCAGTACTTATATATCTAACGGGCACTGTATCCCTGCTAGCATCTCGTGCATGATATCCACCAACTCCTCAGTATGAACCGCTGACTTTGTCCCAAGGTAGGATGGGGGAGTGAGCCCGCGAAAGACGCTCAACCAGTTGGCACTGGAATTTGGCAGAGGAGCCAGTGCCTGTTAAGCCCTAAATGCATCCAGGATGGCTGTCAGTGTCTGTCCCATCTTCGTCTGCTAGAACGGAGTAGGTGCCGGTGGTGGTGGGGAAATGTTTGGAGTCGGAGGGACTCCATGCTATGGGGCGGGGTTTGTCGCGGGCTACAGAAGAAAATTGACACTCATAAGGGGGTTTGTCTAAAAAGATCCAGTTAAAAGTGGACTTTTTCATGTGATTCCCACATGTGCACACCATTGCTTCCGCTGCTAATTTTTCCTCAAACTAAACTCGTGCGGGGTTGTAAGACCCCAATTGTCATGTGCACGAAAAATAAAAATGATTTGAAGTCAGGGAGCTAGCGCCAGGCGCTAGTGCTAGTGCCGGCGGTAGTGGCCTTAAGAGGTACTGACGCTGTCGCTAGCTCCAGCGCTAGGCACTAGCGCCAGCGCTAGGCACTAGCGCCGGCGGTAGTGGGAAAATCAGATATACCTCAAATTCCGACTCTTCTTCTCATTTTCGCTGAGAACCTCTGCATCTGAGAGTAGTGGGCTGAGAGTTGGGAAGGAGATCAGTTGGAGGTGAACCTTCGTCGTGCCAGGAGGGAGATTAGTGAAGAAGCATCTGCGTGCGTGTACCATCGCGGATTCCAGCCAATCCACTCTCAGTTCTATGGCACCGAAATGACCAACTAGGGTAACGAATCTCCTCCCTAGCCTTTGGACATGTGTGTCCTTTGATTTCCATGTTTTGGAAGACTTCTACTAATCAGTAGATCGGATCTTCCGGTGGTTTGAAGTGATTCCCCCATAAATTGCATATAGAGCCTGGAATCAAAGTACAAGCATAGGCATGCTATGTGAAGCCCATCTGGACAGACCGAGCCGGATTGGTGATGTTTATCGCGTGGATAAGACTCCATGTATATGTTGTGGTTCGGGTCTTCTGTACTGTTTTGTACAACAAAATATCCTGAAGGTGTTTCCCAGGCAATACCCGAAGTTTGGTAGTAGAACTGAGTTCTGTTACTAGCGCCGGGCGCTAGTGTTAGCGCCGGTGGTAGCTCCAGGTGAGCTACTATTGTTGATTTCTGGAGGTGTTTTCCCAGAGGTATCAGAACGGAGTTCTGTTACCATTGCCGAACAGAACTAAGTTCTATTGCTAGCGCCGGGCGCTAGCATTAGCGCCGGTGGTAGCGCCCCTCACAAAGATTGTGTGATTCCGTGCTACCTAAAGTCCTGGGGACTGGATACGTAGTAGGAGAAGCTGTGGAATTTTCAAAGCCCAGCTTTAAGTGTCGGGTATTAGGTGAAGCTTACCCGCATCGTGCAAATTTGAAGCACGATGATTGAGCACGGGCTTAGCTGATCCGAGCCCGCCCATAGTGGTGGTGAAGAGGTCGCCCCTCGGTGCACCGGGCTGTGGAAGAGTGCCGGAACTTCGTGTGTACGGCCTAGCTCAAATTGCTTGTCTAAGTTGAAATAAGACTTAGCGTGAGGGCGTAACTCAAGAGTATGCCAAAGTGTTCCTTGAGAGCATGAAGCAGGTGGCTTGGTGTGCCCTCGTTGGTGTTGTTTACGGATATATATTTATATGCTGCTGACTCTTACTTGCAGGGAAGGAGCACCGCCGCCCCGAGTGTGTGGTGGGGTCGTTATAAATCTTGGTCAGCTAAAGCTGACCGGTTACCTGTTTTACCACCGCTTGGTGGATTTGTTTGTACAGGTCCCGGCGAGACTAGCGAGAAATAGTGGGCTGAAGCCCCCCTTGCTGCTGTGCTGTGATGGCCCTCGACGGCCAAAGCTTTTGTTTACTTTTGTTCATGTGTGTCCGTCCTGCATGCCGATGTCTGGAAGCCACCTATATTATGTAAACAAACATTGTAAATAACCTTTTATGTATTTCATTCCTAGTAGCTTATGTGGACAATGCTATGCACTGGTTTATAAATGAAATTATATGCTTCCGTTATGCGACTCTGGTGCTGAGATAGTTATATCTTTAACTGTTAAATGCTAATTTTAGTACCGCTCTCTTCTGTTCATTTCATATGGCGTGGGGTCCCGGCCGGACCTACTGTTATATGCTATGTAATAGGGAGGGTGTTACAAGTTGGTATCAGCTACGGGTTTTGCTCCCTTTCCGTTCGAATTCGTGGTCGAATTCTTTTAAGGGGTGGTGAGCACGTGTGTGCGTCGCCTTTAACGCATGTAAATAACCAGTAATTGTCCACTTTAGGAATGAATTACATGTATATGTGTAGCATTCAGATGGAACTTCTTTGTTCCTTTGTTGATTCATGCCTTCTCATAGTCGCTAATTGTGTTTTGTGCACATGTTTAGGCGACTGGGAGTGGAGCGGGGCCTTCTCGGCCCCCTCGTTCGACTGCAAGTAGTGCACCAACTACGGTGCCGACTCCTCCTTCGGCTGAAACTGTAAGGATGATCGCTGAGGCAGTATTTGCGATGTTCACGGCGCAACCAGGAGGGCATGTCCCTGGACAGCCTCCTATTCCGGGAGTGGCTCCAGTGCAGGCTCCAGCAGCCGAACCTGCGGTGGAAAGGCCAGTGCCGTTGAGGGCACGAAGAGCTCCAGATCAACAGCTGCAATAAATTTTGAGTTTCCACCCTCCCACGTTCACGGGGGCAGGAACCCCGACGCAAGCGGAGGATTGGCTGTCAAGGGTGCGCAAAACCCTGAAGGCCACAGATACCGAGGAAGAGCAAAAAGTTACATTGGCAACCTTCTTACTAGATGGGGAGGCGCAGCTGTGGTGGGACGAGATGGAGTTACATCAACTAGCGGGAAGGCAGCTGACAGATATCTCCTTTGATGAGTTTTCCAGACTGTTCTTGGCGCGGTATCTTCCACCGGCCCAACAGATAGAGATGGAAAATCAGTTCAACCGTCTGACTCAGGGTGATAGAATGATCGACGACTATCTACATGAGTTTACACGGTTGGGGCGCCATGCAGGCGTGACGTTTGCGGATGAAGCTCGTAAGACAAATCGGTTTTACGAAGGCTTGCGAGAAGAGTTGCGGTTCCTTCTGTCGGGGCCAATGACGCAGGGGTTTATGACCCTGGTCAACACGGCTCGTTCTTTAGAGAAAGATATGAAACGGTCCCAAAGCAGGAAGGAGCTAGCAGTAGTCAAGCCAGAATTCAAAGTAGCGAGCTCAGCAAAGTCGGGACGAGACAAATGGAAGAAAGGAACGCGACCGTCTGGGTCAGCTCAATCTTCAGCATCGGGAGTGACTGGGCGAGGCCCACTCATTTGTTACAACTGCGGCAGACCGGGGCACTATGCTCATGACTATCGTAGTGGGAAGAAGCTAGTTGCGGCCTATGCGGCAAAGAAAGGGAAGGCGGCAGAGTCAACTGCATCCCACGCTGGTCCAGCCCAGCCTAGAGTATTCAACCTTGGCCAAGAGGAGGCCATCAAACAGAGCGATGTGGTGACAGGTATGCGATAGTATATAGCTTTTATTGCTTTTTATACTTCATACCTTATGCATTGCTTGTTCACCATTAATGTACTAGGCTTTGTCCTGATCTTTAATTATCCAGCGAGAGCACTATTTGATACGGGTGCTTCACATTCCTTTCTATCAGAGGCCTTCATACAACAACTTGGAGTGCCTTCATCGTTTAGACAGGAACGGCTAAGTGTGTTGCTACCCAATGGATGTGTTATGCGTGCGGATCGAGGTTGTGTGGTAAAGGTACGAATAGGGAGTCAAGACTTTGATTTGGAAGCACTGATACTCCAACTTTTGGAGTTCGATGTAATCTTTGGTATGGACTGGCTGTCAGCGCAGCAGGCCTACATTGATTGCACTTCGAAGGAGGTCACGCTGGGGCGGAATACCGAACGTGCGACTACGTTTGCTGGTTTGCGTGGATCGAGCAAGACACTGATGTTTGATGTCCAAGTGGTCAAGGCAGTTCGACAAGGCGCAGAGTTATGTGTTGTGCTAGTGGGGGCTGCAAAGCCTCAACCCAGTTTGAGTGATGTTCCTGTGATTTCAGAGTATCCAGATGTGTTTCCAAAAGATCTTCCTGGGGTACCACCTCAGCGAGAAATTGACTTCACTATAGAGCTGGTACCAGGTGCCAAGCCTGTGTCACGCTCTCCGTACCGTATTGCGCCAAAGGAGATGGCGGAGTTGAAAGTTCAATTACAGGAGTTGCTAGAGCAAGGTTACATACGCCCAAGTACATCCCCTTGGGGTGCTCCGGTCCTTTTTGTGAAGAAGAAGGACGGAACCCTGCGTCTATGCATCGACTACTGTGAATTGAACAAGCTGACCGAGAAGAACAAGTATCCGATTCCTCGAATCGATGACTTATTTGATCAGCTAGTGGGGTCAACTGTGTATTCAAAACTGGATCTTAAGTCTGGCTACTACCAGTTGCGAATTCAGGATTGTGATATCCCTAAGACAGCATTCAGTACTCCCTAAGGACACTACGAGTTTACAGTGATGCTGTTTGGATTGATGAATGCGCCGTCAGTATTTATGGATCTGATGAATAGGACCTTTCGAGAGTGCGTTGATTGGTTTGTCATTATCTTCATTGACGATATCTTGGTGTGCTCTCAGTCTGAAGAAGAGCACGCAATTCATTTGCGTGAAGTTTTGGAAACCCTGCGACGTAGTCAACTATATGTCAAGTTCTCTAAGTGCGAGTTCTGGCTAACCTCAGTGGCGTTCCTTGGTCATGTTGTTAGTGGCGTGGGTATCGCAGTGGATCTGGCAAAGATTGATGCAATCCAGAAGTGGCCCGTTTTGGCGACAGTAGCGGAAGTCAGGAGTTTCCTTGGACTTGCCGGCTACTATCGGCGCTTCGTGGAGAACTTTTCGCGGATCGCTCTACCTCTCACCACCTAAACGAGGAAGGATCAGAAGTTTGTTTGGTCACCGGAGTGTGCACGGGCTTTTGAGGAACTGAAGAGGCGTCTGACCACAGCACCAATTCTGTGTTTGCCATCTGGTGCAGAGGGTTATGAAATTTACAGTGATGCGTCAGGGAGCGGCTTAGGCTGCGTACTTCTTCAGCATGGTCAAGTGATCGCTTATGGCTCTCGTCAGTTGAAAGTGCATGAGCGGAATTATCCGGTCCACGACTTGGAATTGGCGGTCGTGATCTTCGCTCTAAAGTTGTGGCGGCACTACTTATATGGTGTGAAGGTTGACATCTTTACAGACCATAAGAGCCTTAAGTATCTGTTACATCAGAAGGAGCTCAATATGCGACAACGAAGGTGGATGGAGTTCCTGGGGGACTACACGTTTGATATACATTATACTCCCGGAAAGGGGAATGTCATCGCAGATGCTTTGAGCAGGAGGGCTTATGCACAAGCCAACTGGATTCAGATGTATGATCCACGTCTGATCAGGGACTTGGAAGCCTTGGAGATCTCCTGTGTGGAGAGGAGTTCTAGTGCGAGTGCGTGCTTAAACTGGACGGAGGTGCTGTAACATCCCCAATCCTTCTAGACCCCTAGTTGGTATTAGGTGAGGGGTGGTGTGCTGAGTGGCCACCAAGGCCCTTGGACCAAGTGGAGTGTGCTAAGTGCACACCAAGGGCACAAAATCAACATAGCCCAATACCACTCCCTTAGGCCAATTGACCCTCAATTCACCAAATTGACCTCCCCCACACCACCCTAACCACTAAGGAAGACCATTAACTTGAGAATTGCACTTGGATGGGACCCAATTGCATGAAATTGACCAAAGTCAACGATAAGTCAACATTAACCAAACAAAGTCAATTAGGGTTCAATTGACTCCAAATGTTCAAATTAACCTTTCCACCACACTCTAAACACTTTAAGGGACCCATTGGACCAAAAAGCCCCATCATGGTGGGACCAGTTGACTCCATTTGACCAAAGTCAAACTTTACCCAATTTTGGTCAAATCTACACCCTTTGATTAAATTGAACCAATTGGGGCCCCACCATGGACCAACCAATGTTGGGTGATGTTAAGGGACCCATGACCCCCAAGTGGGGTCAACCCACTCACCTTGTTGACCAAAGTCAACTCTAGGTCAATCATGGTCAACATAGCCCAAAATAAGTGACTTAACCCTCATACACTTGAACCAAGCTCAAACCAAGTGACCCCACCAAATATCTTCATCAAATAAATACCCTATGGCACCTGGTTATGAAGGGCAAATGTCACATGTGTGCATGATTCATTAAAAAGCAAAGGAGGAGAGAGAAAGAGGGGACAAAAAGAGGATTGATAAAGCTTTGCCCCCCCCCCCCCCCACACTCCATCTCAATCAGCCTAGTGCCTTGGGTGATTGCTGGGCACCTGAGAATAGGGCAGAGGGGCAGGTGTACAGCTGATTGGCTGGCCAAAACACCAAAAACGTGGGCCTCTTAGTTCAAACTCCCTTATACTCTCCTCCCCACTCCCATTTGACCATCTCATTAGCTTCAGAAGCTGGCAAGCAGTCGAAATTGACCTTTGGATCGAAGCTTTTTGTGGAGAATGGAGGAAATGGTCAAGGTCGCCAGAGAGGAGCATTTCCATGGCCAACCGCCGCCGCCGCCACCTCCAAGCTCCATGTTAGGTTCGTTTCTCCTCCTCTCCCTCTATGCTAGCTTCCTATCTATTTTATTTGAAGGTTCGGGCTCAATTGGGTCGGAATCAAAATCTCAAAATCATGGTTTTTTGGTGATTTTCGTCCATGCTAGTTCGCCGGAAAACACCTCCAACGGACGCCATGTCGCCGGGAAGTTGTAGCCCCGACCACCACGAAGGTGGTGGAGGTGGTGGCCGGCCGTGGTGGCCACCAGGTGGCCGGGAAATGGAGGAGCAAGGTGGCCCAGCACGGGCAAATCCCAGCCGTTGGCTGGAGGAAGAAGTTGAAGGGGGAGGGTCGGATCTGCTTTAAGATCCGTGCAGATCTTATTTTTCCTGGTATTAATTTAATCCAAAGCTTGGAATTTCTGCCTCTATTTAACCAATCACTTCTATAATTAATTAAGGGCTCCTAATGACTGAATTAGAAAAAGTGCCCAACATGAAAGTTTTATACCTTGGTCTTAACTTTCATTGGCTTGAGTTCAAGTCATTTGGTGACCCACAACTCCCTAGGGAGCTGTTTTACTAGGACTGGTCCTACACTAGGTCAGTCCACTAAATTAATTACCTAGACTAAACCCCTCAAGCTTTGAGGCTGTGCTTTTAACCATGGGTAGGTATACCCTAGGGGCACCCTCTGCCCAAGGTACAACCCTTGATGGGCATTTTACCTAGGGTTTTTGTGGAAATTAGATTATTTAAATTATGCTGATTTTTGGAGCATATGATGTCCAAATGACACAAAATTTTGGTGGTGTTCTCTTTAGTACATGAGTAGAGCCTGCCAAAATTTTCACTCCATTTGGAGTTGATTTGCTATGGAAAATGGGAAACCCTAAGGAGGGCCTTTGAGGGTCAAATTATGGCTTAGGCCATTTTGAGGAGTTGAGTGAGTTAGCCTCCTCCACCTTGATGATTATGTAGGTATTGATATTCAAAGGCATGTGACACACCCTAGTGGTGGATTTGGAGCCATTAGGGTGGTGTGACCTAAAACCCTAAGGGTAAACCCTTAAGGGTGCAAAGTGAGATTTGTGAAGTGTTGGAGCTTGCTTTCCGCATCTCTTGGTTTGAGAATAACAAATACCGTGTTGTATTTGATCTAGTCTTTTGTGTGTTTATAGTGGCCAGGTTGTATAGGTTCAATGAGGAGACAATTTCTCGTTCATGGGCATGATCCGAGAACGACAAGTCTCAGGTTGGATGAGTTTTGTGTGCTGATCTTAAAATGGCCATAACTTTCAATCCAGGAAGAGTTACAGAACGTGCCACCCCATTTCGGAGATGAGAACGACTCAATCTACATGCTGGAGCTAAATTTGAATGTGGGAAATTTCACTGTCGGAAAATTCCGACAGCCACTGTCGCCCAGGCGACAGCAGAGAAGTTACAACTACTTCCCTCCACGGCAGCACGACGAAAAGCAGTTTTGAGATGTCGGAAATCCGACATCGATGTCGCCCAGGCGACAGCTCGACGGTTACACCAACTGCCCACGACTCCACCCACGACGGCACTCCAGCGGCAGTTTAGCGCTGTCGGAAAATTCCGACAGTCACTGTCGGAAATTCCGACAGCGATTTTCTATAAATTGACACCTTCTGTTCGTGCATTTCAACCATTGAATATTCTAAGTCCCTTCCTGAGTGCATTCCATCCAGAGAGCTCCAGAACCTCATGAACTCCCATTTATGCTGAGAAGGTTTGAATTTGAAGACGAGATCGGACGCGCTTCTACATCAAGGATCATCTCGAGGCTTCAACCTTCCTTTCAGAGATCTGAATTTCTAGGGAGTTCTTATTTTATCTTGTATTTTCATTTATATACATTTTATTTTGTATTGGTAGGGAAAATCGCTTCCTTGTGCGGAGCGTCTAAGTCCTTGCGCGGCTTAGGGGAAAATCGCTTCCTTGTGCGGAGCGTCCAAGTCCTTGCGTGGCTTGGTG
Organism: Dactylorhiza incarnata; assembly: GCA_033032865.1. Classification (NCBI taxonomy): domain Eukaryota; kingdom Viridiplantae; phylum Streptophyta; class Magnoliopsida; order Asparagales; family Orchidaceae; genus Dactylorhiza; species Dactylorhiza incarnata. The sequence goes on along the minus strand of JAWHQI010000075.1, from coordinate 8,767,052 downwards.
GGAAATCGTGGCCTTGTGTGCTACGTCTAGATCTTGGGAAGATCTAGAGGATAGGCTTGGGCTTGGTCTAGGGAAAGACAAGTGATAGCCTTCCGATCCTTGGGAGAAGGATTGGTAAACAAAAAGAAATTTACATTTGTACGCCTCCGATTTCTAGCGATATAGAAATCAAATTTATGTAAACATGTTTTCATATATATAATCATGTCTCTTTTGTGTTTACTTGATTTGTATCATTTGGCGTAATCTCTATTATATTGTGTTCTAAGTTTTCAATTCTAAATCTAAATTGTTTATTTCAATCTCTTTCATTATAAAACAATTTAGTAATTATCTTGGAAATTATAAAAAGAATTTTATTCCCTTATTCACCCCCCCTCTAAGGGCGCCGTAAGATCCAACAATTGGTATCAGAGCGAGGTTATTCCAAATCGGCTTAACAACCGGGAATAATGGCGCCTCTTGATCATGATCTCGCTTCTACTAGTGGGGAAAATTTTAATATAAATGAAAAAGTATTATCACCACCATTATTTATGGGTGAAAATTATAATGGGTGGAAAATATTAATGAAAAATTTTCTTAAGGCCTTAGATGAAAAAGTTTGGAATATTACTATTAAAAAGCCATCTAGCGTACTAACTAGAAACAAAATTATTTTAAATGCAAAATCTATGAATAGTATATTTTGTGCGTTAGACCAAAATATTTTCAAACTTATTTATACTTTACCTACCGCATATGAAATTTGGAGTTTTCTTGAAAGAAATTATGATTCTCCTTCTACAGGTACGAAACATTCACAAGAACCGGAGAATATGCAAGCCTATGCAAATATTCAAGAAAGCTACACAAAGGATGGATCCATAGAATGCTCATTAAGCGGAAAGGATGATGGACACTCTTGTTTGGAAGAGGAAGATGAAGAAGACAACGTCACAATATTGGACTCAGTTGATGGCAACACATCAAGCAAAAGAGAAGACGGAAACTATTGCAAGGTAAGAAAATCTAAATCTTCTCTTTTTGTAAAAAATTCTATTTCTACATCTCGTATGCTTAAAATTGCTAAACGCAAAATTTTAAAGTTAAAAATTGCTAATTCCAAATTACGTTTAGAAAATAAATCTTTAAAAGCAAACGATAACGTAGAATCAAATATTGATGTGTTAAATTCTCTTTCATGCTCTTTAGATAAAATTCATATTCCTTGTTTAGATTGCAATCTATTAAAAGAAAAATTCAAGGAAATTGAAAAAGGGCTCTTAGTTTCTAAAGAACATAATGAAAAATTGTTAGTTGAAAATGATGCTTTAACCTTTAAGTTAATACAATTAAAATCTTTTGTTGAAAAATTTCAAATGTCATGTAATGAATTTCATCATAAGATTTTAAATAACAAGGATAAATTAACTTACAAAATTATTTCTAAAAAGGATCATTTTCACACATTAAATCAAAAGGAGTTTAGTTTCAAAAAGAATTATGATCCTCACAAAATTCTTAAGAGTCATTATTATAAGTCTCAATATATTTTCAATCATGACTCAAATTTAAAAACTCCTTTTCATGAAAATCAAAATATAAAATATTATCCTTCATATTATAAGAGTATGTCTATAAGAAAGAGTGGAAATGAAAATCATCAAAATAATAATCAATCTTTTAAAACATATTGTAATCCACTCTTTCAACAATCACTTCTAAAGAAAGACACTCACTCTTATAAACTTTCAAAGAATCCATGTAATAAAATTCATGATGATTATCAACATCAATCTACTTTGAAAAATAATTTGAATAAACATAAATCTCAAATGAATTATTTTTCAAACAAATATAATCATATAAAGATGTCACATAATCATAACATGAATTTAAAAGACAAACAACCAAAGTATGAATGGAGGCCCAAAATTAAAAACGAAACACTAACTCCACTTGTAAAGGCCCATTCATCACTATCTCTCCAAAAGCCTACACGATGTATTTGGGTACCCAAAGGAACCATCACACTTGGTCCCCTTTGGATACCTAAATCTCTCATTCACTAGGAATCATCATTTGCATGAAGTAGAAACAATTAAAAATGAAATATCAATTCTCTACTTCATGATATGCTTATTGTCTCTTTATCTTTTGTTTATTTTATATTTTTTTAAAAAAAAACATGCTATGATCACTTTATATATCATGTAATATGACTTTCATATATTAAGCCTAATGTCTTTCAAATCAAATTTGAGTTAAAATTGAACATTAAGTCATATATTTTTTTTCAAAAGTGATCTATCACTCATCTTTGATTGTTCTTTATCCTTTTAAATCCTTTATCCATCTATGTCTTGAATTAACATTATAATTTGAATATAGAAATTATTTTCAAGACTAGTGAAATTATTTAAAAAAAAAAGGATTTAAATGGTTTATTAAAGGGCTTAAGCTAAAAATTAAAATGCGCAACGTTATGATAATCTTCTATTTTATTTGTTGCATATGATAGCCCTTATAATGAAGAACATTATCTAGAAAAATTGAAAACAAAAATTCATCTAAACGCATGCTTAATCTATCAAAAAGCGAGTTTTGATCAAAACTTCAAATAGTCATATCTTTTGATCCGCTCGTCCGATTTTCACGTTTAATATATTTTTGGAAAGAGCACAAAAATCTCCATCCAATGGCAAACTAGGCTTGTTCATTTGAGTTCTCTTGGTGCTGTCAACTTGCCCAATTACAACTCCGTTTTAAAAGCTATCTTAGTTTGCTTGATTTGGAAATTTTTGTGTTTATGAATTTTTTCATCACACGCTATCCTTAGAATAATTGTTTCATATTTTATATTATGTGTTTGATGTGTGTCACCTATGTTTGCATGTAACTTAGACCTTAGAATCATATTATATCATTAAGATCAAATCAAAACTTTAATCATTTCATTCTAGGTCTAAAGAAAATTAATTTAAAAATTTCTCATATTACATGCAACATTATCTCCATTAATTCTATGTAATAACATTGCATTCAAATGTATCATTCTAGCATCACTTCTAAATTTGTGCTTAAATTTTTATGCTGGGTAGAACATTTACAATGTTATTAAAATATCATGATAACTATGTGATTTGATATATATATAATACTAAAATTCCAACAAACACATAGTGTATGGATTATTCATTAGAATATTTATGAATATTGTTTCATGAATCATTCTTATCATGCAAAACCAAAGATCAATAAATTTAATTATTGAAAGCAATCTTATAAAAATTCAAAAACTTTATATATATATGATCTTTGTCTTTTATATGATTGGATGATCATCATTTTTCCTAGACTTACAAATCAATCATGTTCTTTCAAAAGAAAATCACTATATCACTATATCATAAGTCTAGAAGGATTAGAATTCTCATACATCATGATGATCTAACATATATTCTATGCAAAAATTCTCTTTAATCATAAATCATAATTCATGTTCTATCAAGACATATCTCAAATCTATAATAGGAATTATGAATCTTATGATAAAAATTATGAATAATGTTTTCATTACATTATTTGATGTATTGATTTGCTTTGCTAGTGATTGCATGTATCTCTCATATTTGTAGACCCTAGAATCAACTTTGCAATGAAGATATACATCAAACTTAATTATCACTCTATTCTAGATCTATAATTTGAAATTTTATTTTGGAATACATGCAATTTCAATATAAATCTTATGACATGACATTAAACTCAAAACTCATCATACTAGCATTGTCACTTATTGAATATTAGTAATTGTGCTAGTTATCTCATTTCGTCATCTCATAATAAGTAGAAAAACTATACGGCTTTATAACTCTGCACAAAAACCATAGTTTACATAACAACCCATAAATTTAAAAAGCATAAGTTGTCCAAAAGATTATTCACCTATGACTTCATATCTCACAATAGCGAGGGCGTAGGGTTGTATGCATTAGAGACCTAACCTCTAAGTCATGTCTTGTCCTTAACCGGGGAGGGTTCCAGTGGGGCCTTGCGAGGCACTGGGGGGAAAGAGTGCTAGGTTGAGTGTTCTCTAGTGTGTGCATATGGGACTAACACCCCAACCTACGGCATGCGTGCAGCTCCTCATGCCCATCCATCACTTAGTACGGGGCTAGGGTGTAGACATTTAGTCGGGGTAGCCTTTAATCTTAGAACATACTTATATTACTCACTGCATGAACATTTTTATTCACTTATTACTTAAATCATGCATATTTTGGGTTGTTTAATAAAAATGTCTTCATGTGTTTGCATAATTTATCTTTTTGAGTTTAAATGTTTTTGTAAAACACATGTATTTGAAAAAGCTAAAGTTTTATGCAAATTTGAGCAATCAAGTCATCTGTGAAAATTCCAAAATTTCTGCATAAGACTACTCTAAGGACATTTAATAAATATCAAAAATCAGATTTTTAAAATTCTCAAAAAATCGAGTACTATTTCCAGCGCTAGCGCTAGCGCCGGCGCTAGCGTGGGTGTTGGAATTTTCTGATTTTTAAAATTTCAAAAAATCCATAAAAATATGTTGGTTCATATTTTCTACTTATTTGTTGTGTTTCTGACTTTTGTTATATATGTTGGTTCATATTTTCTACTTATTTGTTGTGTTTCTGACTTTTGTTATTTTAGTTTTATTTATATTATGAAAAATCAACTACAAAAGATCAAAATTCAAAAATACAAATTTTTTTTTGTTATTTATGTTTTTCTTCATATTATGAAAAATCTACTACAAAAATTCAAAATTCAAAACTTACAAAAATATGTTTTTTTTTTGTGATTTTTCTGTTTTTGATTTAAAAAAAAATTATAAAACAAAAAAAAATTGTATGATCTTTATTGTCAATATCAAGCATGTATGAATTCTATTATTTAGAATTATTTACAATGTTGAAACATATTCTTTCAAATTACTATGAACATTGTTTTGCTTATCATGCTTTGATATATCTATTTAAAGTGCATCAATTGTATTGAAAAATGTGTAGAACCAAGCTTAGCATGCCTCTAAGTATGAGTAAATGTTTTATGATTGATAATGATACATTTCACTCACTTATTTTGGTAATCAACATGTGTGTCTAAATCTAAAAATGCTTGCTTGTGTATTGTATTTGTACAATGAATTAAAACTTGCATAAGTTTATTGCCTACACAACATTTGAATTGCACTTATGAAATTTAGAAAAGTGGTTAAGAGTTAAAAAAAAAATATTGGGTTTGCAAAACAAGTGTATTCGGAGAATGTTGTCTCACAAATATGAACAAAAAATTATATATGTAGACAAATATAACTCCACCAAGCACTACTTGAACCTCCTGATAAGTCTTCATAAGCATTGTGAGGTTGAGCACCTTGGAAAGAATAGTAAAGTGGCTTGTGCAAACCTTAGTTATTATACCACTTTGTTAAAAAATTATGTGCATTAAAAGTGAGCGAAAGTAATTTACTTGTGTTTTATTGTGCACTTTACTCTACATATGTCTTGTATTTTGATGATTTAAATCAATTGTTAACATTGCCCAAAATACACTTATGTGCACATCATTATCTTTCATAACACTTCTTCTCATGAGTATTGGATTCTAATGCTTTATCTATACTACTCTTTATGTAAAAATGCACTAGATAACCTAGCATGATCTTTACAATGTTTTTGGTATTTCTTGAATTTAAAATTAAGTAACATTGTAGTATAATCTCTTTTTGATATGTTCATTTCATGCTTGATATCTTTATGAAAAACTTTGAGATTTCAAAAAGGTTAAAACATCTTTCAATTTTGAACTAAAACTCATATTTTTACTTATGTTTTTCATGCTTACAAAAAGGATGTTTCTTATAATCTTCCGCTTGCTTACAACTCTTATCTTTTTATTTGAAATCTCTTTTATATACTATGCTTCAACTCTTTATCATTTCATATATTTAAAAGCTCGATCATGCTTTGTTATTTAAATGCCTCCTTACTACCCTCACCCCACCTTCTTTTGATAATACCAAAAGGGGGAGATTAATTCAAGAAATCTAGAAGATTAAGGGGAGAATAATTAAATAATGCACCATTGTAATTAATTATAACATTTAGGGGGAGCATACATTTAGGGGGAGAATGCAATTTAGGGGGAGTATATTAAAAAGTTTTCATGGAAAACGTCTATTGCTCGATCATGACAACCCACTTTTGGTAATAACAAAAGGGGGAGAATAAAATGAGAAATCTAGTGACATATATATTTAGGGGGAGTAAAATCTGTCACGCAGTAAACCTTTTATTCATGCATATCTTTTATCGCACTTATCTATAAACTCACTAATTTCTCATATGGGTATTTGTTATTATCAAAAGGGGGAGATTGTTGGAGCTTGCTTTCCGCATCTCTTGGTTTGAGAATAACAAATACCGTGTTGTATTTGATCTAGTCTTTTGTGTGTTTATAGTGGCCAGGTTGTATAGGTTCAATGAGGAGACAATTTCTCGTTCATGGGCATGATCCGAGAACGACAAGTCTCAGGTTGGATGAGTTTTGTGTGCTGATCTTAAAATGGCCATAATTTTCAATCCAGGAAGAGTTACAGAACGTGCCACCCCATTTCGGAGATGAGAACGACTCAATCTACATGCTGGAGCTAAATTTGAATGTGGGAAATTTCACTGTCGGAAAATTCCGACAGCCACTGTCGCCTAGGCGACAGCAGAGAAGTTACAACTACTTCCCTCCACGGCAGCACAACGAAAAGCAGTTTTGAGATGTCGGAAATCCGACATCGATGTCGCCCAGGCGACAGCTCGACGGTTACACCAACTGCCCACGACTCCACCCACGACGGCACTCCAGCGGCAGTTTAGCGCTGTCGGAAAATTCCGACAGTCACTGTCGGAAATTCCGACAGCGATTTTCTATAAATTGACACCTTCTGTTCGTGCATTTCAACCATTGAATATTCTAAGTCCCTTCCTGAGTGCATTCCATCCAGAGAGCTCCAGAACCTCATGAACTCCCATTTATGCTGAGAAGGTTTGAATTTGAAGACGAGATCGGACGCGCTTCTACATCAAGGATCATCTCGAGGCTTCAACCTTCCTTTCAGAGATCTGAATTTCTAGGGAGTTCTTATTTTATCTTGTATTTTCATTTATATACATTTTATTTTGTATTGGTAGGGAAAATCGCTTCCTTGTGCGGAGCGTTTAAGTCCTTGCGCGGCTTAGGGGAAAATCGCTTCCTTGTGCGGAGCGTCCAAGTCCTTGCGTGGCTTGGTGGGAAATCGTGGCCTTGTGTGCTACGTCTAGATCTTGGGAAGATCTAAAGGATAGGCTTGGGCTTGGTCTAGGGAGAGACAAGTGATAGCCTTCCGATCCTTGGGAGAAGGATTGGTAAACAAAAAGAAATTTACATTTGTACGCCTCCGATTTCTAGCGATATAGAAATCAAATTTATGTAAACATGTTTTCATATATATAATCATGTCTCTTTTGTGTTTACTTGATTTGTATCATTTGGCGTAATCTCTATTATATTGTGTTCTAAGTTTTCAATTCTAAATCTAAATTGTTTATTTCAATCTCTTTCATTATAAAACAATTTAGTAATTATCTTGGAAATTATAAAAAGAATTTTATTCCCTTATTCACCCCCCCTCTAAGGGCGCCGTAAGATCCAACATGAAGGACATAGGACCAAATGTTCTTGCTTTGGCTCAGAACTTTGTAGATATGTTTGTAGGAGCATAAAATGACTTAGTTAATTTAATGAGAATTTTTAGAGGTATTTGACTATTTTTCTTCCTAATAAATGAAATTGCCACCCTTTCCTTAATAAAATGAAATACATGGTCATAGGACCTTGTATGGTGTGGAAACTCTATCAGTGGCTGAATAGGGATGAAATATTATTCCTTGTGTAGGAAATTTTAAGTACTTGCTAGCTTAAATGAATTTAATTTTGAAAAATGTAAATTCATGGGGCAAAATTGTGAAACTTGGTTATCTGTCATTCAATGCTATTATAAGCCCATGATAATTATTTGGAAACTTATAGAACTATATTTTATGTACCTCATGTAGAAATTGGAGTTTACAACCTTTGGGTATTAAATCATTTTAAAATATCAAATCACGGGGCAATGTTGTGAAACTTGGTTATCTGTAATTTTGTGTTAATATATGCCCATGACAATTGTTTGGAAGCTTGTAGATTTGTAATTCATGTACTTCATGTAGAAAATGGAATTTACATCACTTAGGTATTAAATCATTTTAAAATGTCAAATCATATGTTAATGACACAACCCTTTGGCAGAGGACTTTAGATCCCCATCTGAACACTTGGTAATTTTTGTAGAATTTTCAGATGTGAAATACTATTTTTCCTAATTATAGTGGCAATTTGGTAATTATACAACAATGATGATTCAGTAGGCCAAATCACACCCTAGGGTCATGGGACTCAGTGACTTGATCTGGGATATTACCTTACTGATAATTTTCATGTAGCATGAGGAATCATTTTGAGGGTAGTTCATGTGTAATTTGACTTAAGGCCTTAACTACTATAAATTATATTAAATACCAATTTAACATGGAAAATTATGAAAATTGGAACATACCTTATTAAGGTCAGTGGTAGCCTGGGATAATTATACCAGACCTTGGGGATGAGTTTTTAGAAGGATTCCCTTATGAGGTTTAAGGTTAGTTCAACTTAGTGGTCTGCGTTTAGTAAAAATAGAATTTTGAGTTTTAGGCAATTCAGAACCCTAGGTAGTGATTAGTACTTATATCCATTTAGTATTTGAGTGATAGCACTCAATGATTCATGGAAGGTCAATCCTAGGGTTAGTTGTGAGGTTGTGTTAGGGTTAGTAAATGAGGTGTGGAGGCACGTCCAACCCGATTGGGTGGGATGGGAGATGAGCTAAGTTACATTAACTATATGAAATGATGAGGGGTGAATCAAACGTTAATCACCAACTAAAGTAATTATCTTGAGGAGGATAGTGGGGTTGAGCCCATTGATTAGTAGTACCGTTAGGGGCCCCTTTACGGAATACACCGCGGGAAGTCCAAGATTCACGCTAAATATAACCCTAACTATATTGTAGGCAAGAGTAGCCTAAGTAGGTCTGCAAACTAGTATGAGTCTCCTCCGGGAAGGAGATGGGTTGGATTAGCTTGTGTGTTAGTCCCTGAGCCGGAAGCTCGGGTGGACTTGTTAACACCTGTTTCTTATGCAAATAGTGGCGAGCCTTCGGTACTAGGCCAGTCGTGTCACCGACGGTAGTACGTTGACTCAGGTTAGTGTGAGGTTTAGAGGGCCGGTAAGTTTGAGTACCACGGTTTGGAGGACAATCCCTAATAACCCACCCCGACCTTAAAGTCTGGTGGATTCCAGCAAGAGTACGCAGGAGCTCCATTGTTGTGTTCTTAGCGTTGAGGCGTACATGAGGTCTAGGCTTGGTAGTGACCATACCCTCCTAGGATGTGGAGTGCCCGATCCACTGCCACCGTGAGCCACGACGGTCGGTACCTGAAAGGGTGGCTTCCTTTCAAACAAATTGGGAACTATAAAGGTCTGTGCGCATGGAGCCGTGTGGGTGAGTTGCATTGCATGGCTGCATAATACACATCATAAACATATCATAACATAATGCACATCTGCATACCCCATCATATAAATTAGTATGGGCTCTTTTATATGATGGGTTACCTGGACATCTTATATTATATGTCGTATGGGCGTTCATTTAAGTTAGAGTACGAAACTGTGATTGGTAGATTAGTTTATGTTACTGCACTGCCTTTACTTACTTATTGTTCACTATATATTGCCTCTACTTGTTTACTACTTACCACACTTACTTACACGCTCTTCACTTATACCATGTTACTGTTAGCCCTACTGTTTATATTTATGTACTGCTAGTTAGTGCCACGTCACTCTTCTTGTTTACCCCTTGTTTGTCCTCCGCTTCTTCCTCTCACTCGGTGCCTAGGAGTCGTGGAGGGAGGCGAGCACAAAACGACTTAGTCTTTATGACTAACGGTCGGGGTGACCGCAGGAGTCCGAGGAGACGGAGCTACCCCGGGTGCAGTAGGACAAGGGAGATGGATTTGACTCGCAGTTGCAGTATACTACCACCGGACAGGTTGATAGTTAGACTTCCGCATTTGAGTGTTTTGTTGTAGTTTCCGCATGATTGTAGAGAGAGAGAGAGAGAGAGTACTTATTGTGGATTTGTATCGGTCTTAAGCCCTCTTTGCTTGTACTTTTCTTTTTGGACTTTCTGTTTCATTATATCTTTATATGATGATGTGGTTGTGGACATGCCTTTATTTCTGTACTTCATTTCGGCATATTTTACTTATGATCGTATAGCCGGCAGAGTTGGTGCTGAGCGGTGTTAGCCAACCCGAGTGTTGGTGACACCGCAAGGCAGCAATTCTGGGCGAAGATCCACCTCAACCGTGCGATGCGGGAGAGGTTTGAGTTTTCAAGTACCCGAGCGGGTCTTGAGAAAAGAGATCTTACAAATGGTATCACTGAACGAATGATCATAAGAGAACAGTCCACAACATACTGGGTCACCCCGCTCGAGTGTAATTTGCGGACAAACTATGCAACGGAAGCTGTGGTGTGCCCATGTATGAAATCACATAAAACAGTCCACTAAGCAGCAAGTTAGGTCAAATTCTGACTTACTTAGACAATTTAGTAACGCATCCTAGTCTAAAGAGCGCCCTCGGGTCTAGATTTGGTTGAAGGTTAAGGATACCCAAAGTAGCTAAGGGAAGAAGTTAGTTTAAGTCTTGATGTTGAGACTTTCACGCTGAGGGTTACGCTTTACTATCAAATGGTATGACCATCTCGAGGAGATCGAGTGTCTGTAGTCTTCTTTAGAGAAATAGAAGACCCATAAGCATAACCCCCTTACCATAACTTGATACTCCCCATTATAGTACGTTGAGGCAACCACCATAATATACCAGAGGTCGAATTAGAAGTGGAATTTTTTTTTTGATAAGGCACCTTTCCTAGTTAATCACATAGGGAACTCGGAAAAGGTAGCATTACTTATAACATTGGGAGCCTAAGTCTTATCATAACAATATGTCTCAGGGTGGAACACCAAGTCAAGGATTATATGCCCTAAAGTTTATGTACGTATGTAAGATGAACAGACCGTAGAAGTATTGAAGAGACTTAGCCCAAATCGGTAGGGGCTTATCCTTTTGTTTATTGGGCCAATAAAATACCGACTTGGTTTGCCCCCTAGACTTTATTTAGAAAATGTTGTGACATTTACGTAGTAAGCTCGAGGTTTGGAGTATTCAATGATACTCAGGTGATGATGAGATCTTATTCATACACTTTTGATTTGTGGACCAACCCTCCTTAGAAGTTTGAGACCCTTGGAGAATTACTTCACCTTAAATAGTAGGGATTGTTTATACCAAGTGGTGACCGCTATAGTTATACTGGCAAGTTAAGTGAATGGTACACTTCAAGAGTGAGTGTGTACTCATCTTATTGCTCCAAGGCTGAATCTAAGTCGACAAAAGTGATCAACTTGTTAATCACTTGGTTATACGTAAAGGGTTGTCCAGTGTATGGACATAAGACTCTTGAAGTCAAGAAAATCAGGTTAAGAACTTAGGGAATTCCTCTAACTTCCTGATCCAAGCAATGTCGTCTTGTCTTTTATAAGGACGTTTGGTCATCAAGCTCTTACCGGTCACAAGGAAAAACGTCATAAACGGCAAATTCAGTGCAAGACCAAGTAAGATTTAGAATGGATGGAAGTAAGACTGGCTATAAGTTCTCATGACCTTAAGAAATAATCAGTTTATCGTAACAAACTTGCTAGTGTATTGTTGTAAATACACCTTCTTAACCTCGAGACTTCGATTTGTAGAGTTACCAGAACAATTAGTAAACATTGGCGTCCGAACAAATGTCTCGATTAAGTCAAGTACTGAAAAACAAGAAGAATGCCAGGTTTAGTAGCTTGAGATAGAGGTGTCACATCGTGAAATTTTGAGGATTGGAATCAAGTTTTCACAAGTTAAAAATTACAACTAGAGTTTCTTACACTTCAGGGCTTTCAAAGGTAATTTTCAGATAGTATTTTTAATTAAAATTCATGCCCTCTCCTTGATGTAAATTTAGTTAAGATCATTTTATTCTTAGAGTTGGTTTATGCATAACCAGAGAGCTTAGGAAGGTGACTCTTTGGATCTTATAATATGATGATAAAACTGTTTAGGGCTAAGGTGGAGGATCTTACTATGTTCGGACCTCGGGAAAAATGACAACGACCATCATGTACTAAAATGTTGAAGATTTGAGAGTTAAAACAAATGGATAGTTGTTGTTACTATCAAATCCCGCTTGAAATTATTAATATTACTTGATGATATTTATCAAACATAATTTTGGACGACACAGCTAAGAGGAGGGTCGTTATGATGAATCCTTTAATTCATAATTTATAGCTTAAGTGAGATGAGACTACTTGGCTTTGAAAGTTTAGCCCACTCGATATTGGAAATCTAAAGTGAAATTTGACGAATGGTATATTGAAGATATATAATTTGCTTACAATCCTCCGGCCTTAAGAACCAGAACTTGCAATTCCTCCAAAAATTATAATCACACTTATGAAGATTCAAGAATAAGGGAGACAGGTTTGATCTCCAGATTTAAATGGTGAAACTTCTCAAAGATTAATGGGTTTTAATGAGACACCCTTCATGTTGAAATCAAATTGTGTCAAAGCATGTCATGATAAAAAGGGTTTTACCCTCGTGAGTTATGAACCAAATGGATTTGGAAAGTAGATGGGAGTCGCTTCACAAACATCAGTTTTGAACTACAGACGTCATGTTCCTCAAAGAAAAGCATGAAGGATTTTTACTTTTATTTAACGTAAGGAAGCGTTATCCTCATGTAACATTTGTAGGTCATAAGAGACTCTGGTCCAAGTGTAATCAAGGTTTATGGTATTGTTTCGTAGCTGATAAACCTGACCTTGTATCCGCGGAGTCGGAAACAGTTTAGCAGCAGAGACCTCATATGTTAAGGGATAAGGTCTCTTGGTGTAGATGGTGTTGAACACCTACGTGTAAGGGAATCATATAGCGAAGAATCAACATAGACAATGACGGTTGGTTAAATGGTCATGTCCTGGCTAATCGGTTTTTGAGCGGAGTATTATGTAAGTATGGTTTGTGAATATAACCTCATGAAGTTAAGTTGAACTCGAAGGATTTCGGTGCCACCTAGCGCAGCTCGATGGCCTAAATTAATTCTGTAGGATCTTATATATTACAGATAGATCCTCCTCCAGGGGGTGTAGTGATTTTGGTAACACCCATATCTGTTTAGCTTGTTATGATTCCGAAGTGTTTAATTCCTATTCATTACCGAGACGGAGCAAAGTGGAACCCGCATTGTGACTAGTGACCCGATGGTCTGAGCGGCGGAATAAACCTTCAATAAACCCCTGGTAGGAATATCTCCGACAATCGTAGCAAGGAATAGTGGAAATGCAATAAGAAATCTTGATAAAGTCTGTTGCTCCAGTTTGGGTTCTCTTATTGTAGAGGTCTGAGTTCTTCCGTGGAAGGAGACTCTGATGTCCAACTAATATAGTTCAATCATGGGCAAGAGGAGCATAACTGGGTGCCCTTGGACTTCATGCAACAACGTTTCCCGGAATTCATCACCTCTGGTGCAAATTTACCGTCTTTGAAATCCTTTACTCTTATAAGTACTTGCAACCCGTAGACCCGAACCTAAATTTCGAGGACAAAATATTTTTTTTGTTTATTGGGATTTGTAACATCCCCAATCCTTCTAGACCCCTAGTTGGTATTAGGTCAGGGGTGGTGTGCTGAGTGGCCACCAAGGCCCTTGGACCAAGTGGAGTGTGCTAAGTGCACACCAAGGGCACAAAATCAACATAGCCCAATACCACTCCCTTAGGCCAATTGACCCTCAATTCACCAAATTGACCTCCCCCATAACACCCTAACCACTAAGGAAGACCATTACCTTGAGAATTGCACTTGGATGGGACCCAATTGCATGAAATTGACCAAAGTCAACGATAAGTCAACATTAACCAAACTAAGTCAATTAGGGTTCAATTGACTCCAAATGTTCAAATTAACCTTTCTACCACACTCGAAACACTTTAAGGAACCCATTGGACCAAAAAGCCCCATCATGGTGGGACCAGTTGACCCCAATTGACCAAAGTCAAACTTTACCCAATTTTGGTCAAATCTACACCCTTTGATTAAATTGAACCAATTGGGGCCCCATCATGGACCAACCAATGTTGGGTGATGTTAAGGAACCCATGACCCCCAAGTGGGGTCAACCCACTCACCTTGTTGACCAAAGTCAACTCTAGGTCAATCATGGTCAACATAGCCCAAAATAAGTGACTTAACCCTCATACACTTGAACCAAGCTCAAACCAAGTGACCCCACCAAATATCTTCATCAAATTAATACCTTATGGCACCTGGTTATGAAGGGCAAATGTCACATGTGTGCATGATTCATTAAAAAGCAAAGGAGGAGAGAGAAAGAGGGGACAAAAAGAGGATTGATAAAGCTTTGCCCCCCCCCCCCACACACACACACACTCCATCTCAATCAGCCTAGGGCCTTGGGTGATTGCTGGGCACCTGAGAATAGGGCAGAGGGGCAGGTGTACAGCTGATTGGTTGGCCAAAACATCAAAAACGTGGGCCTCTTAGTTCAAACTCCCTTAAACTCTCCTCCCCACTCTCATTTGACCATCTCATTATCTTCAGAAGCTGGCAAGCAGTCGAAATCGACCTTTGGATCGAAGCTTTTTGTGGAGAATGGAGGAAATGGTCAAGGTCGCCGGAGAGGAGCATTTCCATGTCCAACCGCCGCCGCCGCCACCACCAAGCTCCATGTTAGGTTCATTTCTCCTCCTCTCCCTCTATGCTAGCTTCCTATCTATTTTATTTGAAGGTTCGGGCTCAATTGGGTCGGAATCGAAATCTCAAAATCATGGTTTTTTGGTGATTTTCGGCCATGCTAGTCCGCCGGAAAACACCTCCTACGGCCGCCATGTCGCCGGGAAGTTGTAGCCCCGACCACCACGAAGGTGGTGGAGGTGGTGGCCGGCCGTGGTGGCCACCAGGTGGCCGGGAAATGGAGGAGCAAGGTGGCCCAGCACGGGAAAATCCCAGCCGTTGGCTGGAGGAAGAAGATGAAGAGGGAGGGTCGGATCTGTTTTAAGATCCGTGCAGATCTTATTTTTCCTGGTATTAATTTAATCCAAAGCTTGGAATTTCTGCCTCTATTTAACCAGTCACTTCTATAATTAATTAAGGGCTCCTAATAACTGAATTAGAAAAAGTGCCCAACATGAAAGATGTAGACCTTGGTCTAAACTGTCATTAGGGCTTGAGTTCAAGTCATTTGGTGACCCACAGCTCCCTAGGGAGCTGTTTTACTAGGTTTGGTCCTACACTAGGTCAGTCCACTAAATTAATTACCTAGACTAAACCCCTCAAGATTTGAGGCTGTACTTTTAACCATGGGTAGGTATACCCTAGGGGCACCCCCTGCCCAATGGACAGCCCTTGATGGGAAGTTTTACCTAGGGTTTTTGTGGAAATTATATTATTTAAATTATGTTGATTTTTGGAGCATATGATGTCCAAATGACACGAAATTTTGGTGGAATGCTCTGTAGTACATGAGTAGAGCTTGCCTAAATTTTCACTTCATTTGGAGTTAATTTGCTATGGAAAATGGGAAACCCTAAGGAGGGCCTTTAAGGGTCAAATTATGGCTTAGGCCATTTTGAGGAGTTGAGTGAGTTAGCCTCCTCCACCTTGATGATTATATAGGTATTGATATTCAAAGGCATTTGACACACCCTAGTGGTCCATTTGGAGCCATTAGAGTGGTGTGACCTAAAACCCTAAGGGTAAACCCTGAAGGGTGCAAAGTGAGATTTGTGAAGGACATAGGACCAAATGTTCTTGCCTTGGCTCAAAACTTTGTAGATATGTTTTTTGGAGCATAAAATGACTTAGTTAATTTAATGAGAATTTTTAGAGGTATTTGAGTATTTTTTTCTTCCTAATAAATGAAATTGCCACCCTTTCCTTAATAAAATGAAATACATGGTCATAGGACCTTGTATGGTGTGGAAACTCTATCAGTGGCTGAATAGGGATGAAAATGGACTATAGTAATTTTGTTATGATTTATTGAAATATTATTCCTTGTGTAGGAAATTTTAAGTACTTGCTAGCTTAAATGAATTTAATTTTGAAAAATGACAATTCATGGGGCAAAATTGTGAAACTTGGTTTTCTGTCATTCAATGCTATTATAAGCCCATGATAATTATTTGGAAGCTTGTAGAACTATATTTTATGTACCTCATGTAGAAATTGGAGTTTACAACCTTTGGTTATTAAATCATTTTAAAATAGCAAATCACGGGGCAATGTTGTGAAACTTGGTTATCTGTAATTTTGTGTTAATATATGCCCATGACAATTGTTTGGAAGCTTGTAGATTTGTAATTCATGTACTTCATGTAGAAAATGGAATTTATATCACTTAGGTATTAAATCATTTTAAAATGTCAAATCATATGTTAATGACACAACCCTTTGGCAGAGGACTTTAGATCCCCATCTGAACACTTGGTAATTTTTGTTGAATTTTCAGATGTGAAATACTATTTTTGCTAATTATAGTGGCAATTTGGTAATTATACAACAATGATGATTTAGTGGGCCAAATCACACCGTAGGGTCATGGGACTCAGTGAACCACCTTGATATGGGATATTTCCTTACAGATAATTTTCATGTAGCATGAGGAATCATTTTGAGGGTAGTTCATGTGTAATTTGACTTAAGGCCTTAACTATTTTAAATTATATTAAATACCAATTTAATATGGAAAATTATGAAAATTGGAACATACCTTATTAAAGTCAGTGGTAGACTAGGATAATTATACCAGACCTTGGGGATGAGGTTTTAGAAGGATTCCCTTATGAGGTTTAAGGTTAGTTCAACTTAGTGCTCTGCGTTTAGTAAAAACAGAATTTTGAGTTTTAGGCAATTCAGACCCCTAGGTAGTGATTAGTACTTATATCCATTCAGTATTTGAGTGATAGCACTCAATGATTCATGGAAGGTCAATCATAGGGTTAGTTGTGAGGTTGTGTTAGGGTTAGTAAATGAGGTGTGGAGGCACGTCCAACCCGATTGGGTGGGACGGGAGAGGAGCTAAGTTACATTAACTATATGAAATGATGAGGGGTGAATCAAACGTTAATCACCAACTAAAGTTATTATCTTGAGGAGGATAGTGGGGTTGAGCCCATTGATCTGTAGTACCGTTAGGGGCCCCTTTACGGAGTACACCGCGGGAAGTCCAAGATTCACCCTAAATATAACCCTAACTAAATTGTAGGCAAGAGTAGCCTAAGTAGGTCTGCAAACTAGTATGAGTCTCCTCCGGGAAGGAGATGGGTTGGATCAGCTTGTTTGTTAGTCCCTGAGCCGGAAGCTCGGGTGGACTTGTTAACACCTGTTTCTTATGCAAATAGTGGCGAGCCTTCGGTACTAGGACAGTCGTGTCACCGACCGTAGTACGTTGACTCAGGTGAGGGTGAGGTTTAGAGGGCCGGTAAGTTTGAGTACCGCGGTCTGGAGGACAATCCCTAATAACCCACCCCGACCTTAAAGTCTGGTAGATTCCAGCAAGAGTACGCAGGAGCTCCGCTGTTGTGTTCTTAGCGTTGAGCCGTACATGAGGTCTAGGCTTGGTAGTGACCATACCCTCCTAGGATGTGGAGTGACCGATCCACTGCCACCGTGAGCCACGACGGTCGGTACCCGATAGGTTGGCTTCCTTTCAAACAAATTGGGAACTATAAAGGTCTGTGCGCATGGAGTCATTTGGGTGAGTTGCATTGCATGGCTGCATAATACACATCATAAACATAGCATAACATAACGCACATCTGCATACCCCATCATATAAATTAATATGGGATCTTTTATATGATGGGTTACCTGGACATCTTAACTTATATGTCGTATGGGCATTCATATAAGTTAAGATACGAAACTGTGATTGGTAGATTAGTTTATGTTACTGCACTGCCTTTACTTACTTATTGTTCACTATATATTGCCTCTACTTACCACACTTACTTACACGCTCTTTACTTATACCATGTTACTGTTAGCCCTACTGTTTATATTTATGTACTGCTAGCTAGTGCCACGTCACTCTTCTTGTTTACCCCTTGTTTGTCCTCCGCTTCTTCCTCTCACTCGGTGCCTAGGAGTCGTGGAGGGAGGCGAGGACAAAATGACTTAGTCTTTATGACTAACGGTCGGGGTGACCGTAGGAGTCCGAGGAGATGGAGCTACCCCGGGTGCAGCAGGACAAGGGAGATGGATTTGACTCACAGTTGCAGTATACTACCACCGGACAGCTTGATAGTTAGACTTCCGCATTTGAGTGTTTTGTTGTAGTTTCCGCATGATTGTATAGAGAGAGTACTTATTGTGGATTTGTATCAGGCTTAAGCCCTCTTTGCTTGTACTTCTCTTTTTGGACTTTCTATTTCATTATATCTTTATATGATGATGTGGTTGTGGACATGCCGTTATTTCTGTACTTCATTTCGACATATTTTCCTTATGATCGTATAGCCGGCAGAGTTGGTGCTGAGCGGTGTTAGCCAACCCGAGTGTTGGTGACACCGCAAGGCAGCGATTCTGGGCGAAGATCCACCTCAACCGTGTGATGCGGGAGAGGTTCGAGTTTTCAAGTACCCGAGCGGGTCTTGAGAAAAGAGATCTTACAGGTGCAATATGACCTCGCAGATAGAATACGACAAGCCCTGGAGCTTGATTCGAGCATGCAACGCTATTTGGCAAAGTCTGAAGTTGGGACTGCTGCAGAGTTTGTCTTAGACGACGGTCTAATGTGGAAAGACGGTCGGTTTTGCGTCCCAAACGTGGGTAAGTTATGGGAAGAATTGATGTATGAAGCACACTTTACAAAGTACTCAATTCACCCAGGGAGCACAAAAATGTACCAAGACATGAAGAAGCTGTTTTGGTGGCCAGGTCTGAAGAAAGACATCGCCTTATATGTGGCAAAATGCAAAACTTGCGCACTTGTGAAGGCGGAATGTCAGAAACCTGGATGTTTCCTGAAGTCATTGCCAGTACCGGAATGGAAATTTGACGATATTTCTATGGATTTCGTGCACAGTTTGCCGAGATCGCAGAGTGGGAATGATGCTATTTGGGTGATTGTGGATCGCTTGACGAAGGTAGCCCACTTTATTCTAAACCGGAGGGACGATTCAGTTGAAAAGTTGGCAAACTTTATGTTGATAATATTGTACGATTGCACGGTGTGCCCCGTAGCAGCGTCAGTGACCGAGATGGGCGCTTTACTTCGAAAGATTGGAGGCTAATCCACCAGTTGTTGGGGACAAAGTTGAAGTTTAGTACTGCCTTCCACCCTCAGACAGATGGACATACTGAACGTACAAACAGAACTCTGGAGGATATGCTCCGGATGTGAGTCCTGGATTTCGGCAAAAAGTGGGAAGATCATCTTTACATGATCGAATTCGCTTATAATAACAGCTATCAGGCAAGTATAAAGATGGCACCCTTCGAGGCCCTCTATGGTCAAGCTTGCCGCACTCCCTTATCTTGGGCGGAGACAGGTGAAACGAAGCTGTTTAAGCGAAAGGAAGTCGAAGAGGCAAATGCGACGATTCAAACAATCCTGGATTGATTGTTGATTGCAAGATAGGCAGGCAAAGTACTACAATGCCAAGCACAGAAACGTTGAGTTCGCCATGGGCGACTGGGTTTATTTAAAGATCAAACCTTTCAAGGGCGTGTCCAGGATTCGACGCTTGAAAAAGCTGAGTCCAAGATACCTTGGACCGTTTGAGATACTGGAACGTGTTGGCGAAGCTGCCTATCGACTCGCTCTTTCGACAGAGTTGAGTGGTCTGCACGATGTGTTCCACATATCGGTATTGAGGAAAGCTGTACTAGAACCTAGCCAAGTGCTTGTGGCTAGTCAGGTGCTGGTCGATGATGGGCTAAAGATGCTGGTCACGCCTATTTGCATCGAAGACACTGATGTCAAACAGCTGCGGAATAAATTGATCAAGATGGTCAAAGTCCGTTGGAACAACTGCTGGTGTGTGGGAGCGCGAGCAAAGTATGCGTGAGGAGTTCCCCGAGCTGTTCTGTTGAGGTACAAGTCATATTTTGTATCTTTTTGATTATTTGCACTGTTAGAATTTCGGGACGAAATTCTTTTAAGTGGGGAAGAATTGTAAGATCCCAATTGTCATGTACACGAAAAATAAAAATGATTTGAAGTCAGGGAGCTAGCGCCAGGCGCTAGTGCTAGAACCGACGGTAGTGGCCTTAAGCAGTATCGACTCTGTCGCTAGCGCCAGCGCTAGGCACTAGCGCCGGCGGTAGCGGGAAAATCAGATATACCTCAAATCCCGACTCTTCTTCTCATTTTCGCTGAAAACCTCTGCATCTGAGAGCAGTGGGCTGAGAGTTAGGAAGGAGATCAGTTGGAGGTGAACCTTCGTCGTGCCAGGAGGGAGATTAGTGAAGAAGCATCTGCGTGCGTGTACCATCGCGGATTCCAGCCAATCCCCTCTCAGTTCTATGGCACCGAAACGACCAACTAGGGTAACGAATCTCCTCCCTAGCCTTTGGACATGTGTGTCCTTTGATTTCCATGTTTTGGAAGACTTCTACTAATTAGTAGATCGGATCTTCCGGTGGGTTGAAGTGATTCCCCCATAAATTGCATATAGAGCCTGGAATCGAAGTACGGGCATAGGCATGCTGTGTGAAGCCCATTTGGACAGACCGAGCCGGATTGGTGATGTTTATCACGTGGAGAAGACTCCATGTATATGCTGTGGTTCGGGTCTTCTGTACTGTTTTGTACAGCAAAATATCCTGGAGGTGTTTCCCAGGCAATACCCGAAGTTTGGTAGCAGAACAGAGTTCTGTTACTAGCGCCGGGCGCTAGCGTTAGCGTCGGCGGTAGCTCCAGGTGAGCTACTATTATTGATTTCTGGAGGTGTTTTCCCAGAGGTATCAGAACGGAGTTCTGTTACCATTGCCGAACAGAACTAAGTTCTGTTGCTATCGCCGGGCGCTAGCATTAGCGCCGGCGGTAGCGTCCAGCACAAAGATTGTGTGATTTCGTGCTACCTAAAGTCCTGGGGACTGGATACGTAGCAGGAGAAGTAGTGGAATTTGCAAAGCCCAGCTTTAAGTGTCGGGTATTAGGTGAAGTTTACCCGCATCGTGCAAAGTTGAATCACGATGATTGAGCACGGGCTTAGCTGATCCGAACCCGCCCATAGTGGTGGTGAAGAGGTCGCCCCTCGATGCACCGGGCTATGGAAGAGTGCTGAAACTTCGTGTGTACAGCCTAGCTCAAATTGCTTGTCTAAGTTGAAATAAGACTTAGCGTGAGGGCGTAACTCAGGGAGTATGCCAAAGTGTGCCTTGAGAGCACGAAGCGGGTGGCTTGTTGTGCCCCCGTTGGTGTTGTTTGCGGATATATATTTATATGCTGCTGACTCTTACTTGCAGGGAAGGAGCACCGTCGCCCCGAGTGTGGGGTGGGGTCGTTATAAATCTTGTCAGCTAAAGCTGACCGGTTACCTGTTTTACCACCGCTTGGTGGATTTGTTTGTACAGGTCCCGGCGAGACTAGCGGGAAATAGCGGGCTGAAGCCCCCCTTGCTGCTGTGTTGTGATGGCCCTTGAAGGCCAAAGCTTTTGTTTACTTTTGTTCATGTGTGGCCGGCCTGCGTGCCGATGTCTGGAAGCCACCTATATTATGTAAACAAACATTATAAATAACCATTTATGTATTTCATTCCTAGTAGCTTATGTGGACAATGCTATGCACTGGTTTATAAATGTTATTATATGCTTCCGTTATGCGACTCTGGTGCTGAGATAGTTATATCTTTAACAGTTAAATGCTAATTTTAGTACCGCTCTCTTCTGTTGATTTCATATGGCGTGGGGTCCCGGCCGGACTTACTGTTATATGCTATGTAACAGGGAGGTTGTTACAGGGGTGGCACAAGGTTTGTGGACTTCTTTTCTTCGGATCAAGGTTCGCTCTGATACCAGTTTGTAAGACCCCATTTTTTTCTACAAAACTGGGTCTTGTACCCAGAACCGCTGCTTTGCGGTGACACCAACACTCGGGAAGGTCGCCACGACAAAACGCCGATCTTGCCGACCATATCGATCATAGAAGAAGAAATGTATATTTGAACATAAAGAAGCTCAAGTCCACATCACATGTTATATATAGATCATAGTAATAGTCCATAAGTTAATAACTGACATTACAGAGTAATAACAAGAAGGTCTCATGCCCAGTACATCATGTCCTCACTACAAAATCACTCGCGGAAGAAAATCTACTAAAGATAGTCACGGATCCTATGACTAGCGCTCCTGTGCTAGACTAGCCCACCTCCATCTGTGTCGGCCTCTGGTGGTGCGGCATCTCCTCGGTCCTCTAAAATGATATGGTCCACGGACTGTTAGTCAAAAAGACTAAGCCTCGTTCCCCCCATCCATACCCAGTGGCCCTAGGCACCGAGCGGGAGGATGAAGCAGAGGACATCAAGGGGTATAAAATAAAAGAGGTGACATTTCTTAGATATAGGAGTATCTATCACTACACAGGTGTTTATATATATGAAGTAGTAAATACAGCAAGGTAGAGAACAAGTAAAGACTAGTAAAGAATAGAAAAGTAACCATTGATTTATAGGAATGCCCATACAAACCTATAGACCAAAGGGTCGTTTAGCGAAGCCTATCGTATAAAAAGTCCCATAACCAATTTATACGATAGGGGTAGGGGTTGAAATGCAATGTTTATGTCATGACATGCAAAGTTATGCTGGGTAATGTTATGATCACACAAGTGCAACTCACCCACTTTAACTCTACGCGCACAGATCTTTAGTTCCCCCTTTTTGGAGCTAGCAAAACTCTTAGGATACCCCCATAGTGGCAAACGGAAGCGGTTGGCTGGGCCTTGCCAACCTCTAGGTTGGTATTCACACTACCTAACCTAGACCTATAGTACGCCTCAATGCAAAACCGCGGAGCGCCTGCGGACTCTTACTGGCTGGACCACCAGACATTCTTGGCTAAGTGCAAATCCACACTTGCCGAGTCAGCGTATCGACGTTAGTGTGAACGACCGTCAATAATGAATACCCACCATCTTTATGCACATGCAAATATGATTACAATGTATCTCCGAGCCACGGGCTCCCCGGGCTAACCCGCCCGTCACAACAACCTTCTGAGTCACCTGCTCTCCGGACAAACCCGTTCGTAATTACAAACACCGAGCCTACTGCTCGTCTGACCAATGAAGGTAACACCCGCAACAGCGGGATGTGAGTGAGTGTCTTACTAAGTTAATCTTACATAACAAATTTTTCCTACAGCTTTGGGTTAACCATGGACTTCCCGAGGACGACCCTGTGAGGGTCTCGCAACAGTACTAGGAGGTATGATGGATGATAACCCAAATTGCCCTTTTCCAAGGCACTTACAATTATTGATAACTACTCACAAGCATACCCCTCTCACCATTACACTTATTAACCGTAAGTGTATTTTATTCCACTCCAAGGGAAAGACGTTCTTTCATTTACCCCCAGCACACTCTTGCCTCCTAGTGAACCAGACATCTTACTATTGGAGCACGCGTTCCGCACTCGTCCGGTTTGAGAATAACAAATCCCGAATGCATTTGATCCTATTTTTGATTAATGTTTTGCAGATAACAGGTGCAAGGATAACATGTTTGCAATTGGAGCAAAAAAAAATGATTTTCCAGAAATTGGAGCTATCGGATTTCCGACAGCTAGCTAATGGATTTCCGATAGCGCACGATTTATTCCCAGCGGTTGAGAGGTAACGGATTTCTGACGGTGCACGATATCTTCCCAGCGGTTTAGAGCTAACGGATTTCTGATAGTGATATCGGATATCCGACAGCCCACGATCTTCCCGCAACTCTACAACGTGCAGCAGTTACGCAAGCTAAAGGATTTCCGATAGTGATATCGGATATCTGACAGTGCACGATCTTCCCGCAATAATACAACGTGCAGCAGTTACGCAAGCTAACGGATTTCCGATAGTGATATCGGATATCCGACAGCCCACGTCTCAACCACGACCTCAACTCCGCGCAGAAACGTCGAATTAGTGGGACACGTGGCAGCCTATAGAGATATCGGATTCTGGCGATACCTAGCTATCGGACGGCGACAACACTTTTTTATTTAAAGGGTCCAGAACTTCGTGGATTTGATTCCTACATACTTTCAAGCCTTCTTCCTGAGTGTTATCGTCCAGAGAGCTCCAGAGAACGAAAATCCCCATCCTTGAAGAAGAAAAGAGAGAGCGAAGCCGAAGATTGTACACGCGTTCCAAGGAGACTTTCTCAGGGGTTCTTCGCTGCATTGGTCCAGAAATTCTAAAGGGGGTTTTTAATTTGTATTTCATTTATATTTACATTCATCTTGTAATCGTTGTAGAAATCGTCGTCTTGCGTGCGACGTCTAAGTCCGTGTGAGGCTTAGGGGAAATCATCACTTTGTGTGTGGTGTTAGATCCTTGTGTGGTCTAGGGTAAATCATCATCTTGTGTACGGTGTCAAGTCCTTGTGTGGCTTGGGAGAAAATCGTCGCCGTGTGTGCTGCGTCTAGATCAAGATTTGATTTAGGGGGAGGCTAGTGTCCATATCTGTGAGATATAGGCTATAGCCACCCGGTCCTTAGGAGAAGGACCGGTGAAAAGAGACAAGAGATTTTATTAATTGTAAGCCTTTGATTCCAAGCTTTATTGGAATTATTTCTACTCACTATCTTTGATGAAATAAAATCTTATTTTTAAATTCAATTATTTGTCTCTATATTCATATATTGTTTCGTTTGTTACAAAAAGTATCAAAGTTTTTAATTGCCCTTATTCACCCCCCCCCCTCTAAGTGCGCCACAAGATCCAACAAGTGGTATCAGAGCTAGGTTAATTCCTTATAAGGTTTAACCACCTGGAATTATGGCGCACCATGATCATGCATTTTTCGAGGGGCAAGGAATAATTAGACCACCATTATTTACGGGTTCCGATTATAATTATTGGAAAACTAGGATGAGGTGTTTTTTAATATCATTTGATATTGAAGTATGGAATATGGTTGAAACAAATTATACTCATCCTACTTTTACAATTGGTGATGTTGTCATGGAAAAACCCAAAGATAAATGGGATGACCAGGACAAATTAAAATGCAAAAATAATGCAAAAGCAATGAACGCATTATTTTGTGCTCTTGATAAAACTGAATTTAATAGAACCTGCGCATGTCAAACTGCATATGAAATTTGGAATTTATTGGAAATTACTCATGAAGGTACCTCGCAGGTGAAGGACTCAAAGCTTTTCCAATTGGAGTCAGAATTCGAAAAGTTCAGGATGGAGGTAGATGAGGATGTGGATACCATGTACATAAGATTCACTAAGATAGTGAATGACTCAAAAGTTTTAGGAATTTTTTTTTCAAATGGTGATTTGGTAAGAAAACTTCTTAGATCTCTCCCCCCTAAATTCAATCCCAAAGTGACGGCTATTTCTGAATCTCATAATCTTAAAGCTCTTAATATTGAAAGCCTGATTGGGAACTTGAAAACTCATGAAGTTGAATTGAAAATTCAACAACAAGAGTATATGGAGCCAAATAAGAAGGGATTGGCTCTAAGATCTAAGAAGGAGGAAAGTAGTGATTCTGAGGAGGAAGAAGAAGATGAGGAAAGTTTATTTGTTCTAAAGTTTAGAAAATTTATGAAAAATCCAGAGAGGAGGAATTCATTTAAGAAGTATTTTAAGAAGGAGACATTTAGAAAGAAAAAAGGAAAGGAAGACAATGAGGAGGAAGAGAGACCGCCACCAGAGTGCAATCACTGCAAGAAGTTAGGACACATCCAAAGCAAGTGTCCAAAATACTTAAAAGAACTTAAAGAAAAGAAGCACAAAGGGACGAAGAAGGTGATGAAGGCGGAAACATGGGATGATACTACTTTTGAGGATGCAAGCAGTTCAAGCTCAAGTAAAGAAGAGGAGGCCAACATGTGCTTAATGGGAAAGAGCATCATATCTGATGACGAATGCAGTGTCCAAAGTGACACTGAGGTAATTCCTCCATCCTACGATGAATTATTTTCTGAATTTTTAAAGACTTGCAAATTTTTTTGAAAAGAGTTTAAAAGATAATGATCTTCTTAAATCTGAAAATGAAATTTTGTTTAAAGAAAACAAAAAATTGTTTAATTAAATTAAGACTATTGGAAAAAGAGAAATTTCTTGCCAAGAGTGTGATCACTTTTTGGGAAGAATTAAAGAACTTGAAGAATCTCTTTCAAATCTCATTCTACAATAAAAATTCTTACCAAAAAGAATGGGATTTTAGAGAGAGATTTGAAATCTTCAATTTCCAAAGTCCATGAGGGAAAGAAATCTTTTGAACGTAGATGTGTAAATCTAGTATCCGAAAATACAGAAATGAGAAACCAGATTCATGACTTAACGCTAGCCATGAAAAAATTTGGAATGGGACGAAGATCACTGGATATGATCTTAGGATACCAATGCCATGGATCTGGAAGGTTTGGACTCGGATACACGTCAGGAAGCTATCGCCCGGCGACAGCCACTGTCGCCGACGACAGCAAAAAGTCCAGAAATTCTGTTTTTAAAAATTCTGAAGTTAGTAAATTGTCTAATACTGCATCCTCATCTAGCAAAAGTCCAGAAAAGTTATACTCTTCTCAATACATTACATGTGCCAAATGTAATAGATTTGGTCACACTACGGACTCTTGCTGGAGGAAAGGTAAAAGTAAAATTAAACAAATCTGGGTGCCTAAGGCTTCTACCTATACTATGGGTGGAACCACTTGGGTAACCAGATCTTTACTCACCTCTTCTTTCTAGGTGTGTTGGCAGGCTAAGGACAAAGAAGACGTGTGGTACTTGGACTCGGGTTGTTCAAAGCACATGACGGGCAATAAAGAGAAGTTCCTTAGCCTGGAGATGAAGAAAGGAGGAGTTGTTACATTCGAAGATGATGGAAAAGGAAAAATCATCGGCATCGGAGTTGTGGGTAACAAAAAATTTTCAATTTCAAATGTTTTATTTGTAGAAGGATTAAAGCATAATTTGATTTCTATTAGTCAATTATGTGATAAGGGTTTAGATGTTTTATTTGAGTCTTCTACAAATTTATGCAAAATTATTAATTCTAAAACAAAAGAAATTGTTTTTACCGCACCTAGATGTCATAATGTATATATGATTAAATTTCTTGATTTTTCAAATTCTACTTTAAAATGTTTTTTATCAAAAAATGAAGAATTAGAATTATGGCATAGGCGACTTGGACATACTAGTGCCAAGTTAATTACAAAACTTTCAAAAGATAAATTAATTAAAGGTTTACCATTGTTAAATGGAAATTTATCTTCTTCATTATGTGTGCCTTGCCAAAAAGGAAAATTTTCAAAATCATCATTCAAAAGTAAAAATATTATTTCTACCACTAGGCCACTTCAATTAATACATATGGATTTATTTGGGCCAATTGGAATTCCTAGCTTAGGAGGTAGAAAATATGCATTTGTATTGATTGAAGATTATTCTCGTTTTTGTTGGACTTTATTTCTAACCTCCAAATCCGATGTATTTTCAGAATTTTCAAATTTATGTTTGCGTATTCAAAATGAATTTGAATTAAAAATTAAATGCATACGATCGGATCATGGAGGAGAATTTGAAAATGAAAAGTTTATTTCTTTTTGTACGGAGTTAGGAACTAAACATGAATTTTCCACTCCACGCACACCACAACAAAATGGTGTAGTGGAGAGGAAAAATAGAACTCTTCAAGAGTTAGCCCGTACGATGCTATCTGAATTTAAATTACCAAAATCTTTTTGGGCTGAAGCGGTTAGTACGACATGTTATGTAATTAATAGAGTAATGCTTCGCCCTATTTTAAAATTAACTCTTTATGAATTAATTTTTAATAAAAAACCAAATGTTTCTTATTTCAATGTTTTTGGTTGTAAATGTTTTATTTTGAATTCTAAAGATTCCTTAGGAAAATTTGATGAAAAATGTGATGAAGGTATTTTTATTGGCTATTCTTCAACTAGTAAAGCTTATATGATTTTTAATAAAAGAACAAAAATAGTTGAAGAATCTATTCATGTTAGGTTTGATGAGTTTGCTTCATGTGTAGAAAAGAAAATTACAGGAAAAGAAGATGAACCCCTTCCTTCGGTGGAGAATGATGATGAAGAACTTGGAGAAAATGAAGAAGAAAAAGAAGAAGAAAGAGAAGGAGAAAGAGAAGAAGAAGAAGATAGAGAAGAAGAAGAAAGAGAAGAATATGTGCCTCTAAGTGAATTGAGATTTTCAAAGGATCATCCAAAGGAGCTTATCATTGGAGATCCGCAAAAAGGGGTTAGTACTCGTTCATCGTTACATGTTTTATTTTCAAACCTTTGCATTTTTAAACGGGTATATAAAAGAAGAGGTTTATGTAGAACAACCCCCTGGCTTTATAAATGAGAAATATCCAAATTATGTTTATAAATTAGATAAAGCGCTTTGTGGACTAAAACAAGCGCCTCGTGCTTGGTATGATCGATTAACTCAATATTTACAAAAGCACGATTATAAAATAGGAAGTGCGGATTCTACACTCTTCATTAAGCAAATTGATCATGATTTAGTTATTTTGCAAATTTATGTTGATGATATTATGTTTTGGAGCCACTAATGAAGAGTTGTGTAATGAAGTAGTTCAAATTATGAAAAATGAATTTGAAATGAGCATTGTAGGAGAACTTTCATATTTTCTAGGTTTTCAAATTACACAAAAACATGATGGTATTTTTATATGTCAATCCAAATATATTCATGATATGTTAAAAGATTTGGATTTGAAAATCTTAAGCATGCAAACACTCCTATGAGTACTTCACTAAAATTAGGAAAAGATGAAAGTGGAGTTTCAATTGACCAAACCCTTTATAGAAGCATGATAGGATCTTTATTATATTTAACTGCATCTAGACCTGACATTATGTTTGCCGTTTGTTTATGTGCTAGATTTCAGGCTAATCCTAAAGAGTCACATTTAAAAGCGGTGAAACGCATCTTTCGATATCTTATAGGAACATCTAAATTAGGATTATGGTATCCTCATAATGATTCCTTTATTTTACATGGCTTTTCGGATTCAGATTATGCGGGATGTTCTTTAGATAGAAAAAGCACTAGTGGCACTGGTCATTTTATCGGCCCCTCACTTATATCATGGTCGAGTAGGAAATAAAATTCTGTTGCCCTCTCTACTACCGAGGCCGAACGTATTGCACTAGGTTGTTGTTGTGCCCAAGCTCTTTGGATGTCACAAACATTAGAAGACTTTGGCAGGCAACAAAGTAGTGTAGAATTAAAGTGTGACAATAAAAGTGCTATAGACTTAACTAATAATCCCGTATTACACTCTAGATCTAAGCATATAGATGTCCGACATCATTTTATAAGAGATCATATTAAGAAGGGTAATGTAAAAATCAATTTCATAGGAACGGATTCACAACTAGCGGATATATTCACTAAACCGTTACCGGATTCCCGCTTTTCTATGCTTAGGCTAGAATTAGGAATCCTAGACATTTCACAATGATTATATCACTATTTATAACCTATTAAATTTAACAAAAAAAACCATCACAATAGCTATTCATTCAAAAAAAAGGGGGAAGAAAAACTCAATCTTAACATAGACATTCACCATCATATAACATGTCCAAATATCAAAAATTATTACAGAATTATAATAAAAAGGTACTTAAAATGTCTCATAAAAGAAATTCACAAAGTTAGAGAGAGATCTGGACTGGGCAGCTGTCGGATGGCGACAGTGGGATGTCGGATGGCGATAGCTCCCAGAAGTCTTTTTCACTCCGAATCCTCTTCATTTCTACTGCCTGCTCCACTACTTTCTGGAATATCATAATCTCCTCTCCTTAGCATTGTCTTCCTCCGCCGACCCTGACTAACCGATTGGCGACACGGCTCTTCCTCCGTCGGCACTTCCCATTCTGCGGCTTCAGAAGGCGTAGGCTTTAATTTAAGTCCTTTCACAAGGAACTTCATGAATTTCTTCATTCGCGTTCGATCTTTCTTCACCTCTACTTTATGTTCTTCAAAGGACCTTCTATGCTCTTGAAACTCATCGATATGTCTATCCAACCTAGTTTGGAAAGAATCGAGTGCCTCCCGCATAGACCCTCCACGTGCAATAGGAGGCTCTCTCATTTCTGTAGTAGGCGGCTTCCTTTGATTTTTCTTACCCTTTATACACATCGTTTGATATATTTCCGGAACACAATCTCCAACATAAAAGCTTTGAACTATCCATGTATATTTCTTGAATAGAATATGCTGGATAATCGCACCCAACGGGAGAGTGTGTGCCTTTTTCCATTCAGGACTTTTGAGGCGAAATGTATAACGAATCATAGACAAAAGAAGATCGGCCACTTCAAATAATTCGTTCTCCGCTATATAGTAAGTCACAAGACTAAGTTGAACCGTAATACTATGGGTATCACCGGACTTCAACATAATCGTGTGCCTTAGTATATCTTGAACAAGACGAGCATTGTCTGTCAATGACGTCATAGTGGTTATAAGTTTTTTTGTGGAATTTCCATGCAAAGACATATTCATTAGGGTCCAATCTCTCTCAAGTCTATAATTTTCCACTATGTCCAACACATTCTCACTCTCCATTATTCCAAATTCACTTCTTAAATCAAATGGAGTGATCTCCACATATTGGCCTTGAATTTTGGATCTAACTCCTCCATTCAAATCGGTACATGACAGATCCTCAAGATGATTATAAAATTCTCGGACTAAAAAGGAGGAGAAAATGTCTTGGATAATGACCGAGAGTATACCTGCCTCAGCAAGCATATAATAGACTCGTTCATGCCGGGGGAGATCAAATTCCACGACTTTTGAAATTCCAATTTGGGCCTTTTCTATGCCCAGGAAACTTTGATAAGAAGAATGGGCGTCTCCTGACTCACCCCTTTTCGATCTCCAACTGGAAGACATATCTGCATGAGACATAAAAAATTTTAAAAAAAAAAAAACAAATAACAACAAAATGGACTTGTCGGATATCCGATAGCTAAAAATTTTATGCTTCCGAAAAATTTTCACAAAAAATCTTCCTATCACAAATCCACACAGTTTTCACACAGAAAATATTCTTCAACATTTATATAATTTTTTAAAAAATCAAAATTTTGGTGAGAATCACTATTCATCATCTTCTTCCTATAACACTTCAAATATTTTTTTTTATAGTCATCTTTTTCCTATAAAGCTGATACCTATGAACTTCTAGATCTCCACACATACAATAAGAAAGAAAGGAAAATCATGTTTCAACACAAAAATACAACAAAAATTTCTCATTTTACTTCAAAATCACATGATCTAAATCTCTTATAAACACCAAGATCTAAAATGTCTAGATCTACTAAACATTCTACAAATTCTATTCACAAAACTCCATGAAAACCAAGAGGATTATCAAAATCACAAAACTATTGGAGAAATTTTAAACAAAACTTGCAAAATCCACATATCTCACCTTAGATCTGAAGTTTTCCGTCACCTGGAGCTCTAGATCTCGGAATTTTGCCTAAAACTGAAGTGAGGTATCGGTCAAATGACGAAACACGTCCTTTTATCTTTTCCAAGCTGTCGGATGGCGACATCTAGCTATCGGAAATCCGACAGCTCCCAAAAAATTAAATACTTATTTTTCCCTAGCTTCTTCATTACCTGTTTCTATAAATGTTCATAAGGGAATTTTTTTTTAATCTGGCATAAATGCTTCTTCATGTGTTATCTTTCTTACAAGTGGCTTAACACTTAATTATGATGTTCAATCTTAAGTTATCATTGTCATGACACTTTCATATAGGAATTACGAATTGTTTTCGCATGCCTCTAAGTATAAGAAATCTTTTATCTATAACAATGAGCCATCACAAACACTTACTTTGCCATTACATATAAATAAAATTTACTTTATACATACATCATGATTGCTCGAACATAACAAAATACATTTCATAAATGCTACCTTCAACTTTGCTACTTTGCACTTATTCCAATTATACCATTTTTGCATGCAACTGAATTCGGAGATCCTTTCCATATACAAATATTCAAAAAAAAGGGGGCAAATCAAAAAGCAAAACATATATTTTGCCGACACAAAAATTTAAAAACACTAAATAAAAAATTGAAAAGGATCCTCCCCCAAGCACTACTTAGCCTCTGATAAGTCTTAATGAGCATTGTGAGGTTAAGCACCTTGGAAAGAATTGTAAAGTGTCTTGTTATGCAAAACCAAAATGGTCCTTTTATGTATACTTGCAAAGTTTCTATAAGTTCAAAAGTTTGGCTTTATGTATATTTATGTTATGTTTAACAATTCTATGATCATGCATATTTTAAATATATTCATATGCATTCTTTCTCAAAGTATCACAACTACACTTCATTGTTATTTATAAAATTTCTTCTTATGAGAATTGGACCGAAACGATTCAATATTATATATTCTCATGTGTCTTTCTCTGATAATTGAAATTGAATCTCATCATGGTTAAGTATATTTGCTTCTATACATTATAACACATTACTAGAATGCTTAGCCTAATCTCTACGGTTTCCTATCTCATATCATATAACTTACAAGGCTTCCGCTAGTGTACTCCAATTTCCCTATCTCCTTTCTTATTTTTCTTCCATATCTCTATGATACTATTTCCTCGTCTCTATTCATTACTTTTGATAATATCAAAGGGGGAGAAGATAATAAGAAATCATAAGTAATCACTTAATTCACTTAAATAACTTAAAATACTTAATTAATTAAGTGAGCATTCATGTAGGGGGAGTTTATATGTCGGGGGAGAATATTTTGGGGAAATAATATCATATTAAGGGGGAGATCATGAAGATCAAACGTTCACATTTGTACACACATGATATACTTTTCAATATCTCTATAGGATTTATTCGATTTCTTTTTATAAGGATTTGTTATTATCAAAAGGGGGAGATTGTTGGAGCATGCGTTCCGCACTCGTCCGGTTTGAGAATAACAAATCCTGAATGTATTTGATCCTATTTTTTATTAATGGTGTGCAGATAACTGGTGCAAGGATAACATGTTTGCAATTGGAGCAAAAAACTGATTTTCTAGAAATTGGAGCTATTAGATTTCCGACAGCTAGCTAACGGATTTCCGATAGCGCACGATTTATTTCCAGCTGTTGAGAGCTAACGGATTTCTGACGGTGCACGATATCTTCCCAGCGGTTTAGAGCTAATGGATTTCCGATAGTGATATCGGATATCCGACAGCCCACGATCTTCCCGCAACTCTACGACGTACAGCAGTTACGCAAGCTAACAGATTTCCGATAGTGATATCGGATATCCGACAGTGCACGATCTTCCCGCAACAATACGACGTGCAGCAGTTACACAAGCTAACGGATTTCCGATAGAGATATCGGATATCCGACAGCCCACGTCTCAACCACGACCTCAACTTCGCGCAGAAACGTCGAATTAGTGGGACACGTGGCAGCATATGGATATATCGGATTCTGGTGATACCTAGCTATCGGACGGCGACAGCTCTTTTTTATTTAAAGGGTCCAGAACTTCGTGGATTTGATTCCTACATACTTTCAAGCCTTCTTCCTGAGTGTTATCGTCCAGAGAGCTCCAGAGAACAAAAATCCCCATCCTTGAAGAAGAAAAGAGAGAGCAAAGCCGAAGATTGTACAAGCGTTCCAATGAGACTTTCTCAAGGGTTCTTCGCTGCATTGGTCCAGAAATTCTAAAGGGGGTTTTTAATTTGTATTTCATTTATATTTACATTCATCTTGTAATCGTTGTAGAAATCGTCGTCTTGCGTGCGGCGTCTAAGTCCGTGTGAGGCTTAGGGGAAATCATCACTTTGTGTGTGGTGTTAGATCCTTGTGTGGTCTAGGGTAAATCATCGTCTTGTGTACGGTGTCAAGTCCTTGTGTGGCTTGGGAGAAAATCGTCGTCGTGTGTGCTGCGTCTAGATCAAGATTTGATTTAGGGGGAGGCTAGTGTCCATATCTGGGAGATATAGGCTATAGCCAACCGGTCCTTAGGAGAAGGACCGGTGAAAAGAGACAAGAGATTTTATTAATTGTAAGCCTTTGATTCCAAGCTTTATTGGAATTATTTCTACTCACTATCTTTGATGAAATAAAATCTTGTTTTTAAATTCAATTATTTGTCTCTATATTCATATATTGTTTCATTTGTTACAAAAAGTATCAAAGTTTTTAATTGCCCTTATTCACCCCCCCCCCCTCTAAGGGCGCCACAAGATCCAACACTTACTCCCCATGTAAAACCTACATGTTTATCCTTATTCAGCCTTTTCACTATACGCAGACCACCTGAACTATATGATGTATAAAAAGAGAAAGACTCACAAAGCTCATCCAAATGACCCAAGATTATTATTGGGGGTGTGTTATGACATTTTAAGACTATCTCCAAAAATTCATAATTTTCCTAGTTTATATGGCATTTATTATAATTTCCTCAAAATCAGGAAAATTATGACTTTGAACGTCAAGTATGGTTTTTTGATAAGCTATGGCCTTGATAAAATTTGTACAACTACATATCATCAAAATATCGACCACATATGAAATTCAAAAATTTCCAGAAAGGTTTTGACCTTTAATTAAAATATTGATTAATCTATCGCAATCAGGAATTTAAAAAGGAAGTACAAAAATCCTCATTCAAAAATTACAACACAATTAACAGATGTCTAGGGTGATCAGAAAAGTTCACTGGTTGAGTTTCATAATTTTCCATATTCATTTTACCATATAAATCCTTTATTTAAATAAACAAATCGTAGGGCACTTTGTGAAGAGAACCATAAAAAAACTCCTCCAAAAATTATGCTAAAATTGACAGATCATCTTCTTGCCCTAAAAGTTCCATGATTTTTCAGTGAGTATAAAGTCCATAAATTAAGTTTCTTACAACTAGGGCAAATATTGGGATTATGAATGAAGTACTATATATATCAATCCAAAATTCATAACAAAGTTATCAGAGAATGATATTATACATATAAACTTACAGATAAAATTTCATGAGCATTCAAGGTAATATGATGATGTAAATTCTTAACATAAGAAAGTGACTTAATTGATTCTTAATTAATTCAGAGGGGATAAATGTTCCTACAAATTCCAGATAAATTACCTAGGGCTTATTTCCACCCCATGAAACTACATATCAAGTTTCAAGTCAATCTGATGGCATACGACCCTATGTCCATCAATAGGTTCAATATACAACCCTACGGTTCACACTAGGGTTCTTGGGCACATCCACCACCAACCACCCAAAACCACTTGTGGGGATATTTTATGTGACAACAAGTCGGTGGTTAAAGATTCACAATATTTGGATGAGGGTTGATCTCCCAAATCCATCAAGTGCACCTTTGTTCTAATATCCCCTAGTTTGACCAATTTTGGGTTACTCAATTACTCAGCCAAATCAATCCCAAATTGGATAAAATTTTTACCAAAGTCATGTCATGACCCTGAGGACCACCCACCAAAATTTTGAAGGGTTTAGAGGTCTCTAAACTCTAAAATTAATTCATACATGAATTATTGAATTTCTACAAAACTATAGAAAAAGGTTCTCCAAAAATTCCTATTTTTGGATATGTTGAAGGTAAGGTGTTGGAACAACCCTATTACGGATTTTGGCTAGGATCACTATCTGTTGACTAGGATCAAGTTGACCCCAATGTATAGTCAATGGGTCAAGAGTTTAGGCTATTAGAACTCAAGAAATCATTCAGGTTCTGCGTTCGACGAACTCCACACTGCGTTCGACGAACTGCTCTCTGCTTTCGACGAACGGCATGCTCTCTGCATTCGACAAACGGCTTGCTTCAATCTCATCTCAGTGATCGACGATCTTCAGTCTCAGCGGCTCACCATCTCAGCGGTTCAGCGGTCGATGAACAGACCCCGTCTCAGCGGTCGATGAAATTTGCTTAGCGGCTCAGCGGTCGACGAAATTATCCAGGCTCAGCGGTCGATGAATCCTTCCGTTCGACGAACTCAGTCTGCGTTCGATGAAAATCTTCAGATCGACGAACACAGCTCTGAGGTCGACGAAAATTCTTGAGATCGACGAAATTTCTTATTTCAGTTTAGAATTTTAGAAGATTATATTATTCATTCACTGAACTCAGATCGACTACTGCAACAGATCTATTATATCAGATAAGTAAGGATAATATATTTCCTTTTATTATTTCAATATTATAGCCGTTGACATTTCTCAGAAAAGGACATTTCATGGAAAAGGAAAGAGATATACGGCGCAGCTGATTTTTCAGTTCCCAGAATACCTATTCAGATATATTATATTCCTTAATATAAGGGATTTACATTTAATATCTGTCAGAGATTTCAAAAGTCAATTAGGAAGAAGAAGATACAAAAGATTATTACTTCTCAGTTTTCACAATTTGGAAAAATACAGAACATATTACATACAACTGTACAGAGAAAAAGGATCCAGAAAGTTATAGGAAGAAGAAGAACAAAAGCTACACAGATCTTCATCTTCTTCCTCAATAGCAGCACTCATTCTCTGAGATCAACTTCAATAATACTCTCTCAGTCATCAGCTGCAAGTTTAGATCTTCAAAAGAGCAATAACAAATTGAAGAAATTATTCTCTCAGTTTAATCAGTTACAGGAAGATTTGTTTATACATTCAAAAGAAAGCTTCCAGCCAGTCTACTGTCAAACAACTCTGCATCAGACAGAGGGATCTTTTCTACATCAACATCCACTAGAGTCTTCTCTCAGCATATTAACAGAGAAGAACTTCATAAACTCCTTTCCCTTTCCATCTTGCCAAATTGACCTTACCCTTACCCCTATAAGGATATTAGGGACCCAATGGACCAAAAAGCCTCATCATGGGGCCTCCAATTTGGCCAATTTTACCAAAGTCAACTCTAGCCCTATTTTGGTCAAAGTGAACTATTAAGGGTCAATTCACCCTCACCTTGCCAAATTGATCCTACCTAGACCTTCCTAACCCTTAAGGGAGGCCAATGGATGACTAGCCACCCATTGGGATCAACCCAAATTGTCAAATTGACCAAAGTCAACCTTATGCTAAATTTAGGTCAAAATGACCTATTTTGACCTAATCAAGCCCAATTCACTTGGGCTAGACCCAATTGAGGTGGTACACCACCTAATTGGATTGGGTGCTACTGAATTGTCCATTCAATTTCAAGAAAATTGGCTAGGAGAGAAAAGCCCAATTTGAAAGAGAGGGAGAGAGAAGGGGGAGTTAATGGGGAGGAAGAAGAAACCTCCAATCTTCCCCCCATTGATGGCACGATTCATCTCCTCTTGGGTAGAGGAGGATTTTTCAGCACTCTCCCGGCCACATTGATGCCCCATTCACCTCCCCCACATGAAACCGAAATTCTTCATCAAGGCCATTAATGGCCACCATGTGAAACCCCCCTCAAGCCTCTAATTGGCCTTTTTAACACCTTCAGAGGAGTGAGAGGAGTGAACCCCCCCCCCCCCCCCCCCCCCCCTCTTCCAGTAAGAATCATGCAGAGGAGGCCAAGATCGACATGGCACCAAAAGCTCGAGCTCCAGCCATGGCAACCCGCCGGAATCCACAACCTCAGGCCGCCACACAGGTCTGATCCTCCCTCCTTCCCCTAGAGCTAGATCCTCGTCTGTTTTGGGGCTTGATTCGAGCCAAATCGGGCTCGAATCAAGCTCCCAAAAGGGCTCATTTCGATCCCTCTTTACCCCATTAAAACACTTCATTCCGGCCACCTCCGGCCTGCCAACCACCTCTAATCGCCGACCACCACCTCAACGGAGGTGGTGGTGGCATTGGTTGGTCGGGGCGGTGCTCAGGTGGCTGGGAAAATGAGGAGGAAGGAGGCCCAAGTGCGGGAAATCGGGACCCTTGGCTGGAGGTAGAAGACGACCAAGAGCCGCACGTTCTGCGCCAAGATCTGTGCTGAGATCAAATAAATATGTTATATTATGATTTGTATTTATGTCACATTTCATGCAGTACTTTAGTTTATTTATTACAAATACTTAAACCCCTATAATGAAAAAGTGGCCAACATCAAAGTTATATCCCTTGGTGTGTACTTCATTTTAAAATTTGTTTCAACCCAAAAAGAGTATTGTAGCTCCCTGTAGAGCCATTTTGGTGGAACTGGTCCGTAGGGTAGGACAACCACTAATGTTTGAATAACTTTTGATTGGGGTATGGGATTGACTTGAAAATTTAATAATAGGCTATTTGTACCTACACCCTTAACATATCCAAAGATGAGAATTTGTGGAAAACATTTTTCTAAAGTTTTTGTAATAATTTAGTAATTCATATATTATTAAATTCTAGGGCCTAATGACCTCCAATCCCCTCCAAATTTTGGTAGGTGCTCTTTATGGTTATTATATGACCCTGGTAAAAATTGCAACCCAATTGGGACTGATTTGGTTGGGTAATTAGTTAACCCAAGTTTGGTCAAACTAGGTCAAAAGTGCACATGATGGAATTAAGTGGTCAAATCTCATCAAAGTGGTGTGAAACTTTTGTCACTAGTTTAGGATCACCTAAGACACCCACATGAGTCTTTTGGGGATGATTTGGGGTGGATATTCCCTAAGACCTTAGTTCAAACCCTAGGGTTGCACTTTAAGGCTTGTGAAGGACATAGGGGCATATGTACTTGAATGGTCATGAAACTTGGTAGATAAGTTCATAGGGTGTAAATGTGCCCTAGCAAATTTTGTGAGAATTTTAAGAACACTTACCCCTCTGATTTAGGTTATAACCTTTTTGCGGGACCTTCTTATAAAAAGAATTTACATTTTCAAATTATCTTGGATGTTAATGAAAGTTTGGTAGATTACATAAAATCATGATGTAGGCCTCTGGTAATTTTTGGGTAATTATTGAATTAATTTAATTAGCACTTCATACACAATGCACCTATTTTGTCTTAAGAATATGTTAAATAAATGAGGGCCAAATATCCTCTGGAAAATTATGAAACTTTGCGGTAGGACATTTTAGGACATTAGAGAGCTCTGTGAATTTTTGTATAATTTTTGGAATTATTTATCAGTAGGTTACTTCACAATTTTCCCTATTATGGATTTGCTTGGAATATTTATTTATGTGCCTAAATAGTTCTGATAAATTCTGAAAATCAGTCAGTAGACTTTTCCGATCAATATTAAGACCTGGTAATTTTCCCATAATTTTGGACAAGTATTTTTGGTGGTTCCTTCTTTAATTTCTAATTTGGGGTAATCATTCAATATTATAATTAGAGGCTA
Source organism: Dactylorhiza incarnata (assembly GCA_033032865.1). Classification (NCBI taxonomy): domain Eukaryota; kingdom Viridiplantae; phylum Streptophyta; class Magnoliopsida; order Asparagales; family Orchidaceae; genus Dactylorhiza; species Dactylorhiza incarnata. The sequence continues at coordinate 8,727,226 of JAWHQI010000075.1, read as the reverse complement.
ACCCCTTACTGCAAAATTGTGATATTCTGTATTTACTGTTATTTTGACATCATATATTTACCATAATTTTATGGGGGCCATATCATAAGAATACCTTACACTGCATGTTCAATTTCATACTTGACCAATGTTGGAGAAATTAAAATAAATGCTAAATAATTAAGGAAAAATATGATCCTCTGGATTTAGTCTTAGAACATCATGATAGACTCCCAGTAAAAATCTTGAGTGAGTTGGATGAATATTTGGAGTACCTCCTTTTATGCAACTCTTATAACTCATTTGGTCCGCGTATAGTAAAACTGTACAACTTGAATAATTTGTGGATCACTAGGTGGGAATGGAAGGTGGATGGTGTACCTAGCCTGGTTGAGAAGTTGAGAGGTCACCATTTGGGGTCTATATGTTGAGTGTACTTGATAAGCTAAGGATAAGGTTGTATTCGGGATTGACGAAAGATCATTTCCCCCCTTAGAGGGTCATGAAATAACTATGGTTAACCCAAGTGTAGTAATAAGATGGGTGCTCTTATGGGTAGTTACCAATAACATTAAGTGTCTTGAGAAAGGGAGCTTTGGGCTATCATCCCATCATAGCTCCTAGTACCGCTGCGAGCACCTCATAGGGTTGACCTCAGGAAGTTCAAGATTAACCGTAAATTATAGGGGAGAATGTTGTACAAAACTAACTTAATATTGCACACACCCACACCTAGTCATTATGGTAGGTTAGTTGGTTTGGTTTTACAAGCTGTAGGCTCGGTGGTTGTAGCAGCGGACTAGTTAGTCAGGTGAGCTTGTGACTCAGTAGTGCTTGTTGGTACAGACGGGTTGGTCCGGTGAGCCTGTGGCTCAAAAGGTTATGGTGACGGGAAGGATTGCTCGGGGAGCTTAGGGATCAGAGATAGATGGTAACATATTGTATGTGCATAAAGGTGGTGGGTCATTAGTATTGACGGTCGTCGCACCAACGTCGATACTTTGGCCCGGTAAGTGTGGGACTTTACCAAAGAAAAGTCTGGTGGACTAGCCAGTAAGAGTACGCAGGAGCTCCACTGTAGTGTTCTTAGCGTTGAGGCGTACGATAGGTCTAGGTTCGGTAGTGCAGATACCAACCTAGAGGTGGGCGAGGCCTAACCCACCGCTTCTGTTTGCCACTACGGGAGTATCCTGGTAGTTTTGGTAGATCCAAAAAGGGGGAACTAAAGGTCTGTGCGCATAGATCGTAGTGTGTGAGTTGCAGTTATATGTGCATAGCATCAAACTGCATACCTTGCATGACATAGCATAAACATTGCATTTCAACCCCTACCCCTATCATATAAATTGGTTATGGGACTTTTTATACGATAGGCCCTGCTATACAACCACTTGGTCTATAGGTGTGTATGGGCATTCCTATAAATTAAGGTTACACTTCTTTAATACTGTTTCTTTATTACTATTATGCTTAGTTCTGTTTTACTTATTGCTACTGCTTACTTGCTACTGTTTTACTTATTGTATTAAATATTGCATAGCGATAGACCCTTCTATAGTTAGATTCGCCGTCACCTGCTTTTGATTATACCTCTTGATATCCTCCGCTTCATCCATCCCGCACGATGCCTATGACTCACCGGGGGAGGGGTGGGGGATTGGCTTAGTCTTTTGACTAACTGTCGGTGGACCTTATCATTTTAGGGGACCGAGGAGATGTTGCAGCACCAGAGGTCGGTGCAGATGGAGGCGGGGCAGTGTAGCACGGGAGCACCGATGACAGGATCCGTGAGTGTCTTATTAGTTTTAGTAGATTATGCTTCCGCGAGTGAAATTGTAGTGAGGAATTGATGTATCGGGCAGGATCCCTTCTATTATTATCTTTTATTCAGTTATATTCCGTGGACATCTTTATTCAGATATTATATTTATGTGATGTGGAGTTGATTTACTAGTATATCAAACATGTTGCTTTTCATCTGTGGTGATCTATATAGCCGGCAGGATCGGCGTTTTGTAGTGGCGACCTTCCCGAGTGAGGGTGTCACCGCAAAGCGGCGGTTCTGGCATAAGACTTGGGTTTTGCAAAGAAAAAAAGGGGTCTTACACCTTCTACCATAGGTAATCCCGGAAAGGTTCATACACTAAAAATATACAGATATAGATAGGATCGTCAAAATAGATGCTAGGTACATCGAAGGTGACTAGAGATATATACCAAAGATCACATCAGGGGCAGGTCCATACTGCAAGTACAGAACATTTGCCTCTAGCGGTGCGGTCCTACCGTTTGTTAGCTGGTCTCTTCTAGCAGGACAGCCTTTGTGGCCTCCTCGACCCCTATGCTCAGCAATGACTTCCTGGACATCTTCAAGTCCTGTCCTCCATGCGGCATGCGGGCAGAAGGCTAGAATGTTTTCTGGTTGATGGCACAGAAAGCAACTCCCTGCGAAGGGAACATCTCGGCATACTACTGGTGCTAGCTGGGGTGTAGGTCGGGGTGCCAGCTGTGGTACGAGCGAGGGTGGTTGTAACTGCAGATACGGTTGATGGCAGTGACGCTGCATGCCTTCGAGCTTAGAATTATCATCGAGGGTCTGTCTATCTCACTCGGGCTCAAGGGGCCTCTGCCTGTCTTCTATGCTGCTGAGTTACCATCCTCTGGTCCATCTCTAGAGCAGCGACATGAGTGGCGATGTTTTGGAAGGACGTTTGAGCAATCATGATAAGGGACTGGCGGAGGTCGTTGCGCAGACCTCTATAAAACCTTGCAGCCCTGTCTTTATCGGTCAACGCAAGTATCCCTGCGAAGCGAGCTAGGTGGGTAAATCCTCTCTAGTACTCTGGTACCGTCATATCCCCCTGTCAAATTTGCAGGAACCGCTGCTGCATCTCCGCTCTGTCGGCATCAGGTATAAAGTGTTCTAAAAATAACTCCAAAAATTCTCCCCATAGAATAGAGCTCAGTGGGTGTCCAATAAAGGTAGAATGAGTAGATGCCCTCCACCATTCGCGGGCATAATCCTCATTTAGGGTTACATTAAAGAAACTGCAAGATCTACTAGACATCTCATCCCGACTAGCAGTTCCTCAACCCTTTCTACCAACTCTTCTGTCTGTATAGCAGTCTCGGTGCCTCGGTAGGTAGGAGTTCTCAATCCTTGGAGGGTCGTTAACATGTCCTTTTTGTGAACAAACTAATGTTGTTGTGCAATAGCAGTCTAGAACGTGCCTAGCAAGGCTGTGAGGGTCCGGCCTAGCTCCGTCTCTACAAAGGGAGCAGTAGGAGCAGGTGGTGGAGTCACGGAGTGGTACTGGTCACTCGAGGAATATCTCTCATTATTTGACTCTGATATCTGGAGAAGTAACAGGGAAAGAGTCAGAAGTTTGCAAAGAGGGAATTTGCCAAACTAACTAAGGCGTAAATGAAGTGTGTACGTGTGTGCGACCTAGAATCCTTAACTCTATCTTTAAAAGTCCACCAGGCTTTTGCTGCATGGTTCATCCAAAACTAAGAAACGAAGCAACGGACAGGAGGATTCTGAGACTTCCTGTTGAAACCAATTTCTCGGCCTCTTTTGAAGCTCGGGGCCCTCACCGAAATGAGGGAGAGCTAGCCCTTACTGATCCCTCGGAGAAGGTAAACTGAAGACTAGGAAAATGACTAAGACCTTAGTCACAACGAGGAGGTCCCTCAAGTAACCCAGAAGATCGTTGAGCGCTTACCCTACCAAGCCAAAGCTGAGACTCGGGCACCTTGGAGAGCTCTGGAAATGCTAGCCAAGGAGAGCCTGAGGAGAGAGAAGCTGAAGTCAAGTCCTCTCCAAAGGTGCCCTTTAGGTCTTATTTATTGGTTTTCTAATCTGGCCTGCAAATAACAGGATTCCGCCTTTTGATTTTACTATCCGCAACCCAAATTGGTCTGCTAACATTCAAACTCCGCTGTTTGGAGAGGCTAGAGGCAGACCACCAAGGGTAAAAGAGGTAATTTTGCCCCATCAACCTATGGGCAAGAAGCTGCGAGACCACTACTGCCGAAGCACTCGCGGGCCCTCTCACGAGTCCTGCTCGCGTTGCCTTTCCCAGGCGATCGCCCTCCAAGGACCTCGCTGCCCACCCTTTTTGGCGGTATCTGCCGAGGTCTGGTCTCGCGAGCCTTCCGGCGAGACCGCCTCTTAACTTTGTCGTGCACAGAACACAATTTGTTGAACACAGACGAGCTCGACGAACGCAGAATGTTAAACCGTTCGTTGACCGCTGAGACGGGTTTGAAGCAAGCCGTTCGTCGAATGCAGGAGGAAATTCATCGAACCTAGAATTGAGTTTGTCGAGCATGAAGGCCCGGTCTCGCGAGCCTTTCTGCGAGCCCCCCCCCCCCCCCCCCCCCCCCTCTCTGGGAGATCACCCATTTCGGCGGGAACGCCCCTCGACAGGTCAGCTTGACGAACACAGGAGGGTTCATCGAGCGCAGAAGGGTTCACCGAACACCCTTCGCCGAACCAACTATTAGCCTCGCTCGCCTGACCGCGAGCTCCTGGTCAGCACCTTTCTCGCCTGGCACTTCTGCGAGGACTTTGGTCTGCCTTACTGCTTTCTTCATAGCATTGATTTCTCAAGCCGCGCCTCCTTGTCTGGCAAATATCGGGGTTGTTCACAATCCCCACTCTTCGCGAGGCTATTCAGGCTCGCGAAGAAACATCCAACCCCTGGTATTTGCCAGCCTCTTGATGATCTGTTAGGAATCTTTGGTAGGGCCCACCCTGGGAGCTATAAATATCGTCCTGAGCCTCTGTGACGCGCGCTGTCACTCCTTTTTTTCTCCCGTACTGCAGCTGCCAGGAGATGCCGCTTTCCGAAGAAGCTGAGGTTCGCCTGAAGGCTGTGAGAGTTGGCGGGCTACCCTCCACGACCAGGGTCCCCGCCTGGATGAATCGGCCACCTCCCGCTCAGTCGCCGAAGACTAAGAAGGCAAAAGCAGCTTGCCGAACCGGGGACGACTCCGTGCTGCTGGACTCTTCCCCGGATAACCGCCCCTCCGAGAAGGTATGAGATATTCCTCTAGCTAAGTCAATAAATTTGTCTGTGATTCATGCTTACTCGCAGGAGATTTTGCCGAACAAGGACATTGGCGAGCTTGGAGGTGGGTCTCGCCGAAGTCCGCCAGCAGACACACATCTCGCTGGCAAAAATGCTGAAGGTACGCCCTTAATCTCGCTCACTGACTCTCCCATCGTTGACTATCGACCTCTTATCCCCTATTTTTCACAGTCTCGCCCCAGAAGACCCCGGCTCGCGAAGATTCACGGCTTCCATTTCCATCCTTCCCTGACAAAATGGTGGACGTGCTAAGGTTAGATCTCCTGAGGAGCGAGGGCGCGGGCGGCTCTCGACTGCCAAAGATTCCCCCAATTAACAACGCAGCCTACCCTCCCGGCTTAGGTGAATCCCTCTACCCTCACTATGTCAACGTCTTCCAGGGCCGCCCTGAGAGTTCTCGCCCCCCACCGGGTAAGCATTCTGACGCCCCCATGCCATGCGCGAACTTTAACGCGCTATCTAACCTTTTCGTAATATTTTGCAGAGAGTTCCGAAAATCCACCTACCGATTCAGAGTTTGGCGACGACGAGGTATCCCCCCTCCCAGACCAAGTGGAAGACTTCTTAGAGGACCCGCGAGATCCGGAGACGATGAAGCGGCGAACCGCAGAGTTGCTTCGAAAACATGGTAGGATGCTGATGGACCTTAATCTTCAGGCGAGACGGGATAGAGAGGTCGCTGAGGATAGGCAAGTTGTTATGATGGAGGAGTGTGCGAGACTCTGAGCCGCGGTGCCTCACGCCCAAGACGAGATGGCCACATCGCCAGAGGTGCACATCGCGAGGATGAGGGATTATGCCTTCCTGATGGAACAAGAGGGTCATGCGGCCCAGGATTACTATAATTCCAGGGGACCGCGGAGGTCCGGGTCGCGGGGTGGCGGCAGATGGAAGTGGTTATCCCACGATCCTCGCTGACCCCTACTTTTCTCTGAACTTTTATTGTCTGTTAACGCTCGCCGCTACTTGACCAATCTCCTAATTACTTGCAACTTATATTTGTGAGTTCCCGTTCAGAAGTAATTATTGATAGTCATTTATTAGCTTTCGCTCGCGATTTGTATATTCGCACTTTCTTTGTTATGCTATTCTCGCAAAGAGACTTTCTGCTCTCGCTAAAACTGTCTCGCGATGAGTTCTCTTCGCTATTCCGTTTGCTCATGCTGCCCTTTGCAAAGAATTTGTTTATACTAACCTCGTAGGTAGTTCTCGCCCACGATTCTGACGTAATGTTTTTGCTAACCGCACTCAGCGGTGCTTGGGCTTCTTCCCGCCCTTTCACTTCTGCTATAAATAGGTCGTCATAACTGTGCCAACTACCGCATTTACCATCAGCCTTCTTCTTCTACTACTCCGGAGCTCTCGCCTTTCTCCCTCTTTCTCGCGTTATTCTCTTCCTCGCAGGTCTTCAAGATGGTCGGCGACCAAAGCGAGGCTGAGGGCAGATTGAAGTGTGCATGGACCTTTACCGACCATTCCGTCTTCCAGGCGAACTTGAAGGAGGAGGAGTATCTCACTGCCGTCGCCAACTTCATACCGCCATAGTTTACCGCTCGCCAACCTACCAAAGATGACGCAATAAATGCCCCCCCTGCCTGATGAACTCGCGATCCCCATAGCCCGTTTCGTGGTGGGTCTGAGGCTACCTCTGTGGCCAGAAGTTCGACAGGTAACTACTAAGCTCTCCTTCCTTTCCTTAGATGAGAATGGATTCTAACTCGCTTAACTGACGGTCTCGCCATCTTGCTCGCCAGGTGTTAAGACACTACGGTGTGATACCGGGTCAACTGACCCCCAACGCGATGGCGGTCATCGTCGCTTTCGCCTGCTATATGCACGAGGAGCGCATCGAGTTCAGCCTTCCGGTTTTTCGGAAGCTGTTCTCTTTCCGTGCGTATAAAGATGGGACCGCCTACTTTGTGGGCTCGGGTCCCAAGGTCGACGAGACCGTCAACAAAGCTCATTACTGGGCTCAGAAGTTCCTCTTCGTCAAGGGGAACTTTGGCAACATCCCTTTCTCGCCTGTTCAGTACAGCAAGACCACTTACCGTCCTCCTAATCTCGGTGGCCACGACGCCGCCTTATACCAGTTCTTCTGCAAGAAGAACTTCGAGGTTGTGTATCTTCGCCGCAACCTCGACTCGCTACCCCCAGTGCTCGCCAGGGAAGGTAATGATCTCGCCCGCTTACTTCCATGGTTTCAACATTTTTCGCGCTAGATGTCTAACCCTCACACTTTCAGGTGAGCGAGATCTACCACTCAACCCCCCCTACGCAAGCAACCAGAAGTCTTCCTCCACCCACGCTCTCGCAACCATGGGAGCGGAGGCCTACCGTGATACCACCACCCCGGCTGAGCTCTCTTCTCGCAAGAGATCGGAGGCCTCCAGTGGCCGGGGCCTAGCCTCAAAGTCTCTGCCCAAGAAGAGAGGCAAGAAGAGCCAAGGCTCGCTCGCCCCCTCTAAGGGAAAGGGGCGCTCCGAAGCCGCCCCTGGCGAGATCAACCTGACCATCCTCTCCGAGGAGAGGGGGGTCGATGAGGAGAGCGAGGAGGCCGCGAAGACCTCTGACCCGCCCATTCCAGTTAACCACTGGAACTTTGGGCTCGGCCAGAGACGCAGGGATGAGACCGGCGAGCTCCTGGTGTATTGGAAGCTGGAGGTCAACAAAGCTGAGATCTCCACCATCCTTCCTTCCTGGGTGGAGAAGCCGAGCGTCAACGGCCATGCCTATGACTTCTCCTTCGCCCTCTACGGGCGCTAGGATGTCGGGTCCTATAAGGACAAGACCTCAAAGACCCTCGCCTATAAGAGCGCGAGGTCCCAGCTTCGCTCTGGTGAGCACGCCCATATGACAGGAAGGTGATGCCTGCAACTAGAGCAACAGAATGTTGAGCTCGCGAGGGCTTATCAGGTGCTCCTCGCCGAGAATGCGCAGCTGAAGGAGAAGCTTCTCGCCGCAGCGAGCGGTGTGGTGAGTTACCTAGACCTCGCCACTTCTCTCTTTCAACCCTTTCGCTTTCTGAACTTGTCTTTCGCTTATAGGACACCGCAGCTGCCAAAAGAACTGACGCTCGCATTCAGGACCTAGAGGGAGAGGTGGCCGGGTTGAAAGCTCTTAATCGCGAGCTGTCCCGTGTCGTCGTTCCCCCTTCCCCCCGCCGCCTGAAGGAAGAGCGGCGAGTGCGTGATGAGGAAATCTGCGAGGAGTCCACCGAGTCGGCTCTCTATATCTTCCAGACGATGAAGGCGGTCGGCCTCCTATCCGGCGACGCGGGCGACATGACTCTGGAAGAAATCATCCCGGAGCTCTTCATTCCTCTCCCGCCAGTGGAGAGCGGCGATGATGAGGAGAGTTCAGCGAGCGATTCCTGAAAGTCATCATTATTTCTGTTTTTGTTTAACTTTTGGCTGGCGAGATCGACGTAAATTGTGATCGAACTACGAAATGTAAATACAGTTTTTGCCTTATTCATTGCGCTCGTCTTTTCTGTCTTGTTATTTTCATATGCTTACATCATGTTCCTGCATATTTTTATCATTCTCGCCAAGCCGATTCTCGCGTACTTCGATAGTTCGGGCGTAGACTCAGCTTTCAATTAGTCTCGCTTTTTCTCATGCCTTGGGACTAGGTGTTTTAGGGCTACCCTCTCCTTAGGGCCTCGCATAGTATGCTCCCTCCCGGCGAGGACTCCTCTCTCACCTTTGGGGTTCTTACAGGACTTCTCGCGGATCCTGCTTGCAATACCTCTCCTAGGCGATCGCCCTGCGAGGACCTCGCTGGCCCCTTTATTGTGGTTCGAGATCCTTTCTGCGAAATGAGCGAGAAGGCACTGGTCAATACAGAGGACTTGTCAACCTGAGGCTTTCCAACCTGACTTTATGAGAAACTCGTCACCCTGCTAGCCTCTCCAGAGATCAACCTTAAACCCCCCATATAGTGAGAGCCCGGGAGCGGAATCGATCTGGGGCATTCCAGCACCAATACTTATCACCCTGCCAGCCTCTCCAGAGATCAACCTGAAACCCCCCATCTAGTGAGAGCCCGAGAGCGGAATCGATCTGGGGCATTCCGGCACTAATACTTATCACCCTGCCAGCCCCTCCAGAGATCAACTTGAAACCCCCCGTCTAGTGAGAGGCCAGGAGCGGAATCAATCTGGGGCATTCCGACACCAATACTTATCTCCCTGCCAGCCTCTCCAGAGATCAACCTGAAACCCCCCATCTAGTGAGAGCTCGGGAGCGGAATCGATCTGGGGCATTCCAGCACCAATATTTATCACCCTGCCAGCCTCTCCAGAGATCAACCTGAAACCCCCCGTCTAGTGAGAGCCCGGGAGCAGAATCGATCTGGGGCATTCCAGCACCAATACTTATCACCCTGCCAGCCTCTCCAGAGATCAACCTGAAACCCCCATCTAGTAAGAGCCTGGGAGCGGAATCGATCTGGGGCATTCCAGCACCAATATTTATCACCTTTGTTATCCTCGCACCACTGTTATAACCATCGCACAAAGAAGTAAGATATTCAACAAACGACATAGTAAGAAACTTTCAAGGGTAGAATCGCTTCAGATCATCTCCACTTCCGTTTCGGCCGAGAGGTACCCCTTCCACATCCCGGAGGTGATACCCCCCCCCCCCCCCCGACTTGAGTACTTCGCTTACAATGTATGGACCCTCCCAATTGGGGTTAAGCTTACCCACCGCGGCTCCTCTTTCGGCCGCGTCGACCTTTTTCAGGACCAGATCTCCTTTTTGGAAGTGCTTTATTTGGATATGCTTGTCGAAATACCGGGCTATTCGTCGCTTCACTTCCTCCTGCCTGACGGAGGCCAGGTCCTGGAGTTCCTCCACTAGGTCCAAGGATAGCCTTTGTTCCGCATCATTAGCCACTAGCCACTCTTCATCCCCCTCGCCTGCAGCGATCACCCTGGGGGTCTTTACCTCGAACTCTATGGGAAGGACAGCCTCGGACCCATGAGAAAGCTTGAACGGAGTCTCCCCGGTGGCGGTGTTCGGAGTAGTCCTCAAGGCCCAAAGGACAGAGGGTAGATGCTCCACCCAGTTCCCCCGGAGGTTCTCCACCTTTTCTTCAGTAGGTTGATGATTACCTTGTTCGCCGCCTCCACCTGGCCGTTACTTCTCGGATGGTGAACCGATGCGAACCTGAGGTCGATGCCAAGCTGGGTGCAGAAGTTAACAAATTCTACGCTAGCAAATTGTGGCCCATTGTCTGTCACTATAGCAGAGGGAGGCCGTGCCTGCAAATTATTTCTCCCCATACAAAATTCTTTACAACTTGAGATGTTACCTTCGCCAGCGCCTTCACTTCTACCCATTTGGAGAAGTAATCGATCATGATTAGTAAGAACCTCCTCTGGCCACTAGCTTGAGGGAAAAGGCCAACTAGGTCCAACCCCCATATGGCAAAAGGCCAGGGAGCTGTGATGGTCCAGAGCCTCTGAGCTGGGAGGAGTTGGAGTGGAGCATAGAGCTGGCACTTTATACATTTCCTTGCGAACTCCGCTGCATCTTTGTTGAGGGTAGGCCATGAGTAGCCTTGTCTCAACACCCTCCCCTCCAGAGTTTGGCTCCCAGAGTGACTGCCACACTCCCCGGAGTGAATTTCTTCTAGGACTCTCGAAACCTCCTCTTCGGAAACACAACGGGCCAGGAGTCCCGAGAGAGTTTTCCTATATAGCCCTCCCGCATGCAAGGAATAATAAGCCGACTTATACCTGTAGCATCGTCTGTCTATGTCTTCTTCAGGGAACTTTCCTGATGATAGGAAGGTGAGGAAGGGATCCATCCACGAGGCCTGCTGATCTATCTCCATCAGCTCTCCTTCCTCGATGGTGGGTCGGAAGAGTTCGGAAACCATTCCCCCTGCTCGGGGACCGAACTTGGCTAAGAGGTCCGCGGGGGTGCTCTCTTCTCTTGGCACGTGCTTGACAGAGAAAGTGCGGAATTGCCCGATGACCCCCTTGACCTTCTCCAAGTACCGCAGGAGGGTCGGGTCTTTTGCCTCAAACTCTCCCCTGACTTGATATGCTACCACCATGGAGTCCATCGAAACCTCCACATCTTGCACTCACAGTTCTCGAGCTAACCGCAGGACTGCTATCACCGCCTCGTACTATGCTTGGTTGTTGGTAATCGGGAAGTGGATGTTCAAAGCTTGTTCGATCTTTGTCCCTTGGGGGCTCACCAGGATGATTCCCCCTCCATAGGAGTGCTTTCCTGACGCACCATTCGCCAACATCTTCCATGCCACTTGGGGGGGGGGGGGGGTGGGCAATTCATGCTCCCCCACTTCGGTTGCGTAGTCAGCCATGAAGTCTGCCACTGTTTGGGCCTTGATCGACGTCCTGGGTACGAACGTAACATTGAACTCACTCAACTCCACGGACCACTTTGCCAACTTTCCTGAGTGCTCCACCCCTTCCATGACTTTGCGAAGTGGGTGATCAGTCACTACCTTGATAGAATGTGCCTGGAAGTAAGGTCGTAGCCTCCGGGCCGCCACTACCAACACGAAGGCCAACTTTTCCAGAATCGGGTACCGGAGCTCCGCCTTCCTCAGCACTCGGCTGACGTAGTAGATTGGGAATTGCCTTCTCCCCTCCTCCCGGAACAATACTGAACTTACTGCCTCCGAGCCTACCCCCAGGTATAGGGATAGGTCCTCTCCCGGTCTCGGCCCTTAGAGTAGGGGAGTTTGGGTGAGTTGTTCTTTCAGGGCCTGAAAGGCTCCCTTGCACTCCGGGGTCCATTCAAATTTTTTGTTTCCCCTTAACACCTTGAAAAAGGGTGCACACTTGTCTCCCGCCTTGGAGAGGAACCTACTGAGTCCGGCCAGCTTTCCAGTGAGGCTCTGAACCTCCTTCAAATTTCTGGGCGATCCCAACTCCATTATTGCCTTGACCTTGTCCGGGTTTGGCTCCACCCCCGCCGGGGTGAGCAAGTGACCTAGGAATTTCCCTCGGCTAGCCCCGAAGACACATTTCAAGGGGTTGAGCTTCATCTTATACTTCCGCAAAGTCTTAAAGGTCTCTTCAAGGTCTCGGAGGTGGGCTTCAAGGTCCCGACTTTTTACCATGAGATCATCGACGAAGACCTCCAGGTTCCTCCCATTTTGATCTCGAAAGATCCTGTCCATCATTCTTTGGTACGTGGCACCTGCATTCTTGAGCCCAAAGGGCATCATCTTATAACAGTAACATCCATCCCCCGTGATGAAGGAGACATCCTTAATGTCCGGGGGGTGCATGCGAATCTGATGATAACCTGAAAAAGCATCTAAGAAAGACATTACAGGGAAACCGACGGCTGAGTCAACCAGCGCGTCAATTCTAGGCAAGGGGTAGCAATCCTTGGGGCACGAATTATTAAGTAAGGAAATGTCGATACACATTCTCCACTTACCTCCCCCCTACTTCACCATGACCACGTTAGAGACCCATCCTAGATACTAGATCTCTGATACAAACCCTGCCTGAATGAGCTTACCCACACTACAACAAACTGCACTTATAGTAAGGACCTAAATCGTTACAATAAGTGCCAAAAATCGTTACAAAAACTCTTTGGTAACGAAAAAAACTTTAAGTAACAGTCCTCCTCTAAAGCTCGACGCTAAAGGTTCTTGTAACGAATTTATGCATGTCGTTACAAATAAATTAATTGTAATAAACGATACTTTCTCACCAAAAAGATATTCTTCCTCACAATAAATTGGTCACAATAAATATTATTTCGTTACGAATGTTCTTTTTCCTAACAAAAAAATAGTTACGATTAAAACTATTTCATTACAAATGTTTTATTTTTTCCTCACTAAAAATAAACTAACTTCGTTACAATAAATTATAATAAACATTATTTCGTTACAATAGATTAAACAATAGTAACGAAAAAAATCGTTACATTTGTTTTCCATTCTTCTTACTACAGCCAATTCATTTATATATCAAAAATATTCCATTTCTATTTTTTGTGTACCTAAGATTTTATTACAAATAATAATCTTGAAAACACACATATATTTAATATTTCGTAACAAGATCAATATATATTTATTCACACCAAAAAGTATTACATAGAGTACAAGTTATTATTATCTCTTCTAAAATAATACAATATTACATTACAAGATCAACATGTTTCTAATAAATCTTCCATCATTTTTCGAAAAATGAATCGTCCATCATTTTCTGACTAATGAATCTTTCGTCACTTGCCGGTCAATGCTCGAGCACCCTACAAATAAAAGAGAGCAATTAAGATCACCCTACAAATAAATGAGAGCAGAAACATCCATACATACATAATCCATACAAACTCACAATGGTTGTCTCGATCACTAAATAAAACACTAAGAAAATAAATAAGAAATATGGAAGCATCGCTCTAGGCGTGACCACTAACTCTGATGGTCTGTTTGGCGATACCAAATATCGCGGGTGACAAATAAACCCCAAAATGTGCCCAGAACTACTCTTGATCTCCGTTAGTAAGACTAGGTGAAGTGCCCTTAATGAAATTAATAATAATCAGTTCTAGACCATAAATTTAAGCATTACAAGCAGGAAACATCAGCTTAACATATATGAAATTAAATGCCTACCTGAGCTTAGGAGAATCAATCATTTCTAATGTTCCATTTGAAGTCTCATCCTTCACTTTACATAGTGGAGAAAAGAACTAGTAATAAACAAGGTATCAGAATACCTAATAAAATATTTGTCATTTTTAAGAAAAAAGTATCTTCATGGGTAAGAAATACAGAATGCAACAATCACCTGATGCATTGATATGACCACCACAGAAATTCCAAGCATAAAATTAATAGTCAGGGAATGACCAAATAGTGCAGCAGAAGCTATTCCAGTAAAAATCGTGGCCACAGTTGATGAATATTTCTTCAAAATTGTGTCTGTGTCAATAATGAACACGATTATAAATTCTCATTGGGAACTCAAAAAAATAAGAGGAGTCATTCAAACCAAATCAACCCTAAGAATCTTCATTTAACTGCATATTTGAAAAAAAAATGAAGACAGTATCCCTTGTGCTGCATTGTTAAGTATAAGAAATAGAGTAGCTTTTGAATGGCCTTGAAGGATATCAAAATTACCCGGCCCTGTACGGTTCAATAAATTTGAACAAATATCAAATGCAAGTAAAATTTGGAAGGCTAAATGTAGAATAATGTAGGGCAAACAAAATTTGAATGTTTACAATAATGATCTCACCATTGAGCTGGAATAGTAACAACCCTAGAAAATAATATAAAAACTAGAATAGATATGAACACATATAAACTCATGAAGAAATAGTAAAAACTAAGAAGAAATGAACTAATGTAAAAACTCAAATTTTCTATATGGCATAATGTTTTCAAATGAACTAAGAAGAAATTATAAATTCATGAAGAATAGATATGAACACATATAAACAACAAACTAAAAAGAAACTAAACCACAAATGCTAACCATTTCAAAAACTAGAATGAAGAAAATAGGATAAGTGATCACCATGAGTACCATCAGTACCTCCTGCCCGAACTGTTGCTCACACACAAACACATGCAACCACATTTTAAACATACACATTACACATACATAGAACCACACATACACACATATAGAGCCACACACAAACACATGCAACCACATTTTAAACATACACACATACATAGAATCACACACACACACATAGAACCAAACGCATATATACACACTTTCATACACATAACCACACAAGCATATACACACACTTTCATACACATACACACAACCACACAAACAAATGAATGTTCTGCTTTTTCATTGCTACATCTTATAAAGCCTACATAACTTAACACAACTATCAAGTGATCAAAGCAAGGAACATAAAAGAACCCATACAAAAAATAAAGAATGTTGCTGATTTAACATGTAAGCTTCAATGATTATTTGGAATAATTAAAATCGAATCCCATAAAACAACTCATTATAGATTATACCCAAAAAAAGTGAATCCCCTAACACAAGAAGAAATCGAATCAGAAGAAGCTTACATGTTCAGCAAAGAGAACCCCAAAAAACAATAGATCTCATCATTTTACAAGCCTCAAAACAAAAGTCAAGCATTTCATAGAATCCAAAAATTATCAGATTGCAGATCGGCTGGAGAGGCGATTGAAATTTCTGTTGAAATTTGTTGTAAGGAGATCTGTTAGTAGATCTGCAAGGAGCGTTAAAACCAACAACTCATTTTTATCCAGCATCATTACAAAAAAAATAGGTCTACCGCGGAATTTTTTAGGCCTTTGGCGGCATTTTTCAAGAGCCGTGAATGCTTTTGTGGCACTTGAAAAAACGCCGCAAATGCGGCATGGTAGAGACCGACGTGAAAACATAGAGACATTAGCGGCATTTTTTTTTAAACGCCGCTAAAAGTAGCTGCGTTTTTAAAAAAATGCCGCCAAAAGTTGTGGCATTTTTTAAACAAAATGCCCCCAAAACTTGCGGCATTTAAAAAAAATATTAGTAGAGCTTCCATCTTATTCACTGGAGCTAAAGAAATGACCAAAATATTGAGAACACAATCACCTTACGGTTTATGAAATCACTTCCATTCTTCACCTGGAGAAAAGTTTATAACAAAAGGAGAATAGACAACAACTATAATTAAATAAGTCTCAAAAAGCAAATTCACCTACAATAGTCCACAACATCATACATACAAAGTGATTCATGATCATTTACATCAATGACATCAATAATACCAAATAAGTTCCCAAAACAGCAATGTAATGAGATAACACTAATAGTAAATCTTATATACGTTTATATATAACTAAAATTATAAAGTGCGCATGCCCCAACTCTCCCGCTCTCAGATGCTCGTTCAACTGATAATACATATAGGAAGTGCACATGCCCTGCGATATTACCCCCGCCTCGATAGTACTATTGTCCCAGCGTGATGACGCTCTTGCAGCTCTCAAACCTCTGCGCGTCAAAATACCCATGTCATAATTGTACCACAGCTCGCAAACCTCTGCACTGTCAGTTGATCGAGCTCCTGAGAGCGGACAAAATTGAGGGGGGTAATTCTTATTTTTAAAAAAATATAAATCTTATTTAAAAAGTAAATTTTATTGAACAACGCATTGTATTTATGAATTTCATTACACATTTATTTTCATTAAACCACGTGTCATCCATCAATCAATATATATATGACATATATTTTCATTAAAACGCTAGCTCCCGAGCAAAAAACGTGTGCGCTGACAAATTTATTTATGCTCCCGAGCAAAAAAGATAGAGCTAGTGCAATGCGCGCGCCTGAAAAAAAATATGTGATCGGGAAATAAAACGCGCATCCGAGTGAAAAGCACGTGCTAGAGCGAAAAATGGGCGCTCAAAGGGTACAATTATTTCACCCATGTGCACAATGAAAAAATATGCGTGCATGCGGGGACAGTGCGCGATCGTTATTTTTATTCAAAAATTATATTAATATGTTTTAAATTTTCGATTTGTTTTGTGCAAAATTTTATAGAGGAAAATTTCCCTCTATATATTTCATTAATGGGAGAGGGAAGGAAATAGACAAAACTTAATAAACTAGAGGAAGAGAACGGCGCGCGACGACGACCGAGAAAGAGAACGACGATGGCGGCGGCCGTGGAAGAGAGAGGCGACAGCGGCGGCGACCGTCGAAGAGAAGGGAGACAACGGCGGCGGCCGTACGTGAAAGACATTGCTACAGCTCGCAAATGGATGTTTGTGTGTTTGGTTGTCTGCATGTGTCTATGTTTGAGCCACGATACATGCAATACGCGCTAGCTCTCAAGCAAAAAAAGGAAAACTACACGCACGAGAGTACATTTGCGTGCGCGCGAGAGTGCGTTTGCGTGTGCGTGTGAGTGCATTTGCGTGCGCGCGAGAGTGCAGTTGCGTGCACGCGGGTTCATGCGTGATTTTATTTTAATTCCAAAATTATACTAAAAAAATAATGTCATATTAATTTGCATTCATTTTTACATTTAATATATTTTTAATTTTTAGTTTTGTTTTGTTCAAAATTTTATGGAGGGTAATTTTCATCCGTATATTTCATTCATTCATGTGAGAGAGAGATAGAGCTGCATGGGAGAGAGGCAGAAAAACTTTTATAAAAAGTTAAAGATTTATCAAAAACCCCGTACGCGCAAAAGTACATGTCGCAATAGTACCACATATCTACGACAACCGCGCACGGATGTTTTCGAGCTGTAGGAGTACTGTCGTCGCGTTAGAGCACTATCAAGGTGGGGTACTGTCGCGCGCATACATTTTTTTTTTCAAAAAAAAATAATAATTCAAAACTTTGATAATAAAATAGTACAAAAATTGAAAATAAAATATGATATATTTTTTGTAACTAAAATTTAATAATAAAATATTACTATTAGCAAGGACAATGTCTGTCACAAAAAATTTTCATGATGTGGTTACAATTGATACTTATTGTGAGAAAAGTTTTCTATTTGTAACGTAACATTAGTGTTGTTACAAATACTTACAGTTATAGTAACGAATTAATTATTATTGTAACAAAATTTAGAATATTCGTTACAAAAAAGTACTTTTTTGTAACAACAACAAAAAATTATTACTAAATATAACTATTAGTAACAAACTGTGTTTTAGTTATATTTCTGTCCTTACAACAGGTGCAGTTTATTATAGTGCCACCTCCTCTCGGATGGGTCCTTCCAGCTTGTCTGTTATGGCCCTCCTCTTTTGACGAATGGGGCGGGTGCCAAGGCCGAGGTTGAGGCGGTGGCAAGCCACATCTGCGTCGATCCCTGGCATCTCCGCGGCGCTCCAAGCGAAGACATCCACATTCTCCTGAACGCATGCTAGGATCTGCTTCTGCTCCTCCAGGCCGAGTTCCCCGCTGATCCTGACTTTCTCCACCACCCCGGCTCTGGTGGTGACTTCGAGCTCCATGACCTCCTCTATGACCACCAGCCGGGACTGTTCTGCCCAGTTTTCTTCTTGCTCCTGTCCTTCTTCCCGGACCTCCATCATCTCTTCCTCCCCTTCTTCCTGGGCCCGACCCTCCACCTCTTCCTTCTCTTCCTCGCTCGGCTCCTCCGACCTTTCCTCCAACTCCTCCTTCTAGTCTTCTCCTCCAAGTCCTGCCGACTCACCCATATTCTGGTCTCGTTTCTCTGCCTCGTCCATCCAGGAGACGGTGTTGACCGCTGTCACATAGCATTGCCTTGCGACCTTCGGATCTCCTCTGATTCGAACTTGGACTCCTCCGTCATTGAACTTAAGGAACTGGTGGAACGTGGAGGGGACACAGCGGAACGCGCTAATGAGCGGTCGCCCAAACATGGCGCTATAGCTGTTGGGAGCATCCACTATGACAAAGCCCCAAGACCACGTGGAGTCCTACTCCTCCCTCCACTTCCTTTCTCTCCCCGGAGAATCCGAACAATGGACCATCCGAGGCCAACACCCTTCGCGCCTCCACCTCCACCCGCCTCGATAGTACTATTGTCCCAGCATGATGACGCTCCTGCAGCTCTCAAACCTCTGCGCGTCAAAATACCCATGTCATAATTGTACCACAGCTCGCAAACCTCTGCACTGTCAGTTGATCGAGCTCGTGAGAGCGGACAAAATTGAGCGGGGGTAATTATTATTTTTAAAAAAATATAAATCTTATTTAAAAAGTAAATTTTATTGAACAACGCATTGTATTTATGAATTTCATTCCACATTTATTTTCATTAAACCACGTGTCATCCATCAATCAATATATATATATGACATATATTTTCATTAAAATGCTAGCTCCCGAGCAAAAAACGTGTGCGCTGACAAATTTATTTATGCTCCCGAGCAAAAAAGATAGAGCTAGTGCAATGCGCGCGCCTGAAAAAAAATATGTGCTCGGGAAATAAAACGCGCATCCGAGTGAAAAGCACGTGCTAGAGCGAAAAATGGGCGCTCGAAGGGTACAATTATTTCACCCATGTGCACAATGAAAAAATATGCGTGCATGCGGGGACAGTGCGCGATCGTTATTTTTATTCAAAAATTATATTAATATGTTTTAAATTTTCGATTTGTTTTGTTTAAAATTTTATAGAGGAAAATTTCCCTCTATATATTTCATTAATGGGAGAGGGAAGGAAATAGACAAAACTTAATAAACTAGAGGAAGAGAACGGCGCGCGGCGACGACCGAGAAAGAGAACGACGATGGTGGCGACCGTCGAAGAGAGGGGAGACAACGGCGGCGGCCGTACATGAAAGACATTGCTACAGCTCGCAAATGGATGTTTGTGTGTTTGGTTGTCTGCATGTGTCTATGTTTGAGCCCCGATACATGCAATACGCGCTAGCACTCAAGCAAAAAAAGGAAAACTACACGCACGAGATTACATTTGCGTGCGCGCGAGAGTGCGTTTGCGTGTGCGCGTGAGTGCATTTGCGTGCGTGCGAGAGTGCAGTTGCGTGCACGCGGGTTCATGCGTGATTTTATTTTAATTCCAAAATTATATTAAAAAATAATGTCATATTAATTTGCATTCATTTTTACATTTAATATACTTTTAATTTTTAGTTTTGTTTTGTTCAAAATTTTATGGAGGGTAATTTTCATCTGTATATTTCATTCATTTATGTGGGAGAGAGATAGAGTTGCATGGGAGAGAGGCAGAAAAACTTTTATAAAAAGTTAAAGATTTATCAAAAACCCCGTATGCGCAAAAGTACATATCGCAAAAGTACCACATATCTACGACAACCGCGCACGGATGTTTTCGAGCTGTAGGAGTACTGTCGTCGCGTTAGAGCACTATCAAGGTGGGGTACTGTCGCGCGCATACATTTTTTTTAAAAAAAAAAATAATAATTCAAAACTTTGATAATAAAATAGTACAAAAATTGAAAATAAAATATGATATATTTTTTGTAACAAAATTTTAATAATAAAATATTACTATTAGCAAGGACAATGTCTGTCACAAAAAATTTTCATGATGTGGTTACAATTGATACTTATTGTGAGAAAAGTTTTCTATTTGTAACGTAACATTAGTGTTGTTACAAATACTTACAGTTATAGTAACGAATTAATTATTATTGTAACAAAATTTAGAATATTCGTTACAAAAAAGTACTTTTTTGTAACAACAACACAAAATTGTTACTAAATATAACTATTAGTAACAAACTGTGTTTTAGTTATATTTCTGTCCTTACAACAGGTGCAGTTTATTAAAGTGCCACCTCCTCTCGGATGGGTCCTTCCAGCTTGTCTGCTATGGCCCTCCTCTTTTGACGAATGGGGCGGGTGCCAGGGTCGAGGTTGAGGCGGTGGCAAGCCACATCTGTGTCGATCCCTAGCATCTCCGCGGCGCTCCAAGCGAAGACATCCACATTCTCCTGAACGCATGCTAGGATCTGCTTCTGCTCCTCCAGGCCGAGTTCCCCGCTGATTCTGACTTTCTCCACCACCCCGGCTCGGGTGGTGACTTCGAGCTCCACGACCTCCTCTCTGGCCACCAGCCGGGACTGTTCTCCCCAGTTTTCTTCTTGCTCCTGTCCTTCTTCCCGGACCTCCATCATCTCTTCCTCCCCTTCTTCCTGGGCCCGACCCTCCACCTCTTCCTTCTCTTCCTCGCTCGGCTCCTCCGACCTTTCATCCAACTCCTCCTTCTAGTCTTCTCCTCCAAGTCCTGGTCCCATTTCTCTGCCTCGTCCATCCAGGAGACGGTGTTGACCGCTGTCACATAGCATTGCCTTGCGACCTTCGGATCTCCTCTGATTCGGACTTGGACTCCTCCGTCATTGAACTTAAGGAACTGGTGGAATATGGAGGGGACACAGCGGAATGCGCTAATGAGCGGTCGCCCGAACATGGCGCTATAGCTGCTGGGAGCATCCACTATGACAAAGCCCCAAGACCACGTGGAGTCCTACTCCTCCCTCCACTTCCTTTCTCTCCCCGGAGAATCCGAACAATGGACCATCCGAGGCTAACACCCTTCGCGCCTCCACCTCCATCCCATCGAATGCCTTCTTGAAAATAATATTGACTGAACTTCCGTTATCCACCAGGATTTGAGAAACGGTGAAGTTCTCGATCGCCATCTGAATGACCAACACATCGCAGAATGGGTCCTCATAACCCGGCATGTCCTTCTGGGTGAAAGAAATCTTTTCCGCCGGGGGAGGGGCTAGGGACGTCGAAGCTACGCTACGACGATAGATTGTATGGAGGCTTGCCTTCCAGGTTGTCTCAATCCCCACCCCCTCATGGATCACCCCGATACCCCCTCGGGACCCCAAATCGGCCTGGTCCTCGCACCTCTCCTCTTATTCCTCCCGAGGCTCGACCTCCTCAATCCTCACAGGTTGTTGTTGTGGCGGTGCGGGCACTCGGGCCCTTTCTGTCTCCAGGAACTCCGGGTAGGTGGCCGGCGCGTGACCTTCCTCATCATGAAAGTTGCAATACGGCAACGTCACCTCCCTCGCCTCGGCATCCACAATCCTATTCCTCCTTCTCCTTCCTGCCCCTGCTTCTTCTCTCGCCTCCCCTCTCCTTCCTCTTCCTCCTCTTCCCCGCCCGATTGCCATGGCTTGCTGGGTGGAGGAGGCATCGCCCCCGGACCCTGCCTCCATCCCAACTGATGGGGCCTTCCTTGACCCCCATGGAAGTTACCCCTTCCTGGAGTGTAACCCATTCCTTGGCCCTGCATTCCTCCGCCATGCTGCCTCCAATCCCCCTCTGGGGCACTGGGCTCTTCCCTTCTCCTCACCTCCTGCTGTCGGGCCTCCGACTCACTGAGCTTTGCTAGCCTCTTGGTGAGCTCCGGGTTGGCCTCCTCACTCTCTATTTCTCCGCCACCCTCTCCATCAACTCCTCGTAGGAGACAGGGGCCTTCCTTTTCAGAGCCATTTTGAAGAAACTTTCCCTCAGCCCGACCGTGAAGGCGAGCTGGAGTGCAAACCCAGGCATCTCCTGAGTGAGCAGCACTTCTTCCTGGAACCGATCCGCATAGCGAGTCAACGACTCCTTGGGCTCCTGCTTTACCTTGAAGAGGGACTCGACGTCCTTCTTCCTCTTCTTCGAAGTTGAAAACCACAACAAGAAACTCCTGCGCAAATCCTCAAATGCGTAGATTGACCCAACAGGGAGTTGGTGGAACCAATCCCTGTCCTTCTCTTTAAGGGTGACGGCGAAGAGCCGACACTTGAAGGCATCTGACATCGTCCTGATAGAGACCGAGTCCTCGAAAGACTGGAGGTGCTGGACAGGATCATCCATGCCGTTGTAGTACACCCTGTCCCACTCCTTGAACCCTACAGGGACAGGTGCAGAAAGTACCAACTCGCAGAAGGGACTTCCCCCTCCTGCCACCCTTTCTCGCTCTACATGCCCACCGAGCTCTCTCCCCATACTCAAGCTTACGGGGACTGCGCTCGCGAGGACGGTGTTCACCTGAACCACTCCCACAGTCGCTGCATCCTCTGGGCGCACGCTCACCTACGCCGCGCTCGCCGGCACAGAGCTCGCCGAGACAGAGCTCGCCGGCACAGAGCTCGCCAGGCTGGCGAACAGCACTCGTCCCTCCAGGTCTTGCACTGAACCTCCGGCGATTTCCTTTCCGGCCCTTCCCCCCGGAGCATTCTCGCCAACTGCTGCTGGGGGAGGGGTCGCCTGAGGTGCTGGGGTCGCGAACTCACTTCGCATCACCGCGTCAGTGAGTCTGAAGGTGTTGAGCACCTCCCTCCGGAAATCTGCGAACATCCTCGGTGTCACCACCTGCGGTGACTCGCTGAACTCCTCACCTTGATCCTCGCCTCCTGCCATATCTGCTCCATGAAACTTTCTTAGACTAGCCACGCTCCACGCTCACTGCACCAAAATGTTGAAACTGATTTCTCGGCGACTTGTGAAGCTCGGGGCCCTCACCGATATGAGGGGCAGCTAGCCCTTACTGATCCCTCGGAGAAGGTAGACTGAAGACTAGCCAAGGAGAGCCTGAGGAGAGAGAAGCTGAAGTGAAGTCCTCTCCAAAGGTGCCCATTAGGTCTTATTTATAGGTTTTCTGATCTGGCCTGCAAATAGCAGGATTCTGCCTTTTGATTTTACTATCCGCACCCCAAATTGGTCTGCTAACAGCCAAACTCCGCTGTTTGGAGAGGCTAGAGGCAGACCACCAAGGGTAAAAGAGGTAATTTTGCCCCATCAACCTATGGGCAAGAAGCTGCGAGACCACTACTATCGAAGCTCTCGCGAGTCCTGCTCGCGATGCCTTTCCCAGGCGATAGCCCTTCGAGGACCTCGCTGCCCCCCCCCCCCCCTTTTGGCGGTATCTGCCGAGGTTTGGTCTCGCGATCCTTCCAGCGAGACCGCCTCTTGACTTTGTCGTGCACATAACACAATTTGTTGAACACAGACAAGCTCGACGAACACAGAATGTTAAACCGTTCGTTGACCGCTGAGACGGGTTTGAAGCAAGCCGTTCGTCGAATGCAGGAGGCAATTTGTTGAACCTAGAATTGAGTTCGTCGAGCATGAATGCCCTGTCTCGCGAGCCTTTCTGCGAGCCCCCCCCCCCCCCCCCCCCCCACTCTGCAAGATCACCCCTTTCAGCGGGACCTCCCCTCGACAGGTGAGCTTGACGAACACAGGAGGGTTCGTCGAGCGCAGAAGGGTTCGCCGAACACCCTTCGCCGAACCAACTATTAGCCTCGCTCACCTGACCGCGAGCTCCTGGTCAGAACCTTTCTCGCCTGGCCCTTCTGCGAGGACTTTGGCCTGCCTTACTGCTTTCTTCATAGTATTGATTTCTCAAACCGTGCCTCCTTGTCTGGTGAATATCGGGGTTGTACACGTCCCAAACGGATGGATCGTGAATGCTCTGATACAATTGTAAGACCCCCCCCCCCTCCCCTTACCGCAAATGGGTCGGGTCAGGTCAGAAACGAGCCTTACCGCCCAAGACAGCCACCTTATGTTTTTTGAGTTGCACCAACCCACTCTCTAAGCATAGAATGATAAGCTTGTCAGGCTATGGAAACTCATCACATCACATCAGATCACCACAAAAGTAATTCAGAAACAAATATATTTATATATATTTAACAAAGGTCGTAGCCATAAGTTTATACATGCGGCCCTGAAGTATCTAGTTGCCTACCTAAATCACCTAGAGGGGGGTGAATAGGTGATCTCTACGTCTTTTGCGGAATTAAAAAATAAGCGTAAAGCACAGCACACAAAATAAATCACAGCCACAGATAACACCAGGAATTTATAGTGGTTCCCCGTACTTGGGTACTCCACTGCCGGCCTCGCCAATCTAGCACCACAGCTAGACTTGACTACTCACTAAAACTCGGATCAAGAACGATCCTACAGTCTCGGAGTCAAACTCCTACAAACTCAGAGAGAACCTCTCTTACAACTCGGAGAAAACTTCTCCTACAACTCGGAGAACAACCTCTCCTACAAATCGGAGATAACAACTCCTACAATAGATGATAAAAGGTTTTGAACAATGAGATACCAGATCTGAATAACAGAGGAGTTTTCTTCCTTCTTCTTGAATAGCTTTTGAGAACGATGAGGAAGAACAACGATCCTTCAAATCTGTCTTTGGCAATCCGAAACGATCCAATAGAGATTGTAGAATCAGAACACGGATCAATCGAATCCTTCTTGATAGAAATCGGCAACTCCAATGAGTAGATCGATCTCCAATCGTAGACGACGGCGAGGCGGCGCTTTTCTCATTCTTTTTGATCGGGAGAGAAATTAGGGTTTGAGAATGATTTGAAAACTTGTTATTAATAACTCAAGAGCGATCCTATATATAGAGGGAGGCAATTAAGGATTAAATCGACCTTAAATGCACTCCATATAGCCGTTAGGATCGGGAGAGAGCGTTTACGAAACGACAAGAACAGAGAAAACAAATTAGATAATATTTCGAATAGAATTCTCGAGACATAAGGGTTCTCTCGAGACAAGAGGGATCTCTCGAAATATGAAGCAAAGAGAGCAGGAAGGAGATGTCTCGAGAACTTGATGATCTCTCGAGACATTACAAAGATTTCGGACATAAGGTCTTTCGAGACATTCTTGATCTCTCGAGACATCAAGAACAGAAATACCAAGATCCAAAGAACTTGCCTCTCGAGACATGTCAGAACTCTCGAGACATGTCCTTAGAAAAATTGTTTTCAACAATTTTCTTTTCTTCTCTTGAACACTTGCTGCAACCGCACTCCAATGTCTTCAATAGTCTTGAAAATGAAGTGTACCCCAATAGAGAGATCACACATGAGTCATCACCATGTTTCATATAATGAAGAATTACATTGTATGAAACTGTGTTTGCAGACCCATTATGACCTGACATTGAGTTACACTTAGCAATGATAATATGCAAGACAATACTGGAAAGGCATATCAAATACAAATGCAATTCAATCTTAGTTTAAGGGTGACTTCTCACAAATCAAGGTAATTGTGATTACAATTTCCAACAATCTCCCCCTATTTGTAGAAGTCAGAACCCTATATACTAAGTTGAATTACAACAATATAGAACAAATATGCTACACTACACAAAGATATGAAAATGAATAAGTAGAGAGCATCAAATCAACAATTATATATATATATATATATATATATATATGTCTAAATTGAATTGTTAAGAAGACTTGATGTTCAACAAAATCAGAACCAAAGTAGAATATGTCTTGACAGCATCAGCACTATCCTTCAAGATCTTCTTTTCATCTTTTCTTCTTGTCTGGAGAAATAAGCATAAGGCTTGGGATGGTAAAACGGAGGTGGATCCGGAGCATCAGCATTATTATAACCAAAAGCCCTGAAATGAATCCTTCTCTTCCTTTGAGCTGTCTCATGTTTTTCCCATTCTTGAGAGCTGTAGCATTCAGATCTATTCATTTTACCTTCATGAACTAACTTATAGGTTTTAAGAATAATGTCTTTTGAGACTGGGCTCCAGATTTCTGGAAAACTCTTCTCAACCTTAGCTTTGCACTGACCTGTAGAGCTAGAACTTGGAACAGATCGACTAGCAGAAGGACCTTCACCAAACATTCTTTTTCTTTTGGTCCCAGCCCTATCTGATTGTTCTTCAACAATAGGAGCCTTCCCAAAAAGTTCTTCTGGCCTTGGAGAAAACTGAGGAACAGGAACATCTGGATCAATTGCTAACTCAGGAAAAATCTGATTATGAAGCCACGTTGTTGTTTTGAAGGAATACGCATTAATATCAGCAACTTGCTTCAGCATCCTGGAAGAGAACTGCTCAAACTGAGATTTCCATGAGCTTTGAAGAGCAGATACAGAGCTTTCAATCAAGTCTGTCATTTGAGCTACTATATTTTCCTCCCCCTTTCTGACTTCTACAGATAGGGTTTGGAGAATATCATCTTTGAAATGGCCCACCTCATCAACAACTCTGAAGGTGTTAGCTTCTGCATCATTACTCATCGATTGTTGAAGTTGGGTTACTATTACAGTCTGTTTCAACACTGTGCCTACACCTTCAGTTGCATGTTCAATTTGCTTGCTCCCTAGACTCATCAAATCAGAGAGATTTTCATAATTTGATTTGATTTTGGCTAACTCCCTACCAAGATCACTTTCAACTGAGGCAATCTTCCTGTGAATAGTTGTCAAAGAGTTCTCAAACTGTTCACTTTGCTTCTTGAGCATAGCTTCAATCTTGCCCAGAAGAGAATCTGCATCATGGATTGGAGGGGAAGGATGAAAGGATGGAAGAGTAGCAGCAGGGGCAGCACCAGGAGCATCATCAGGGATTTCTTCAATCTCAAGAGAAGAAACCTTATTATCTTCTGCACAACCTAGCTCATCTGGAGCATTCTTGGTTGTGTCAAACTCTGACTCCCCCTCAACATGTACTAGGGGAGGTGTTAATTCATGAACTGACATATTATCATCATCTTCAAAAACATAATCAGCACCAGACCCTGCCTGTTGGCCACTGTGACTGTGCCCTTCAGATATTTCTTGTTGAATATTCTTCAGAATAGCTGAAACTATCTCATTTGCTAAAGAAGTTTCTGCTGCAACAACTGATGGAGAAGGAGGTGGTGGAGGAACTGAATCTTGAGTGTGAACATGAGAGGGTGATGGGATAGTATCTGACGGATCTGACTGTGTCACTGATGGAATGAGTTCTGTTAGAGTTGAAGAGGGCTGACCTTTTGCTTTAGAACGGATTGGCAGCTTGGCACGACTTGAAGCTTTAGAACGAATCCTAGGAGGAGGAATTTCTGCTTCACTTGCAATTGCAGACGGATGAGTCTCCCCCTCAGAAGTAGCACTAGCCATTCCTGGCTTCTTGATTCGAATGTCCCATCTCTGCATAGAGATAACATCGATCTTCTTGAGATGGTGGATGACTGTACCTTTAGACATGTCAAAGATAGCTGGGTTGAACTGATTCAGGAACAATGAGATGATCCGGGCAAAGTTTGGAGAATTAATACAGGCTTTGATATTAGAGAATAAGATTGAGGCCCAATCTCTCTTTTTCCCTGACACGATTCCAACCAACAACAGAAAAGTCTCTTCATACACATGCCCTTGTGTGCCTGTCTTGCAGAATAGAACTTTTAATATAATGTCCACCAGGAGCTTCCCTGCATCATTCATCTTATGCCTCTTAACTGCAAAAAAATCTGAGTCCAGACCACAGTACCTTGCTGTTCTCAACCAGTCATTGTCATCTAGATCTTCATCAGCTTCTATTTCAGACATCTGCAAATACTTAGTAAGAGTCTTTGGAGAGACTTTGATTTTGATACCCTTAACAAAAGAGATCAACATTCTTCCTTCCTTAATAGGTTTCACGTTGATAAAGAATTCTTCAACCTCATCAAACAGCACACGGCAAGGATGTTCCAGAACGAATGAAAGACCAGCGGCATCAAGCATACAGAAAAGATTTTTGAAATCCTCGGATAAACTGGCGATTCCTGAGCGAACGACTTCACTGCCGACGCCGATCTTTGGATGAGAAGAAGGAGCCATTGAAGCAAGATATGGAGAACTGTCAAACGGAGAGGATGAAGAATCGAGAGCCACCGAGAGCACTGAGACCTGTCGCTAACCGTCGCCGCTCGAGAGAAAGTCGAAAGGTCGGGGAGAACTCGGAAATTGATTTCGTGAACATCAAGTTTTCGATTTCTTATATATATATATGATTTTGATTTGACGTTAAAATGACATTTTGAAGAAAATTAAAAGTGGAAATAGCGCGTACCTGACGTTTGGAATTCTTAAAGAAAACTATGTCTCGAGACATCGGGTATGTCTCGAGAACTCAGGAGTTTCAACAGGTTATTTCCTTCATTGATGTCTCGAGAGATAACCCATATCTCGAGACATCACCATATCTCGAGATCTTGAACTTGTCTCGAGAGAACTAGCTTGTCTCGAGAAATCCCAGAAGTTCTTTGGATTTCGAGACTTAAAGTGATTTAAGTTTCCGAGACAAGATAAAGTTCCCGAGACCATGTGGTTCTCGAGATATATATATCTGATCTTGAGAAAATCATCTGAAAACTTGAACTTCCCTGGAGATTTTCTGGATTTGTAAAGTCTTCAGGTCTTCATGGTTTTGGTTGATGTGATCATTACTCCATGTTGAGCATTCCAAGTTCCGTCTTGAAGAAGGAGAACTTAGTCTCATCCAGTGGCTTCGTGAATATGTCAGCAACTTGCTTATCCGTGGGGACATAACTTAGATTTATATCACCCATCTCCACATGCTCCCGGATAAAGTGATATCGTAGCTCGATGTGCTTTGTCCGACTGTGAGAGACTGGATTATTTGCGATAGCAATTGCACTGGAAGAGTCGCAAAACATGGGAATGTCTTTGATCTTCATGTTGTAGTCTTGAAGTTGATTTCTTATCCATAGAAGTTGTGCGCAACAACTGCCAGCAGAAATGTATTCTGACTCGGCGGTTGATATTGCAACATAATTCTGCTTCTTGCTACTCCAGGAAATAAGTCTCCTTCCGAGGAATTGACACGTCCCAGAAGTGCTTTTCCTGTCATCTTTGCTACCTGCAAAGTCTGCATCTGAAAAACCAATTAGTTCGCTATCATTACTTCTTGGGTACCATAAGCCAAGATTTGGTGTGCCTTTAAGGTATCTCAAAATTCGCTTTGCAGCAGTATAGTGGGATTCCTTAGAGTTCACCTGATATCTAGCACATACACATGTAGAAAACATTATATCAGGTCTACTGGCAGTAAGGTAGAGCAAGGAGCCAATTATGCTTCTGTACTTGGTTTCATCAAAAGGTTTCCCTTTCTCATCCTTGTCCAGAGACGTAACTGAGCTCATTGGAGTCCTCATAGAGGTTGCACTCTCCATTCCAAATTTCTTAATCAACTCCTTAGTGAACTTCGTCTGAGAAATGAAGATTCCATCTTCAGACTGTTTCACTTGAAGTCCTAAGAAATATTTCAGCTCACCCATACTGCTCATTTCAAATTTCCCTTGCATAAGTTTAGAAAACTTTTTGCAGAGGTTATCATCCGTAGAGCCAAATATGATGTCATCGACATAGATTTGCACTAGCAGAATCTTGCCTTTTACTTCCCTAAGAAATAATGTCTTATCTATCTTTCCTCTTGTGAACTTGTTCTCAAGAAGGAAGTTAGACAGCGTCTCATACCAAGCTCGAGGAGCTTGTTTCAAACCATATAAAGCTTTTTGTAATAAATAAACATGATTGGGATGATCAGGATTAACAAAACCTGGGGGTTGTTCAACGTATACTTCCTCTTTAATGTCTCCGTTTAGGAAAGCGGACTTGACATCCATTTGATATACGGTGAAACCCTTGAAAGCAGCATAAGCAAGGAAGAGTCTGATCGCTTCGAGCCTTGCTACTGGAGCGTACGTCTGATCGAAGTCGATACCTTCCTCTTGTCTGTATCCTTTAGCTACAAGTCTGGCTTTGTTCTTTATGATTGTTCCTTCTTCATCCAGCTTGTTTCTATACACCCACTTTGTTCCAATGACATTTTTGTCCTTGGGTTTTGGAACAAGTGTCCATACCTTACAGCATTTGAACTGATTTAATTCTTCTTCCATAGCAATTATCCAGGATGGATCTTCATTTGCCTCTTGGAATTTCTTTGGTTCGACCTGCGAAAGAAAACATAAATGCATATTTTCGTTAATGGTACCTCGTCTTGTTCTTATTCCTTCATGAGGATCTCCTATGATCTGATCAACTGGATGATCCCTCATTTGTCGTAGTCCGAGGTTCCTTGCATGATTTGGACCAATAGGAATTTCTTCTACTGTTGGAGTATCTTCCTCCACTTGGATTGGCTCTTCATCAGGAAGATCTTCTTCATAGATAGTTATTGGGGGAATTTTGACGAAGTGTTGAGAATTTTCTTCAACTGGCTGATCCAAGCTTAAGTCCTGCAGCTTTGAACCTGTGTCTACAGAAGAAATGCTAGAGGAGCTGCCTTGTAGCATGCTCGTCTCATCAAATACAACATTAATAGATTCTTCTACCACCAGGGTTTTCTTATTAAAAACTCTATATGCCCTACTATGGCTACTATAACCTACAAAAATACCTTCAAAACTCTTTTCACTAAACTTAGTTTTGTAATGCTTTCCATTGTTTAGCACAAAGCATTTACTACCAAAGATTCGAAAATAAGAAATGGTCGGTTTCTTGCCTTTTAGAAGTTCATAAGGAGTCTTTTCATGGTTTTTGTTTATGAGTGCTCTGTTTTGCACATGGCATGCAGTATTGACAGCTTCAGCCCAGAAATATTCAGGTAGTGAAGAGTCACTCAACATGGTTCTGCAAGCCTCAATAAGTGTTCTATTCTTTCTCTCAGCTACTCCATTTTGTTGTGGAGTTCGAGGAGAGGAAAACTCATGAAAGATACCGAGGCTTTCACAGAATTCTGTCATGGCTCCAGATTCAAATTCTGTACCATGGTCACTTCTGATTTTGACCACCGAACAGTTAAATTCATTCTGGACTTGCCTGACCAAACTAGTGAAAGTGTCAAAGGTATCTGACTTGTGTTTCAGAAAGAATACCCAGGCAAAACGAGAGTAATCATCTACAATAACCAATGTGCAAGATTTTCCTCCTAAACTTCTAATTTGCAAAGGACCAAACAAATCCATATGGAGCAGGTATAAACACCTGGTTGAATCTTTGCCAATAATGCTCTTAAAGGTAGCTCTTGTTTGCTTGCCTTTTACACATGCATGACAAGGTCTATCTTTAATGCACTTAACATCTGGTGCATCTCGCACTAAGTTTTGAGAAAAGAATTTATTAATAGTTTTGAGATTTATATGTGCTAATCTCTTGTGCCATTGGTCAACAAGAGATGCACTATCTTTTGCCAAAAGACATACTGGTGTAGAAGATGATATACACAGAAAATTTAAACAAAATATGTTTCTACAGCGAATGCCTGATAAAATCGTTTCATGATTTTCAGCCGACTTTATCAAACACTTATCTTTATGAAAATCAACAATGTATCCTTTATCACAAAGTTGACTTATGCTTATCAGATTATGTTGTAATCCTTCCACATAAGCTACATCGGAAAACGATACATTGCCATTAGAAATCATACCATAGCCTTTAGTTATTCCTCTGTCTGAACCGCCAAAAATAACTTTTGGACCGTTCGCAACTGGAATGTAGTTTTGCAAAAGGCTTCTTGTCCCGGTCATATTCCGAGAGCATCCACTGTCCAAGTACTAGATAGGATTTTTATTAGCCTTTGGACATACCTGCAAAAACAAATCATTTCGCCTTAGGAGCCCAAACAGATTTGGGTCCTTGGTCCGTGTCAGTTGAGCACCACGATGAATGTTAACATTGCGAGTGGTCTGCCTTGCAACATTCACTTGTGGTCTCCTAGTATACGTTGTATTAAACCAACAATCAACGACAAAGTGACCAGTTTTGCCGCAGCACCAACAGTCGAATCTGTTGTACCTTCTTTTTACACTCTCCTGCTTAACTTTTTGAACGTTAGCTCTTGCAGGAGCAGCCCTTTTAGATGAGGACGCCTCATGGGGGCAACACACACAAGGTGGTATTGTCTTCTTCGGCTTTGGTGCAACAGCATTCACTTTTGGTGCTTTCTTAGCGCTCGGACCATGAACAAACGGACCGTACCCTTTCCGATTAATCTCTTGATAAGGTGCTTGGAAAGCGCTATCACCAAAGTTTCGGGGAGGAGCCCATTCCTTATGATCATTCACAGGTGAAAAAGGAATTGGTCGTGTGAAATGACCATAGGAACTCTCCATATCATAAGCATTCGTAGGGAATATGACTCTCTTGAATGCTATAGGCTCTTGATGAGCTTTCCCTTTTTCTTTGGTAGTAGCTTTCTTAGCAACCAGACCATTCTTCTTAGCAATTGTATTTTTTGAAGAATTGCTAGTACTAGCTTCATGCCCTATACCGCTTCCTTTTGCCTTAGTGGTAAAAGTACCAATAATTGGCAGAACAGTTTTAGGTTGAGAGAATGCTTCAACCAACTTCTTCTCAGCCGCAAGCTGTTCCTCCAAGACATTTATCGAGTGATCTCTCAGGGCAAGAGTCTCTTCCGAGCTTTTGATCTTGTCTTTCAAGGCTTGGACTTCCTCTTTGAGAGAAGAAAGTTCTTCAACTTCTTTTCTCAAGTTAGATTCCACCTCCTTGAGAGCCATGATCTCCTTACCCTAAGTTTTGACAACCTTTCGGCACTTGTCAAAGATTTGGAGCATTTTGGTATATTGAGACATGAGCTCAGATTCATCGTCTGAGGGGTTATCCTTTTGTTCAGCCGAAGCATAATCAGAATCAGATAGGATAGTGTGATCATTTACCTTTCCGGTGTACGGGGGTGCTTCTTCATCATCAGACATGGCCATCAGGCCGAAGTAAGCTTCTTCTTCATCACTCGACTCATCGGAGTCACTGTCGCTCAGAGTTTTGGCTTTCTTAGCGACGAAGCTTCTATCTGATTTCTTCTTTCCGTGGATGGATTTCTTGTCTTCTTTCCTTCCACCTTCTTTCTTCTTATAGGGACACTCAGCAATCATGTGCCCTGGCTTATTACAACAGTAGCAAATAATGTCAGAAGAAATGTGTTTGTTCTGTTTGGATTTATACCTGTCATTATTGCCTGAGCCCTTCCTGTGATATTCGCCATCACGACGAGAATATTTATGATCCGAGGAAGACGGCTTGTTGTTCATGTGCCTTCGCTTGTTCAGCAGTTTCTTAAACTAACGGGAAATTAAAGAGAACTCCCCATCAGACAGTTCGGAACAGGAGGAGCTGGCTTCTGATTCTTCTTCAATATCAGATTCCTTTTCTCTGATCGGTATCACTGCTTTGCTCATCTTTGAATTCTCTGCCTTCAAAGCTAAGGTTCTTTCTTTGCTTGAAGCTCGATTTACATCCTCTTCAGACTTTCGGATGTTCATTTGTAATTCATGAGACAGCAGCTTTCCGAACAGATTCTGAGGTTCTAGACTTTGCAGTTTTCCAAACTCTCTAATGGCAACAATTTTGCTATCCCAGTCTTTCGTTAGGGAACGCAAGAATTTGTCATTTAGTTCACCGTTTGTGAACTCCCTGTCGTAGTTCCTCAGACCATTGACTATTTTGAAGAATCGCTCGTACGCATCAGCAATGCACTCCTTCCTATTCTGCTTAAACGCCTCGTACTCTAGATTAAGTAGAGACCTTCTATCTTCTCTTACCTCATCAGTACCTTCCATTAGAACAATTAAGGATGTCCACATCTCTTTGGCTGATTTGCAGTGGATTAAGTTTTGCAACATGGAGTCGTCCACTGCACTAGCAATTATGTTCTTAGCCTTCTTGTCAAGAGCAACAAGAGCTATCTCATCCTTAGTCAAATCCATCATTTTCTTAGGTATCTGAACAGTAGGATTTGTTGACGAAGCGGTCATTGGCACATGGGGACCTTCTTCCACGACTTGGAAGATTCTGGGATCTGCAGCTTCCATATAAAAACGGACTCTTTCCTTCCACATAGGAAAGTTGGCCTTAGTTCAGAGAGGATTCCTTGACTCTATCCATGGCTAGCTAGCAACTAGAGGGATGGATCCTGTTCAAGGTGTTAACCTAGCAACGAACAACGACCCTCTGATACCAATTGAAGTATCTAGTTGCCTACCTAAATCACCTAGAGGGGGGTGAATAGGTGATCTCTACGTCTTTTGCGGAATTAAAAAATAAGCGTAAAGCACAGCACACAAAATAAATCACAGCCACAGATAACACCAGGAATTTATAGTGGTTCCCCGTACTTGGGTACTCCACTGCCGGCCTCGCCAATCTAGCACCACAGCTAGACTTGACTACTCACTAAAACTCGGATCAAGAACGATCCTACAGTCTCAGAGTCAAACTCCTACAAACTCAGAGAGAACCTCTCTTACAACTCGGAGAAAACTTCTCCTACAACTCGGAGAACAACCTCTCCTACAACTCGGAGATAACAACTCCTACAATAGATGATAAAAGGTTTTGAACAATGAGATACCAGATCTGAATAACAGAGGCGTTTTCTTCCTTCTTCTTGAATAGCTTTTGAGAACGATGAGGAAGAACAACGATCCTTCAAATCTGTCTTTGGCAATCCGAAAAGATCCAAATAGAGATTGTAGAATCAGAACACGGATCAATCGAATCCTTCTTGATAGAAATCGGCAACTCCAATGAGTAGATCGATCTCCAATCGTAGACGACGGCGAGGCGGCGCTTTTCTCGTTCTTTTTGATCGGGAGAGAAATTAGGGTTTGAGAACGATTTGAAAACTTGTTATTAATAACTCAAGAGCGATCCTATATATAGAGGGAGGCAATTAAGGATTAAATCGACCTTAAATGCACTCCATATAGCCGTTAGGATCGGGAGAGAGCGTTTACGAAACGACAAGAACAGAGAAAACAAATTAGATAATATTTCAAACAGAATTCTCGAGACATAAGGGTTCTCTCGAGACAAGAGGGATCTCTCGAAATATGAAGCAAAGAGAGCAGGAAGGAGATGTCTCGAGAACTTGATGATCTCTCGAGACATTACAAAGATTTCGGACATAAGGTCTTTCGAGACATGCTTGATCTCTCGAGACATCAAGAACAGAAATACCGAGATCCAAAGAACTTGCCTCTCGAGACATGTCAGAACTCTCGAGACATGTCAGAACTCTCGAGACATGTCCTTAGAAAAATTGTTTTCAACAATTTTCTTTTCTTCTCTTGAACACTTGCTGCAACCGCACTCCAAAGTCTTCAATAGTCTTGAAAATGAAGTGTACCCTAATAGAGAGATCACACTTGAGTCATCACCATGTTTCATATAATAAAGAATTACATTGTATGAAACTGTGTTTGCAGACCCATTGTGACCTGACATTGAGTTACACTTAGCAATGATAATCTGCAAGACAATACTGGAAAGGCATATCAAATACAAATGCAATTCAATCTTAGTTTAAGGGTGACTTCTCACAAATCAAGGTAATTGTGATTACAATTTCCAACAGGCCCATTGGGGTAAAGAAAGCTACAACATCCTCTTTCTGCTTCTACCAAGCTGTGGGATCACATCTCTAAGGACCGGAGACAATACTGGTGTGTCTGCTCGTGCGGGCTCTAAGGTAGGTATGCTCTCACGTTGAACTTCAGGATTCTCCATCTCCTGTGAATGGTTATTCAATGACCGTTAGTCATAGACTAAGTGGATTCACACCTCCTCTCCAAGATCCCTAAACTTGGGGACGAGAGTGAGCCTCAACACTATCAACAATAGCCAAAATAAAAGAGAGTTAGCAACATACTGATATATTTGCATTTTCAAGAAATAAAGATAGGAGCATTAGGCTTAACAAATGCAAAAATATATAATTAGAAGTTGTAGTATAAACATTAGTTATTCCATAAAGAGATCAACTAGAATTACACAATCACGCAGGTTTTCTTAGTCTGCAATCATTCCGCGGGTGTTCATAACCTGCGCACACACCCTATGTCGACATAGTTTGGATCGCTTCTCTTCCAGCAGGGTAGCGAGCTCCGCGGGCCTCACCGATGTAGCCATCGCTGACAGTGGCCAGTCCTGCCACTTTTGGTTGTGGAGGTACTACACTACCCAGGCCCCAATGTACAACTTCGTATACTATCAGACATAGGAGATGTCCAGTAATAACTGAATTTGGCCAACCAGCGAAGGGACCCATCGGGGCATAAAAAACGCATCCGAGATCCCGGGGTGCACATCTCCCTATCGCCTAGAGTCATCAACCTTACCGCATAGGTACGTATGGTCTACGGGCATGAATGACCCGCCACTTTTTACGCAAGCAATTTACAATAGAAGTATTTTATAAATCAGGTAATAGGCACTCTTAGGTCCGGAGTGGCTTGCCTTACTCAACATGAAACTATTCGGGCAGACGACGGCACAATATCAGCGTGCAGCTCAACTTTAGACAAGGAGAGCGACGATCGCGTGAGTATATTATTTGGGTCTAACCCATGAGGATTAACTCGACTCATGACTATCCCCAACTAAAGCACCAATAGAAAGCCAAACGCTCTTTATAGCATGACCTGAGCTTAAAGATGCAGAAAGAGTAAATCGCCATAAATAAGTGCGGTAAGAGAATGCTGCTAAATAAATTGCAATATTGAAGTACTGAAATAAGGTACTGGAATAAACTGTAGTAAATAAATGCTGAACAGAAATTTTGGAATATAGTACTGAAAAGAACTGGATCAGTACTGAACTGGAGTAAAAGAAATACTGAAGGAAAGTGTGAAATCTGAAATAAAAGAAAATCAAGAAGTTAGTAGTACTTCGGTTCCATCTACATCACAGGAGGCAAGTTAAGTTCTTCTCTCCATTCCAAGGAGAGTTCTCCGTTCCAAGGAGGCAACTCCGTTCATTGGAGGCTTCTCCGTTCCAAGGAGGCAAGTACACAATTCTGCGGCGAGTTCTTAGTATTTTATCGTGTTAGGGTCCGCCGGTTTGATCGTATACGATTGTTACTTTTAGTTGTCCCATTTTGAGAGACTCATCGGATTACAAGATTTCGATCGAGCTTTATCATAATGCAAAGCCTCTTTATTATAAACACACAATTTAATCAATAAGCCTCCAAATCTCCATAAGAGGTTTAACGCAAGCTCTTTTAACCTCAATTGTTCGCTTTGAGGCGAATCAAGTTCATGTATTACGACCGATATTAATTCTTCTGATTTAAACCCCTTTTATTCAATAAATACCAAACATACTTCTGTTATTCCAAAAATTGCCAAATTCTGCACGATGATTTATACTACAATAAGGCTCCCATATTTTTATCAAGCTCTTTTCCCGAGGTTGGATCTCTCAATAATATTTAAAATAATACGAAGAGACCACAAATTATTTTTTCCAAAAATAGATAATCTTTCAATAAATCACTAAACTTTTTTAGTGAGTAATCATCCACTATTATCTAGAGATTTTCTCAGATTTTTATAACAAAGTTAAAAGCCTCTAATATTATTAGGCCAGCAATTTCTACCTCATTTAATTCTTTAAAAATATCATAAATGCATAATAAAATCTGATTATTTTTCCTAGGCTGTGTCATACTCTAATACATATCATATAAAAAATTCAGCCATATGGGGCATAAAAATCTCCCCCTGGAATTTTTGCAATTAAAGTACCCAGCTTGATTAAATCCTTGAAAAATATCAGGATTCAATATAAAAATCTGACTATTTTTCCTAGGCCGAGGCATAATATAATAAAGATCATATAAAAAATTTAGTGATGTGGGTCATGAAAATCTCCCCCTGGAATATTTACAAGTAAAGGGTCATAAAAAACTTTTGAAAATTCTCAAATAATTACCATAGGTGTACATTGGCTCTGGAAATATCCCGAATTTATATCATTATTTTCTTATCGAATTTAATCCCTCTTATAATTCCAAAACCCAAATATTTGATGTATTTTAATTTCTAAAAATACTTAGCCTCCTCAAAAAATTATACAATTTTTATAGCAGGTAGCCCTTGCCAAGATGAGCAACTTTCGTGTTCAAAGTTATTGCATTTGAGTTTCCTATAAGGCCCAAAAAAAAATCAAATGTTATAATAAACATAATTAAAAAAAATTTAACAAAGCTTAGTTCCTGTACGCATCGCCGCCCCTTGCGATGGGGTTTAAGGTGGGGCTTAAGGGACTGTAGCAGGTCCAGGATTCTAGATCTGGGCCGGAAATATGCACTCCAGGTGTTTGACTTAATGTCGCTGCCACTTTTGCTAAAGATTTGGAGCTATCTTCTAAGGCTGCTGGTGTTCGTTCGTCACATGGGGACCCTGGGGACACCCATGACTACCCTGTTCACAAGCAGACTAGCAGAACTGGCCTGCCCGGCTGCCGCACTTCCGCTGTTTGTGGAAATGCTGGACTGGATTCCAATAATCTGCATGCCCCAAATGATACCCCTTCTGCTTGGGTTCGGAAGGGAAATTTCCCGCTTACTGATGTGCCTGGGTTTGGCGGTTGCCATGTTGGAAGAAGTTACCTCCGGGACAATGGCGCACTTTACTCACTCCATTGTTGGAAAAATTTTAGGAAGGCGACTACCCACTCATGTCATTGAAGCTGAACTCCGTAAGCGGTGGGACATTTTGAGGGATTTTCGGTTCTTCATGTTGTAGGCAGACTATTTTTTGTTTGTTTTTTTGTCCGCTAATGCTTACGATTCTGTGCTTCAAGGCAAACCTTGATTTATTAATGAGTTTATTGTGGGTCTTGATGTTTGGACACCCGGGTTTGACCCATCGCCATTCAAGGGGTTGTCCTCCACTATTTGGATTCAGCTTCCTCATCTCCCCCATTATATTTTGGGATAGGGCCAACATTGCCCAGATTGCAGCTCGCGTTGGCACTCCTCATTGGATTGACTACACTACCAATGACTGGGGGTGCATTGAATATGCCCGAGTGTGTGTGCGGGTCGATCTTTCCAAACCCCTTCGTGTCGGAATTCCTGTTACCAACTCGCAACTGAATTTTTTTCAAAAGTTGGAATATGAAGGCCTTGCCTCCATCTGCGGCTATATTGGGCATGCAGATCGGGCATGTTTACTACCGGATGCTGCCCCGCATGGGCGTTTTCCAGCTCAAAACCGTGCCCCACCCGCCTCCTGCTGCTCGGCGGCCGGACCTGCCGACCACAACTCCGATTTCGCTCATTGGTGATGCTACCGGCTCGGGGCTGTGGAACTTGGTAATGAAGTGCCGCCGGCAGAGGGGTGCGGGCAAGGCCCGCCAGCAGTCCCCTCCCCCGGGCATCCAACCTGCACTCCGTCGGCGCCCCCTGCCCCCTGCTGCTTTGGATCCAAGGGGGCGGACTGAACCTGATGTGCCTGCACAGCATCGATCAGCTGTCCCCCAGGATTCGGTGCTGCTGTGCAAAGAAGACGCGTTGTTTGGCTCAGATATAGACGCGGATGGGTGTCCCTAAGAGGAATTTGTTGTGGGGATGAAATTGGCTCTCTACCCGCTTGTTCCGCCATCGGTGCACCAGCTTAATGCCTCCCGAGAGCTTGCAAGGCTTGGGCATGCTGCCTCTATTCCTCACAAGCGTCGGAAGGGTGATTGGCCTAGCGACGGCGGGGATGCATCCTCTTCAAGGGGTCCATGGCGAGCCTCATTTTGTGGAATTGCAGGGGGCTCAGAAGAAGGAGGTTGGGCATTTTCTCTGAGATCTTATTTTATTGTGGGGAGTTACTTTTGTTGGTTTGTCTGAGACAATGGTGGAAGATCTTTCCCTGCGTGATGTGGACCGGTTGGCGGGCCAGAATTGGGATTTTGTGCATCAACCGTCGGCTGGCAGGTCGGGGGGTATTGCGGTGCTGTGGCAGAGAGACATGTTTGAACACGGTTTTCCGCATCCCTTTGATTTGAGAATAACAAATCCTACTTATGTTTGATCTTGTTTGCCATTGAGTTTTTAGCATGCAGGTTTGAACAAAGATGACACTAGGTTGATGTTGTTGGTCTAGATTTGCTCACAAGCTGAAAAGAATGGAAGAGAGCTAACACCCTGCGTTAACTCTTAACGCCGGCGTTGACTTTTGTTCCCACCAAGATGAAAATGGCATGGAGGGAAGCTGCCATGATTGCAAGAGCATTTTGGGAATGATTTGACTCAACACCAGGCGTTAGACTCAACGCCAGCGTTATGGTTGCCTAAAATGAATGTTTCCAAAGATGAAGAATCTCCTTCATGTTTTGAAGATCTGAGCCGTTAAAACATTTCTATATTGGGTCAACGGTAAGCGTTATCCTTAACGCCGGGGTTAGCTTCCAGTCCTATAAATTGGTGGATTTCATCTTCTTCAACAACCAATGTTAAGGAGCCCTATTCTAGCACTCTGAATTATTTGTGAGGGCCGTATTTCCAGACCACAAAGGATCTCCCACTCAATTTCAAAAAGTGGAATCAAAGGAGGCTTGGATCAACACGCTAACTCAACGCGAAGAATATACGCTTGGACTACAACGATCTTCAGCAATTCTTCTAAATCTCCTTCAGATTACCTCATAGGTAGTTTTTATATTTTTCGTTTATATTTATCTTTATAATCGGTTCGTGAATTTTCCTCGTATTGGCGACTAGGTCTGGGTAGGACTTAGGGAGAAATTTGCCTCGTGTTGGTGACTAGGTCTAGGGAGTAGATCTAGGGGGTGCTCGAGGCCTTTTTGGGGATAAAAGGGCTAGAGCGGATTGAGGCTGTATCTGGGGAGAGATCGGCTAAAGCCATCTGATTCGTAGTGAGAAGAGTCGGTATAGAAAATAAAAAGAGTATTTCATAATTCGCCTTGGATGTCTAGCGTCATAGAAATCAGTTTTTTTAATCAATTTTATAAATGATAATCATGTCTTTTCTTGTTTAATAAAATTGATTTCATTTCTAATCTCTATCTCTTTACTTTTGATTTAACTTACTTCTAATAAAATATCAAAAGTTTTATATTAAATATTAAAGTTTCTAAAACCCTTATTCACCCCCCCCCCCCTCTCTAAGGGCGCCTCTAGATCCAACAAGTGGCATCAGAGCCAGGTTATTCCAAATCGGCTTAACAACCAGGAATAATGGTGTCTCTTGATCATGACCTCGCTTCTACTAGTGGGAAA
This sequence comes from Dactylorhiza incarnata, assembly GCA_033032865.1. Classification (NCBI taxonomy): domain Eukaryota; kingdom Viridiplantae; phylum Streptophyta; class Magnoliopsida; order Asparagales; family Orchidaceae; genus Dactylorhiza; species Dactylorhiza incarnata. Next base: position 8,685,821 of record JAWHQI010000075.1, on the reverse strand, counting down.
AATTTTAATATAAATGAAAAATTATTATCACCACCTTTATTTATGGGAAAAAATTATAAAGGGTGGAAAATATTAATGAAATTTTTTCTTAAAGCTTTAGGTGAAGAAGTTTAAAATATTACTATTAAAAAGCCACCTAGCGTACTAACTAGATACGAAACTGTTTTAAATGCAAAATCTATAAATAATCTATTTTGTGTGTTAGATCAAAATATTTTCAAACTTATTTATAATTTACCAACTGCATATGAAATTTAGAATTTTCTTGAAAGAACTTATGATTCCCCTTCTGTAGGTATGGAACAAATGCAAGACTTGGAAAACATACAAGCTTGCACGGATGTTCAAGAAAGCTCCTCTCATGATGGATCAATGGAGTGCATATCAAGAGGAAGAGAAGAAGAAATATTATATTTGGAAGAGGAGTGCCAAAAAGATGTCAAAGGAACTCTTTGTTCAAATCTTGCCTCTTCCGATAGCAATGTAAGGAAATCAAAATCTTCTCTTTTTGTGATAAATTCCGTTTACACAGTACATATGCTACAATCTGCTAAACGTAAAATGAAGAAATTGAAAATTGCTAATAAAAATTACGTTTAGAAAATAAAAGGTTAAAAGCTAATGATAATTTAGAATCCAATTGTGATGTGGCTTCTCCATCTTGCTTTTTAATTGAAATCTCAAAGCCTTGTTTTGATTGTAATGATATTAAAGAAAAATTCAAGGATTTTGAAAAAGAACTTATAATTTCAAAAGAGCATAATCAAATATTAGTAAATGAAAATAATATTTTATCTAATAAACTAGAATCATTAAAACTATTTGTGAAAATATTTACAAGTAATAAAAAATCTTTTATTTCTAATTTATCATCAAACATGTGTAAGACTTCTACTAGTATTTTAAAATCTATTAAACATGCACCTAGTAGAATGTTTAATCATAAAAGCATAATGAATTCTAACCCTCACTATATATCTCCCAAATTAAATTCATATGTGGACAAATTTACTATGAAAAATAATTTCAAAAGTCATTATAATTTTATGCCTAATTTTAATGAATATGGAAATTTGATGCACAATATTGAATCAAAATATGAAGGGAGACCCAAAATAAAAAAGTGAAACATTAACTCCACTTAAAAGGATTCATTCATTTTTGTCTCCCCAAAAATTATCACGCTATATTTGGGTACCCAAAGGAACCGTTACACTTGGTTCCATTTGGATACCAAAATCCCTTATTCATTAGGTATCATCATTTGTATGAAGTAGAAACAAGTAAAAAACATGAATATCATTACTCTACTTCATCATATGCTTAACCTTCTCTTTGTTTGCTTATTTTTCTTTTGTACTTTCTTGAACCAACATGTTAAGATCATTCTATATAACTTATGATATGACTTTTCACACATTACGCCTAAATTCATTAATAGATCAAATAGAATAAAATTAAATAAACAGTCATATCATTCCTCAAGTGATCTATATATTTCTTTTCGTTTATCCTTCTAAATCCATTTCCTATAAATGTCTTATATTACCATTAAAAATTGAAAACTAAATTTGTTAAGATCAATGAAATAATAGTTAAAAAAATTTGAATTTAAGAGGAATATTAGGGGGCTTGGCTAAATGTATAAAATGTGCAAGTGTTTGCTTTTAAATTTAATATTCTTTCATCATTTGATAGCCCCTATCATATTAAAAACCGAAATTGAAAACTCAAAAAATATAATATAGGCCTTTGGTAACTTTTTCCCAAAAAAAAAATTATGCGAGATCTCGACCTAAACTTCAAACGATCATAACTTTTGATCTCCATGTCAGAATTTTGCCCACAATAGCTTTTCGGGACGCGGTCGAGAAGGTCTATGCATTGGCAAACCAGCTTCGCTCATTTGAGTTCATTTTGACCCATAAAATTGCCAAAATTCAACTCTGTTAGAAGTTATCTCAAATTTTTCTTTTTCGACAATTTTTGAGTCTATGAATTTTAAATATTTAGTATGGGTAGCAACCAATAACACTTAAATATCGTGAGAAAAGGAGGTTTGTGATGTCACCCCATCACATCTCCTAGTACCGGTGCGAACCCTTCACAGGGTAGACCTCTGGAAGTCCAAGATCCACTATAAATTGCTAAGTCCAACTAAAACCTAGCAAATATCAAATTAACTATAGACTCATGCGTATTCTTGCAATGGCCGAAAAAGAAAACAATTATTACTATGTTTTCAGAAAATTATATATTTATATGGTTTGATTATATTCAAAAATCAAAGAGAAAATTTATAATACCATTCAAAAGTAACCAAAAATATTTTCTCATTATATTATTCACCTTACAATTTTTCTCCATAATATTTTAAAAAGGTTGAATATGAATTATTTTACATACTTCACCTACATCATTTTAAATAATTAATTATGAGTACCTAAATTTCTATGTGATAAAATTAATAATCATGCAAAGTCAAAAGATCTTTTAAATTCAGACATTAAATATAACTACAAAAGATCTTATTGCTTTCAATATATAGTGTGTTGTCATGATTAGTATATGAATCTATAATGTTTTGCATGTATCTCATTTATATGTTTGACCATAGAATAAACTTATATCACTAAGGAAAAATCAATCAGAATCATCACTTTATTTTGTGTCTAAAATTGAAATACTATTGTTGATTACATGCAGCATTATATCAATTTATTTTATGGCTTAACATTACATTCAAAACTCATCATTCTAGCATTATCAACTAATAAATATTATCATTCATGCATGTTATCTAATAATGTCATAATGAATCAATCTTAAAGTAGAACAATTGAAAGTTAAAATTCGTAATTACTATGATGCTTTAAAATATAATTAGAAATCAATCTCTCATAAAAGGTCATAGTTTACAAATTGTCTCCATAGTACAAAATGCTTAGGATGCCTGTTGGAACAACCCTATTACTGATTTGGGATAGGATCACTATCTGTTGACTAGGACTATGTTGACCCCCATTGTATAGTCTAAGGTTCAAGGTTTTAGGCAGTTAGAACTTAGGAAAAGCTAAGTCTCAGCGTTCGACGAATTTGCCCAGTCTCAGCGTTCGACGAATTTGCCAAGTCTCAGCGTTCGATGAATTTGTTAAGTCTCAGCATTCGACGAATTTGCTAAGTCTCAGCGTTCGACGAACTTCCCAAGTCTCAGCGGTTGACGAACTCAACATTCAGATCGACGAATTCTTATTTCAGCTCAATGAATTTCAGACAGATCAGTTATATTCTATTCTCTGATTTCAGATCAACCTAAATCAGCAACGGATCTATTTTATTTATTCCAGACAAGTCAAGGATTATATCCTTCCATTTATTCTTATTCATTTCCATTGTCTTCTTTCGAGAAAATAGCAGTTTGGCTTATTGGAAAAGGATATCATTTATTGAAAAGGAAAAGGGATTAATGATTCAGATTGCGGTTCCAAGACACAATCAATTCTGATTTTTATTTTCCTTATTCAGAGGATTTGAAATTCAAATCAGAGATATATTGTCAAGAAAAATGAAAAAGATCTGCAATAAGATAGAAAAAAGAAAAGGATTACAGTAACATTCGAAAAAGAAGATACATTCTAGAGGAAATACAGAAAGTCAAAAAAGTTCTACAGTGTTCATCCTCACCAGCAGCACACTTTCATTCTCAGAGAACAACAATCTTCATACTCTTAGTTTTCTGCTGCTAGTTCAAATCTTCAAGAGCAACAACAAATCTGAGAAAAACTTTGTTTCTCAGATTCATCAGCTATCAGGAAGATATTTCATTCAAGTGAAAGCTCCATCCTCAACTGTCAACCACTTCTATCAGACAGGGGGAGCTTTACAACAACACAAATCCACTAGTCTTCTTTCAGATTATTGACAGAGAAGAACTTCATAACCCTCTTTATCCCATCTTGTACAGGGTTCTAACTCCCTTCAAAAGTTAACTGTTTGGTGGCAGGGAAACTGATCAAAAACCTGTAGTTGTTGTTTGGGCACCTGATCAAAAACCCATTGGTGATAGGGCACCTGATCAAAAACCTAGTGGATTCCTACCAAGGGTGGTATAAGAGTAGATGTACCCAGGTTTATTAGGGAACTACTATAGATCCTTGTGTCCTCTGTGTCTTTGTTTATTTTTTTGTACTGTGCTGTGCTGTGTTTTCTTTATTTATTTTTATAAATCACTTAGTACATATATATATATATCACTATTTTAATTCCACTTTAAAAATAAGTGGAAAACTTTTTAATACTCTATTCACTCCCCCCCCCCCTCTAGAGTAACTTTAAGATCTAACCTCACTTTCAATTGGTATCAGAGCCAGGTTGATTCTTTACAGGCTAACACCTGAATCAAAAGATCAATTAGATCTTAATTTTCTTCTAGAGTTTCTTTTATCTAAAAATCCATGGCACAGAACAAAGAATACTCAAGCACAAGACCTCCTATGTGAAATCTAAATAAGTTTGCATTATGGAGGAAAGGATCAGATTATTTATGAATTCTATTGACGAAGATATTTTTAATATGATTTTGACAGGACCCCCTACTCCTACAGCAACAACAAGTGCTGAAACAACAACAACAAATAATGTTGTTCCAACTCCTGAGTGGACAGAAGCTCAAAAGAAGCAGAGAAGTGTTGATGCCAAAGCAATGAATATATTGACACAGACAATGTCTGATGACATCTTTCAAAAGGTTATGGAATGCACCTCAGCCAGGGAAATCTGGACCTCCCTCAACAACATGGTTGAAGGATCTGCAGATGAGAGAAAAGATAGAAGATCTCATCTCATCTCTCAGTATGAGAATTTCAAGAAAGGAGATACTGAGAGTGTTGCAGATATGTACAATAGACTCAGTCTCATAATCAATGAGCTAAAATCTCTAGACAAAGTGATCTCCATCACTGAAGTCAATGATAAGATCTTGATGTACTTCCATAGCAGATGGGACTCTAGGATCTGGCCAATCAAGGAAGCCAGAAGCTTTAATGAGATCTCTACTGAGACCTTGTTAGGCAAGCTTAAATACTATGAGCAGCTTACCAAGTCCAGAGAAGCTGAACAATCTACTACCTCACCAGCATCCAAGAAGGAAAGGAGCATTGCTTTCCAAGCAACTGAAGAGGAAGATAAAGCTCTAGGAGAAGTGGAGTTTATGAGTCTTCTAGCCAAGAGATTCTACAAGATGGCTAGAAAGGATTTCAGAAAGAAGGATCTCAGATCAAAAGAAAAGCCAAGGTATGACAAAACTAATTCTAAAGAAATTATTTGTTATGGCTGCAGGAAACCTGGACACATTCTACCTGAGTGTCCGTAGTGTTGGAACCTTAGTTTTGATTTGAGTTAGGATCCACCTTTAGCATCTAAGTATATATCATAATATATATTATAACTTAGATTAATTATCATTAAGAAAGAAGGCTGCAAATAGACATATAAATAATAGGCTGAAATATAAGAGAAGAAATGTATTTCATATAGTTCACTGCGTTCGACGAACGTCGAACGGCGCTCAGCATTCATCGGACGGCGCCCGACGAACAGAATATATTCTATAGCAGTGCTCGACAGATTACAACAGGGAAGCTGCGGTCGACGAAATCCGAACAGCTGTCGACCAATGACGAACAGCGGTCGATGAATTCCAACCAGAACAGCGGTCGACGAATGACGAGCTGAGGTCTACAAATTTCAGCAGATGTTCAGAAACAGTAAATCAAATAATCTGGTCGACGAATCAAATGTTGAGCTCGACGAACGTAGAGCTCCGGTCGACGAATTTCTCCAAGTAATATTTTATTTTATTTAGCTTGACTATATATTTGCTGTCAGATTTTATTAAAGCAATATTTTATTTATTCTATTTTATATATTGCTATATATATATTGTTGATCTGACATTACAGTGTGCAAGCATTTAATGATGTAGCCGTTTGGCAAAAGCATTAATTAATAGAGCCGTTGCAGCAAGTCAAACACGGCAAGAATTCAAACAGCTATACAACAGCAGAATATATTACTGCAGATAATATATATCAGAAGTCATATATAGTAGTTATCTCTCGATAGAATATAGCACAGAATATATTAACATTATTGTACAGGAAAAGAAAGAAGAAGAAATACAGAGGAGCAAAAAGAAGAAGCATATCTTCTATTATTTATCTTCTTTTTGCTAACTCCTTCTTGCAGATCACATTCATCCTGATACACCAATCACAATCACTTACTCGGGATCATTACTGCATAAAGAAGAAAGGAGTTTATACAATCAAGAGAAGAGGCCTCCACAAACTACCAACTATTATATCAGACAGGGGGAGCTCTTCAACATCATCATTAAGATCCAAACACAACTACCAATCAGGATCTTCATCAAGAGTCTTCTTAGCACAAAGAGAAGAACAATAAATCTTTTCCCTTTCTCCTTCCCCATCTTGTACAGGGTTAAAACTCCCTTCAAAAGTTTACTTGTTGGTGGCAAGACACCTGATCAAAAAATCTAGTTAGTTTATAAGCACCTGATCAAAAGCTTATAGGTGAATTGGGCACCTAATCAAACCTCCATTGGTGTGTGGACACCTGAACAAAAACACCTTGGTGTGAGGGCACCTGATCAACTCTCCTAGTGGATTCCTACCAGTGGGTAGAAGAGTAGATGTACCCGGTGTACAACCCGTATTCGCCGAGTGGGCCCCTCAATCCAAATGGCGAGACCTGGGTCAGCCCGATCATTCGCCTCGGCTAGGAGGTGGAAGTACCCCCGGTTTGGTGGGGGTAAGGTGCGGAAGAGAAGGAGCTAGGCGAGTGGTGCTCTCACGGACCACTCGCCCGGAAGAGTGGGCATTCGCCCAGCTAGGCGGGTGCCCAGCGAGTGGTGCCCTCACGGACCACTCGCCCAAGATGATTTGAGGGGAAAATGACCCTAATACCCCTGGTGGGCTGCAAATAGCCTTTCGGAACAGCGGAGTTAGGCTGTTAGCAGACCAATTTGGGGTGCTGTTAGTAAAATTAAAAGGCGGATTCATGCTATTTGCAGACCAGCCAAGAAAAATCTATAAATAGACCCTTAAGGGCACCTTGGAGGAGATCCGATTTTAGAGAATCCTCTCCTCCAGGCTAGTTTTTGGTCGGCTGCTAGTGCCCTCCAAGGTGCCCGGTTGAGCTCTGGTTTGGGAGGGGAAGCTCTCTAAGATCTTCCGGGTGTGTGGCGGGACCTCCTCGCTTCAGCCTTGGGTCTATTCATATTCTCACATCCACCGTCCAGAGAGTCTAGTGAGGGAGAAGTAAGCATCGGCTACACCCCCAGTGGGTCCGAACTCGAGAGACCTGTTGCAGGTTTCAACACCCGGGTTTTGGGGAACTACTATATTTCCTTGTGTCATCTGGATGTGCCTGTTTGTTTTATTTTATTTCTTATTATTGCTGTGATATTTTTATATGCTTCTACTGTTTGATTTTATCTCTCAATCAGCAATCATCAAACATCATATATATTTATATATATCACCTATTTTTGAAAGCAAACTTAAAAAAGAGTTTTAATAACATAAATAAGAACTAAACTCTCCTTTCACAGAGAAACAAAAGAAAGAAAAGAGAAAAGAGAAAGAAGAGAAAAGGCACTCCAGCAAGCCTTCCTCCCACAAACACAAACATAAAGGAAGAGGCTTTGTAGCTGAAACATGGAGTGAAACAGAATCAGAATCTTCATCCATCTATTCTGAAGATGAAGAAAATGCAAATGAGAAGGAGCAATGCTTGATGGCTATAAATGACTCAAGCAGTGAGTCAGAATATGCATCATCATCTAGCTCCAGTGATGATGAAGAAGAAAGGAACTTCTGCATGATGGCTATCAATGCCTCAGGAAATAATTCTGAATAATCAAAATCAGAAATTGACAGTAATTAGGTAATTTCTACATTTGATTTCCATTCAAATGAATTCAAAGTTGAATTCAGAACTCTTTGTTTAGATTTAATTAAATCTGAGAAAGAGATAATCTCTCTCAGAGGCAAGTTGGCTGAAATGAACCAACTAAGTGAAGAAAATGTCAATCTTAAGAAAGATTTGGCTGCCTCTAGAGAACACATTGTTTTCATTGAGAACAAGTTATCTGAAGCTAAGAAGTTTGAACAATCCCTCAATGGGAGAAGTATCAAACTGATGAACATCACAAGCACAGTGAATGCCAGACTTAGTGGCAAACTGGGCTTGGGTGCATCATCAAGTGAGCCATATCTTATTAAGAAAAACATTCTCTCTACACCAGTAAAATTCATTTCTACTAAGAACAAAGAAGTAGTAGATGTTAGTAAGAATGTTTCAAGCAAGAATATTAAGAATAAAGGAATTCAACAGAATTCATCGAACGGAGCTCGACGAAATCACATGAATTCGTCGAACGGAGATCGAAGAACTCTGAAGATAGATTTTCAGTATATTTATTATTCGAACGGTGCTCGACGAAATAACCTCAATTCGTCGAACGGCGATCGACGAATTCACCCAAATTCGTCGAACGAAAAATATACAGAAAATCTGAAGAATTCTTATTCTTAATATATTAAAAATCCTTTTACTAAGTGGAAAATTCCTCCAAGGAGATATCATCGACAAGGCTATAAGGATCATCCTGAGATATCTTACATTTTTTATTGTTGTTGAAAGACAAAAGGACCCAAGGTAGTCTGGGTTAAGAACAACTAGAATGTTTTCTGTTTTGTAGGTACATGGCTATCCAAAAATAAAAGAATAATGGTACTAGGATAGTGGATGCTCAAAACATATGACAGGAAATAAGGCCAACTTAAGCAATTACAAGGCAAAGCTTGGAACCAAAGTGATCTTTGGAGACTGCAACTATGGACAAACCAAAGGTTATGGACAAATCAAAGTTGGAGCAGTCACCTTCAAAGAGGTAGCTTATGTCAAAGGTCTGAAGCACAACCTCATCAACATAAGCCATTTATATGATGAAGGTTATTAGGTAACTTTTAACCATTATGTATGTCTTATTACCAATAATAAAAACATAAATGTATTATCTGGTATTAGACATGGAAATATTTATTTAGTCAATTTTGACTCTACCAATTCAGATATTTGTTTATTTAATTCTATAAGTAAAACAAATGAATTATGGCATAAAAGGCTTGGACACATTAACCATAGAATTATCTCTAAGCTCTCTAAGGACAATCTTGTTAGAGGACTGCCTTCTGGTTCATACAAGAAGGAAGGACTCTGCAGGGCTTGTCAATTAGGTAAGCAGACCAAGAGTAGTTTTAAATCTTTATCCAAGAGTGATTCACCTAGGATTTTGTACTTACTGCATTTGGATCTTTTGGACCCACTGCAATACAAAGTCTAGGAGGGAAGCATTACTCTCTAGTTATTGTAGATGACTTCTCAAGATTCACTTGGGTGTTCTTTCTTAGGAACAAGTCTGACACCTTCAGTGTTCTGACAGACTTTCTCAGGTCCATCAAGATTGAGTACTCTACTCTAGTTGCATTGATCAAAAGTGATCATGGCACTGAGTTTGAATCTCTTCTGATGAGAGAATTTTGTGGAAAAGAAGGGATCAGACAGTGTTTCTCTGTTCCTAGAACTCCTCAACAAAATGGGGTAGCTGAAAGGAAAAATAGAACACTAATTGAATCAGCAACTACATTGCTTGCTGATGCTTGCTTGCCACTCTCCTTTTGGGCAGAGGCAGTGAACACAACAAATTATGTGTTGAACAGAAGCCTGATACATAAGCTTAAGGGTAAAAATCCCTATGAATTACTCAAGAATAGAAAGCCTAAGGTTAACTATTTTAAGATATTTGGTTGTAAATGCTATGTGCATAACAATGATTAGAAGTATCTCAGGAAATTTGAAGCAAAATCTGTTGAAGGTATATTCCTTGGATATTCTCTTTCTAGTAAAGCATATAGAGTTTACAACAAATCTACTCTTAAGAGAGAAGAGTCCATGCATGTATCCTTTGATGAATCTAATATGTTAAATGAGGAGAGGAACACCACCTCTACCAAAAAATACTTGGCAGGTACCAGCTCTATGTGAAGAGATAAATGGACTAAATCTACAGAATGAAGAATCACTACTTCCGTCAAATGAAATAATTGAAGACAGTGAAGAAGTGGATAATACAGATCTTGCTGATCATTCATATCAAGTGACAGCTGAACAAGTACCTCAAGAGGGAACTATTGTTGAACCCACTCCAACTGTTAATCACATCACAGTTAGAGATCATCCAATGTCTCATTATTGGAGATATTTCAGTAGGTGTTCAAACAAGGCATCAACTACACCAAAATCAGATGCATACTTGTTTCCCATCACAGATTGAACCTCAATCCATAAAAGATCCAGAACAAGATCCAAACTGGATTCTTGTAATGCAAGAGGAGCTTAATCAATTTGAAAGGAACAAGGTTTGGTATTTGGTTCCAAGACCAAAGGGCCATCCAATCATTGGCACTAAATGGGTCTTCAGGAACAAGCTAGATGATTAAGGCATCATAGTCAGAAATAAAGCAAGATTAGTAGCCCAAGAATATTCTCAGGAAGAAGGAATTGATTTGATCAAACCTTTGCTCCTGTTGCTAGACTTGAAGCTATAAGGATATTTCTTGCCTTTGTTGCATTCAAGAAGTTTAAGGTATATCAGATGGATGTGAAGAGTGCATTTCTGAATGGAGATATCAAAGAAGAAGTCTATGTGGAACAACCACTAGTTTTTATCTCTCCAACTCACTCTTCTTATGTATTTAAGCTTAATAAAGCTCTCTATGGTCTCAAACAAGCTCCCAGAGCATGGTATGAGACCTTAGCCAATTTTCTTTTGGAGAACAAATTCTGTAGAGGCATTGTTGATAAAACCTTATTTTTCAGGATACCTAAAAATCAAACTTTACTAGTTCAAATTTATGTAGATGATATTATATTTGGCTCTACTGATTCAAATATATGCAAAAGGTTCTCTAACCTAATGCAATCTAAATTTGAAATGAGCAGTATGGGTGAGCTATCTTACTTCCTTGGTCTTCAAGTGAAGCAAACTCCAAATGGCATATTCATATCACAATCCAAGTATGCTAAGGAATTAGTGAAAAGATTTGGTATGTCTGATGCTTCTACCATGAAAACACCCATGCCCTCCAATGTTATTATTGACAATGATGAACCAGGGAAACCTGTTGATCAGAAAGTATATAGAGCAATTGTTGGCTCACTACTTTACTTAACAGCTAGTAGACCTGACATAATGTTTGCTACATGTATTTGTTCTAGGTTCCAAGTTAACCCCAAAGAATCTCACCTTATTTTACTAACAAGAATTTTGATATATATAAAGGGTTGTCCAAATCTAGGACTCTGGTATCCAACAGCTTCAGAATTTGAATTAACTGGATTCTCAGATTCTGATTATGTTGGTTGCAGAGTAAACAGGAAAAGCACATCAGGAACTTGCCAGTTTCTTGGTGATAGGCTAGTGTCTTGGTTTTGTAATAAACAAACATCTGTGTCTACATCAACAGCTGAAGCAGAATACATTGCTGCAGGCAATTGCTGCTCACAAATATTATAGATACAAAATCAACTTCTAGATTATGGTATCAACTTAAATAATTCAATTATATTTTGTGACAATACTAGTGCAATATCTATAGCACAAAATCTAGTTCTCCATAGTAGGACTAAAAATATAGAAATTAGACACCACTTTATCAGAGATAATGTGGATAAAAATAAAATTTGCCTACAGTTTATTTCTACAGATTTACAAAGGGCTGATATTTTCACCAAACCCTTGGATGAAAAGTAACATATCTTCTTTATAAATCAGCTATGAATGATAGATGGAGATTCAATCAACTAAAAAATTAAATTTTCTACTTATCCCATCATTTCGTCGAACGGAGATCGACGAAATTTGATCGTTTGTCGAACGGAGATCGACAAAACCTATTGACTTCAGAGATCGACGAAGACAAGTCGTTCATCGAACTGAGATCGACAAAAATTAATTTTTCGTCGAACGTTGTTTGATGAAGGCTAAGTCTTTTCAACTTTTAATTTTATTAGGTTTAGCCGACCTCAGTTCTACGAAAGCTTGAGCCTTCTTCGATCCCTCTATATAATCAATCTTTTATTTCCTTTTATCTTTGCGCCTATAGAAATTGCTTTTCCCTACAGTTCCCTTTGCACTGATCGTTCTCTCTTTTGCAGGTAACAATGGTGATTTCTCAAGTAACTCTTTCCTCAATGAAGTTTGACGCTGGGTTTGATGTCGACATAGAGTCTTTTGCGCATTCAGATGAAATATTCTAGGGCATTCTTCATTTGTTTGAGGCACAGCAACTCAAGAAGTTCATGAAAACAAGGATCAAACTCCCAATCGCAGAGATCAAAGAATGGGTTCATACAGTCAAGGCAGAGAATGCAAATACTTTATCAGGATCAATTTTTGGAAACCAGGTTACTCTAACCCCAGAAGTTCTATCAGAATATTTTGATTTAGTGAATGGGAATGATGATTTGGATATAAGTTATGTTGAATTTGATAATGCTTTGGTTAATATGGGTCACACTTCTTGAAACCCTAATCACCTTCTGAAGAAGAACTTATCCAGTGAATATAAGTTTTTGGCAGATGTTGTTGGAAAGGTCTTGTTAGGGAAGACCTCAGCCCATGATTATATAACCAGGCACCAATTTCTGTTGATGGTGGCCTTGGTAGAGAAGAAGAAAATAAATTGGGAATTGATTCTTTTTGAATCAATTAAGAAGAAAATAAGCAAGACAAATGTATGTTATGGAAGAATTTTGGGAATTTTTCTTCAAGACAAGTATCCAGACCTGTTCCCAAGGTGTTTATTAATGCTAGCAAGAGGCTAACATCATCTCTATTTGGCAAGTGGAAAAGGGTGATCCCAAAGAAGATTCCAAGGGCAGATGCCCCCAGGCCAGCTTCTGAAGGCACTAGGACTGACCCAGTCACTCCCCTGACCCTTCCAGAAGTCCCTCCTCTTGTCTCTTCTACTCCTCTCCCATCTCCACCTCCTCATAAAGAAATTCCTCCCCACATTTCTCCCATAGACCCTTCACCTTCATTGCTTTCTTCTCCTCCTCTCCAAGCAAACTTATCTACAGAGATTCCATCTTCATCCCAACCAGATGTTGATTTTCTTCCATCATTCAATCTCTTATCTCCACCTCAATCCCATATCCATCCACAGTCCCCTATGAGAGGACCCAGCGCCACCAACTCGACCAAAAGCCCAGACTATTTGGTGAAGGCGCAATTGTTCTTTGTATCAACGGATCCTCAGGCGGATCCACGGGGCATCCAGTTAGGCCCACGGGGGACACGCCCTTCCGCTTCGAATAGCGCCGCATGCCAGGGGCAATTCTGGCAGCACCAACAATCCCCCCCCCCCCAGAAATGAACCCGGGGTTTCGAACTCGTGACCCCCTCTGATACCAATTGAGAGGGACAATTGATATGCTCTGATGAGGGTGATTGATAAAATCAACCTACTTTCCTCAGAGGTAGAAATAAAGTTTGAAGTTACCTCTACTACCTTAGTTACCATTTCTGCTTCAGATTCAACATCTGATTTATAGTTTAAGCCATATATTGCCATCATGCAGAAAGTTTTCTCTTTTTGTTCTTCCTCTTCTTCCTTAGTTAGAGTAGCTGATGGTTCTGCATCAAAAATGATGTTAGTGGAAGAAGTAGGAATGGATTCATTTACCATCCTTGAGAGGGAGTTCCAAATGCCTTTTGCTAAAGTGCAATCAACCACTTTTAGAAAAATGTCTTTGGACATTGATTTAGCCAATATCTCCATGGCCTTGGCATCAGCACATTTCAGCATTTCTTGATCATCAGATGAAGGGATTGAAGATGAAAATCCTATCAAAATAGAATTATAAATATTTTCATCAATGACATTCATATATAACTTAATTCTAACTTGTCATAACTCAAATCTATCCAAATTACATAAAGGTGGATCTGAAATAGAAAAATCTGATAGTGCCATTTGGAAAAATCCTTTTAAAAACAAAACAAGAACTAAGTGATCTTTATGATTTCAGGTGTTAGCCTGTGTGCAAAATCAACTTCCTCTTATACTAATTGAAAGGAGAGTTTAGTTCTTATTATTATTAAAACTCTTGTTTAACTTTTACTTCAAAGTAAATGATATATATAAGTGTGTTTGTTGTATGAGTAATAAAATGAAACAGTTAGTGAGCATAAATATCACAGCACAACAATAAGGAAATAAAACAAAAACAAACAAGGCATCCAGATGACACAAGGAAATATAGTAGTTCCCCTCAACTAGGTACATCTACTCTTCTACCCACTGGTAGGAATCCACTGGAGGTTGTTGATAAGGTGCCCTCACACCAAGGTGATTTTGATAAGGTGTCCACACACCAATGGAGGTTTGATCAGGTGCCCAATTCACCTATAAGCTTTTGATCAGGTGCTTATAAACCAAGATGCAGGTTTTTGCTAAGGTGGCCTGTCACCGGGAGTAAACTTTTGAAGGGATTTTTAACCCTTTACAAGATGGGAAGGAGAAAGGGAAAAGATATTTTGTTCTTCTCTTTTTGCTGAGAAGACTCTTGATGATCCTGATGAGATGTTCAGTTGGATCTTGATGATGTTGTTGAAGAAAGCTCCCCCTGTCTGATTGAGTTTAGATGTAGCTTGTGTATGGAGCTTCTTCTCTAGATTGTGATACTCTGTTCTTCTTCTTGCAGTTTTAGATCCCTGAGCAAATGATATTTGATTTGGTGTCTCAGGTTGTATATGATCTGCAAAGAAGAAGTTAGGCAAAAAGAATATATAAATATATATGATTTGTTCTTCTTTTTGCTCCTGTTCTTCCTTTTCTCTTCTTCTTCTTCTCTTATTCCTGTACAGCAGTTGTAATGTATTCTGTCTATAATATGTATACAACAATAGTGATATAATCTGTGTATATATATTCTGTCGAGCAAGACAGCTATATATGTTCTGCTGTATAAAATAATCTGTTGTATATATAGATGTTGTCTTCTTTCCTGGCTAATTTGAATCCTTGCCGACCAAAGAGGAAGGATATATTATCTCTTTCTTTTCCCAGATCCTCGAGCAGATAAATTCCTTCTTTAGCTTGATTCAACGACTACAGCATTTATTATTTCTGCTGCCAACGGCGATAGCATTTAATGCTTCACGCTGTAAGGTCAGATCAACAATATATAAATAGCAATATATAAATAGGATAAATAAAATATTGCTTAGAATATTAGTCGAGCTGAGATAGAAGGAATATAATTGTTGTTAACAATTTCGTCGAGCTCAGCTTCACTTTCGTCGACCTGAGAATTCTGTTCGTCGACCGCTGTTGTATTGTTGTTCGTCGACCGCTGAGATCTTTGGATTTCGTCGAACGCAGACTGCTGAGCTGTTCGTCGAGCGCTGCACTTAGACAATTTAGTCGAGCGCTGAACCGCTAGGATTTCGTCGATCGCAGCTTTTAGTCGACCGCTGGACGGGCTGGATTTCGTCGACCGATGAGATGGGCTGGCTTGATTTCGTCGACCGCAGCTTCCTTGATATTTCGTTGAGCACCGTCCGACGAATGTTGAGCGCTGTTCGACGTTCGACGAACGCATGCAATATATATAATATTTATTTCTTCTCTTATTTTCTGCCTTTTAAAATATATATTTATATTTCTTAGTATATTATTTATATATATATATTCTTAGTATATTACATATGTATTATTTATATATATATATATTTCTTTTCAGCCTTCTTTCTTAATAGGATTTAATCTAAGTTATAAGATATATTATGAAATAAACTTAGACACTAAAGGTGGATCCTAACTCAAATCAAAACTAAGGTTCCAACAATCTCCCCCTATTTTAGTTGGGATCGTAATCAAAATTAAGACTAGGTTCTAACACCCTATCCAAACTCATTCTCCTATTCATGAAGATTTTCATCCACCCATATCAAATGCCACTTACATCTTCATGCCCTCTATTCCATCCTCTATCCCATCATCATCAAAGCATCCACAAGACCTTGTGTATGTTGATTTCTCATCTCTAGCTGATCGGATATTCCAACATATATCTCCCAAGCTAGATGCTCTCCTGGATGCAAAGCTTGCTCCAGTGTTTCAAGCCCTATCTGACCTTTATGCTAAAATTGCTTCATTCCCTACCTCCTCATCTGTCCCTTCTTCTAGGGGCCTAGCTTTAGGGCTTCCTGAAACTAGGCAGGGGGAGATGTCTCATGAAGAAGCTCCAGTGAATGCAGTTGTAGGTTTAGATATATTTTGTGATGAATAAGATGCCCCAGCTCTAATTGTTGAAGAAGCAATTCCAGCTCCAGTTCAAGAAAAAGAAGACTCAGAAGTAGTTGGAGTGATGAATTCTCCTTCTACCTTTGTCTTTGATGATTCCCCATTGCCAAATTTTGATGATATTGATGTTGATCAAAATGTTGATGTTGAGAAAGATATTTCTAAAGCTCTTAAAGTTGTTGATGATTTATATGATAATCCTCAGTCCTCTTCTGATGATGATGAAGATGATGATGATGATGAAGATGATGATGATGATGAAGATGATCATTCTTCTAGGAAAAGAAAGCCCAGATCTAAGCCAAAGGCTGTTCCCAAGCCTCCTTCCTTAAATAATGATGTTCCATACTATATTCTGCATAATATCACCCTAACACAAGATTCACCAGCATGGATGAGGTTCTCTAGGAATGAGAACATTAGAAGGAAGAAAATGTAGAAGACGGGATACTACTCTGAAAAACTTGTCAAATTTAGTCATCCTCCTCCTCCTCCTCCAACAGCAGGATCTGCAGGATTCTCTTCATCCTCCCAGAAATCTCTTCCTCAGCAGTCAAGGAGACCAGCTAGTTCAAGTGGTTCTTTCATTTCTAGGTCATCCAGACCTCCTCCTTCAGGATCATCCAGAACCATTTCCTCAGATTATAAATTTCACATATCTGATGGTTCTTTTCATAGAAATTTTTTTCTCAAGATTATCAATTCTCCTATTAGGCCAGTGATATTGATGAAAGGCCTCCTTCTCCTAATCCAGAAGCAGAAAGAATTTCTCAGATGGCTAGATTCAAGGAATCTATTGCCAAAGCTCAGATTAACATAGCTAAAGCAGAAGGAAAGGATCATTCTCAGTATTCAACTATGTCAGAGTTCAGAAAGAAAGAATTTGAAATGTACAGTTCAAATCACCTATTTAATGTTGAAGATTACTTAAGGTTGCACCCAGCAGCTGTGGTTCTTCATGCTAAATTTCAAATCATGCTGGGAGCTCAAGATCTTTATATGAGTAAAAAGGAATCAGAAAATCCAAACAGGCAAATCATATTCAAGCATCCTTCAGAGAAGAAGTAAAGGTTCTCATTATTTAGTTTTGGCATATTTTGTATTTTTTGTAATGTATCTAAACTCAGAGCACTATAGTTCTTTTATCTGCTGAAATGAATTTACATTCTGTCAGATATATATGCTCTGCTATTTTTCTGTTGTTTTATTTGATTTTTGTCAAATAGTATCCTAACCCAAATAGGGGGAGATTGTTGGAACAACCCTATTACAGATTTGGGCTAGGATCACTATCTGTTGACTAGGATTATGTTGACCCCCATTGTATAGTCTAAGGGTCAAGGTTTTAGGCAGGTAGAACTTAGGAAAAGCTAAGTCTCAGCGTTCGACGAATTTGCCCAGTCTCAACGTTCGACGAATTTGCCAAGTCTCAGCGTTCGACGAATTTGTTAAGTCTCAGCGTTCGACAAATTTGCTAAGTCTCAATGTTCGACAAACTTCCCAAGTCTCAGCGGTCGATGAACTCAACATTCAGATCGACGAATTCTTATTTCAGCTCAACGAATTTCAGACAGATCAGTTATATTCTATTCTCTGATTTCAGATCAACCTAAATCAGCAATGGATCTATTTTACTTATTCCAGATAAGTCAAGGATTATATCCTTCCTTTTATTCTTATTCATTTCCATTGTCTTCTTTCGAGAAAATAGTCGTTTGGCTTATTGGAAAATGATATCATTTATTGAAAACGAAAAGGGATTAAAGATTCAGATTGCAGTTCCAAGACACAATCAATTCTGATTATTATTTTCCTTATTCAGAGGATTTGAAATTCAAATCAGAGATATATTGTCAAGAAAAACAAAAAAGATCTGCAATAAGATAGAAAAAGAAAAGGATTATAGTAGCATTCGAAAAAGAAGACACATTCTAGAGGAAATACACAAAGTCAAAAAAATTCTATAGTGTTCATCCTCACCAGCATCACACTTTCATTCTCAGAGAACAACAATCTTTATACTCTCAGTTTTTTGCTGCTAGTTCAAATATTCAAGAGCAATAACAAATCTGAGAAAAACTATTTCTCAGATTCATCAGCTATCAGGAAGATATTTCATTCAAGTGAAAGCTCCATCCTCAACTGTCAACCATTTCTATCAGACAGGGGGTGCTTTTCAACAACACAAATCCACTAGTCTTCTCTCGGATTATTGACAGAGAAGAACTTCATAACCCTCTTTATCCCATCTTGCACAGGGTTCTAACTCCCTTCAAAGGTTAACTGTTTGGTGGCAGGGCACCTGATCAAAAACCTGTAGTTGGTGTTTGGGCACCTGATCAAAAACCCATTGGTGATAGGGCACCTGATCAAAAACTAGTGGATTCCTACCAAGGGTGGTAGAAGAGTAGACGTACCCAGGTTTATTAGGGAACTACTATAGATCCTTATGTCCTCTGTGTCTTTGTTTATTTTTTTGTACTGTGTTGTGATGTGTTTTCTTTATTTGTTTTTATAAATCACTCAGTACATATATATATCACTATTTTAATTCCGCTATAAAAATAAGTGAAAAACTTTTTAATACTCTATTCACCCCCCTCTAGAGTAACTTTAAGATCTAACATTATTTTCAATGCCCATGATCATTCACCCACATTATGTGTCTCACAATAGAGAGGGTGTAGGATTGTATGCATTAGATGACCTAACCTCTAAGTCATGTCTTGTCTTTAACCGGGGAGGGTTCTAGTGGGGCGTTGCGAGGCACTAGGGGGAAAGAGTGCTAGGTTGAGCGTTCTCTAGTGTGTGCATATGAGATTAACAGCCCAACCTACGGCATGTGTACAGCTCTTCATGCCCATCCATCACTTAGTACGGGGCTAATGTGTAGGCATATAGTTAGGGTATTATAATCTAGGACATACCTATATCATATGTTTTGCATGCACTCTTCATAATTTAACATGCTTCTCTTGTGTTTTGCATATTTTATCATTTTTGAGCTTTAATGATATTGTAAAAAACAAATATTTGAAAATCAAATAAAAATATAAAAACTTTTTTTACAAATAAAACATGCTTAAATAGCCTTCTAAGCAGCTCCAAATTTTCTGAAATTTGTACACTAAGAAGGCATATATATATAAATTCTATTTCAAATAATTTTTTTTCAAAAATCTTAAAAAATAGTGTTATGTTTGGGTGTTAAGTAGTTAACGCCAGATGTTAGCTCTTTTTGCCTTATTGAAATTCTGTTTTTTTTTTATATTTCTGGTATTTTTTTAATAAATTTTCTTAGTTTTTTTTTTTTGATTTCAAATTATTCTGTTCTTAATTTGTTGATTTCATTCCAAAATACAAAAAAATTCAAATAAATCAAAATCCTCAAAAATATATTTTTGTCATTTGTTTTTCTTAAATATTTACAAAATTATGGTTTGACTATATGACCTCACAAGAGTAAACATCTTAGTTATTTTGTTTCAAATGGTCAAAATTGATTAGGCATACACTTAAAGATTCTCTTCAATGTCTAATTTTAATTTCAAATTTCCTAAACATTATTTTATCTTGTCATGCCTTGGCCTTAATCTGATTACGTGCAATGAAATAGTCTATAAAAAATTGTGTATGATTGTCTAGCATGCCTCTAAGTATGAGTAATATTTTATGCTAATAAATGATTCATTCACTAACTATTTTGGTAATCTACATGTGCTCATAATCTTAGTCTAGCATGATTGTGTAGTGTAATAGTTTTAACTTATTAAGTTGTATGTCTAACTTACCTACACCATCTTTCAAACAATAAATTTCTTGCACACATAGAAATGTTATTTCAAAATTATAAGGGTCTGCAACAACAAGTGAATTCGGAGACCTTTGACCCAAAATTACAACAATATGAAATAAAATGTCAAAGATAACTCCACAAAGCACAACTCACCCTCCTGATAAGTCTTAATGAGCATTGTGAGGTTGAGCACCTTGGAAAGAATTGTAAAGTGTCTTCTGCAAGCACATTCCTTTTTATCACTTCTATTTGTACATGCACTAGATCACTAAAAATAAAAAAATTTATAAAAATGCTTATGTGATCCCCCAAGCAATACTTCGCTCACTGATAAGTCTCAATGAGCATTGTGTGGGCGAAGCACCATAGTAGTTGTACTCATGTTTATGTGCTTTGAAATTTTATTCTAAAATTGATGTGTGAAAGTAATTATAAGATTACAATCTTAATATTGTTGTTACTATTTCATTACATATGTCATGTGTTTTGATTATTTCACTTGTATACTTTTATCAAAACACCTTATGCACGCATCAGTGTTTTTCATAAAGCTTCCACTCATGAGAATTAGATCCAATTGCACCATTATATAATTCTCTAAAAACTTAAGTAAAAGCACTAGATTGCAATGCATGATTTCTACAATGCTTTCTTGACTTGAAATATGAATTGGTTACATTGTAGCTATTATCTTTTTTAATATGTTAAATCATGCTTGCCTATTAGTTATGAAAAGTTTCAATGATAAATGCTCAAATGTGAAGAGTCTAGACATATTGTTGGAATGGTTGATAGTATATTATTTATAGTTATTTTTATATAATAATTTAGTAGTAATTAATTAGTTTTTATATAATTTTAGTTTAATATATATCTAATTTACTTTTTTTATATTTTCAGGTAATCTGGGGCTGCTATTAGCAAATTCAAGCCTACAGCCGTGTTCAGGGAAAATAAAGGAGCAAATCTACAAAAATCCCTAGTATACGCCCCAGGTCACGGGCGTGACCTGGGGGCGCGACCAATGTTACGGTCGTGCCCCAT
The DNA here is from genome assembly GCA_033032865.1 of Dactylorhiza incarnata. Lineage (NCBI taxonomy): Eukaryota > Viridiplantae > Streptophyta > Magnoliopsida > Asparagales > Orchidaceae > Dactylorhiza > Dactylorhiza incarnata. The sequence goes on along the minus strand of JAWHQI010000075.1, from coordinate 8,664,524 downwards.
TTTCAGTTCCCGCAAAACATTGCCATGTTGGATTAAAGTTACACGCCCCTATCACGGGCGTGACCTCAAGGTCACGGGCATGACTCGCCCGAGAAGCTTTTGATGGATGCAGTTTCCGCTGTCAAGCCGTTCCATCTTACACGCCCTTGGTCACGGGTGTGACCAAGGGCGTGACCCTTCCCGCAACTGCCAGAACAACTCCAGATCTTGTCGTTTACCACCATTTCTAAACTTGGTCAAGACACGTCGTAGGTCACAGGCATGACCTAGGCCATAACCCGCCGTGCACTTGATTTTTAGAGGTTTCTCTCCCCAATCGTTCCCGGGCTTTCAAGTCACAGTTACGCAGCATACACGCCCTTGGTCACGGGCGTGACCAAGGGCGTGACTCACCAATTTTCTGCCTATAAAACCTAGCTCCTTCCAAAGTGATGGGCATCCATTCCATGCTTCGATTGGATCAACTTTAGTTTAGTTTTTCTGCATTTTATTTGCATTTCTCCTTTTATGCAATTTACTTTATGTTTTACACTTTTCAATTCCTAGTTTAGATTTACTTCACTTGCATTTATAATTTCTTTTCTTAGATATAAAAATGTTCTTTTCAAGTATGAGTAGCTAGTTATATAGTGATAGTTTGTTAGGTGTAGTCAATATTACCTAGAGGGGGGGGGGGGGGGGTGAATAGGTTTTACTTATTTTCTTTATATAATCCTAATGTATCTAACTGCAAAAACTCAATCACAGAAAGCACACAAGGATGTATAGAGGTTCCTCAAGACAGGGTGTCTTGAGTAGTCCTCTTTCCCCTTTGACCTTTCTAACAGTGAGTTAGATAAGGCCACAAACTCCAATCTCAGCTCCTTGAGCTTACACCAAAAGTTCCTCAGAACTTCTCAGATCAAGATTGATCCTACCTCAGGCACAGCAGCCCTACACTCAGGCTCAGCAGCCCTACACCTCAGGCATAGCAGCCCTACACTTAGGCTCAACAACCCTACACCTCAGGCACAGCAGCCCTACACTCAGGCTCAACAACCCTACACCTCAGGCACAGCAACCCTACAGCTCAGAGTAATGTAACTCCTACCACTCAGAAATCACACAAATTTCCTACCTCAGACCTATCAAGAAGTCCTACCACTCAAGCTGTCAACACAGCTTTACACACAGGCTTAACAACCTTTCACTCAGGCAATGATGCCTTACAAAGATATAAGAGAGTTTGTATTAAGTACAGAAGACAAAAGGGTTACTCTTAGGTCTTCTAATTTCTTTCTTCAGATCTGAAAGACAGCAGCTTCAGATTTGAATCACCTTGATCTTCTCCTTCAGCAAAGCAGAAGATCAACTTGCCCTTCTTGAGTTTGTACAGGAAGAGCTAACTAATCTCCTTCAGAAGATTAACTCCAGCTTTAGAGAACAACTTCAACTGGCTGAAACGTGAATCCTCGATTGCGGCTTGCAGCAAAAGCTTTTCAATAGAATCGTTCTTATTGTTGTGCCCTAGCTTTTGATTTTATACATCCAGAAGGATTCAATGGCTATTACAATCCTCCTGACCCAGTATGGGGCAGATTGGAGTTGCTTTTCCCTTTTTATTTTCGCTTGTGCCAAAAGCAGATCCCGTCAGCACATTTGAATCTGTCTCAGCAGTTGGGCTGAGACAGCTTCCAGTCTCAGCGGCTGGAACAGCTTCCAGTCTCAGCGGCAGCTCCTGTCTCCTTCTCAGCGGTTCCGCTGGGACAGACACAAGTCTCAGCGGTTTTGGGCAGATTGTTACCAATACTATTCCTTGTCTTGGAATAACCTAACCCTGCATGCTTATGAGATACAAATAGGGTTTATCAAATACAACTTGTACTTTGTATTTGAGTGTGAGGCCTCTTCAAATTAAAGGGACATTGAAGGTCAATTTCCCAACAATCTCCCCCAATTTGAAGAAGGCAGAAGACTCTCAAATGCAAGAGTACATGACTTATAAATTTTTGATATATATCAATGCTGCAATGAATTCATCATATTAAGCAAACAGATTTTATAACAGATGATCAGAAATATATATCCACAGCAGATAATCAATCCATCACTGTGAGTTGAAAGATATGATAATGCATCTCATAATAACATAACCAAAAATACCAAGGTAAAACTTAGCTAAATCTCAGATTAGTGTTTCAGATAAAGCAGTATTTAATTATCCTCAGTTTGCACAAAATATTTTAGGCAGATTCTAGTTCAATCACCATTCAACCATTCCTAGGAGTTTTATACATTAAATAAAAATTTTCTTTTCTTAGAGGAAGAACATTCAGGAATCTCAGCAGCAGCTTCTTTTCCCTTGGTAGAATCCAGTTGATTTGAAGTAGCATTCATATTTTCAGCAACAACTTCTTCTTGGACTGCAGGCTCCTTGTCTTCAGTAGGTACAGCAGTGTCTTCATTTAGATTTGTAGATGAGTCCTTTTCAGCATTGGTTGCCTTAATCTCAGCAATCTTCCTCTTGAGCTCTTGCCTTCTAAAGTACATAAAAGGTTTTGGGATGTACCTAGATGGCATTCTTTGTGGGTTATCTTTCTTGACTAGGTTTTCTTTGAATACCTTATCTCTTTTAGTGTTCCTTTCAAGATGTCTTATCCATTCCTCAGTTGGATATAACTTATCAATATCTTTGCACATCTGACCATGGCTTACCCAAGCATTCAGGATTATCTTCTTGGAATCATCACTCCAGTATTCAAAGTCAGGGTCTCTCCTATTTTCATCCCTTTCGTTGGCCATGAATTCCTCAGTGAGAAATACATGCTCTCTTTCTCTTTGCTCTTTCAATCTGTGATTTTGTGATGTTGCTTCTTGTTGAGGAAAATCCCAGTCTTCTGCCCTATTAACATCTAGTGATGGCAGGTTCAGAGCAATCCTAGTGCCTTGTAGAATTTTTAGTGTGAGGTCAGAATTGATGTGTGCATTTGTATTATCCCCCTTTCTGGCTTCTTCATATATTTGTTGATTGAGGTCTTGCTTAACTGTTGTGATTGTGCTAGAGAGAGTTTGGAAGACATTCTCAAGATCAGCTTGAAGGTCACTTTTTAATCTGCCAACTTCTTCATTCAGATGGGAAGAAGTGGCTTTTGCATCAAGAGCTTGTGATAGAGTTGCAAGTTCTCCTCTCAGCTCTTCCTTGTAGATGTCAGCTGCTTCATTTAACTGCATTGCAGTGGAGTAGACATACTCTTGAAGATGGTTTGCTGACTCCTTTATGACTTCATCTGTTTTACAGACATAGTTTTTGACATAGCTCATGTCTTTTGCAGACATGACCAGGTCATTCTGAATGGACTGGAATTTCTGTCCTTGGGAAACCACGGTCTTCTTGGCTAAGTCAAACCATGTGGTCATTTGCTTGTTTAGGAATGTTGAGTCCTCTTTGATGATGTTCAGTTCACTCATCATTTCATTTCTTACTGCAGAGATAGATTGGTTGACATAATCTCTGACTGAGGAAGTGGACCTATCAACATACACTTGCATAGATACAAGGTGTGCATCTAGCATAGACTGTATGGCTCCCAAGATGTTCTCATTGGACTGTGAAGATGAGGTAGGGGCTTGATGTTCCACTATCATTGCCTGTTTTAGCCTTTGAGGAGGACTAGGTGGAATAACAACATCTACAGGTGGTGTGATGATGATTGGTTCAGACACCACAGCAGTATGGATCACTTGATCCAGTTCCTTTGGTTCTTCACCCTCTTGATGTTCAACATATGTTGCAATATCATCAATATGATCTGGATGCAGTTCATCATCATCATTGACATCCACATCATCAGCATCTTTCTCCTCAGACTCACTATTCTGCCCCCCCCCCTCAGATTGTGCACCAGGATTTTCTTGAACGGATTGATTCAAGCAATCTAGGACATCAGATGACTTATCAGCTGTCTTTGTGATTTTCTCCCCCTCAGTTTGAGCAGCATGGAGACCTAGATCTCCTGAATTATAGAGAGCAGGGATGTTATCAAGAATCTGTGAGATTCTTCTTTCAAGATTTGAGATGACAGAGTCAATCTCTCTTTGTAGATCTTCAGTGGTAGGTGCTTTTGGTGATTCAGTTGGATCAGTGACTCCATCCTTGTGCAGCTGCTCCCCCTAAGTTGGAGCATCCAACATTTCTTCACAGGCTTTGGATAGGATCACAAGAGAATCAGGTTCCTCCATGACCTTGTCTTTCTCAGTCTCAGCAGGCACAGTGTGTGCATCTGCATTATCTGAATTTTCACTAAGTTAGGATAGGTAAGAATAATGTTGTTGTACTTAATTGATTTTATATTCTTACCTTTGTTGATGGGGACATGCTCATTATCTATATTCATTGGGTTGCTGGCAGATCCAGGGTCAGTCCCATGAATATCCTCATTGTCAGACCCATCTGATTTTGAGGATGAATCAGATTTCTGCTGGGATGACTTTTTCTTCTTTTCCTTTTGCCATAGATGGCTGGCTCATAGGGAGCACTCTGGAGAATCTATCCAGAGTCTTAATGTCCATTCTTTTGAGATAATGGAGATTTTCCCCCTGTGAATTTGCAAAAGTCTCTGAATAACTATTATGTAGGTACAGAGATAGTATCCTTCCCATATTGGGGGCATGTAGACATTCCTTTATCCTTTGAAAAACAACTTCTCCCCATGAGGTTTTCTTGCACAAAATTATCCTAGTCATTAGTTCAAATATGAACTGTGATACAGTGTCATGTGAACCTGGGTTGCATAGGATGGCCTTGCCCACTATATCAGACAATAGCTTCCCTTTGTTGATTGAAGAACTTCCTCCTTAGACAACTAGTTTTAGCATCACTGTACTCTGTTCATTTTAGGGCAGTCTGCTTATCCTTTTCAGATATCTCCTCCTCTTCATTTTTACTGCAGGTAGTTAATTTCAGTCCCTTCCTCAACCTTTTGGCTGTTATCTTTATCTTCTCAGTTCCTATCTTGGACTTCATGATGGTTTTGGAAGGAGATAACTTGACATTGCTGAACCATTCCAGAACTTCAATTCTGAGAATGCAGCAGGGTTCAGACACCATATGCTCCAGACCTTGAGCTTCCATCTGATGAATTACTTGTCTTGTTTCTTTTGAGGCATGAGAGAATCCATCTCTGACGATTTCATACCCCTCCAGGAGATCTTTTGAACTTTTTGGCGCCATGAAAGCAGAAAATCGAGGCGCTGAGACGGGAGAGAAGATGAATTGTCTCGTCGGCTAAGGGTTTGACTTTGTGGTGTGTTTTAAGTTACAGTGTATCTATTTATAGGGTTTCAGTTTCGTTTTTATTAACCCTAGGTTTTTAGACTTAATTACCTTATTGTGCTAAGGAATTTTGGGTTAATTAAAGATTGATTATAAGATTTTATAACACATCCCGTCTCAGCGGTTCAGCTGAGACGGAGACCTAGGCCGCTGGGACAGTTTGCTCATCTCAGCGGTTCAGCTGGGATTTTCTCAGCTGATTCAGCTACATACTTCTGCAGTTTAGCTGATCCTGAGATTTAGACCTAATGTAGATATTTTGGCTGAAGAAATGTCCTAGTCATGTCACTAATTTGTAGTATATAATAATGTAAAGTTTTATAATTCACCATTCAGAATCAACAATAGTGACAGCTACTACTCATACATTTAGGACTATTCCATACTAAGCATGCCAAGATCAATTTTGAAAGCATTGAATTCAGATTCATCCAGTGGCTTTGTAAAGATATCAGCTACTTGTTTGTCAGTGGGGACAAATTCAAGACAGATATCTTTACATTCTACATGTTCTCTAATAAAATGATATCTAATCTCTATGTGCTTAGTCCTGCTATGAGAGATAGGATTTTTAGCAATAGAGATTGCACTGGATGAATCACAATACAGAGGAGATTCCCTTACCTTGAGGTTGTAATCCTCCAACTGATGATGTGTCTATAGGAGTTGTGCACAACAGCTACCTGCAGCAATGTATTCAGACTCAGCTGTGGATATTGCCACACTGGTTTGTTTCTTGCTGCTCCAAGATATCAATCTTCTCCCTAGGAATTTACAAGTACCACTTGTACTCTTCCTGTCTTCTTTGCAACCTACAAAATCTGCATCTGAAAATCCTGTTAGTTCGAAGTCATTGTTCTTAGGGTACCAAAGGCCAAGATGCAAGCTGCCCTTAAGGTATCTCAAAATCCTCTTCATAGAGGTGTAGTGAGATTCCTTAGGACAGGCTTGATACCTAGCATAAACACATGTAGAATACATAATGTATGGCCTACTAGCAGTCAAGTACAATAGGGATCTAATGATACATCTGTGCATGGACTCATCAAACGCCTTTCCCTTTTCATCCTTGTCTAATGATACATTAGACCCCATGGGTGTTCTCGTGGTGGAGGCTGATTCCATCCCAAATTTCTTGATGAGCTCCTTAGTGTACTTGGTCTGGGAGATGAAAATTCCATCATTAGACTGTTTCACTTGGAGCCCAAGGAAATATTTGAGCTCACCCATACTGCTCAATTCAAACTCCCCCTGCATTAGATTGGCAAATCTCTTGCAGAGGTTGTCATCAGTAGACCCAAAAGATAATGTCATCAACATAAATTTGGACTAAGAGACACTTGCCCCTTGTTTCCCTAAGAAACAATGTGCTATCAATCTTCCCCTCATGAACTTGTTCTTGAGGAGAAAGTTGGACAAAGTCTCATACCAAGCTCTTGGAGCTTGCTTGAGACCATATAATGCTTTCCTAAGAAAGTAAACTTGAGAAGTTAGGGTTGGATGCACAAAACCTGAAGGTTGTTCAACATATACCTCTTCCTTCAAGTCTCCATTGAGGAAGGCTGATTTGACATCCATCTGGTAGACTTTGAACCCCTTGTGGGTAGCATAGGCAAGGAATAGCCTAATTGCTTCTAACCTTGCAACTGGTGCAAAGGTTTGATCAAATTCTATACCTTCCTCTTGCCCGTATCCTTTGGCTACTAATCTGGCCTTGTTCTTGATGATTGTACCATTCTCATCAAGCTTGTTCCTGTATACCCATTTGGTGCCAATCACATTGTGTCCTTGAGGTCTTGGCACCAACTTCCATACTTTGCATCTCTTGAATTGTAGGAGCTCTTCTTGCATGGCTTCAATCCAGAAGGTGTCTTGATTGGCCTCTTCAAACTTCTTGGGCTCCATTTGAGAAAGGAAGCTCAAGAATAGTGCTTCATTATGAGCTCTACTTCTTGTCAATATGCCTTGGGTATGATCTCCAATTATTAGATCTCTTGGATGATCTCTCAGGTGCCTTGCAGCAGCTGGAAGAGGGTCCTCTGGTGGCTATGTTTGTTCCACTGGTTTAGTTGTGACTTCACCATCTTGTACCTCTTCTTATTTAGGAATTGCAGCAGCTGTTTTAGTTCTGCTGCTGCTGGGCTTATCTTGGACAGTTAGCTCATGCAACCCTTCTTCATTTCCTGTCAAGATAGAAGAGCTAGACCATTCTTTGTAGAGAAGGCTGGTCTCATCAAACACAACATGCATAGATTCTTCTACAACATGGGTTTTCTTGTTATAAACTCTATAAGCTCTACTATGTGAGCTATACCCAACAAGAACCCCCACATTGCATTTTTCTGCAAACTTTGTTAATTGAGATTTTCCATTATTTAGAATGTAGCATTTGCAACCAAAGATTCTAAAGTAAGAAATTGTAGGTTGTTTGCCTTTCAGAATCTCATAAGGGGTTTTCCCAAGGACCTTATTGATGGAGGCTCTATTGAGAACATAACAGACAATGATACATTGTCTTATAGTTAATGTGGGCAAGTCTCTTGTGCCATTGGACACAAAGAGACTCACTTTCATTAGCTAGAAGACACACAGAAGAGATAGAATAATTGCAAATGAAGTCTAACCAATAAACATTTCCACTCCTAGTGCCTGAGAGAATGGTCTCCAAGTCATTAGAGTTTTTGATCAAGCACTTGTCATTGTGGAATTCAATGACATAGCCTAAGTCACATAGTTGGCTTATGCTTACAAGGTTGTGTTGCAACCCTTCAACATAAGCTACCCTTGTGATTGAGACTATGCCATTTGAAATCATACCATATCCTTTGGTGACTCCCTATTCAGATCCACCAAAGATAACTTTGGGTCCATTCTTCACTGGATGGTAATCCTTCAGAAGATCCTTAGTTCCTTTCATGTGCCTTGAGCACCGAATGTCCAAGTACCATATTTGGTTTAGACTGGTACTTGAACTAACCTGCAACATAGAATTTAATGTACCTTAGGACCCCAACTGATTTTGGGTCCTAGGTTCATGTTAACACCATAGGGAATATTCCTAGAAAGGGCTGGTTTGGCTTGAGGTGCAATCCTTGCCTTTGGCACATTGGGGTTGTGCCAACAATCAATTGCAAAGTGTCCCACTTTTCCACAACACCAACACTCATATATATTATATCTCCTCTTCTGAACAGTCCTAGAAGATGAAGCTTCCTGTTTCTATTCAGTAGGGGATGCAGCTGCTATTTTCTTTTTCTTATCAGTAAAGGCATGGCTTTTTACCTTCCTATAATCAGTCAAGGCAGCCTGTTTTTGTTTGACATCAACACCCTTTAGCTTGGAAGCTATACATGTGTGGATGGCAGCAGAAACTGGGCTTTTTGGCTTGGTTACAGGACAGTCAACAGCCATGGACTTTGCTGAACAATGTTTAGAATTAACAGCCTTAGTTATCTTGAGTGAAGGGGCTGAGGTTCCAAAAACAAAGGGTCCATGATGGGCCATTTGAATTTCCTCATGCAGAGCCTTGAAGGCACTCAAGCCTAACTCCTTTCTATTTCCATAGCTATGAGCATTCTTGCTCAAGTTATAGGAACTTCCATTTAATAAGTGACCATGAACACTTTCTTGGTCATACTTGTTTGAGGGCATCAAGACTTTCACAAAGGAGGTCTTAGATTCTTTTGAGTCCTTGACCTTTCCCTTAGTGTTGCTAGTAGCTGCCTCCTTGTTGAAACCAACACCTCTCATGTCATGGGAGTTGAAGGTGTCAATAATAGGCAACACTATCTTGGGCTTGGAGAACTTAGCCACTAGCATCCTCTCCTTGAGGAGCTTTTCTTCAAGATCCTTAATGATCTTGTTCTTGTGGCTTATGGTGCCCACATGGATGATTGACATTCCCCTTAGCTTGTCAATCTCCTTGCTCATTAGAGCTAGTTGGGTAGCATGCTCAATGCACTCAGATTTTGATTGCTTTAGGGAAGTAATTTCTTGGGCTTGCCTCTTGGCTAGTTTTTTGCTCTTTTTCAGAGCTTCCAGGAGTGCACCATACCTATCAATCAATTGATTGACATCCTCCTCAGAATCTGATTCACTTCCAACTTTAGATGGAGGAGATTCAGATTCTGGACCTGTTTCATAATCAGAAGAAGAAGAAATGCAGTGTGATAGTTTATATTGGTGTAGTCAATAATACCTAGTGGGGGTGAATAGGTTTTACTTATTTTCTTTATATAATCCTAATGTATCTAGCTGCAAAAAACTCAATCACAGAAAGCACACAAGGATTTATAGAGGTTCCTCAAGACAGGGTGTCTTGAGTAGTCCTCTTTCCCCCTTCACCTTTCTAACAGTGAGTTAGACAAGGCTATAAACTCCAATCTCAGCTCCTTGAGCTTACACCACAAGTTCCTCAGAACTTCTCAGATCAAGAGTGATCCTACCTCAGGCACAGCAGCCCTAGACTCAGGCTCAATAGCCCTACACCTCAGGCTCAACAGCCCTACACCTCAGGCACAGCATCTCTACAGCTCAGAGTTATGTAACTCCCACCACTCAGAAATCCCACAGATTTCCTACCTCAGACCTATCAAGAAGTCCTACCACTCAAGCTGTCAACACAGCTTTACACACTAGCTCAACAGCCTTTCACTCAGGCAACAATGCCTTACAAAGATATAATAGAGTTTGAACTAAATACAGAAGACAAAAGATTTACTCTTAGGTCTTCTGAATCCTTTCTTCAGATCTGAAAACAGCTTTGTATCACCTTGATCTTCTCCTTCAGCAAAGCAGAAGATCAACTTGCCCTTCTTGAGTTTGTACATGAAGAGCTAACTAATCTCCCATAGAAGATTAACTTCAGCTTCAGAGAACAACTTCAACTAGCTGAAACGTGAATGCTCGATTGCGGCGTGCAGCAAAAGCTTTTCAATAGAACAGTACTAGTTGGTGTGCCCTAGCTTCTTCTTTTATACCTTCAGAAGGCTTCAACGGCTATATCGATCCTCCTGATACAGTATGGGGCAGATTGGAGTTGCTTTTCCCTTTCTATTGTCATTTGCGCCAAAAGCAGATCCCGTCAGCACATTTGGATCTGTCTCAGCGGTTAAGCTGAGACAGCTTCCAGTCTCAGCGGTTGGGCTGAGACAGCTTCCAGTCTCAGCGGCAGCTTCAGTCCCCTTCTCAGCGGTTGCTCCAGTCTCCTTCTCAGTGGATCCGCTGAGATGGCTCCTCGTCTCACCGGTTCTGACCCTTCGTCTCAGCGGTTATGCTGAGACAGATTTTCATCTTCTTGTAGATGATTTCTTCTTATCTAAGGCCATGTTTGGCCCTTCCTTTTGAGTCTCCTGTGCCTCTATATCCTACACAAATATAGCTTTGTTAAATACAATATGTCCTTAGCATTGAGAGTGATGCCTCTTCAAATCAAGGTAATATTGAGGGCAATATACCCAACACAGTGTATCAATACTTGCTCATGTTCTGAATTATTGTGGCTGTCCTCATTTTCAGTTATAGCCATCAGCCCATGGTCTTCTAGAGTGACCTCATCCTCCTCTACATCACTATCTGAATGTGATAGAGGGGCCCTAATTCCTATCCTGGCATCAGGATAGTCTTCTTCCCCCTGATCAGCAAACAACCCCAAGTAGGCTTCCTCCTCACCATCTGAATCTGAAGATGAAGATTCATGTTCACTCCAGCTCTTGCCTTTCTTAGCTAGGAAGGATTTTTCTCCCTTCCTCTCCTTCTGGTGATGAGGCTTCTTGTCACCTCTTTCCTTTCTCTTGACTGGACAGTCAGCAATGACATGTCCAGGCTTACTACAGCAATAGCAAATTATGTTAGTTGAAACATGTTTACTAGATTTAGAGTCATACCTGTCCCCTTTGGGATGTTGCCTCTCAGATCTGTAATGATCCTTCTTGGGATGAGAAGAGGAGGAAGGTTTGTTCTTCCATTGTTTCCTCCTGATCATCTTCTTGAACTGCCTTGTGAAGGCAGCAAACTCCTCATCAGAAGAGGAGCTGTCTGAATTGCAGCTCTCAGATTTCTCAGATTCAGCAGCCTTTCTTGGAGGTGACTGCACTCTACCCTTGTTCTTCTTAGAGCTTTCAGCTTTGAGAGCAACAGATCTCTCCCTTGTGTGAGCCCTGGAGGAAGTGTCCTCCTCCTTTCCTGCAGAAAGCTGCATCTCATATGAGAGCAGTTTCCCAAACAGTGTATGGGTAGGGGTTTCTCCAACTCTTGCCCCTTCCCTGATTGCACATATTTTAGTGTCCCAATCTCTAGTTAGAGATCAAAGGAACTTGTCATTGTGAACACCCTTCCATAGGTTCTTAGTTCACTTACAATCCTAAAGAACCTTTCATAGCACATGGAGATATTCTCCTGGCTCAGCTGTCTGAAGGCTTCATACTCCTGATTGAGCAGTGACTTTCTATCATCCCTCACTTCAGCTGTTCCCTCCATATAAACAACCAATGTGTCCCACATTTCCTTAGCAGTTGTGCAGTGTACCAAGTTCTGAAATGTAGTGTCATCAATGGCATTTACTATTATGTTTTGGGCTCTCTTGTCTATAGTGTACAATGCTATCTCATCATTGTTCAGCTCAGAAAATACATTAAGTACTTTTCTAGTAGGGTCAATAGTGGAGATTTTCTTAAAGGTATAAGGACCATTTTTGACAGTCAAAAAGATCCTTGGGCATGAGGCTTCCATGAATAGCCTTACCCTTTGCTTCCATATACCAAAGTTTTCTTTGGAGCATATGGGCAACCTCAGTCACCCCAACTCCTTCTTCATTCCACTGTCGGCCATTGGATTTCAGATTTGACTACTCCTGTATAGGATCTGATCAGACTGTTAAGTCCTTTTGATCAACCTCGCTCTGATACCACTTGATAGTTTGTTAGGTGTAGTCAATATTACCTAGAGGGGGGGAGGGTGAATAGGTTTTACTTATTTTCTTTATATAATCCAAATGTATCTAGCTGCAGAAAACTCAATCACAGAAAGCATACAAGGATGTACAGAGGTTCCTCAAGACAGGGTGTCTTGAGTAGTCCTCTTTCCCCCTTCACCTTTCTAACAGTGAGTTAGATAAGGCCACAAACTCTAATCTCAGCTCCTTGAGCTTACACCACAAGTTCCTCAGAACTTCTCAGATCAGGAGTGATCCTACCTCAGGCACAGCAGCCCTACACTCAGGCTCAGCAGCCCTACACCTCAGGCACAGCAGCCCTACACTCAGGCTCAATAGCCCTACACCTTAGGCACAGCAGCCCTACACTCAGGCTCAATAGCCCTACACCTCAGGCACAACAGCCCTACAGCTCAGAGTAATGTAACTCCTACCACTCAAAAATCACACAGATTTCCTACCTCAGACCTATCAAGAAGTCCTACCACTCAAGTTGTCACCACATCTTTACACACAGGCTCAACAGCCTTTCACTCAGGCAACAATGCCTTACAAAGATATAAGAGAGTTTGTACTAAATACAGAAGACAAAAGATTTACTCTCAGGTCTTCTGATTTCTTTCTTCAGATCTGAAAGACAGCAGCTTCATATTTGAATCACCTTGATCTTCTCCTTCAGCAAAGCAGAAGATCAACTTTCCCTTCTTGAGTTTGTACAGGAAGAGCTAACTAATCTCCTTCAGAAGATTAACTCCAGCTTCAGAGAACAACTTCAACTGGCTGGAACGTGAATCCTCGATTGCGGCTTGCAGCAAAAGCTTTTCAATAGAGTCATTCTTGTTATTGTGCCCTAGCTTTTGCTTTTATACCTCCAGAAGGCTTCAACGGCTATTACAATCCTCCTAACCCAGTATGGGGCAGATTGGAGTTGCTTTTCCATTTTTATTTTCTCTCGCGCCAAAAGCAGATCCCGTCAGCACATTTGAATCTGTCTCAGCGGTTGGGCTGAGACAGCTTCCAGTCTCAGCGGTTGGGTTGAGACAACTTCCAGTCTCAGCGGCAGCTCCAGTCTCCTTCTCAGTAGTTCCGCTGGGACAGACACAAGTCTCAGCGGTTTTGGGCAGATTGTTACCAATACTATTCCTTGTCTTGGAATAACCTAACCCTGCATGCTTATGAGATACAAATAGGGTTTATCAAATACAACTTGTACTTTGTATTTGAGTGTGAGGCCTCTTCAAATTAAAGGGACATTGAAGGTCAATTTCCCAACCTATAGCATTTGATTGGAAGAATTCTTAAGTTTCTTATTTTATAATTTCTCATTTTCATAGCTTTAGTTTTAGAATTTTTACGATTCACCTTTGATTTATATTTTATTGATTTCATATTGCTAGTATATGATAGTCAATTTAAATCTGTATTCTAGTTGATCAAGAGATCCATGAATACGAGAAGATCATTCATCGGTGAAAGGAGTTGTATGCACTCCTCGAGAGAGGATGACATAAATCTTCTGGATTTGAGTCAAATCCAATAGTGGGGTTCACCGCTTAAAGCAAGCTTAGGGAATTCGACTGGCCGAGGGGTCTTAATCGATCAACCTAAGGTTAGTTGGTTGCGTATTCTTGAGAGAGGCGCTTTTATGATTTGCGAACCTCTACGATCGAATTATTCTATCCTATTCGTTATGAATTTAGATTTTACGATTTATCCAACTTAAGAAGTATTTCCGATCAAATGCTCTCTTATTCCTTTCTCTTTTATTATTCTAAACATCTTTTTATATTTAGATAAAATAATATTAATAGGCGTGAGTAGAAGTAATCAACAGACCCGTGGAATACGACACTTGATGTTTAGTTATAAATATCCTATGCTATGAATGATAGGTGCTCTTGCCTATAGTTCGTAGAATTTGGAGAATATAATTATATTCCAAATTTTACCTATCAAGTTTTTGGCGTCATTGCAGGGGAAATATTTTTGTTGATATTTTGAAAGCGTGAATATTATTACTTTTATCAATCTCTTTCTCCGCCCCCATTTCTCTTTTTGCTTTATTTTTAAATTTCCTTCTATTAAGTGAAGGTTCTAAATTTTTCTTTCTTTAAAAATGATGTTATCGCAATTGGCCGCAAAAGTTTCCGAGCTTCAAAATAAAGTCATTCTTTTGGAAGCCGCACAAATGCGCCAAATTATTTGTCATTTTTGTGGGGGCCATCATTCTAGTGAGGAATGTTATTTTTCATTTCAACATTTTTCAAACGAAAATCTAAATAATTTTTATAATGAAAATAATATTTTCTATGAAAATAATTTTTCTTTAGATAATGATTTGAGTGAATTTCCTTCTTGCCCTGATGTTGATTATTCATGGTGGCAAGGTCACCCAGATAGTTTTCAGTGCGAAGAAGGAAATTCCTTCAATCATGATTTGCTTTCCTCGCATTTTCCACAAATTTGTTCTTCTTCTGATCTTGAAATTTTTCTGACTTTTTCTCCAAATTTAAATGATTATTCTCAAGATCAAGAAGAACAATTTTACCAAAAAATTCACAAGATCATGGAGACACCGAGCGAATTAGAACACAAAAATTATTCTTCTTCTTCACCCGCCCTTTCTTCTTTTTCTCATGAAATTATAATTTGTGAAGAAATTATGTCCCGTGAATTTACTTCTCGTGGTATTGATTTTTCAGATAAAAATTTTATTTTAGAAAAAGAACAACTGATACTTAATCTTGAATTTTCAAAAGAAACTCCTCCTTGTCAAAATTTTTCTGACTCACTTCATCTTGATTCTTTTTATTCTAACAATTTTCATGTAGAGGATGAGCTGTTGCAACCATACATCTTCACCGATCTATTTGCCACTCATCTCCAACAATCCAAATTACCTGAGTTATGTATGGGTAATTTGGATTCTCAATTTCAAGCTAACGTACAATGAAAGAATAGAGACTATAACGGAGGAGTTATCGGGCACCAGATTTCGGCATATTCACCTCAGCGTGAATAAGGGAGTTGTCTGTGCATTTTCAATTTATATTTCCATTTAGCTAACCCTTATCGTCTAGCTAAAAGACAGTAAACAAAGCGCTCTTGGGAGGCACCCCTTGCTTATCTTTATTTTTCTTGCATTTTATTTACTTTTCCCTCCTACTTGGCTTATAAACATTGGGGACAATATTTACTTTTAAGTATAGGGTGTATTCTCTTATTTTCATTTTAATTAAAAATGCAAAAAAATAGAAAATCTTTTTCAAAAATCATAAAAAAATTGTTTTTCTTTCTTTATTATCAATTTTGTTATAAAAATTTATAAAATACAAAAAAAACATTGTTTCCTTTTAAATTTTTATGTCTTTGTATCTTATTTTCTTTGTATGCAAATTAAAATACCAAAAAAATTATAAAACTTTTAAAATTCTAAATTCTTGCGAAAGGGTCGTGTTGGGCTATCATCCCACAAAATCTCCTAGTACATTGCGAGATCGTCATTGGGTAGCCCTTGGGATTTCCAAGAATAAAAAAATATTTATGGTTTATCATAAAAATCCAAAAATAATTAAAAATCTAATAAAATAAATTTTGTAATATTAAACTTCTCCAAACTTCATTTATGCAAAATTAATTTTAATTATGAGTTTTCTTTATAAGCTTTTTTAGGAGTTTTCTTTTTATGTATTTTTAATCTTATATTTCTCTCCAAGATATGATAGATTTAATTTTTAGATGAATTTGATTTAATGAGTTTTTCATTATCTTGATTTCTTTAGAAGATTTCTTAGTTTTATTTTCTCTTCTTAAAATATCATAATTCAATTTTGTAGAAATTTTGTCAAATATCATTAGATTTTACTTATATTAACTTTAACTCGTGGTTTCTAAAAGATTGCTCAAATTGTTTTCTATGCTCTTAAAATATATCTTTGAATAAAAAAGCCTTTTAACCCTAACCCTTCCCCTACCTTTTTATTTAACCCTTTATTTGGCATAAAAAAAGAATTTGAAAAGATCATATGTCATGGAATGAGAGGATAAAATTCATCATTCCTAAATATATGCACCCATTTTAGTAAAAGATTATATGGCATGGAGTTGAGAGGATAAAATTCATCACTCCTAAACATATACATTTGGGATATAAAAAAAAAGAAGAAATTTAAAAAAATGGAATTGAGAGGATAAAATTCATCATTTCCTATATACAAAGTAACTTCTTCAATGCCAATTTTACCCCAATTAGCCAAGTTTATTTGCTTATCCAAGATATTTTTGAGAGAGCATAGTTAATATTTTGTAGTTTTCTACAAAAGTTTCTCATAATGTTTAAAGTTTCAATAATTTTAATCTTGGATTATTTTACTTAATTCAATGCAATTTTGTTTATGAAGATTTAGTTAGAGAATTTTGAAACTAATATTTATTCTACTCATTTCAATTTATGAATTATAAATTACTTCTTATAAATCTGAATTTTAATCTCTTAACTTATTTTGACATGAGACTTAGGCTCTGTTTGGTTGGGCTGTTGCTGTGGAAAGTTGCTGATGAAATGCTGCTGATAGGAAATGTGTTGTTTCTGGAAAACAGAGTTTTGTTAAAAAACTGTTTGGATGAAATGGAGTTTGCAAAACAGAGTTTTAAAAAAGTTGTTTGGAAACAATACCGAGTTTTGAGTGAATTTTTTTTTCATGAAATGATAACTTGAGAGTTTTTAGTAATGGCATACAAATGTAATAATGATATTATCATTTTGATGATGATAATAATGATATTATCAATTTATTACTTCATCGTTTTGAGTCTACGAGTGCATATTTATCTGTAAATTATCGATTAATTAGAACAAATTAGCAAAAAAGATGAATAGGAGCCTAATCTTTTAGGTAATGCTTCCATCATACCAGCCTTCATATGCAAAATTTCCAAGCAAAAAAGATGAATAGGAGCCTAATCAGAAGGAAAATAACTAGCCTTCATATGCAAAATTTCAATCTTGTCCAGAAATAATGTGTGCAGTTAAGGAATCAGCTCTCATAATTCAGATCTTTATAAGCTCAAAAATTACCCTTCACATAAATAGGTAATACTTCCATCGTACTAGAAACATTGTGTATAGTTAATTTCCAAGCCCTACTAATGTTTGTCAAGCATATCACAACCTATTCATCTCTAAACTGTACACAGCGGCAGGAGAGTATTTTTTTAACGGGGAAGAAAAACAGAGCAAACCTCCTTCCCTCCTTCATCTGCTCCCCTCCCACAGGAAGATTAATGCAATACCATCTTTTTTGCCAGCTCTCGTCATCATTTTAAACCAGAACCATTTCATTAATGCTATTAATGTTGTCTTCCTGCTCTTCTTCTTCATTCTCCCAAAACAGAGGAAATTGCAGAAGCTACAGTAAAATAAGAGATTTGTTGAACGGTGGCGGGACTTCAAATCGATGGAACTTTGGAATCAAATCTTGATCGGGGTGCTGGAACTCGTTTTGGACCATCATCGTCGGCCAGTATGCGATCGGCGAGGTAAGTGGCAGAAGGTTCATCGCAGATGGCTTCGAGCCGCTTAGGTTTCTTCCAGCCCTCGTTGGATGCCGCATCTCCCTTCTCCCCCACCGGAGAAATGACTCCAGTGGAACAGACAGCATCGTGAGGGAGTGAAAACCTGAGATTCTCCGGTAGAAAACCCAAGAGAGAGAGAGAGCGAGGAGGACCGAACTACAGGAGCTGGTAGACAGCGCAAGGTCGCTTTTGCCTCTTCCATGTGCGCGTATGGAAGGAAAAGCAGTTATTTACTGTGGTTGTAAATAGACCTATATGCGGCTTTTAAAGAAAATGGAGTTTTTATAAACATCTCCGCCAAACGCTGCTTATTGATAAAACTGGGTTTTGGCCCAACCGCACCGGAGCAAATAAGCCCAACCAAACGCTACCTTATAAAATTTGGAGTACATAATTAGAAGTAAATCTTTTTGGAAATATCCTATAAATTCTTCTCATACTTATAAATTAGTTTTGCTCTGGAATAGCAAAAGCTTAAGTATGAGGGTATTTGATAGTACATTATTTATATTTATTTTTATATAATATTTTAGTTGTAACTAATTATTTTTTATATAATTTTAGTTTAATATATATCTAATTTACTTTGTTTTGTGTTTTCAGGTAATCAGGGGCTGCTAATAGCAAATTCAAGCCTACAGTCGTGTTCAGGGAAAATAAAGGAACTAATCTACAAAAATCCCTAGTACACGACCCAGGTCACGGGCGTGACCTGGGGGCGTGACAAATGTCACGACCGTGCACCATTTTCAGTTCTCGGAAAACATTGCCACATCGAATTAAAGTTACATGCCCCATGTCACGGGCGTGACCTCAAGGTCACGGGAGTGACTCGCTAGAGAAGCTTTCGATGGATGCAGTTTCTGTTGTCGAGCCATTCCAGCTTACACGCACTTGGTCACGGGTGTGACCAAGGCCGTAACCCTTCCCGCAACTGCTAGAATAACTCAAAATTATGTCGTTCCCCACCGTTTCCAGACTCGGTCAAGACACGCCCTAGGTCACGGGCGCGACCTAGGCCGAGACTCGTCGTGCACTTGATTTTTGGAGGTTTCTCTCCCCAAACATTCCCGGGCTTTCAAGTCGTAGTTACGCATCTTACACGCCCTTGGTCACGGGTGTGGCCAAGGGCATGACTCACCAATTTTCTGCGTTTAAAATCCAGTTCCTGCCAAAGTTATAGGCATCCATTCCATGCTTCGATTGGATCAACTTTAGTTTAGTTTTTCTGCATTTTATTTGTATTTCTCCTTTTATGCAATTTACTTCATATTTTACACTTTTAGATTCCTAGTTTAGATTTACTTCACTTGCATTTGTAATTTCTTTTCTAAGAAATAAAAATTTTCTTTTCAAGTATCAGTAGTTAGTTCTATAGCATTTGATTGGAAGAATTTTTAAGTTTCTTATTTTATAATTTTTCATTTCCATATCTTTAGTTTAGAATTGTCCACGATTCACCTTTGATTTATAATTTATTGATTTCATATTGCTAGTATATGATAGTCAATTTAGATCTGTATTCTAGTTGATCGAGAGATCCGTGAATACGAGAAGATCATTCATCGATGAAAGGAGTTGCATGCACTCCTCGAGAGAGGATAACATAAATCTTTCAGATTGGAGTGAAATCCAAAAGTGGGGTTCATCGCCTAAAGCAATCTTAGGGGTTTCGACTAGCCGAGGGGTCTTAATCGATCAACCTAAGGTTAGTTGGTTGCGTATTCTCGAGAGAGGTGCTTTCATGATTTGGGAACCTCCACGGTCGAATTATTCTATCATATTCGTTATGAATTTAGATTTTACAATTTATCCTACTTAAGAAGTATTTCCGATCAAATGCTCTCTTATTCCTTTCTCTTTTATTATTCTAAACATCCTTTTATATTTAGATAAAAAAATATTAATTTGCGTGAGTAGAAGTAATCAACAGACCCATAGAATACTTCTTTTGTTTTCCAGACCACAAAGGATCTCCCACTCAATTTCAAAAGGAGCAATCAAAGGAGGCTTGGATCAACATGGTAACTCAATGCGAAGAATGCATGCTTGGACTACAACGATCTTCAGCGATTCTTCATCGTCTCCTTCAGATTACCTCATAGAGAGTTTTTATATTTGTCTTTTATATTTATCTTTATAATCAGTTCATGAATTCGCCTCGTGTTGGCGATTAGGTCTGGGTAGGACTTAGGGAGGAATTTGCCTCGTGTTGGCGACTGGGTCTAGGAAGTAGATCTAGGGGGTGCTCGAGGCCTTTCTAGGGATAGAAGGGCTAGAGCGTCTTGAGGTCGTATCTGGGGAGAGATTGGCTAAAGCCAACTGGTTCTTAGTGAGAAGAGTCGGTATAGAAAACAAAAGAAGTATTTCATATTTCGCCTTGGATTTTCTAGCATCGTAGAAATCAGTTTTTGTAATCAATTTTATAAATGATAATCATGTATTTTCTTGTTTAATAAAATTGATTTCATTTCTAATTTCTATCTCTTTACTTTTGATTTAACTTACTTCTAATAAAATATCAAAAGTTTTATATTAAATATTAAAGTTTTCTAAAACCCATATTCACCCCCCCCCCCCTCTAAGGGCGCCTCAAGATACAACAAGACATTGTGCAGTTTGTGTCGGTCTCTCTCTCTCTCTCTGCAATGCGTTATTGGGGGTGTTACCTTCCATGGTAAGCGATGCTGGCGGATGGTGTTCATTTATATGAACAAGGATGCTTATGTTCGGAGGCAGCTATGGTCTTTGCAGGAACAGTTTGCGACCCCGGATCTCCGGATGATTGTTGGGGGTGACTTCAACTGCCTTCTGCGGCCGGAGGAGCGGCAAGGCAGTCGGCCCTTTGTTTATTCACAGGGGTCTTTGGAGATGGATGCGGCTGTGGCGGAGCTGGGTTTCACGGGCCCGGCCTTTACTTGGTGTAACAACCAGCCCGGTCTTGGGCGAGTTCTGGGGCATTTGGATCGTGTTTTTGTTAACTCATTGGGCATGGGCGCTATTCCTTTGAGTTCTATGTGTATAATGCCCCTGATTTTTGTTAATTATTTTGCGTAGCCACTGTGACATAATTTTGGCGTAAGGGCACTACGTCAGCTCGTCAGGGTTAGTTTTGGGCTTTATATTAGTTAAAGTATGTAATTTGGATCGAGCGTGCAAAATTTCGTGACGTTTCAGGTTAAAGAGATTAGTTTGGGTAGCTATCAAGATTTTAACTTCAGGAAGCTTTATCCCGAGTTTGGCTCATCGAAATTGAATTCTGACTTTGTCGTTGGATTCGTAGCGCCGTTTTTCAGTTGGGGTGTGAATTCCATAGAAATCCGAGGTGATCTAGTCACCCTCACAGTTTAAGTGAAATGGAGTATTATTTAATTAATTAAAAATTAAATTAGGTTTTTATTATAAAACCTAAAATTCTCTCCCTATTCTTCTTCTTCCTTCATCGATCCAAACCAGCCGTCGAACGAGAGAGCGATAGCAAAGCGTCGTGGAGCTTCCGGCCGACGATTCATAGGGCTGTTGTAGTCGGAATCGCGTTTGGAGAGTAGATTTGGAAAGCTCTCGGCGAGATCTTCGTTCTAGTGGTGAGCTTTTCCTGTTTCATGGAATTTTTGGAGTTATGGTAGTGACCTAACTCCTCCTTTTTGATCCGAAAAGCTTCAGGTTTTCGTGCTCGAGCATTTCCTTGGCTTTTGGAGCGGAGAAATTTGAGTTTTCGGAAGGTTAAGGCAAGTGGCGTCTCCTCCTTCTCTCTTGTCATTGAAGTATTGTTTTCTTGCTTTGAGGTCTTGTCGTTTTGTTTAGCCCTTGATTTGAGCATTTTACTTTGCTAATTAAACTCTTGAAATCCCTGATCTTCCCCTTAAGGTCTAAATTTTTTCCCTTCGATAATTTACTGCAGTTTCTCGAGAAAACCTTCCTAATTTCTCAAGAACTGTCCGACTGCCGCCCCTTCTAGTTCTCGAGAAAGACCAGCTTTCTCGAGAAAAGTCAAGTTCAGTTCTCGAGAAGGACCAGCCTTCTCGAGAAATTTTCAGCCTAGTTCTCGAGAAGGACCAGCCTTCTCGAGAAGTTGTTTCAGCCTAGTTCTCGAGAAGGACCAACCTTCTCGAGAAATTTGTTTCAGCCCAGTTCTCGAGAAGGACCAGCCTTCTCGAGAAGCCTTAGCCCAGTTCTCGAGAAGGACCAGCCTTCTCGAGAAATCCCAGACTGGTTCTCGAGAAACCCTATCCTTCTCGAGAATTTCCCAGCTTCTCTCTCTCCTGGTTGTTTCTCAAGAAATCCTATCCTCCTCGAGAAATCGTAGGTCCTAGTTCCAAATCCTTGACCTATGCCTTGGACTCCTCCTCCCTCATGAAACCTTGTGTCTTCTAATGTGTACAGGAATGTTGCCAATGTCTGTACCGTGCCCTTGATCATGATTACCTCCTGTCTGAGTTCTTATACCTGCTATGGTTATGCAAATTTCTGGGTTTCCCTTATGAATAGTCTTGAGCGGTGTTTACTTCATTTGTGACCTTATCCTTAGGGTATCCAGGTGATTGTTTTCTCCGGCTTCTTCCTGTGCCATAATTAAAGAAATTAATTAAAATGGACCAATGCCTTTAGACTTGCACGGTGGGCCGTGTTTGGGGGGCATCGGGGATTTGTTGTTGCCTTGCACGGTGGCCATTTTTAGAGGTGAACCGCGGGCTTGTCCTGTGGTCCTGAGGACCGTATTTGGTTGGTTTGGGATAGTGAAACCCCCACCCATTTTAAGCTTTGGGTGGCAGAGGATAAAGGACCGCCACCCGCTTAACCTGAGCTGATCAGTCTCTTTAATTAGAATTTACAAGATAAATGAACCATGCTTGCTCCTCTATTTAGTATTTGGTGCACTTGGCACATTGTTTAGTTTTGTGCTTGGAGTTTCCTTTTCTGTAAGTGTTGGGCTTGGGTTGGTACCCCTTATGCCTTGTTTACCTTATTTTTCTTTGTTTTCTGCCACTTGTAATTCCCTTGTTGAGGCGTTCTTTGTTTTATTGAATGCCTCAGGTTTTGAGTCGTAGAGGCTAGTTGTGTTGCCCGGAGTTATCGGGAGTTTTAGTTGTTGTTTTACCCCGCTGCTGCGAGGTAGTTGTTGTTAGTGTTGTTCTTGTGTTCATACATGCTAGATTGGAGCCAATGGGTTAGTGTTAGGTTGTTGACTCCCATTGTGCCCTTTTGATACTTTATAGCTTAGTTGTCAGTTAAATGCCACTACTTTTAGATCTCGTGTATCTTGCTCTCTGGGAATGATTTATGTCTAGGTGCATTATAGTTATAAAATGGCTTTTCTTTCATCGTCATTGCATTCCTTTTTACTGAAATCCTTATCTTTAAAGTCCCCTAAAGGTATTTCCTATACTTATGCTATGCCTAAATATGTGCATATCATTTACTTTATGCCCTGTCATCACGTGCATTTAGGACATTAAGTGAACTAAATCAAGTATTTTTCGCTGCAATTACATATATTTTCTCGGTGGACTAGTTGATCCACGAACTGAGAGACACAGTGATGCGTGTCGGCAAGTGCACCGGTCGCTGTCAAGTAATAATTGTGGAGAAGGGAATCCCCGGATGTTGGTCTCTTGAGGAATGCAGGTTGGGTGAACGAATCGCGCAGTGACTATTGTTACACAAGCGTTTCACAAACACAAAGAGGGGGTTTTTGGTTGGTTTTCCTAGTCTTAACAACAGCAAAAGAAATGCGGGTCGAAAGCACCGCTTCGCAAGGTGGGATGGATGCAACGGTCGCGATGCCGTGCTTCGAGAGGTGGATGGAGCGTGCTCAAGTGCGAGAAGGTGAGGGTCGCAAACACCTCCTCACAACCGCCGTTAGCTCTTGCTAACGCGGAACAAACACCTTGCGTGCGTGCGTGAGTGAGTGAGTGGAAAACGGAGTGAATCACAAGCAAACCATGAAGAACCACAAGGAAACATTCATTTCAACAAACAACATCACAATATTCAAGTTTACACGGCTCAACGAGTGCAATGAAGGAAAGAAGAAAGAAATAACCGATGGTGAAGACTAGCGGCCGTTCACGGCCGGAATGGTAGGTTGTCGGGCTTCCGGCGTAGAGAGCTGTCACGATCTCCCTACGTAGTTCCGTCGTCTTCGACTTCAGGTTTCTTCTTCTTCTCGCCGGGCGAAATGAGAGAATGGCTTCTTGGAGGCTTGCGGATGGTGGAGAACACTCACGGACAATGGAGGAAGTCCTGGAATGGATGGAGGAGGCTTCCCCTTGCGTGGGAGATGCAGTGGAGGCGTCCCAAGGTGGTGGTCGGCGGCGTACGGCACAGGAACTCCGCTCCCGGAAGTGGATCCTGCCCTAAAATCGGAACAGGCGTTTAAATAGGCGTTGGAATAAATACTGCGCACGATCATTTGCGCACGACCAGTGGTCGTGCGCACTATCGTCGGTGGTCGTGCGCATTAGACGAAACAGAACTCAGAAATTTAATGATAAGTGCGCACGAACAGTGGTCGTGCGCACTGGCGTTGATGGTCATGCGCACTACACCAAACAGAACTCATGAAAAAGGGGTTAAGTGCACACGATCAGTGGCGCACGACCAGTGGTCGTGCGCAATAGAACCGGTGATGGTGCGCAGTGTTCCTGTGCAGAATTGCACTGGGAACACCTGCACGACTCCAATTCCAGCACCACCACGAATCTAGCCACTAAGAGTGGCACCTAACAGTGCATGAACACAACTAATGACAATAAACATGGGATCACACCAGAATGGGCCCAGAAGTGCACCTAGCATGGACTATCAAATATAAGCTATAACACGGCTAAAGTGCGGTGAAATGACTGAATAACGGCCCGGAAGAGTCCATAAAGGTGTATATGATCAGGACTCATCACACCCCCAGACTTAACTGTTTGCGCGTCCCGAGCAAACGAATCCAGCGGAGTGTGAAAACGATAATTAACATAGAGAATTACACAAAGGAGTACGGTGCGAAGTAACATACGCATACGAGTAGAGATTCTAGTAGAAGAAGATTCTAACTATGCTAACTAATTTACAGAAGTATTAAAGCGTAAGTAAAGATTTAGTTATACTCAGTTGGTGAATTATGAAGAATTTGAACGATCATGCCCGGTATGAACGTGACGAAACACTGAGGCGGGTGTTGCAAAAGATCGGGGCTTAGGAATAACTCCGCTGAAATCCATCAACGTCGTGAACCATACGCTTGCCCGGTCACACTCTCTCCACGGCGCTAGCAAACTCGCAAATCAAATCAGTAGGACTTTTAGGATTAAAATGGGGCTTAGGTCACGGTAGGATATTCAAAGTTAAACACGATGGCTACGCAACCCAAGTGAGCTAACGGAACGCTGCACCCCACAAGACCAACAAACTATGCTCGTGTGACACACCCCCAGACTTATCATGAAAACCAGGTGTGCACACGGCCTACTTCACAAATACCAACAGATTTTCTATTTAGCTCGGAAGGATCTCATTTCAAAATACGCACTTTTTTTCTTTTAACATATTTTACTTCTTTTATGTATCCTCCGGTTGGTTCAAAATCAGCAGATGGACTTTATTTTCCCTTCATAACACAATGATTCCACACACCACACAAGTTGAGAATTATGAGCGCAGTTAAAAACAATTTAGTTGCGGGTGTAGGATAGGCTTCAGGCTTTGGTGGATGAAGAGGAGCTGAACAAAGGATTGGTAGGCACAAATTTGGCTTGCAACGGTGAACGAAAAGGACAGGGAATAGCAAGGCTCAAACTAGCCAAAGGGTGGCCTACATCATGTTTAACTCGACGAGTAGCTCTCACCCATGCTTCGAGAGTCGCTTGGGGCAAGTTCTTAGCGCACGAGAAAGGTAAACCTTCCTCCCGACTTGAGCAACATACGACTAGCACTCGTACACACAAAACACCGGGTTATCGTCAATTTCATTCAAATTCACCACTTGAGTATAATAAATCTAAATTTACGCAGAAATACTAAACATAAATTAGATGCATAGAGAAAATCTAGTTCTACTCAAATTCTACCATAACATGCGAAGTGACTAGAACACTACATGAGTCAACATCGCACTCCAAATAATAATTCCTATGTTAACAACCTATTTCACATTCCAACCACAATAGTCTAAACGGAACAACAACAAAAAGATAAGCGCGCACTCAAGTGGGTGAAGTGGTGTGTGAAGAATGCAACAATGATAATGATAAGGATAAATAAAAAGCAACCTTCTAGTATGCAGTGCAACTCGTGCACAGTGGATAACAACAACCGCTCCCCCAGACTTAAGCTAAACAATATATCTAGAAATTTGAAGCTAAAAGAGGGGAGAAAGTGTTACCCAATGCTCAGAGTTGAGCATACCAGACGCTTGGCGTTTACGATCAAAAGCAGTCCGCAACATCCGTACCATCGAACACAAAACCTGCAAGCACAAAACTCAAAACAACAAAAGCATATGCAAAAGATGAACTAAAAGAAGTTAGATAAAAAGAAATACGAAATCAGGAAATCTGGGTTGTCTCCCAGTAGCGCTTTCATTTAACGTCCTTAAGCTGGACCAAATACCTGTATTAGCATTGTTTATAAAGTGCAGGAATTAAAAAAAAAGAAGTTCTTGAAAAAGAGAGTTTCACAAAAATAAGAGAAAAGAAGGGGAAAGTCAGCTGCCGGCGTTTGTATGATGTCCGTCTCCCAATGTCAACAACTGACACTCCTTGTTTATAGCGGCGCCATCGTATAACTTCAGCCGATGACCATTAACCTTAAATTTGTCCCCCTTACCTCCAGATATTTCTATGGCACCGAAGGGGGAGACATCGGTTACGGAGAAAGGACCACTCCACCTCGATTTTAGCTTCCCTGGGAAGAGGCGTAGACGGGAGTTGTAGAGCAGCACTTGGTCCCCCATTTTGAACTCCTTAGGAATGATGTGCCGATCGTGCCATTTCTTTGTTTTCTCCTTGTAGATGCGAGCGTTTTCATAAGCGAAATGACGGAGCTCCTCTAACTCGTTGAGTTGGGAACGACGCACCTCGGCCGCGGCTCCAATGTCCATGTTCAACAGTTTGGTTGCCCATAAATCTTTATGCTACAGCTCCACAGGAAGGTGGCATGCCTTGCCATAAACTAATTGAAACGGAGTCATGCCGATGGGTGTTTTGAACGCAGTCCGGTAAGCCCATAATACGTCGTCGACCTTTTTAGCCCACTCCTTCCAATTTGAATGGATTGATTTCTCGATTATTCGCTTGAGCTCGCGGTTGGAGACTTCGACTTGCCCGCATGTTTGGGGGTGGTATGCCAAAGAAATCTTATGATGGACCCCGAACTTTTTCATGAGCTGCACAAACTGCTTATTGCAAAAAAGACTACCGCCGTCGCTGATGATAGTTCTCGGTGTCCCAAACCTGGAGAAGATATTCTTGTGGATAAAGTGTAGCACTGTGTTGGCATCATTCGTGGCAACCGCCTCAGCTTCCACCCATTTTGAGACATAATCAACCGCCACGATGATGTAATGCTTACCATGAGACATTGGGAAAGGACCCATGAAGTCTATCCCCCAGACATCAAAGGGTTCGCAGACCAGCATGTTATTGAAGGGCATCTCATCACGCCGGGAAATATTTCCGGTCCTTTGGCATTCGTCGCACTTGGTGACATAGGCATGGGCATCCCGGAAGAGGGTCGGCCAAAACAACCCACATTGCAGAATTTTTCGTGCAGTTCTAACTGCCCCGAAGTGCCCGCCAGCTTCTCTGTCATGGCAGTGCTGCAATATAGACTGAAACTCGGCTTCCGGAATGCAACGCCTGATAATGCCATCGCTGCACGTGTGGAACAAGAGCGGGTCTTCCCAAAAATAGTATTTTGAGTCAGAGTCAAGCTTCCGTCTTTGCTGAGGGGACAGATTCGGGGAGAAGGTTTTACAAGCTAAGTAATTAGCGATATCTGCGTACCATGGTGCTGTTGGGGAGGACGTAGTAATTGCAAACAACTTTTCATCCGGGAAATAGTCGTCCGTTTCCTCCACCAAGCTGTTGGGAGTGTCATACTCCAAACGCGAGAGATGATCAGCAATCACGTTCTCAACCCCTTTTTTGTCTTTGATTTCCAAATTGTATTTCTGCAAAAGTAAAATCCAACGAATCAGACGCGATTTAGATTCTTTTTTACTGAAAAGATACCTGAGAGCGGCGTGGTCCGTGTATACGATTACTTCGGAAAGTACCAAATATGAATGAAATTTTTCAAACGCGAAGACCACGGCTAGCATTTCTTTCTCCGTGGTGGTATAGTTTGCTTGTGCACTGTTGAGAGTTCGACTGGCATACACAATAGTGTGAAAAGTCTTGTCTTTCTTTTGACTGAGTACAGCACCTACGGCCACATCACTTGCGTCGCACAGGACAATAAAAGGTAAAGTCCAGTCGGGTGCCACCAAAATTGGGGCTGAGATGAGTTTGGGGCTGAGATGAGTTGTCCCCGTAAAGTTTCGAAGGCTTGCATGCATGCTTCGTCGAAGTGGAAGGGGACGTCCTTAACAAGCAGGCGAGATAAAGGCTTTGAAATGGAGGAAAAGTCCTTGATGAACCTTCGATAGAAACCCACATGACCAAGAAAACTTCGGATGCCTTTCACTGACATGGGTGGAGGGAGGTTTCTGATAACACTTACCTTCGCTTGATCCACTTCGAGCCCCTTGCGGGAAACTTTATGCCCCAACACAATTCCTTCTCGCACCATAAAGTGGCATTTCTCCCAGTTCAAGACAAGATTGGTTTCTTCACACCGCTTCAAGGTCTTGGCCAAATTCGCGAGGCAAATGTCAAAGCTGCTGCCAAATAGGGTGAAATCATCCATGAAAACTTCAAGGAAGTCCCCCACCATGTCAGCAAAAATGGCGAGCATACAGCGTTGAAAGGTTGCGGGGGCATTACACAGTCCGAATGGCATTCTTTTGAACGCGAAGGTGCCGGAGGGACATGTGAATATTGTCTTGTCTTGATCAGATGGGTCTATTAAAATCTGATTGTACCCTGAGTACCTGATGAGTCCCATTTATATACACATTTATGGACTCATCTGGGCCGGTATTTGAGTAAATGCACTACATTTTAGTTCCATAATCACTCATATTTGTTCTCTATCTGTTATTCCATGCTAAGTGCACTTTCAGGCCCGTTTCGATGTATTTTATTGTTTATCTTACTCATGCATTATATTGCAATTCAATTTCTATATTTAAGAATGTGTGGAATCCCCATTTACGTGGCCTGACGATCTTTCAGGTTGATACGGGGTTTGTGCGAGTATTCCGGGGCGCAAAAACTGCACAGGAACACTACGCACGACCACTGGACATAGTGCGCACGACCACTGGTCGTGCGCTAGTGATCGTGCCTTAATTCCCACCTAAAAAGTGGTCTGACTGGCATAACGCACGACCACTGGACATAGTGCGCACGACCACTGGTCGTGCGCCACTGATCGTGCGCATTGAAAACCTGCACCTGTCTATAAATAGCTGCTCCGCGAAAACAGCCGAAACTCCTTCGTTTTTAGGTCTTTTTGAGCGCCGTTTTTTGCGTTTTTTCGTTCTAAGCCTCCTCTATTCATCTAGGGACTTCAAGGAAGAGATTGGATCTTACTTTCATCATCAAGGAAGGTTTAAAGAGCATTTGGACATCGCCGGGTCGTGACACGAAGAAGACGGGCCATTGGGAGGAAGTGACAGCCCTCCTTTACCCCGGACGCAGTTGAGGACCGAGCTTGGACGCGGATTGACAACCCAGCGATTCCAACCGTGAATCCCTACAAGGCTTCGGAGTCGGTCGATTCTCTTACTCTTTATTCCTTTGAAATGATGTTTGTATGTTAAACTCTCTATTTTGTGGATGAAGAACTTGATAAATCCATATATGTAACTTTTATTTCATGTTTATGAAATTACTTTTGACTTATTCAAGTATATGAGGTGCGCTATTGTCATTCATCTTCCAACCTCCATTACCCTCCATTCCATTCCGCTTAACTTCTCTTCCACTACGTGAGCCTACTCTTCCATTCGCCAAGCTAAGCGGTGCTAACGGCCCGTGTAATCCATTTCATTTCCGCTAGTGCGAACCACCTCATCCGCTTGCCTACTCGCCCATCCGCCCATCCGCCTACCAAAGCAGTGCATCGTGGCCTGCATAGTTTCCATCCGCCCGGCGAAGCAGCGCATAGCGGCCTGCATAGGAGTAGTGATTTAGTTGTTTTATTTTGTTTTCCGCAAATCAAACCAACCCTAGCCTTTCGCATCCATCGACTTAAGGACTTCAATCTCAAGTCCTCCTCAATAGTCAACTCCACCTTACCGTGTTCCTTCCGAGATCGATACTCGGGGATTACTCCTCGTTTTATATTACTTGAACGATCGGTACACTGCCGTTTCGTGCCGCAGTCGAGCTACCGCCTATAGCGGTGTGTGAGATTTGCGCCATCAAGTTTTTGGCGCCGTTGCCGGGGAACACAGTCGTGTGAGTTTTCTGGAGAGGGAGAATCTGAGAGAAAAGCCCTTCCTTTTGTAAATTGCATTTTCTTTTATTTTTATTTCTGTTCTTTTTAGTCCATTTTCTTGTTTTATAGTAGGTTGCTTTAGTAAAATTTTGTTAGGTATAGTATTTCGCACAATAGTGTTCTTAGTTTTGAGAATCGTTTTATCTTCGCACTATGTGGGCACATCTCAATATCCGTTGCCGTTGGTGTAGAGATACCTCCCACTCTAGTGATGAATGCCCTACGGAGAATAGTAGGCATAATTCTTATAGCCCCGCATATGGAGCACCGACTTCGTCTGGTACTCCATATGGTGCGCGTAAGTCTTATGGCTACTCTGCTGAGCCTTTACCGTCGTACTTCTTTTCGGCTTCAGCACTCGATGTGCCAAAGAAGCCTGCTAGGCAGTGCCGGTTTTGTCGGAGCACTGATCATGTCTTGAAGGACTGTGCCGAGTATCTTCGCCAATTGGACGAGGATGACGAGCCGGATATCCGGATCGTCCCAACTCCTAACTCTGGCGGCACACCTTCAACATCCGGCTATGTGTCTTTGTCACCTTCACATTTTGAAGGGTATGGCATGGATACGGCCACCGGATGTGCGGCTGATCTATGCACCGACACCGCTGAGCAGATTCTCCATGTGCCTCCACCACTTCTAGTGGATTCGATTCTTTCCCCTGTTGTGCATACTACATTTGTTTCTGACAACATTGTTGATGATGTGTCGCATGAGGAGGTTGTTGATCTTAGTGTTGTGCCTATTCCTATGGAGGAGGACAACCTTCTAGGTGAAGAGGAGTTTTCCTCAGCACCGGTGGAGGAAGTCCAAATCCTAAGCCTGGCCACCGTTGATCCCGCCGACTCTTGTAGCATTGATGACAATGCTAACATTATTTTACTTCCCCAACCTGATGGGAGTGAGACCGGGACCACTCCCTCGATTTCTGATTATTTATGTTCTTCGCCTTGTTTATTTCTTGATCCCCCTTCTTCATCCGAGCCTGTGCAGGTTGAGTCTTCACAGGTATCCCAGGAGGACTTGGAGCTTTTTGCTCAAGTCAATGATGAGAGCATCCTCTCATGTGAGGAGGTTTATTCCCCCTCCGTAGAGGAAGCTCCACTCATTGCCTTTTCCCCCTGCTGCCTCCCTGTTGACGACACCTTGCTAGGCAAGGATGTGTTTTGTGAGATGAGTGAGGACCAGGCCTCCTCCTTTTCTTACATTCTCTACCCTCTACCTGTGAGGAGCAGGTATCTATATTTAGGTAGAGGGGTGGTTGTTCTATCACCGTATCGGTACCCGCTACCGACACGGATATTAGGCCAGTTACCTGTCCACTTCTCCTTCCATAGGCCCATTAGTTAGAACCTTCATGTTTTTAAATAAGTCGTGCTGGGATGACAATAACCCCAGTAGTTATCTTACTTTTCATGCATTTTATTTTAATCCATCCTGTTTAGTTAGCTGTAGTTTATTGTAGTTTATCTTTTTCTTTTTCTTTTGTTTTTGCGGAGCTGACCCCTGCAGGTATCTTCTTCTGGATGGCGGATGCTGCATCTTAGTCTAGGTTTAAACGCCAATCTTCTGGCATGCTCACTTGCTGAGCATTGGGTACTCTCTTCCCTTAGCCCTATTTTGATTTTCTTGTCATATGTTATGCAGATTGTTTAGCTTAAGTCTGGGGGAGAGTAGTTTTGTTTACCCGCTCACGTGCACTATTGCACTGCATACTAGAAGATTTCATTTAAAATATTTTGTTTATTTTTATTGCACACCACAACACCCACTTTAGCGCGCGCTTAGCCGTTGGCACGTCGTGAGTTGAATTTGTCTTTTTGTGTGATTTGGAAAATCATTGTGCTGGCTTAGGATTATGAGGCAGAGTAAAATGTTGACTCCTGTAGTGCTCCTAGTCGAGTGCTCATGTCTCGTTTAGAAATTCGTGTAGATTCAATTTCTTTTTATGCTTTTAGCTTATATTTTTCTATTAGCGTAAATATTGTTTACTTTACTCAAAATTTGGTGAATCCGGTGTGAATCAAACGGTAGCATAGGAATGTGTGTAGACGTTCGTTAGTCTCGTATTGCCCGAGTCGGGAGGATGGATTATCTTTCTCGGTGGCTAGAACTTGCCCCAAGCGATTCTTGAAGCATGGGTATACGGTTAGTCAATTGCGTGAATGTGATATAGGCCATCATTTTGGCCCGATTGAGCCTTTGTGCCCACTCCTATCACTTTATCCTCGTTAGCCCAGTTGTGCCTACCCTTTCTTTGATTCAGCCCCACTTTTTATTTCACCAAAGCCCAAAAGCCAATCCTAGTCGCACACCCAAATCTGAGCTTTAGCTGTTTATTATTTTCATGTGTTGGGTTGTTGATGTGGTGATATGTTTGTGAAGATGTGGATGTGTCTTATTGTTTATTTGCTGAAAATGATAAGAAAAGAAAAGAAAAAAAAATGAGAAAAAGAAAAGAAGTTAAAAAGAAATGAAAGAGAAAGAGTGTTTAATTGAAAATCTTTATGTAGAGATTTATGTTTGGGAGTAGGCGGTGCACACACCCATGTAGTCAAATCCAAGTCTGGGGGTGTGGTGTACCCGCGTATTTGTGTGGTGAATGAGGAGAATTTCTGCACTAGCTCATTTGGGTTTAGTATTTGAGCCATCGTCTTTATCATTGTATACCTCACCTAAACCCAAGCCCCATTTAAAACCTAAAGTCCTATTGATTCACGCATTTGAGTCAAACCAGTGCCGTGGAGAGAGTGCGAACGGGCAAGCTTATGGCCACCGACATTGATGGATTTCAATGGAGTTGTCTCGAGCCCCGATCTTTGGCAATGCTCGCCTTAGCGTTCAGTCTACTTTCTTTCTATGTACAACCTTATGATTCACCGTGATTCACTTTTTGAGTAAACGTAATATATAAATACGCTCCTAGAAAATTTTAAACTAATATGTATAATTAGAAATTTTATCTACTGTATTTCTACGCACATGAGCATGCGACTTCGCATGGTACTCCGCTTGATAATTTCTATTCCAACTTATGTTTTTCTTGTCCGCGTAAGAGATGGTTTGCTCGGGACGCGCAAACAGGTAAGTCTGGGGGTGTGATGAGTCCCATTTATATACACATTTATGGACTCATCTGGGCCGGTATTTGAGTAAATGCACTACATTTTAGTTCCATAATCACTCATATTTGTTCTCTATCTGTTATTCCATGCTAAGTGCACTTTCAGGCCCGTTTCGATGTATTTTATTGTTTATCTTACTCATGCATTATATTGCAATTCAATTTCTATATTTAAGAATGTGTGGAATCCCCATTTACGTGGCCTGACGATCTTTCAGGTTGATACGGGGTTTGTGCGAGTATTCCGGGGCGCAAAAACTGCACAGGAACACTACGCACGACCACTGGACATAGTGCGCACGACCACTGGTCGTGCGCTAGTGATCGTGCCTTAATTCCCACCTAAAAAGTGGTCTGACTGGCATAACGCACGACCACTGGACATAGTGCGCACGACCACTGGTCGTGCGCCACTGATCGTGCGCATTGAAAACCTGCACCTGTCTATAAATAGCTGCTCCGCGAAAACAGCCGAAACTCCTTCGTTTTTAGGTCTTTTTGAGCGCCGTTTTTTGCGTTTTTTCGTTCTAAGCCTCCTCTATTCATCTAGGGACTTCAAGGAAGAGATTGGATCTTACTTTCATCATCAAGGAAGGTTTAAAGAGCATTTGGACATCGCCGGGTCGTGACACGAAGAAGACGGGCCATTGGGAGGAAGTGACAGCCCTCCTTTACCCCGGACGCAGTTGAGGACCGAGCTTGGACGCGGATTGACAACCCAGCGATTCCAACCGTGAATCCCTACAAGGCTTCGGAGTCGGTCGATTCTCTTACTCTTTATTCCTTTGAAATGATGTTTGTATGTTAAACTCTCTATTTTGTGGATGAAGAACTTGATAAATCCATATATGTAACTTTTATTTCATGTTTATGAAATTACTTTTGATTTATTCAAGTATATGAGGTGCGCTATTGTCATTCATCTTCCAACCTCCATTACCCTCCATTCCATTCCGCTTAACTTCTCTTCCACTACGTGAGCCTACTCTTCCATTCGCCAAGCTAAGCGGTGCTAACGGCCCGTGTAATCCATTTCATTTCCGCTAGTGCGAACCACCTCATCCGCTTGCCTACTCGCCCATCCGCCCATCCGCCTACCAAAGCAGTGCATCGTGGCCTGCATAGTTTCCATCCGCCCGGCGAAGCAGCGCATAGCGGCCTGCATAGGAGTAGTGATTTAGTTGTTTTATTTTGTTTTCCGCAAATCAAACCAACCCTAGCCTTTCGCATCCATCGACTTAAGGACTTCAATCTCAAGTCCTCCTCAATAGTCAACTCCACCTTACCGTGTTCCTTCCGAGATCGATACTCGGGGATTACTCCTCGTTTTATATTACTTGAACGATCGGTACACTGCCGTTTCGTGCCGCAGTCGAGCTACCGCCTATAGCGGTGTGTGAGATTTGCGCCATCAGTACCCATCCAAGAAACAGTAGTAGTCCTGCCCTGCTAACTTTTCTAGCATCTGATCAATGAAGGGGAGCGGAAAATGGTCCTTGCGCGTCGCATCGTTCAGCTTGCGGTAGTCGATGCAGACTCTCCACCTGGTGATCATTCAGGTAGGTAGCAGCTCATTCTTTTCATTGGCAACGACAGTGATCCCTCCCTTTTTTGGTACCACCTGGACTGGGCTGACCCATTTGCTATCGCTGATTGGGTAAATGATGCCCGCGTCTAAAAGCTTTATCACTTCAGCCTTCACTACCTCTTGCATTTTCGGGTTCAGCCGCCTTTGGGGCTGTGCTGTCGGTTTGTACTGATCTTCAAGGAGGATCTTGTGCATGCAGACCGTGGGGCTGATTCCCATAATGTCTGCAAGAGAACGTCCGAAGACCTTGTGGTACCTTCTCAGCACGCCCACTAATGCAGTTTCGTTGGCGGCGGACAGGGCTGCAGAAATAATCACAGGATGCGTGGTGTTTTCTCCAAGAAAGACATACTTGAGAGAATCCGGTAGTTGTTTGAGAGCCGGACAAGAGTTTGGATTAGCAGAATCATTGGAGGGCTCTCCGATTGAATGTGACAAATCGGGCTGGTTTGAGTGGGCACCCTCTTCTCCCATGTCTTCGTGCCGCCAACACACCTCGCTGTCATCCAACACCACATTGATCTGACCATCGACATCTTCAAGCGCCTCTGCCGGTTCGCACTCCGTAATTTCAAAGAGTTGCGACGGGTTGTGGACGTTGAAAGATATAGCATCCTCCCCCAGTCTTAGTGTGAGCTCCCCCTGCTCCACATTAATAATAGCACAAGCAGTAGCGAGAAAGGGCCGCCCCAAGATAATGGGTACTTTTGTATCAACCTTCATGTCGAGAATGATGAAA
Organism: Dactylorhiza incarnata; assembly: GCA_033032865.1. Taxonomy (NCBI): domain Eukaryota; kingdom Viridiplantae; phylum Streptophyta; class Magnoliopsida; order Asparagales; family Orchidaceae; genus Dactylorhiza; species Dactylorhiza incarnata. The sequence continues at coordinate 8,628,660 of JAWHQI010000075.1, read as the reverse complement.
TCAGCTGGAAAGGCGAGACCGTTTACAACTATTGTGAGGTCTTCGACGATTCCTGACGGCCTCTTGATCGACCGATCCGCAAGCTGCAGCATTACCTGCGTTGGCTTCAAGATCCCAGCACCAAGTTCACGAAAGATAGAGAGCGGCATCAAGTTGATTGATGCCCCCAAATCACAGAGTGCCTGGCTGAAACGGTGATGGCCGATACTGCAAGGAATCGTAAAGCTGCCCGGATCTTTACACTTTGTGGGCATATTGGAAATGATGGCGGAGCACTCCTCGGTGAGATCAATAGTTTTGAGACCCTCCAACTGCTTCCTTTTCGAAATCAAATCTTTCAAAAACTTGGAGTAGCCTGGCATTTGAGAGATAGCTTCAATCAGTGGTATGCTCACTTGCACTCCTTTCATTATTTCCAGGAATCTGTGGAATTGCCTCTCGGATTTCTCGTTTCGCAACCTGTGGGGGAATGGGGGGTGAACAACACTTTTCGAGGTTTGTTCCTCGCTCACGGGATGCGGCTCAATATGAGTCTGAGTCAGCTTCTCGGGGGTATCTTCACTATGCTTGTCAGTGGAACACGCAAGTGGTTCCTATAGAGGAGGGTTGTCAACACTTCTCCCACTTCTCAATCGCATGGTGTTCACTGACTCAGGATGCTGACTTGCAAGCCCAGAGACGACATCGGACAGAGTCCCTATAGTAGAGCGAAGCTGTTGGATTACGGCTGATTGGTCATTCATTTTATTCAATACCCCGACCACCAAAGTTGCAAGCTGTTCCGGTTGCTCTGGCGGCATAAAATCCGCTGCTCCTTTGAATGTCACGGCATTAACTGCAGCAGTACTTGGGGAGCGAATGACATGACTCCAGTGCTGACTGGTGTGAACAATGTTCACGACCACTCCCCACGCGTCCTTCCCCGATTTGTTAAACAGGGCCCCTCCAGCCGCTATATCAAATAATAGACGGAATTTATCCAGCACGCCGAAATAAAAAATCTGAATTAGAAAAGCTTCTGAAAGATCTTCACGGTAGCATCCCCTATGCAGGGATTGAAAACGCTCCCAAGCATCAACTAACGTCTCCTCCTTCCCCTGTCCAAAGGTTACGAGTTCCCTGTACTTGTCCAAGGCATGGGTACGGTGTTGAAACTCTTGCAAAAATCTCCCTTCGAGTTGTTTCCATGTGATCACCTCTCTTTTCCGGGTATCCCAATACCAACTTTTGGCTTTTTTATGCAAGGAGAATGAAAATGCCAAAATATTTTGCAGGTCATTTTCAACTCCACTGAACACACATGTGTAATAGATTTCTAAAAAGTCCTGCATGTGTTGCACCGCATCTTCATGCTCATCCCCACTGAACTTGCAGTTCCCAGTCATGTACTCAATGACGTCGGAGGAGATCCTGAAGTCATGATTGTTCCTTTCTGCTTGATCCCTTAAATCATTTAAGCTTCCCTGATAGATGCATTCCTGAATGGAAATCATGCTGCGAATACTTGCAACCAAAATGATTAGCGCACGATGGAAAAGACGAAAGTAATCAGAAGTGCGTATCGAAAAGAAACGGAGATACCAGAGGTGAACATAAGAGGTGAAAGAAAAGAAAAAGAAAATCCTCGTGCAACAAATCTTCACGTAGACGAATTCATCACGTCTGCATTCCCCGACAACGGCGCCAAAAACTTGATGCGTGTCGGCAAGTGCACCGGTCGCTATCAAGTAATAATTGTGGAGAAGGGAATCCCCGGATGTCGGTCTCTTGAGGAATGCAGGTTGGGTGAACGAATCGCGCAGTGACTATTGTTACACAAGCGTTTCACAAACACAAAGAGGGGGGTTTTGGTTGGTTTTCCTAGTCTTAACAACAGCAAAAGAAATGTGGGTCGAAAGCACCGCTTCGCAAGGTGGGATGGATGCAACGGCCGCGATGTCGTGCTTCGAGAGGTGGATGGAGCGTGCTCAAGTGCGAGAAGGTGAGGGTCGCAAACACCTCCTCACAACCGCCGTTAGCTCTTGCTAACGCGGAACAAACACCTTGCGTGCGTGCGTGAGTGAGTGAGTGGAAAATGGAGTGAATCACAAGCAAACCATGAAGAACAACAAGGAAACATTCATTTCAACAAACAACATCACAATATTCAAGTTTACACGGCTCAACGAGTGCAATGAAGGAAAGAAGAAAGAAATAACCGATGGTGAAGACTAGCGGCCGTTCACGGCCGGAATGGTAGGTTGTCGGGCTACCTCCAGACTCGGGCGGACTATGCTTCCGGCGTAGAGAGCTGTCACGATCTCCCTACGTAGCTCCGTCGTCTTCGACTTCAGGTTTCTTCTTCTTCTTGCCGGGCGAAATGAGAGAATGGCTGCTTGGAGGCTTGTGGATGGTGGAGAACACTCACGGACAATGGAGGAAGTCCTGGAATGGATGGAGGAGGCTTCCCCTTGCGTGGGAGATGCAGTGGAGGCGTCCCAAGGTGGTGGTCGGCGGCGTACGGCACAGGAACTCCGCTCCCGGAAGTGGATCCTGCCCTAAAATCGGAACAGGCGTTTAAATAGGCGCTGGAATAAATACTGCGCACGATCATTGGCGCACGACTAGTGGTCGGGCGCACTATCGTCGCTGGTCGTGCGCATTAGATGAAACAGAACTCAGAAATTTAATGATAAGTGCGCACGAACAGTGGCGCACGACGGGTGGTCGTGCGCACTGGCGTTGATGGTCGTGCGCACTACACCAAACAGAACTCATGAAAAAGGAGTTAAGTGCACACGATCAGTGGCGCACGACCAGTGGTCGTTGATGATTCCTGATCATATACACTTTTATGGACTCATCTGGGCCATTTTTCTAGTCATTCCACTGCACTTTAGCCTGTTTTAGCTTATATTTGTTATTCCTTGCTATGTGCACTTCTAGGCCCGTTTTGGTGTTATTTCTTGTTTATCTTCATCATTAGCTTTCATGTATTGTTAAGTGCCACCTTTAGTGGCTAGACTGGTGTCGTACGCTGGAACAGGTGTCGTGCAGGTGTTTCCGGTGCAATTCTGCACAGGAACACTGCGCACGATCACCGGTTCTATTGCGCTCGACCACTGGTCGTGCGCCACTGATCGTGTGCACTTAACCCTTTTTTATGAGTTCTGTTTGGTGCAGTGCGCACGACCATCTACGCTAGTGCGCACGACCACCGGTCGTGCGCCACTGGTCGTGCGCGCTTATCATCAATTTCTTGAGTTTTGTTTCAATCAGTGCGCACGACCACCTACGATAGTGCGCACGACCACCGGTCGTGCGCCACTGGTCGTGCGAACATGTTATTTCATAATTTCTGTCTTTGCAGGCTCCGTCCAGGCAGAGCGCACGATCACCGAATTCTAGTGCGCACGACCACTGGTCGTGCGCCAATGACCGTGCGCACTGTTTATTCCAGCGCCTATAAATTCCGCTGCTCGCGATTTAGGTCAGATCCATCGTCTTCTTCCGCCGTTTCCTGCTCCAGAGCGCCCAGTTTCGCCCCTCCATCGCCGCCCACCATCTAGAGGTGCTCCGGGCTTGTTCTTCACGCCAATCTTGAGCCGGAGTTTCCTCTCGGCCTCCTCCTTCATCCAAGTTCTCCAAGGAAGGTTTAGCCGCCATCACCATCAAGCAAGAGGAAGTTTGCAACCTCTACCGGATCGAGTGTGCAAAATTTCGAGACGTTTCGGGTTAAAGAGATTAGTTTGGGTAGCTATCAAGATTTTAACTTCGGGAAGCTTTATCCCGAGTTTGACTCGTCGGAATTGAATTCTGACTTCGCCGTTGGATTCGTAGCGCCGTTTTTCAGTTGGGGTGCGAATTCCTTAGAAATCCAAGGTGATCTAGTCACCCTCGCAGTTTAAGTGAAAGGGAGTATTATTTAATTAATAAAATATTAAATTAGGTTTTTATTATAAAACCTAAAATTCTCTCCCTATTCTTCTTATTCCTTCATCGATCCAAACCAGCCGCCAAGCGAGAGAGCGAGAGCGAAGCATCGTGGAGCTTCTGGCCGACGATTCCTAGGGTTGTTGTAGTCGGAATCGCGTTTGGAGAGTAGATTTGGAAAGCTCTCGGCGAGATCTTCGTTCTAGTGGTGAGCTTTTCCCGTTTCGTGGAATTTTTGGAGTTAGGTTAGTGACCTAACTCCTCCTTTTTGATCCGAAAATCTTCTGGTTTTCGTGCTCGAGTATTTCCTTGGCTGTTGGAGCGGAGAAATTCGAGTTTTTGCAAGGTTAAGGAAAGTGGCATCTCCTCCTCCTCTCTTGTCATTGAAGTATTATTTTCTTTCTTTGAGGTCTTGTCGTGTTGTTTAGCCCTTGATTTGAGCATTTTACTTTGCTAATTAAACTCTTGATATCCTTGATCTTCCCATCAAGGTCTAAATTTTTTCCCTTTGATAATTTTCTGCAGTTTCTCGAGAAAACCTTCCTAATTTCTCGAGAAGTGTCCGACTGTCGCCCCTTCTAGTTCTCGAGAAAGACAAGCTTTCTCGAGAAAAGTCAAGTCCAGTTCTCGAGAAGGACCAGCCTTCTCGAGAAATTTTCAGCCTAGTTCTCGAGAAGGACCAGCCTTCTCGAGAAGTTGTTTCAGCCTAGTTCTCGAGAAGGACCAGCCTTCTCAAGAAATTTGTTTCAGCCCAGTTCTTGAGAAGGACCAGCCTTCTCAAGAAGCCTTAGCCCAGTTCTCGAGAAGGACTAGCCTTCTCGAGAAATCTCAGAATGGTTCTCGAGAAACCCTATCCTTCTCTAGAAACCGTATCCTTCTCGAGAATTTCCCAGCTTCTCTCTCTCCTGGTTGTTTCTCAAGAAATCCTATCCTCCTCGAGAAATCCTATGTCCTAGTTCCAAATCCTTGACCTATCCCTTAGACTCCTCCTCCCTCATGAAACCTTGTGTCTTCTAAAGTGTACAGGGATGTTGCCAATGTTTGTACTGTGCCCTTGATCATGATTACCTCTTGTCTGAGTTCTTATACCTGCTATGGTTATGCATATTTCTGGGTTTCCCTTATGAATCGTCTTGAGCGGTGTTTACTTTTTTGTGACCCTATCCTTAGGGTATCCTGGTGATTGTTTTCTCGGGCTTCGTCCCGTGCCATAATTAAAGAAATTAATTAAAATGGACCATTGCCTTTAGCCTTGCACGGTGGGCCGTGTTTGGGGGCAGCAGGGATTTGTTGTAGCCTTGCAAGGTGGCAATTTTTAGAGGTGAACCATGGGCTTGGCCTGTGGTCCCAAGGACCGTGTTTGGGTGGTTGGGGATAGAGAAACCCCCACCCATTTTAGGCTTTGGGTGGCAGAGGATAAAGGAACGCCACCCGCTTAACCTGAGTTGATCAGTCTCTTTAATTAGAATTTATAAGATAAATGAACCATGCTTGCTCCTCTATTTGGTATTTGGTGCACTTGGTGCATTGTTTAGTTCTGTGCTTGGAGTTTCCTTTTCTGTAAGTGTTGGGCTTGGGTTGGTACCCCTTATGCCTTGTTTACCTTATTTTTCTTTGTTTTCTGCCACTTGTAATTCCCTTGCTGAGGCATTCTTTGTTTTATTAAATGCCTCAGGTTCTGAGCCGTTGCGGCTAGCAGTGTAGCCCGGAGTCTTCGGGAGTTTTACTTGTTGTTTTACCCCGCTGCTGCGAGGTAGTTGTTGTTAGTGTTGTTCTTGTGTTCAGACATGCTAGATTGGAGTCAATGGGTTAGTGTCAGGTTGTTGACGCCCAATGTGCCCTTTTGATACTTTATAGCTTACTTGTCAGTTAAATGCCACTACTTTTAGATCTCATGTATCTTTCTCTCTGGGTATGATTTATGTCTAGGTGCATTATAGTTATAAAATGGCTTTTCTTTCATCCTCATTGCATTCCTTTTTACTGAAATCCTTATCTTTAAAGTCACCTAAAGGTATTTCCTATACTTATGCTACGCCTAGATATGTGCATATCATTTACTTTATGCCTTGTCATCACGTGCATTTAGGACCTTAAGTGAACTAACTCAAGTATTTTCTGCTGCAATTACATATATTTTCTCGGTGGACTAGTTGATCCACGAACTGAGAGACACAGTTCTTACTTCAAACCCCATTAAATGATTTCAAATGACGAATTATCATGTAATCATGTTTGATTTAAATAAGAAATAGGTTCCCGCCTGAGCGTCTGCAGTTGTCTCCTACATGACGTGGCATCATAACGCGTATTTTTTCTTATTCTGATATCCCTAAATTCGGAGAAAATGTGGGTTGTGACAATGCGCCACTTGCCCCGTGTTGGCTCTGACCACTGTCCTATCCTGATGGATTTGGGGGCTGTGTAGTATGCTAGGCAGTCTGGGTGGATCAGGTTTGAGGATACCTGACTTTCTTACCCGATGTTGCGGAAGCTGGTGTCTCGATCTTGGCTGAAAGTGGATATCGGTGATAGTGACGAGGTCTTGCAGCAGAAGTGTCGCTGTACCCTTCGGGCCCTTTTCTTTTGGAGAAAGAACAAGCTCAAGGATCTGGGTGCTCGAAAGGAGATTCTGGAGGCGGAGATTGTGGATCCCCAGCGGCTGGAGAGCTTGGATAGTGTCATCTCGGAGGAGCAGACTTGGACTCTCATTGCGATAGTTAAGGAGCTCCTGAGCATTCATGCTAGGTTGTCCACTTGGTGGAAACAGCATGCAAAGGTGCAGTGGATCAATGAGGGTGATGTGAATACCCATTATTTCCACTCCATTGCCTCCTCACATCGGCGAGGCAATCAGATTTCTCAGGTGGAGCTAGAGAACGGCGACCATGTTGAAGTTCTGGTGAGCATCGAGGCGGCCTTCTTGGACTTCTTTGATCAGAAGTGGGAGTGCGCAGCTCATGTTCTTGCTGGGTGGCCGCTCCTGCCATCCTCTTGGCGGCTTGATGGTGGGGCGGCCTCCTTGTTGCTGAAGGAGGTTTCTGAGGAGGGTATTTGGGGCTTCATCAAGGCCATGAAGGCCAACCATGCTCCGGGCCTCGACGGTATTACTTCCTTTTTTTCTACTTCTGACCCATTATGCGTACTTCTGTTTGCAGGGCTATTGGCGACTTCTTTTCTCTTGGTCATTGGCCAGTACGTGGAAGGAGACATTGGTGGTACTCATTCCGAAGTGCCCCAATGCGTCTCGGCCGGATCAGTTCTGGCCTATTAGTTTATGTCAGACCATATATAAGGTGGCGGCGAAGATCATTGTGGACCGCATGAAGGGGCTCCTACCCTTGCTCATCTCTGAGGAGCAGGAGACTTTGTTCCCGGGCACTCTATTTCCCACCAGTGCTTCATCGCCCAGGAAGTGGTGCACAAGTTGGCGATCTCGACCTCAGTGACTGGGTTCCTCGCTATGAAGGTCGACATGGAGCAAGCCTATGACAAGATGTCGTGGGCGACGCTGCAGTAGGTTCTGGCCATGTTTGGGTTTCTGGTGGATTGTGCAAGCTGGAATATGCAGTGTGTGGAGGGGCCGCACTTTACGTTGCTCCTCAACGGGCGACGTACGAGGTGGATCGAGGCGAGTTGTGGCTTCCGGCAGGGATGCCCCCTCTCCCCTTATCTGTTCATTCTGTGCTCTGATCTACACTCGCTTGCCTTCAGTCAGCGGAGGCACTCTTTGGGCGTTATGGTTGCGGCTTCTGGCCCGTGGATATCTCACCTGCTTTACGCCAACGACATCTTCATCACCTCAGATGCCACCATGACTTGTGTGGATTAGTGCCTTGCCGTGTTGCAGGAGTACTGTACTTGGAATGGGCAGCGGATCAACATATCGAAGTCCATGGTCATGTTTGGCAATCCACCCCTATGTGGAAGTGAAACAAGCTGACTCGCCGATTGGGATTTCAGAGGGTCCGTGAGTTTACTTACTTGGGCATTTTGCTGGCTATGCATAAGTTGAAACGCTCCGACTTTTCATACCTACTTCTGAAATTGGCGGAGAAGGTTCGGGCTTGGGCGAACCGCCACCTCTCCTTGGCGGGCCGGGCCACCCTCGTCAGGTCGGCGCTCCTGGCAACGCCGATGTTCTTTTATACGCATTGTCATGTGCCTCGCTTGGTCCAGGAATCTATAGAGTGTCTAGCGTGGTTTTTTTGTGGCACAGGGCCCCTTCCCAGCGCGGGATGCACTATGTTATCTGGGAGCAGTGTTATTCTCCCTCTGTCGGGGGTGGGCTTGGCTTCCATGGGTTGAGTAGGTGGCAGGGCCCATGGCGGGCAAAGTTTGTCTGGGAGTTGATGCAACCGGGATCCTCCCTTTTCCACAGGTTGATTTTGGCCCGGTACACAGGACGTCTTTGGTGGGAGGGGATCACCCGATGTGACTCTCCATTGTGGCGGCTCATCAGGGAGGTCGCTAAGTGCCTTCGACCCTTGCTTCGTTGGAAGATTGATGATGGGGATTCTATGGATGTGCTTGCGCACGCTTGGATTCTTGACCGGTGTCCCACTTTCGCTGACTACGGCTCGCTATAGTCGCTCCAGGTTTCGACCTTCTTTCTTCCTGGCGGCAGTTGGGATGTTTCCGCTATGTCTCAATTTTTTGGGACGGGTCTTGTTGAGGTCGTCCTCCAGATCCCGGTCCACAACTCTTTTCACCAGGACAGGTCGGAGCTCTGCACCCACCTCAGCGGTCATTTTGTTGCCTAACGTGCCTACATGGCCCAATTTGAAGGGGCTTGAACGAACTTTATCTAGCTACAGAAGCTGAATCTTCACACGCGGGAGCGGGTGTTTTGGTGGCGGATCCTATGGGATGCGATCCCCACCCGGGCGTGGCTTGCCCGTCAGGGTCTTACTGCTGAGCGGGGATGTCCTTGGGTCTGCACTTCTGAGGAGAACCGAGACTATCTGGTCTCGGACTGCTGTTGTCTTTTGTCCATTCAGGCAGCTCTTCTGCGTTGGGGATACAGTATGCTTTCCTTCTCTAGCTGGGAGATTGCGTGGGATCTTCTCTCCTCTGCCTCTGTCGGTGCACTTGGTACGAAGAGGGATTTTTGATGTGCGGTAAACCAGGCCTAGCTTGGCCGCAACGCCAAGGTCCACCATGGCGATGTGGCAACCATTACTATCATGGCGGCGACCATTGTTGAGACCCTCTCCATTATGCAAACTATACCATTCCAGGGGCACTGGGGTACAACCCAGCCTCATCGGATGTCGACACCACTCTTTTGGTTCCCGCCTCCCCTTGGATGGATAAAGTTCAATGTGGATGGTTCTCTATCCTCGTCCGGGCTTGCTGGGCTTGGGATGGTGGCCCGAGATGACCGGGGTGCTCTCATCTTTACTGTTGTGTCCCCGTTGTTGCACTGGGATCCTGCGGGAGTGGAGCTGGCGGCGATCTTAGCTATCAAGGATCTTATCCTGCCGTCTTTATATGGGGTGTGCGGGGCAATTGTGGAGGGAGACTGTTTGACCCTTATGGCCAGCTATGCTGCTAGTATGCGACGGGGCGACTGGAGTGTGACGTTTGACAGCGAGGAGGACTTCACTTTTCTGAGTGGCTTCTCCCAACTTCGATTCCAGCATATTGGCCGTCAGGCCAACAGAGTTGCTAATTTTTGTGCTCGTCTTGCCCTACGGGGAAACATTGTATGGATTCATGTTGATCGCACCCAGACTAAGTTTGCCGAGCTTGTTCGTGGAGACTTGGATGGCAAGCTGTAGTTTTTGTTTTCCTTCTTGGTTTTGAATTTCATGCTATATGCACTTTTAAAAAAAACGACATCTCAGAGTGACACATGAGCGGAAGCTTAAATTATTTAAATCTTGAAACATGGTACATGTCCACAACTCAGAATAGAAATGACTGATATATATATATAACAAGAGTTTGGCACTACGAACATACATCAAAAAGTGATAGTCTGATTACATGTTTTACAAACATCGGCAGGCAGGCCGGCAATACATGAAATAAAACACTCAAAACACTTGGGCCTTTGAGGTCCAGCAAAGCACAGCAGCTTAGGATTCAACCCGATATTTCCGGCTTGTCTTGCCAAGACCTGTAAAGCACAATCCACCAAGCAGTGGGAAAATAGGTAATCGGTCAGCTTTAGCTGACCAAGAATATAACGACCCCACCCCATGCCCGGGGCTGTGGTACTCCTTCCCTGCAAGCAAGCAGCAGCAGCATATATTTCACAGGTACGTCTAAGCACCACATAGAAACAATCACCACATACATCGACTCTAGGCCACACGTATCGTGCTCTCAAGGCACACTCTATCCACAAGTCCTTTTTCAACTTGGTTAGTCATTTGAGCTAGGCCATACACACCAACATTTTCTGGCAATCTTCCATAAGACGGCAATAAGGGGCCCCCTCACCACCGGCCAATATAGATGGTTTCAGATCCAGCTAGTCCTGGCTCAATCATCATGAACAACCAGCACTATGCGGGGTAAACTTTCACCTCATCCCGATCACATGGGCGACCACCTCCGAGTCATCATCACAGCAAACCACGTGATATCATATCACTGGCACTAGCGCCGGCGCTAGCACTAGCGCCGGCGCTAGAACTAGCATCGGCACTAGCTAACAGAATGCAGTTCTGCCAACTCTTTCAGGTATTTCCTAGAGGTAGCCTCCAGGAGTCCCTGCAGCACATCACAGCACCCAGAACCCAAAAACAAGCATACATACTCGGAGTTTTCTCCGGAGTGCAATAAAGCAATATCAACATCACCAATCTAGACCAACCTGTCCAGATGGGCTTCACACAGTACGCCTATGTCCGTACAGTGATCCAAACTCTATATGCAATTTCAACAGGGATTATCCATATCGACCCGTCGGAAGAAACCTATCCACTAATTAGTGGAAATCTTCCTGCTACAATACAAATCGAAGGACTAGCATGTCCAGAGATTATGGAGGAGAATCGTTACCCTTGATGCTCTTTTTGGTGCCATAGGATCAAGATTCCTCCCCACATATCCAAAGATGGCACAAGAACGCAAGAGATCTCCTACCCGGACTTGCCCTAGCCAAAAAGGATCTCCTTCCTCTTCCTGACCTCTGCCCTTGCCTTTGGAGAGAGTCCAAGTGAGAAACTAAGGAAAATCCACGATTTTGGTTGCTTTATATACAAAAGCATTACCGTCGGTGCTACCTCCTAATGCAGGCGCTAGCCCAAAGGTGGTACGGCTGAACCTATCCATAGCCGCTTAAGGAATTTGTCGAGAATGCTAGCGCTAACGCCTGCGCAATCTCACGATGAATCGAATTCACGAGTGCTTAACACGATTAGTCGGAATACATTCGTCGGGACACAATTTTGTCGAGACAGCTACCATCGGCGCTATCACTGGCGCTAGCACTCGACGAATCGTCTTTGACGTTTTTGATAATACGCACAAGTCCTTTCGTCAACACTCAACCAATTCGACGATAAGAGCTACCATCGGCGCTAGCCCTAGCGTTGGCACTGGCGCTGGTCCTTAGCTTAAAACACTGTGAACTCTTTGCACATCAAAATTGGGGTCTTACAATCCTCCCCCCCCCCCCCCCCCCCCCCCCTTAAAAGAATTTCGTCCTGAAATTCGAATAGTGCAAATAACTACAAAGATACAAAATTTAACTTGTACCTTAACAGAACAACTCGGGGAACTCCTCAAGCATGGACTGCTCTCGCTCCCAATAAAGCTCCTCACGACCGCAGACTTTGACCATTCTGATCATTTTGTTTCGTAATTGCTTGATTTCAGTGCCTTAAATCTGAATGGGCTTGACCCTTGTCGTTAGCCCACTATCGATCGGTACTTGAACATCATCCATAATCATTTGAGTAGGTTCTTGCACAACCTTTCTCAGTACGGAGATGTGAAACACATCATGCAAACTACTCACCGCTATCGAAAGAGCGAGCCGATAGGCAGCTTCGCCAACACGCTCCAGTATCTCAAACGGACCAAGGTATCTGGGATTCAACTTTTTCATGCGTCGAATCCTTGACACACCCTTGAAATGTTTAATTTTGAGATACACCCAGTCGCCCATGGAAAACTCGACGTTCCTTTGTCTGGCATTGTAGTACTTCGCTTACCTATCTTGTACAATCAACAACCTCTCCCAGATTGTCCGAATAGTCGAAGTAGCATCTTTGACTTCCTTTCTCTTAAACAACTTAATCTCGCCTGTCTCTGCCCAAGCCAAAGGAGTACGTCACTTTTTACCATAAAGGGCTTCAAAGGGCGTCATTTCTAAGCTTGTTTGATAGCTGTTGTTATAAGCTAATTCGATCATAAAGATATGATCTTCCAACCTCTTGCCGAAATCCAAAGCGCACATTCGGAGCATATCCTCCAATGTTCAATTGGTACGTTCAGTCTGCCCATCAGTTTGAGGGTGAAAGGCAAAGCTAAACTTCAGCTTGGTACCCAATAATTGGTGGATTAGCCTCCAATCATTTGAAGTGAACACCCATCTCGGTCACTTACGATGCTACGGGGCACACCGTATAATCGTACTATGTTATCAACATATAACTTTGCTAACTTTTCTACTGAATCGTCTCGTCGGTTCGGAATGTAGTGTGCGACTTTCAGTAATCGGTCCACAATCACCCAAATGACATCATTCCCGGACTGCGATCTCGGCAAACCATTCACAAAATACATCGATATGTCATCAAACTTCCATTTCGAAATCGGTAACGACTTCAGGAAACCACCAGGTTTTTAACATTCGGCCTTCACGAGCGCGCAAGTGTGACACTTGGCAACGTATATGGCTATGTCTTTCTTTAAACCCGGCCACCAGAATAACTTTTTCATATCCTGGTACATCTTTGTGCTCCCCGGGTGGAATTAGTGTTAAATTTTCTTAGAGGTCCGAAGAGAAGTAAAAAATGCGGAACACTTCAACACAATCCATAAGTATGACTATCAATGACAATGGGAAGACAGAATAGTGCTCTTGTATTAACTATCTCTTTACAGCTCGAGACATACATGGTGAGACATGATTCATAAGAATCACAGAGGAGAGAAGCACAAAACAAAAATAGGCCGCCAGCGAACTGCCAAAGCAGAGACCGCCAGACTGCACGAACAGCCAAGCCGTACGGCTATCCCTTAGACCACGCGAACAGAGCAGGCTTGATGACCTGCGAACTGCCAGACCGCAACCATAGACCACACAACCTGCTGCCTTATTCAACTGCTGAAATCCAAACCTATTCGCACTTCAAAACCGCCTGACCGCAAGGTCGCCTGATCATAGAAGGTTCAACAAACAGAATATTAGAAATGCACAAGCTGTCGTTAGACCGCAAACTGAGATTGTCTGACCGCTGAGGTCGCCTGATCGCCAAGTTCACCGCGAACAACTCAAGAACTACACAACAGATCGCCCAGAGGAAAGCCGTTGGCGAACTGGTTATTCGCAACTGGGAAATTACTAAGGAAGAATACCGCAACCTGCTGGCCGCTAACCTACAAACATAACAACTGGTTAAGTCACTTCCAGACCGCTCGACCTCAAATATGAGACCGGCACAAACAACCCAAGTTGTAGTTCTTACAGTTCTCCGTACAAATGACGGGCCCTGCACCTCTATTTATAGGCAAGCTGACGGATGTCGTCACCGCCCAAAATGAGATACACTAACCACCCATCAGATCGCGAGCGGTCTCATACGATAGACCGCCCGAGCACAGCATGGCCATCTGCCTTATTAAACCATGCGGTTACTAAATAACCCGCCCGGTTGCTTAACAAGAACAAAACACTTCTTCAGCAACCCTAACCGACTAGAATAAGTCGTCAGACCGCACGGTCACTGCAAGAAGGCAAACCTACTTGAACATCTTGCTGAACTAGAACAAGTCGCCAAAATAACCCGCGCAAGCTGTCCAAACACCTGCGGTCTCCCAGAACAGACCGAACAGAACACCCGTGCAGACTGCGCAGTCACTGTGGTCTCTTTTATTCAGACCACCCAGAACCCTTCCACTTCTACTTCAAAATTTAACACTCCCCCTTGAAGTGGGAAGTGGAAGTCAATACAAGCAAACACCGCAACCGACCAAATGGTCCCTTCGACAATGGCTTCGTAAAGATGTCAGCAATATTATCCTTGCACTGCACATGCTCCACAATCATAGATCCCTCCAACACCTTCTCACGAATAAAATGGTGATGAATCTCTATGTGCTTTGTACGTGCATGACAAACTGGATTGTTCACCAGTTTGAGTGCACTCTCATTGTCACCATGTAGCAGAGTAGGACCTCGCACCTACCTATGAATGTCCTCCACAAGCCTCCTAAGCCAGATGGCTTCATGAGCTGCCAAAGCCGAAGCTTTGTACTCCGCTTCTGTGGTAGAGACATACACAGAATCATGCTTCCTCCTGCACCATGATATAGCTATAGAGCCTGTCATAAAGACATATCCATAAGTCAATCTCCGATCATCTGAATCTCCTCCATAATCAGCATCCATGTATCCATGCTATCAAAAGCCTGAATCTCTCCCATAAAAGAGACCCAAATCCGAGGTGGACTTGACATACTTCAAAATACTCCTAGACGCCATAAGATGAGGTTTCCAAGGCTCTGCCATAAACTGGCTCACCCTGCCAACTGCATAAGAAATATCCGGCCTCGTGATCGTCAAGTATATCAGACTCCCGACTAAAGCCCGGAACACCAAAGGATCGGTAAGAACCTTCCCTTCATCTCGTCGAAGATGAACTCCAACCTCCAGTGGAGTAGTGTTGTTCTTCCCCCTTCCATGCTGAATCACTTCAGGATCCGATCTGCATAGCCTTTCTAGGAAACAAGCATACCGCTCCCCTTCCTCTCCACTTCTAGTCCAAGGAAATGGTGGAGCTCACCCAAGTCCTTCATCTCAAATCTGATAGCTAACTCAGCACGAAGCCTAGCTACCTCCATCTCAGAATTTCCCGTGACAATCATATCGTCAACATATAATAGCACCAAGACCTGAAGCTCCCCCGCCTTCTTTACGAATAAGCTCGAATCAGAATCAGAAGCAAAATATCTACAGAACTGGAGGTATTCTGCAATTTTGCCATACCACGCCCGAGGCGCCTACTTCAAGCCGTAAAGAGACTTCTTGAGCTTGCAAACATGTCTTGCGTGCTCTTCGAAAACATAACCAGGTGGCTGATCCATGAAGATATCATTATCAATCTCGTCGTATAAGAAAGCATTCTTCATGTCGAGTTGCCAAATCTTCCACCCTTGGCAAGCTGCCAATGCGATCACCACCCTGACCGAAGTAATCTTGGCAACAGGACTGAAGGTTTCTTCGTAATCCTCCCCATACTTCTGTGAGAAACCTCGAGCTACAAGGCAAGCCTTGTACCGCTCAATGCTACCATCAGCCTTCTTCTTCAGCTTGAAAACCAACATGCAAGTCACTGGAGTAATTCCCTCAACCATAGGCACCAAGTCCCAAGTCTCATTCTTCCTGAGGGCAGCCATTTCTTCATCCATGGCTCCTTCCCACTCCTTAACTCCAACGGCATTTTCAAAACAAGATGGCTCTCTCTCTTCCAGGGGACCTATGAAGAAACATGAGACGAAGCTCACCAAATTTCCTCATGTATACCGATCTGGTGGAATGATAGTCCTCTTGGACATCCTCAGAGCTTTACTCTGATCCACCTCTTCAGCTACCTATTCTGAACCAGCTCTCCTTCTAAGCATACTTGAAGCATCGCTCCCCCTATTTCCAGAACCTGAAGCACCTGATCCAGAGCTAGAAATACCTGAAGCACCTGGAGAAGCAAGCAACTCCACTAGAACCTCCTTGGTAGCTTCTTCAAGACAACCATCTGACCTGCTTCACTGTAGCTCAACAAGAGAGCTACCTTGGTATGACGTCTGCTCGTCAAATACCACATCCCTTGAGACCACATATCTCCGTGTCTCAGGATCCATGCATCTCCAGCCCTTCTTCCGGTCATCATAACTGACGAACACTAGCTTCCTTATTTTCGTATCTAGTTTCATTCTGAGAGCATCAGGGACATGCACATAGCAGGTAAATCTGAACACTCGAAAGTGTTCCATGCTTGGTTTCTTCTTGAACATCAACTCATGAGGAGTCTTCATGTTGATAGGACTGAGAGGCATCTGATTGATGACATAGGTCGCACAAGACAATCTCTCAGCCTGAAGGACTTTGCGATACTCTTGCATGAAGCCAACATTTGCTGGTCTCCGTCAGATGATGGATCTTTCGCTCTGCAACTCCATTCTTTTGTGGAGTGTGAGCACAAGAGAGCTCTCTCCGAATGTGATGCTTCCTGCAGAAGTTAAAGAACGCATTTGTGGTGAACTCCCCTCCATTGTTGGTTCTGAACTTCTTGATCCGCAGGTTAAGCCGACCTTCCACCAGCTCCTTGAACTCCACAAACCTCTCGAACGCCTCTGAATTCTCCTTCAGGAAATATACCCAAGTATATTTGGTGAAGTCATCAATCAAGACCAGCATATACCTGCTACCTCCATGACTGGCAGTTGCGGTAGGTCCAAACAGATCACCATGAATACATTCCAACGGTGCTTTGCATCTTCTTTGTGATTTGTCAAATGGAAGACGTTGAGCCTTACCAAACTGACAACCTGCACAAACGTGACCATCAGCAAAAGATGATAGACTAGGCAAACCTTTCACAAGGCCTCTTCCTGCCACAACATTTAGCTTATCCATCCCAACATGCCCAAGTCTTTCATGCAGATAGCAGCGCTGTCGTTAGCCCTCATCTTATCAACATAGGAACTTGTTAATAGAACAAACAAGTCCTTCACACATCCCCCTACATGAGTGACCTCAGCTTTCACAGCTGAGACATTTCGGAGAAATTTCACTTCTATTGGACCAAACAGAACGGGATAACCAGCATCAACAACATTTGTCACAGAGAGGAGGTTCTTCTTCATTCCCAGCACATGATAAACACTCCTCAAGGTGAGTGGACCTCTATCACTGCCTAAAGAGACAACACCCTCCTTTTCTACTGCATGAATCGTATCATCAGCTGTAATAATAGCATCATTACCTGAGTATGCTTACAACAAGGAGAAATTTAACTCATCCGCGGTGAGGTGATGACCACACCCAGAGTCCACTATCCAATCATCCAGATAGTTGATGGAAGCCAATGCCCGAACACAAGTGCCCGTCATGAAAGCACCTCCACCACCCCAACTACCTTCAGCATTGGAACCAGCCTCCTCCTTCCCTGCAGCATGCCCTGGCTGAAGATTGACCTTGTAGTCGCTTTTGAAGTGACCTAGCTTGTTGCACATGTAACACTTCGGCCCTTCCTTCTTCTTTCCATTAGACTTAGGAGTATAACTCCTCTCTTGCTGATATGAAGTAGATGGACCATCTCCAACTGGCGATTTCTTCTTCTTGTCCCATCTCTTCTTCTTGCCAGAAAAGAGAACCTCACCTTCTCCCCCAGAGACTGACATCCCCGCCATTTTCATAGCCAAACTTTCTTGTGACGCAAGTAAGTTTTCCAGCTCCAGCAATAATGGGGGATTGTCCCAGCCTTGCACAGAAGTAACAAAGGCCACATACTCCCTTCGCAAGCCGCAAATTATGTGTAACACCCCAGGTTTCGCTGAGTGCAGAAATTGGAATGCTCAAAGAGTAGGGCAAGTCTTTCATAGCTGGGAGCTAGCGCCGACGCTAGCGCTAACGCCAAGCGTTAGCTGTCCCGTCCAGTAAAACTCTTGTGTTCGAGGGTGTTCGTCAAGTTGGATTCGTCGAGGCAGTTTCGTCGAAGGGAATTTGTCAAAGAGCTAGCGCGGGTGGTAGCGTTAGCACCAGGCGATAGCGTTTCGTTTGGTAATGAAGTTCCGTGGGCCATTGATTTGTTTTTGTCGGAGGGTTTTCTTCGGAGGGTTTTCGTCGAGTAGCTAGTGCAGGCGGTAGCGCTAGCGTCGGCGCTAGCCGACGGAACCAGTTCCGTAAGTGGTGTTTCCTGGACATCCAATCTTCTTAGATCTTGATCCAAAGGCTCAGATAAGTGCGTCCTAAGGCTCTAAATAGGGCAGAGAAGTTCTACTCTCATTTGATCAAGTCTTTGGTGCTTTTGGAGGCTAAGGAAAGGAGTAGGGTTTGGAGGAAGAAGAAGGCTAGATCCGCCATTGTTGGAGCACCGGAGCTCCGTTCGTTGATCCGAAACCAGATCCGTGGAGAGGACTAGAAGGCGCTTATTTCTATCCGTGCCTTTCAACCGATCCATGGTGAGGAAGAGAACTCTTAGGGTAACGACATCTCTCCACCAAGTTTTAGGATGCGTGCATGGCATCTTTTCTTTTACCTTCTCTTTTCTGAAATTTTTGGCACCAGATCTCTCAAATGAGACGGGTTTGGGTCGCCTTGGTTCAAGAAGAACCCATCGGGTGATTGAGTCCATCCCCGACATGATTTTGCACTAAAGATCCACTCCGTTAGTGGATTAGGCATTGTGGGTGAAGCCGAAATTGTTATTGGTTCTCTTATTCGGTGATGTTGCTTAACGTGCCTTTTAGGGATTTTTGTTAGAAATCTGATGGAGGCGAAAACATTGTATGTATTGCCTTTATGTTTCGTGTGAGAACGAGCGGTGGTTTGGAAAGGGTAACTTGTATGCGTGGTGAATGGCTGTGAAGCCGCTTGTATGTGAAGGTGTGACTTTGTCTTTGTGGTCGGCTGGCTAGCCCGTGAGTGCTCGGATTCATGAGGGCAGAGTGAAAGGAGAGTTTTAGTTCTTAATATATTTTAAAAGATCTTGTTTAAGTTTTACTTCAAAAGTAATGATATAAATATATATATATGTGCTGATTGAGAAATAAACACAAACGCCTAAAAGGCAAAGCAATAAACACAGCAAAGCAAATAAGAAATAAAACAAAACAAATAAGCAAGCATCCAGATGACACAAGATATGTAGTTGTTCCCCAATCAACCTGGGTACATCTACTCTTCTACCCACTGGTGGGAATCCACTAGAGGTTGTTGATAAGGTGCCCTCACACCAAGGTATTTTTGATAAGGTGTCCACACACCAATGGAGGTTTGATCAGGTGCCCAATTCACCTATAAGCTTTTGATAAGGTGCTTATAAACCAAGATGCAGGTTTTTGCTAAGGTGGCCTGTCATCGGGAGTTAACTTTTGAAGGGAGTTATAACCCTTTACAAGATGGGAGAAATAAAGAAAACATAAAAGATATGTTGTTCTTCTCTTTGCTGAGAAGACACTTGAAGATCCTGATTGGTAGTTGAGTTGGATCTTGATGATGATGATGTTGAAGAGAGCTCACCCTGTCTGATTTAGTTTGGATGATAGCTTGTGGATGGAGCTTCTTCTCTAGATTGCAAATCCTCTGTTCTTCCTCTTGCAGTTTTGATCCCTGAGCAATTGATATAGATTTGGTGTCTCAGGATGTATATGATCTGCAAGAGAAGAGTTAGCAAAAAGAAGATATAATATAATTTGAATTTTCTTCTTCTTTTTGCTCTGTACTTCTTTTTCTCTTCTTCTTCTTCTTCTCTTTTCTCTGTACAGCAATATTGATATGTTCTATTCTATCTTCCTTCTCTTCTCTCTGTATATTTATTCTGGAGAGCTTTCGGCTGATTTGAATCCTTGCCGACAGAAGTGGAAATAAATAATATATCTTTTATTTCCCAGATCCTCGAGCAGAACAATTTCCTTCTTTAGCTTGCTGCAACGGCTATATCATTTAATGCTCTGCTGCAAACGGCTATAACATTTAATGCTTCAACAGCTGTAATGTTAAATCAGCAATATATATATATAAATAATAAATATTGCTTTATAAAATCTGACAGCATATTTTAGTCGAGCTGAGAATATCAATATATAAAGCTGGGAGAAATTCGTAGAGCTCAGCTTCACATTCGTCGAGCTCATCATTTGATTCGTCGACCTGAACATTTGATTCACTGTTCTGAACATCTGCTGAATATTCGTCGAACGCAGACTTGAGTTCATCGAACAGAAGTATTCATCGACCGCTGAGATGGGCTGGATCGTCGACCGCTGAATATTGAGCTGTTCGTCGAACGTAGACTTGAGTTCGTCGAATGGAAGGATTCGTCGACCGCTGAGATGAGTAAAAGCGTCGACCGCTGAGCTTGAGTAAAAGCGTCGACCACTGAGACGGGATCATCGAGCGCTAAGATAAGTGATCTTCGTCGACCGCTGAGATGGCTTGATTTCGTCGAGCGCAGAATGAATACCATTCGTCGAGCGCAGAGCGTCGTTCGTCGAACGCAGGTAGCCATTTGTCGAACGCAGAGAACATGTGTAAATTTTATCTTTCTCTTATTCATTCTGCGCTATTAAATGTGTCTATTTTTCAGCCTTCTTTCTTAATGAGATTTAATCTAAGTTATAAGATATGTTATGATATAAACTTAGACATTAAAGGTGGATCCTAACTCAAATCAAACCTAAGGTTCCAACAATCTCCCCCTATTTGAGTTGGGATCCTAATACAAATTAAGACTAGGTTCTAACAATCTCCCCCTATTTGGTTTAGGATACCTAAGCATAAAAAGTCTTTAAATAACTTAAGGCTTAAGGGTCAGAGATTATAGAAAGTTTATTATTCTGTTTGAAAACATTTAATCATAAATTATATTGTTTTCTTCTTCTTTTAAAATACATTTGGGCAATTTTGATTCCTAGATTTTGATTTAAGTAGGAATTTTAATATGTGAATTGCTAGCTGTTATTAGATTCTAAGAACTTTAAAATCAAAAAGACAATGCCTGATACCTTCTTTTTATAGAATCCCCTTAATCATAAGAGACTCACACTCAGAGCTCTGATCATTTCTGATCTATGCTATTTGAGTAGAATGCTCAAACTAATTTTGGAGAAAATCTAGAAGAATGTGAAGTTATCTGATTTTGTCTTTAAGATAGGAAATTTCAAAAGAATCTTAAAATTGTTGTTTAATTATAAATGTTTTAAAATAGGTAAAAACAAATGCTTTATCATTAGATATATTGGCCTTTTTATTTCATTGAAATATAAATTTGAAAAGTTTCTTTGATTTTGTTGAACATACATAATTTTCTTCTTAACATGTTGTTCAATTTTATTTTTCAAAGAAATAATTTTCTTTTCTGATACTTTTAAATTTTCTTGAAGATTGTTATATTCAGGAGTTAAAATATTTATTTTTGTTAACTCCTTTTTAATTTCCTTCTCAGAT
Organism: Dactylorhiza incarnata; assembly: GCA_033032865.1. NCBI lineage: Eukaryota > Viridiplantae > Streptophyta > Magnoliopsida > Asparagales > Orchidaceae > Dactylorhiza > Dactylorhiza incarnata. Next base: position 8,607,401 of record JAWHQI010000075.1, on the reverse strand, counting down.
ATTAAATCTGTATATGTTATTTTAAAATCAGATTGGTAATTTTTAGATTTTATTAAATCTGTACCTGATGATGATTTGAAAACAGATTTAGAAGGATCAGAGGTAGAAATAAAGTTTAAAGTTACGTCTACTACCTTTTCTGGTTCAAATTCTGATTCTGATATGTAATATGAACCATATATTGCCATCATACAGAAATTTCTGGCTTTTTGTTCTTCTTCTTCTTCTTCACTTAGAGTAAGTGATGGTTCTGCATCAAAAGTGTAGTTAGTAGAAGAAGAAAAAGTGGATTCATTTACCGTCCTTGAAAGGGAGTTCCAAATGCTTCTTGCTGAAGTGCAATCAGCCAATTTTTGAAGAATGTCTTTTGACATTGATTTGGCCAATATGTTCATGGCCATGGCATCAGCACTGATCAACTTTTCTTGATCATCAGATGAAGAGATTGAAGATGAAAGACCTGTCAAAACAGATTTGTAAATATTTTCATCTATGGCATTCACATATAACTTAATTCTAACTTGCCATAAATCAAATCTATCCAAGTTACAAATAGGTGGATCTGAAAATGAAAATTTTGATTGTGCCATTTAGAACAAATATATATTTTTAAGAACTAAGTGATCTTTGTGATTTCAGGTGTTAGCCTATGTGAAAAATCAACCTGCTCTGATACCAATTGAATGTGAGTTCAATTGAGTATCAGTTGCAAGAAAATGAAGTAATAAAATCAACCACCTCTGATACCAATTAAAAGGAGAGTTTAGTTCTTAATATATTTTTAAAAGATCTTATTTAAGTTTTACTTCAAAAGTAATGATTTAAATATATATATATATATGTGCTGATTGAGAAATAAACACAAACACCTAGAAGGCAAAGCAATAAACACAGCACAACAAATAAGAAATAAAACAAAACAAATAAGCAAGCATCTAGATGAGACAAAATATATAGTAGCTCCCCAATCAACCTGGGTACATCTACTCTTCTACCCACTGGTGGGAATCCACTGGAGGTTGTTGATAAGGTGCCCTCACACCAAGGTGTTTTTGATAAGGTGTCCACACACCAATGAAGGTTTGATCAGGTGCCCAATTCACCTATAAGCTTTTGATAAGGTGCTTATAAACCAAGATGCAAGTTTTTGCTAAGGTGGCCTGTCACCGGGAGTTAACTTTTGAAGGGAATTATAACCCTTTATAAGATGGGAGAAATAAAGAAAACAGAAAAGATATGTTGTTCTTCTCTTTGCTGAGAAGACACTTGAAGATCCTGATTGGTAGTTGAGTTGGATCTTGATGATGATGATGTTGAAGAGAGCTCCCCCTATCTGATTTAGTTTGGAGGACAGCTTGTGGATGGAGCTTCTTCTCTAGATTGCAAATCCTCTGTTCTTCCTCTTGCAGTTTTGATCCCTAGGCAATTGATATAGATTTGGTGTCTCAGGATGTATATGATCTGCAAGAGAAGAGTTAGCAAAAAGAAGATATAATATAATTTGAATCTGCTTCTTCTTTTTGCTCTGTTCTTCTTTTTCTCTTCTTCTTCTTCTTCTTCCTCTTCTCTTTTCTCTGTACAGCAATATTGATATGTTCTGCTCTATCTTCCTTCTCTTCTCTCTGTATCTTTATTCTGGAGAGCTTTTGGCTGATTTGAATCCTTGCCGACAGAAGAGGAAATAAATAATATATATTTTATTTCCCATATCCTCGAGCAGAACAATTTCCTTCTTTAGCTTGCTGCAGCGGCTATATCATTTAATGCTCTGCTGCCAACGGCTATAACATTTAATGCTTCAACAGCTGTAATGTTAAATCAGCAATATATAAAGAAATAATAAATATTGCTTTATAAAATTTGACAGCATATTTTAGTCTAGCTGTGAATATCAATATATAAAGCTGGGAGAAATTCGTCGAGCTCAGCTTCACATTCGTTGAGCTCATCATTTGATTCCTCGACCTGAACATTTGATTCACTGTTCTTAACATCTATTGAATATTCGTCGAACGCAGACTTGAGTTCGTCGAACAGAAGTATTCGTCGACCGCTGAGACGGGCTGGATCGTCGACCGCTGAATATTGAGCTGTTCGTTGAACGCAGACTTGAGTTTGTCGAACGGAAGGATTCGTCGACCGCTGAGACGAGTAAAAGCGTCGACCACTGAGCTTGAGTAAAAGCGTCGACCGCTGAGACGGGATCGTCGAGCGCTGAGATAGGTGATCTTCGCCGACCGCTGAGATGGCTTGATATTGCCGAGCGCAGAATGAATACCATTAGTTGAGCGCAAAGCGCCGTTCGTCGAACACAGGTAGTCATTCGTCAAACGCAGAGAACATGTGTAAATTTTATCTTTCTCTTATTTTTCAGCCTATTAAATATGTCATTCTTTCTTAATGAGATTTAATCTAAGTTATAAGATATGTTATGATATAAACTTAGACATTAACGGTGGATCCTAACTCAAATCAAACCTAAGGTTCCAACACAAAGTGTCCCGGCAAGTCAATTCCCCTTTTTGGGCTAACTAACGAGAACAAGTATGTTGATACGCCCGTTGACAATATGAGCCATGTATGGGGTGAGGTCTCAGTGGAGTTCTTGGCTTTTGTCTTAGTGATTGTGGCGAGAACAAGTATGTTGATGCGCCCGTTGGCAAGATGAGCCATACAAGGGGTGAGTTCTCAGTGGAATTCTTGGCCTTGGGCTTGCACGCCTGTAGGGGAAATAATAAGTACCCTTGGTTTGTTCTGAAATGCTGATGTGTGTTGTTATGTTAGAAGCATGCACGTCATAGGGTGCCTTGGGTGAAACTTGTTGGAACACGGTCTTCTGCATCTCCTAGGTTTGAGAATAACAAATCCTATGTGTGTATGTAATCTTGTGTGATCTAAGTGTGCAGGATAATAGGTCAAAATGACTCAAGGTTTACATATGGTAGTTGCCCCCGAAATTGAGCCATCAACTCCAAACTGATCACTAGCGCAGGCGATAGTGGATAGCGCCGGCGCTAGCTCGATGCACAGAAGGCATGCTGGAATTGTTGCCTCAGATTGAAGATTCTGCCGCGCAAAAAGTCTCCTAATATGAGATAGCGCAGGCGATAGTGGATAGCGTCGGTGCTAGCTCGATGCACAGAAGGCATGGTGGAATTGTTGTCTCGGATTGAAGATTCTGCCGCGCAAAAAGTCTCCTAATATGAGATAGCGCCGGCGGTAGTGGCTAGCGCAGGCGCTAGCGCTAGTCTATAAAAAGGACCCAAGTCCTCTCGTTTGAGAGACACATCAGAGAGAGATATTGAGTGCCAGAATTCCAGAGGCTATCTTGGCCGAAAGTTGATGTGCTAGCGAAGCTCTGCAAAACTTCTGAAGGAGAATCTCGTCACGCCGGATCAGATCGAAGTCCGCTTCTACAACGCTTATTCAACGACGGATCTTTGTCTCCAACTTCAGAAGTCCATCTTGAGGGAGTTCTTATTTCTTTATTGTTATTTCATATTCCTCTTTGTAAACGATTAGTGAAATCGCCTCGTGTTGGCGACTAGGTCTGGGTAGGACTTAGGGGGAAAATCGCCTCGTGTTGGCGACTAGATCTAGGCTAGGTCTAGGGGGGCTCGAGGCCACATCCGGGGAGGGATTGGCTAGAGCGACTTGAGGCCGAATCCAGGGAGGATAAGGATAGGGCCACCGGTTCGTGGGGAAGCGAGTCGGGATAGAAAACCAAAAGGTTTCTTTTCTATTTAGCTTTGATTTCTAGCTTTCATAAGAGATCAAATTTTGTAATCATGTTTCTCAAGTTAATAAAATCATATCTCTATTTTTACTTTATTTGATTAGTCTTGATCTTCTTTATTATCATATTCAAAGCTTTTTCTAAAATACTCAAAATAATTATAAAATCTTTAAAACCCTTATTCACCCCCCCCCCCCCCTCTAAGGGTGCCTACCGATCCAACAAGTGGTATCAGAGCGGTTTTGTTCCAATCGGCTTAACAACCGAGAATAATGGCGTCTCATGATCTCGCTTCTACTAGTGGGGTAAATTTTTATGAAGAAGAAAAATCTCCTAAACCACCTTTATTCGAAGGGAAAAATTATAAATGGTGGAAATTATTAATGGAAAAATTTATTAAAACTTTAGACATCGAAGTATGGAACTTAGCAATTATAAGACGTACGGATGAGTCGAATAAAAAGGAACGTCAGCTAAATGAAAAAGCCAAACATTATTTATTTTGTGCACTATCTAATGAAGTTTTCAAATTTGTATATTGCTTTTCTAGTGCATACAAAATATGGCGCTTTCTTGAAGAAATGTATGATCTTCCTCTCGCAGGTGTGGAACAAACACAGGAGGAAAAGAACGTACAAGCATCCATAATCATTAAAGAAGATCTCTCTCGGAGAGAAGCCATGGAGAAAATTGAAATAGAAAAGGAGAACAATACATCAAGAGAAAAAGAAGATGAAAACCTATCCATAATGGAGGAAGAACTAAAAGATGACGAAGGAATTGCATGTTCACAATCTGCCTCCTCCAATAGCGCTGTAAGGAAAACTAAATCTTCTTCTTGTGTGATAACTTCCATTTCTAGTTTCAATATACTAAAAACTGCTAAACGTAAGATCAAGAAACTGAAAATCACTATTAAAAATTTACATTTAGAAAATAAGAGATTAAAAGCTAATGTGAATTTAGAATCAAATTGTCATGTAGTTTCAACATCTTGTCTTTTACTTGAAAACACAAAACCTTGTTTTGATTGTAAAAACTTTAAGGAAAAACTTAAGGAACTTGAAAAAGAAATTATTTTTATAAAAGAACAAAATGAAAAATTATGTTTAGAAAATTCATCTTTGATAAATGATTGTGCTAAGTGTAAAGAATATAAAATTGAAATTTAAGAGATGGATGAAACATTTGATGAATATAGAAACAACTATCAAGATCATATTGATTCAATTGTTTCCACTCTTAAAAATAGCACAATCAATTATAATAAAGCTAGACATAATTTGAAACTTAAAAACAATGAATTAGAAACTAAAATTAACTTGCTTAAGGAAATCATAAAGAAAAATTCTCAAGAACAAGCAAACTCTAAGAGCAAGTCGAATTTGATTTCACAAAATATGAGGATTGAAAATAAAGTTTCAAAATACAATCATTATTATCATGTACAACATCAAACTTCTCCAAACATAACACTTCACAAATTTCCTATGAAAAATGCTTTCTATAATTATAATCTTAAAGATAAAAATTATCACAATGGAAATTTGACTCATAAGAATAATATTAAACCACAGTTTGAATGGAGACCCAAAGTTAAAGATGAAACACAAACTCAAATCAAAAGGGCCCATTCAATCTTATCTCCCCAAAAGAAAACACGATGTATTTGGGTACCCAAAGGAACCGTCACTCCCGGTCCTCTTTGGATTCCTAAATCTCTTATTCATTAGGTATCATCAACTGCATGAAGTAGAATCCTTTCAAAATGAAATATACAAAGTTCTACTTCATGATATGCTCTCATTGTTCTTATTTTTTCTTTTTGTTTTTGTTTTGAACTATCATGTCATGGTCATCCTATACATTTTTGAAAATATGATCTTATCTCTTAAAAGCTCAATAATGTTTATAAAATCAAATTGATCAAAATTCCAAATCATATTTTATTTTGATGACCTATCTTTTATTCTTATATTCATTGCTTCTAAATATCTTATATTATCCATATGAATCAAACTCTAAATTTGCTATAAGATATTTCAAATTAAATCCGGTTATTAGGCTATTAAGATTCTTAGCCTTCACCAACAAGTGGTTTAGTGAAATAACTTGATCTAAAAGAAAATTCAAGATTTAAATAAAAGCAAAACTTTCTTTTTGTTTATTTTTTTCTCTTAAAACCATCATGATATGATCACTTTATATATCTTGTAATATGACTTTCATAATTTAAACCATAATTCATAAATGAATCAAATTGAATAAAATCGAATAAAAGTCATATCATTTTTAAGTGATCTACTTATCCTTTTTATTTTATTTTCTTCTAAATCCATTACCTTTTAAAATGTCTTGAATTACAAATTGAAAATTGAAATTATTATCAAGACTAATGATATTACTTTAATGGATTTAAATGGTTTATTAAAGGGAGTGGGCTAAAACTTAAAATGCAAAATGCATTGATCTTTGTTTTGTTGATTATGATAGCCCTTATAATAAAGAAAAATATTGTTTACAAAATGCATGATTAATCCTATGTTTAACATTGCATCTAAACTCATCATCCTAGCATCTCGTTTTTGTTTATGCTTATATATCTATGCCAGGTACAACATTTATGATGTTATTCATATTTTATGACAACTATGTGATTTGAAATCATAATAGAATACTAAAATTCCATCAATCACATAGTTTATGGATTAATCATTAAGACATATATTATTTGGCTTATTCAAACATGCTATCTTGTGTTTACATTCTCTATCTATTTACAGTTTACATTATTTTGGTAAACACAAGCCTTTGAAAAATCATAATAAAGATATAAGAAAATATGTCTCATGCGATGGTTAGGTAGTCTAGTCATATAAGAAAAGCGCTAACGTTTCATGCAATTTGCACTATTTAAACATCTCCTAAAATTATGATATTTCAGCATGAAACTCCTAATGGGACACCTAATCAAGATCAAGAATCAAAATTTCCAATATCCTCAAAAATCACTTACTGTCTCCCGCGCTAGCGCTACCGCAGGCGCTAGCGTCCATGTCCGATTTTCTGAAATTTTAAAATTCTGAAAATTGCTTAAAAATATATTAATCTATATGTACTACTCATTTTTTGCAATTCTGCCTATAATAGATTTTTGAAAAATCAAATAGAAAAATAGAAAAATCAAATTACAAAAAAAAATTTATATGTTTTGCCTTAGTGTTTTTGTCATTTGTTTAAATTCTATTTCTAAAAGCAAAAATCAAATACAAAAACAAAATTATCAATATTTGAACTAAACTTTTCTATTTACATATATCTTGCGAAAGGGTGATTTGGGCTATCATCCCATCATATCACCTAGTACCGGGCGAACCTCTCACAGGGTAGTCCTCGGGAAGTCCAAGATCAAATTATAAGAGTCCGAATTTTAATTTAAAAAAAAAATTTTCAAAAATATATCAAAAATACTGTATGGACTTTATTGTGAAATCAAGCATGATTTAATCTATTATTTTGAACTTCTAAAATGTTACAATCTACTCTTTCAAATTACATAGAACATTGTCTTTATCATGCTTTGATAAATCTATTACTATGTGCATCAATTATATTGAAAAGGTTGTGTAGGACTAAGCTTAGCATGCCTCTAAGTATGAGAAATGTTTTATGGTTGATAATGATATTTATTCACTCACCTTTTTTTGGCATTGTCTACATATGCGGTTTAATTTAAGAATGCTTGTGTATGTTTATGTATTAGTACAATGAATTAAAATTGCACAAGTATCTTACCTACACTCCTTTATTTGCACTTTTACAAATTAAGAAAAGTAGTTATCTTTCTTATAAATTATATTGGTTTGCAAAACAAGTGTATTCGGAGAACTTTGCACAAAACAAAAAATCATGAAATAATTTAACAAAGTTATCTCCACCAAGCACTACTTGAACCTCCTGATAAGTCTTAATAAGCGTTCTGAGGTTGAGCACCTTGGAAAGAATAGTAAAGTATCTTGTGCAAACCATTACTTTCTTTCAAAATAAAAACCACTTATTCTTAAGTACACCGGATCACAATAAAAAAAACAAGAATAAAATTATGTGATCCCCCAAGCACTACTTTGCACCCTGATAAGTCTTAATGAGCATTGTGTGTGCAAAGCACCTTGGTAGTTGTACATTTTTTTTGTGCATTGAAGTGAGTGGAAGTAAAATTATTTGTGTTTTATTGTGCTTTTACTTTACATATTACTTGTATTTTTGATTAAAACATGTGTTTACTCTACTCAAAAATACACTTATGTGCACATCATTATCTTCCATAACACTTCTTCTCATGAGTATTGGATCCTAATGCAAACTCTATACTACTCTTTACTTATGAAATGCACTAGATAACCTAGCATGCTTTCTACAATGTTTGGTATGACTTGAAATTGTGAATTGAAATAACATTGTAGTAATCTCTTTGTGATAGTATTATTTCATGCTTGGTTATTTTTGTCAACCATAAAAGATTTTCATTGAAACATGATTTACATAAACATCTTCTTTTTGAAATTAACTCATATATCTTTTTATGGATTATCCTTGATTAAAATAAGATGTTTCATGTATTTCTACAAGTCTTCCACATCATCACCATATAATTTTTACCTTGTGCTTTAATGCTTATATCAAGTCTAAAATCTCAATTTTTCTTAAAAACAAGTAGTAGACTTGCTTGGTAAAATTTATATTAGCTATTCTAACACACATATCACTTTTATGCTAAAAACTCTGATTTATTTCTATGTACACTTTCATGTTAAACACTCCTACAACAAGTAAAATATCGCCTATAAAAACATCTTTTTTTCAAATCAATATTTTCTTCTCTAATTGCTATAAGGATGTTGTTTCTTTATTCGAAAATGCTTCAACTCTTATCTTTATAAAGTTTATTTTGAAATTCAAAAACATCTCCTTCTTGAACTTAAACTCTTATTTAGTATTATGATATTTCTTTTTTCGAAATCTTCCGCAATGCTTAAACTTTAATTCATTCATGAATTTCAATATTGCTAAGAGTATTTTAATTTTCAAATAAAAATCCATATGCTATGAAATTTCCCATTAAGATTTAAATGCTAAATGTTTCCAATAATTATTATCCTGACTTCATTTCTCACCATAGCGGGGGTGTAGGGTTGTAGACATTAGATAACCTTATCTATAGTCATGTCTTGTCCTTAACCGGGGAGGGTTCCAGTGGGGCCTTGCGAGGCACTGGGGGAAAGAGTGATAGGTTAAGTTTTGTCTAGTGTTTGCATATGGGACTAACACCCCAACCTACGGCGTGTTTGTAGCTCCTCATGCCTATCCGTCACTTAGTACGGGGCTAGGGTGTAGACATATTGTCTGGGTAGATTGGTTATTTGGAAATCTTTATTTTTAGGCTTAAAACTCTTATTTTAAGGGGAAATCATTATTTTTTGCTAAACTCTGATTTATAAAAGGGGGATAACTACAAATAAAAGGGATAAAATAAGTCATAACTCTGATCCTTTTCAATGAAAAACAATTCTAAAACTCCTTATCATTTACTTTAAAAGCTCGATCATGCCTTATCTTCTATTTACAAATTCTTTGGTGCTTTGTTTCCCTACCCGCTTTTGCTAATAACAAAGGGGGAGAACTAACATGATAAAATGCAAAAGGGGGAGAACTAACATGATAACATATCTAACATGCTTAATTCAGTTAAGAATATATTAGGAGAGCATTCACTTAGGGGGAGCATGTATTTAGGGGGAGCAATACTAAAATGCTATAATCATTATTTATCCTAAGTCATCCTTTTCACACACACACAAATATGTTTCTTCATGCTTATTTAGATTAATGCTCTGATTTATCATTAATGGATTTGTTATTATCAAAATGGGGAGTTTGTTGGAACACGGTCTTCCGCATCTCCTAGGTTTGAGAATAACAAATCCTATGTGTGTATTTAATCTTGTGTGATCTAAGTGTGCAGGATAACAGGTCAAAATGACTCAAGGTTTACATATGGTGGTTGCCCCCGAAATTGAGCCATCAACTCCAAACTGATCACTAGCGCAGGCGATAGTGGATAGCGCCGGCGCTAGCTCGATGCACAGAAGGCATGCTGGAATTGTTGCCTCGGATTGAAGACTCTGCCGCGCAAAAAGTCTCCTAATATGAGATAGCGCAGGCGATAGTGGATAGCGCCGGCGCTAGATCGATGCACAGAAGGCATGGTGGAATTGTTGCCTCGGATTGAAGATTCTGCCGTGCAGAAAGTCTTCTAATATGAGATAGCGCCGGCGGTAGTGGCTAGCGCAGGCGCTAGCGCTAGTATATAAAAAGGACCCAAGTCCTCTCGTTTGAGAGACACATCAGAGAGAGATATTGAGTGCCAGAATTCCAGAGGCTATCTTGGCCGAAAGTTGATGTGCTAGCGAAGCTCTGCAAAACTTCTGAAGGAGAATCTCGTCACGCCGGATCAGATCGAAGTCCGCTTCTACAACGCTTATTCAACGGCGGATCTTCGTCTCCAACTTCAGAAGTCCATCTTGAGGGAGTTCTTATTTCTTTATTGTTATTTCATATTCCTCTTTGTAAACGACTAGTGAAATCGCCTCGTGTTGGCGACTAGGTCTGGGTAGGACTTAGGGGGAAAATCACCTCGTGTTGGCGACTAGATCTAGGCTAGGTCTAGGGGGGCTCGAGGCCACATCCGGGGAGGGATTGGCTAGAGCGGCTTGAGGCCGAATCCGGGGAGGATAAGGATAGGGCCACCAGTTCGTGGGGAAGCGAGTCGGGATAGAAAACCAAAAGGTTTCTTTTCTATTTAGCTTTGATTTCTAGCTTTCATAAGAGATCAAATTTTGTAATCATGTTTCTCAAGTTAATAAAATCATGTCTCTATTTTTACTTTATTTGATTAGTCTTGATCTTCTTTATTATCATATTCAAAGCTTTTTCTAAAATACTCAAAATAATTATAAAATCTTTAAAACCCTTATTCACCCCCCCCCCCCCCTCTAAGGGCGCCTACCGATCCAACAAAACTCAGGTTTGCATACATGCTGCATTGCTAGGGCCCCCTTGTCTTTTATTACTCAACATAGAAACGTGGATGATGATTGTGACACTCATGCCTGTCGTTTTATGTTATAACTGTTCATTACATTTGCATACAAAGTGCTGACTTGCAGGGTGATGTACTTCCCCGGGGTCCGCTAGGACGGCCGGGAGGAGGGGTTTTGTTACACCGTTGTTGGTCAGCCAAAGCTGACTCTCGTTATACCACTCTTTGTGATTTGGATGTAGGGCAAGGATAGCATGCTGTACCTAGCTCGCCGTCCAAAAAGGCCTAAGCTTCATGAAGTGCACTTTTCCTATCTTCTTGTTTGACAATGTTGTCTTTACCTATTCCGGCTTGCACGCCAAGGTAGCTTAGGTTTATGATGAACTTTTGGACATTTTCAATGCCCTGTTTGATTTACTTGAGTATGGGTTTTGTAAGGCCTTAAGGTCGTGGTACTCTTATGTAGATGTGGACAACTTCTATGGTTTATTTAATGTTTTCGCTGTGTTCTTTCTGTGTTTTGAGATGGTTAGATCTATATCACTTTTTAATACTAAAGTTGTGGCAATTATATGATGTGGGGTCCCAGCCGGACCCATATTATATAGTCATTATAGGGGAGGTGTTACAATTTGGTATCAAAGCTAGGTTCGCGTTCTTGATGAGGTTTAGCGTATCCAGATCGCGTTAAGAGGTTGTCCACATAGGAGTACCTTGCGGGACCAAGAGTGTCCTTGTGTTCGAGTCTTGCGAATAGAATTTGATTCGTTGTTTCCTTGCTTATGCTAGGATGGTGGCGACGAGGCGACAAGAGGAGTGATAATGCATTATTTATAGTTATTTTTATATAATATTTTATTAATAATTAATTTAATTTTAGTTAGTTTATCATTAATTTACTTTTTTTGTATTTTCAGGTAATTTAGGCTACCAATAGCAATTTCAAGCTCATAAGAGTGATCAGGAGAATATTTGGAGTATTTCTGCCGAAATCACAAAGTACACGCCCTCTGTCACGTGCGTGACCATGGGCGTGACTCCATGTCACGGCCGTGAACTAGCCCCGCCGTATTGCAGCTACCAGAACTCGCTGCCACGTAGGATTAAAATTACATGCCCTCGGTCACGGGCATGACAGAGGGCGTGACCTCAAGGTCACGGGCGTGACAGAGGACATGACTCGCCCGGAATGCGTTCAATGCAGCCAGCAATTAATTCCCTCCATTTCCAGCTTACACGCCCTCGGTCACGGGCGTGACTGAGGTCGTGACTCTTCTGCAACCGCCAGATTAACTCAGTTCGTGACATTTCCCTCCGTTTCCAGACCCGGTCAAGACACGCCCTAGGTCATGGGTGTGACAAAGGCCGTGACCCGCCATGCAATTGATTTCTGGCGGTTTCTCTTCCCCAACATTCCCGGGCTTTCAAGACAGCAATTACGCAGCTTACACGCCCTTGGTCACGGGCGTGACCAAGGGAGTGACTCCCCGATTTTTCAACTATAAAAGGCAGCAATCTCCAGAAGTCATGGAGTTCAATTTTGGAGTTTATTTTTAGCTTTAGTTTACTGTTTTTGTTGTTCTAGCTAGTTTTTCTTCAAGTTGTAAGTTTTTATTATTGCATTTTTGATTCAAGTATTGTAGTTTTTAATCATGTCTTTTTCCTCTTCTACTTGTATTCCCATCACTATGATGAGTAGCTAAATTTCCTTTAGCACTTGGTCATGATGAACTTTGGAATGAAATAAAATATGTTTTGAATTTTTCTAATTGACAAGCTCTCGTATTGTTTATCATCGATTTATCTTTGAAACACTTCGCTTTGATTTCATATGTCTGGAATATGATTTTCAATCTAAGATCTGTACACTAGTGATTGAGAGATCCATGCGAACGAGAAGATCACTCAAAGATAAAAAAGGGTTGCATGCATTCCTCGAGAGAGGGTGACACAAATCTTCTAGATTGGAGTCAAACCCAATAGTGGGGTTCACCGCTTAAAGCAAGCTTAGGGGTTTTGACTGGCTGAGGGGTCTTAATCGATCAACCTAAGGTTAGGTGGTAGTTCTCTCGAGAGAGGCTCTACCATATTTTGGGAACCTCCACGGTCGAAGTTATTTCAATAAGAGTTTGCGGTTTCATCTTTTATAAAATTATATTTTATTCCAAAGGGATTCAAGACCAAGTGCTAACCTTTTAAATCATAATTTTTCTTCGTAGTTAATTTTCTCCAAATCGTTTTTCCAAAACAAACCCAACTTCCGATCGTTAAAATAATAGCTCTTCTTTGTGAGTAGAAGTACTCAACTAGCCCGGAAAAATACGACACTTGAATTTCTAAATCCTATACTATAAAGCGATAGGTACACTTGCCTTATCGAATTATACGTGGATAATATTTTAATTTTACGCAACGCGATTTTATCTATCAAGGAGCCGTCGGCAAACAGTGCAACGGCCCCAGCCCTTGTGAATATGGGCGTGTCCCCGACAGACTTCTGTCGTATGCTAGCAGAGGCAATGGTGGCGGATCAAGCTGCAGCGATGCCACAGATTGTGACACCTATTGTGCAGGATGCGACTCCTGTTACTCTGGTTACTGTGACACCGGAGGTGGGAGTGAGGCAGGTAGAGCCGTTAGCTGAGAGAGCGGTTGGGCATGGGGACCGTCAGATGAAGTACTATATGAGTTTCCATCCTCCGACTTTCAAAGGATTTGGCACTCCGACAGATGTCGAGGATTGGTTGGCGAGAATTCAGGAACTCCTGAAGGCGGCAGAGACCTCTGAGGACAAGCAGTCCCAGTTTGCGGCGTTCATGTTAGAAGGCGACGCCAAGCTGTGGTGGGTGAATCATAGCGGTCGTCATTTCCCTGGACATGCCCCTTCCATGGAAGAGTTTGGGAATGCCTTCCTGAAGCGCTATATCCCCTCTTCGACGAGGTTATCCCTTCAGTGGCAGTTCTTGCACTTGGTGCATCTTGAGAAGACGATAGACGAGTACTTGCAGGAGTTTACCCGGTTGGGTCGTTACACGGGGACGACCATGACAGACGATGAGGAGAGGGATAATCTCTTCTATCAGGGTCTGAGAGGGAATCTAAGGCAACCTTTGATAGCCTTAAAGAATGTGGGGTTCAATGAGTTAGTTGAAGCTGCCCGAACTTTGGATAACGATATGGAGCAAACCCAGTGCCGCAAGGGCTTGGCGGCAAAGCAGGGAGAAAGTAAACCATCTCAGTCTCAAGGGAAGTCTGAGAGAAGTTGGTGGAAGAAAAATCCCTGTCCTTTTAGGACTGGTGAGAGGAGCGGTGTGGCTTCTGGAGAGTTCCGTTCCAAGGGACCAGTGACGTGTTACAAGTGTGACAAGGTGGGCCACATAACTCGGTTTTGTTCTGAGAGTGGAGTTGAGCTAGAGCAGAGGCAAGAGCAGTCAGTGCGCTCCTGTCCTATTGTTGGGGAGAAAGGAAAGTGGCAGAGTCCAGTGCTTCTCAGTTCCCTCCTGTGCAGCCTAGAGTGTAAAACATCAGGCAGCAGGAAGCGATTCGTCAACCTGACATGGTGACAGGCTTCGTGCTAGTTTCTGGCTACCCCTCTAGTGTGTTATTTGACGCGGGAGGGTCACACTCTTTTCTCGTGGAAATCTTTATCCGGAGAATCGGTGTTAAGACTATCGAGGCAGAGGCAGAGCTTAGTGTGCGCATGCCGAACGGGTCTTTCATGACCACTGGAAGGAAAGGACGCACTGTGTTGAGGATTTGCGAGTGTGATTTTGAGTTGGTAGCAGCAATTCTACCACTAGCTGAATTTGACATCATCCTGGGGATGGACTGGCTTGCAGACCAATGAGCTAGTATTGACTGCCTGTTGAAGGTGGTGACCCTAAGGAGTGAAAGTAGAGCGGAGTTCAAGTTCGAGGGCTTATGGGGAGTGGCTTGCTCCCTAATTTCTGTCATGCAAATGGTGCGTGCGGTGAATCAAGGAGGTGAGGTGTTTATAGCTTTGTTGGAGACTCACTCCACAAAGTTGACGACCGAAGAAGTGCCAGTGGTGGAGGAATTTGAGGATTTGTTCCCCGAGGAGCTTCCTGGAGCGCCTCCTCAGCGTGAAATCGACTTTTCAATCGAGTTGGTATCGGGTGCGAGGTCGGTGTCGCATCCTCCATTTAGGATGGCACCGAAGGAACTGGCCGAGCTAAAGGTGAAGTTGCAAGAGTTGAATAAGTTGACCATCAAGAATAAGTACCCGATTCCAAGAATTGATGATTTGTTCGATCAGTTAGTGGGGTCAATGGTGTACTCCAAGTTGGACTTGAAGTCGGGCTACTATCAATTAAGGATTCGAGAAGAGGATATTCCCAGGACGGCATTTGGGATGAGATATGGTCATTTTGAGTTCTCGGTGATGCCGTTTGGTTTGACGAACGCGCCATCAGTGTTTGTGGATTTAATGAACCGAGTGTTTCGACAATACCTGGATTCATTCGTGGTGGTGTTCATCGACGACATCCTAGTGTATTCGAAGTCGAAGGCGGAACATGAGTCTCATATGAGATTAGTGTTGCATACTCTGAAAGAGAACCAGCTTTATGCTAAGTTCTCAAAGTGCGAGTTCTAGATCGGGATGGTGGCTTTCTTGGTCCACTTGATTAGTGGAGATGGAGTGGAAGTGGATCCTGCGAAGATTGAAGCCATTAGAGATTGTCCTGTGCTGAGAACTGTGGCGGAAGTCCGGAGTTTCCTTGGACTAGCCGGTTATTACAGAAGGTTCCTTGAGAACTTTTCGCGGATGGCTTTGCCCCTCACCACTCTTACCTAAAAAGACCATAAGTTTGTGTGGACGTCGGAGTGTGCCCGTGCGTTCGAGACCTTGAAGGAAAGATTGATGTCTGCTCCAATCCTAAGTCTTCCTAGTGGGACTGAAGGATTTCAGATTTTTAGCGACGCGTCAGGTTGCGGTTTGGGTTGCGTGCTGGTGCATCATGGCAACGTGATAGCTTATGGGTCGAGGAAGCTAAAGCCTCATAAGAGAAATTACCATGTCCACAACTTGGAGTTGACGGTGGTGATTTTTGCGTTGAAGTTATGGCGGCACTACGTGTATGGTGAGAGCGTGGAAGTCTTCACTGACCACAAAAGCTTGAAGTATCTTTTAGATCAGAAGGATCTCAATATGAGGCAGCATAGGTGGGTCGAGTTCCTTGGGGACTATGATGTAGCGATTCAGTATACGCCAGGCAAGGCCAATGTGGTGGCTGACGCCTTGAGTAGAGAGTATTTAGGGCACGGAAATTGGATTGCAGCACATGACGAGCGTTTAGTGTAAGAGTTCGAGTCTCTTGGCATTGTGTGTGTGGCTAAGGGTGAGTCCAGCGCAGCTTGGCTGACCTGGATTGAGATGCAGTGTGATCTAGCAGATCGAATTCGAGAGGAAACCAGTGTAGACGAGGAGTGTCATCGATTGGCGTTGGAAGCTCAGCAAAGCGAAGGCAGTGCTTTGGAGATGGTCGGTGGACTTTTAAAGAGAAATGGAAGGTGTTGGATCTGTAGGCGCCCTTAGAGGGGGGTGAATAAGGGTTTTAAAAACTTTAAACTTTAATAGAAAACTTTTGATATTTTGGTCGAAGTAAGTTAAATCAAAAGTAAAGAGATAATGAAATTAGAAATGAAATCAATTTTATTAAACAAGAAAAGACATGATTATCATTTATAAAATTGATTACAAAATCTGATTTCAATGACGCTAGAAATCGAAGCGAATAATATGAAAACCCTTTTTGTTTTCTGTACCGACTGGTATCCCCACGAACCGGTTGGCTTTAGGCGATCTCTCCCCAGATACGTCCTCAAGCCGCTCTAGCCAATCTATCACCAGAAAGGCCTCGAGCACCCCCTAGATCTACTCCCTAGACCCAGTCGCCAACACGAGGCAAATTCCTCCCTAAGTCCAACCTAGACCTAGTCGTCGTGTGGTGAATTCACGAACTGATTACAAAGATGAAATAAAGGATAAATACAAAATACAAATATAAAAACTCCCTATGAGGTAATCTGAAGGAGACGTCGAAGAATCGCTGAAGATCGTTGAAGTCCAAGCGTGCGTTCTTCGCATTGAGTTAGCGTGTTGATCCAAGCCTCCTTTGATTCCTCCTTTTGAAATATGAGTGGGAGATGTGTTTGTCTGGAAATACGGCCCTTACAAAGTTTTGATGTCTGGAATAGGGCTCTTGGCAATCAGTTTTCGGAGAAGACAAAATCCTCTGATTTATAGACTTTGAGCTAACGCCGGCGTTAAGTGCTAACGCCGAGCATTAACCATGTATAGAAATATATTAATGGCTCAGATCTTCAGAAGGGGTAAGAGATTCTGCACTTTAGGAATGTTTTATTTTAGGCAATATCAACGCTGGCGTTAAGGATAACGCGGCGCGTTGGGCAAATCATTCATAATGTTCCTCCTGCAATCACGACTGCTTTCTCCTTGCCAACTTTGTCGAACGCATAACGCTCAACGTTGACAGTAGCACCTGGCATTAAGTTTCTTTCTTCACCCTATTTCGTCGGACGGCAACTTCGTCGAACGGACTTCACATTTCGTCGAACTCCTTTTCATCGAACAGAATTCTTATTTCGTCGAACGCTTATTTTGTCAAACGCATTTCGTCAACCTCCATTTCGGCAGCCTCCATTTCATCGAACGGAGTTTTCGTCGAACGCATTTCGGCAGCCTCCATTTCGTCGAACGGAGTTTTCGTCGAACCCATTTCGTCGAACGGGCTTCTTCTTTCGTCGAACAATTTTGTCGAACGTCGTTTTCGTCTAGCGCTAACGCCCAGCGTTAAGCTTAACGCCCGGCGTTAAACAGCTTTCAATCCTTCAGCTTGTGGTTAGTGCCAGACCATTGTTTCAGCAACCTGGTGTCATATCTGTCCAAACCTGCATGCTAAAAACACAATGGCAAACAAGATCAAATACAAGTAGGATTTGTTATTCTCAAATCAAAGGGATGCAGAAAACCATGTTCCAACAATCTCCCCCTTTTGATAATAACAAATCCAATACAGATAAATCAGATTCATATATAAAGAATTTGTGTTTTTATAAAGATATATGACACTCAGTAATTATAAGATAATGATAAGAATTTTAGATCATTTAAAAATGCTCCCCCTACACAAATGCTCCCCCTTAGTGTATACTCTCATATACTAGATACATGCTCCCCCTTAATCTAGTGAATCCTACTCCATTAATAATTACGATTTATCAATTTATTCTCCCCCTTTGTTATTAGCAAAAGAGGGTGGAGTGAAACAAAACTAGAATAAAGAAGACAATAGTTGGGACATAACTAAGAGATGATTAAGAGTTTTGAGTAAACATAAAGTAAGTCATGATCGAGCTAAGGGAGAGAGTAGCACAGCGGAAAAATGTATGATAAGCGTGAAAGAACATTCAAAGATTACACCACAGGAATGTAATCACTTGCTTTGCAAATTAATTTTTAAAGAAGAATATTACTTGTTGAAAAAGATGCAATAGTGTTTTACAAGCACAAGTGAAGAAAGACCAAAGAAGTGAGCGTGATAAACCATGGTAAACGAAGTACATGATCAAAAGAGAAATGTGGAAAACAAAAACAAAACAAATAAGAGTAATATTTTTGTTATAGTTTGACCATTCCAACAATATGTCTAGACTTTTCACGTTTGGGCATTTTAACGTTGAAAATTTTCATAACAAATAGGCAAGCATGAATTAACATATTCAAAAAGATAATAACTACAATGTAACCAATTCGTATTTCAAGTAAAGAAAACATTGTAAAAATCATGCATTGCAATCTAGTGCTTTTACTTGAGTTTTTAGAGAATTATGTAATGTTTGCATTAGGATCCAATTCTCATGAGTAGAAGCTTTATGAAAATCAATGATGTGTGCATAAGGTGTTTTGATAAAAGTATACAAGTGAAATAATCAAAACACATGACATATGTAGTGAAATAGTAACAACAACAATAAGATTGTAATCATATAATTACTTTCACACATCACATCTAGAATAAATTTTCAAAGCACATAACATACGTACAACTACCAAGGTGCTTCGCCCACACAATGCTCATTAAGACTTATCAGGGAGCGAAGTAGTGCTTGGGGGATCACATAAGCATTTTTTATAATATTTTATTTTTAGTGATCCGGTGTACAAATTGAAGTGATAAAGGATGAATGTGGATGGACAAGACACTTTACAATTCTTTCCAAGGTGGTCAACCTCACAATGCTCATTAAGACTTATCAAGAGGGTGAGTAGTGCTTGGTGGAGTTATCTTTGGCTTTTTATTTCAGATTTTTATTTTGGACCAAAGGTCTCCGAATTCACTTGTTGTTGCAAACATCTATATTATTGAAACAACACTTCTATATTGTGCATGAAATTTATTTTTAAAAGATGATGTAGGTAATTTAGACATACAACTTAATATGTTAAAACTATTACACTACACAATCATGCAAGACTAAGATTATGAGCACATGTAGATTACCAAAATAGTGAGTGTATAATTCATTGATTAACATAAAGCTTTACTCATACTTAGAGGCATGCTAGGCAATCATACACAATTATCTATAGACTATTTCATTGCACATAATCAGATTAAGGTCAAGGCATGAAGATAAAACAATGTTTAGGAAATTTGAAATTCAAATTAGACATTGAAGCAAATCCTTGTGAGCAAGCCAAAATCAATTTTGACCATTGGAAACGAAATAACACAAATGTATGCTCTTGTGAAGTTTTATAGTCAAACCATAATTTTGTAAAGAGTTAAAGCAAAAACACATAACAAAAACATATTTTTGATCATTTTGAATTATTTGAATTTTTTTATTTTGAAATAAAACAACCAAATTAATAACACAATAATTTCAAATATGAGAAAATAAACAGAGAAAAGTCATTAGAAAAATCAGAAATTCAATTTGGCCAAAGTAGCTAACGCCTGGCGTTAAGTACTTAATGCCAAAATAGTACTCGATTTTTGAAAAATTTTGAAAAAAATTCTTTTGGCATAGATAGTATATATATAGACCTTCTTAGGGTAGAAATTTCAGAGACGTTGGAAATGGTTAGAAGGATATTCAAGCTTGTTTTATTTGTTCAAAAATAGTTTTATATTTTTATGTGGTTTTCATATATTTGTGTTTTATAAGATCATTAGAGCTCAAAGAAGATAAAATATGCAAAACACAAAATAAGCATGTTCGATCATAAACAAGAATGCATGAATAATATAATCATAAAGAGTGCATGCAAAATATATGAAATAGGAATGTCCTAGATTATAATACTCAAACTGTATGCCTACGCACTAGCCCCGTACTAAGTGACGGATGGGCATGAGGAGTTGCACACATGCCGTAGGTTGGGGTGTTAGTCCCATATGCAAACACTAGACAAAACTCACCCTAGCTGTAACATCCCCAAAACAACGAGACCCTTAAGATGCACCTTGCCTTGAAAAGGCCATGACATTGCTCTAAGAGGCCAAAATGGCCCTAAGAACCAAGGTGAATAGGTAAAAATCACCTTGGTGTGCAAATAGCCAAATTGAGCCCAAGGCTTAAGACTTGATATCTAGCTCCTAAATGATAAATTGACCACACCAAATCCTTCCTAAACACTAGGATAGACTAATGAGACAAAATGGACCAATTGGAATTAACCAATTTTGGGAAATTTGGGTCAATTACCAAAAACCCCAATTTGGCCAAATTGAACTAATCCCCTTCAATTAACCTTCAATTGACTCAATGTGATCAAATTGATCACCCCTAAACACTAAGGGGATTAAATGAGACCTAAATGAGTCAAAGTGCACATTCAATCTTGGAGGATTAGGGCAAGATCACCAAAATGCCTAAATTGCCCTTATAGGCAAATAAATGCAATCAAGCCCCATTTGACCCCACCATGACTCAATTCCTCATGGGATGAGTTCATAGTGCCTAGGGAGCAATGTGACTCAGTCACATTGAGTGGTGTGAGCTTGGGTCAATCCCAAAGTCAAAATCCTCAGTTTGGCCTTTTTAGGCAAGTGAGCCCCAACCCAAGCTAAGTGGCTTAACCCAACTCCATAGCCCAAGAAGGCAGCCCACATGTTTATCACCCCCCCCCCCCCCCCGATGCCATATGAAATTCGAAATATTGGCGATTAATTGGCTTGTACAAGTGTGAGAAAGGGAGGTAGAAGACAAGAGAGAAAAGAGGAGGAATTAAGGGATGGGTGCCAAATGGCACCCCCTTTTCATTCCCCAAGCATCCTCTGAGTTTGGGGAATGAATTTCCTTCAGTGTTGGGCAGTGGGGAGGAGAGTTGGTTGGCTGAGTTGGGCGGCAAGGAGGCATGGCCGAAATCACCATAATGGCAAACAGCCATATACCCCCTCTCCCCCTCAATTCTCCTCACCATCACCTTCAGAAGCTCATGAGGAGTCGAGCTGGAGCTTTACAGAGGAGGATTTGATGCAGAAATGTGATCGGGAGGTGGAGCTCACGGGAGGTGGTCGGCCATAACAAGGTCGGGTTTCCCTCAACCTCAAGCCGATCAAAGGCAAGTTCCTTCCCCCCCCCCCCCCCCCCCCCCTCCTGTGCTAGCTTCCTTTCTCTCCTCCTGTCGATTTGAACCATGCAATGGCAATTTCACTTTACTCTTCCATGTTCTTATCCGCAAAAATAAAAGGTGCCGGAGCCCTACTCCGGCCACCCCAGCCCAATCGGACACCACCAGTCGACAGCCCTATGTCGACTAGTGGTGGTGGCTTAGGCGTTTCGCCGGAAACCGCCGGGATTACCCAGAAAATAGCCCGCAAAACTGCCCAGTCGCGGTGGATCTGAACTATTGGCTCAACGGGGAAGACGACCCCGTGGCCGTTAGATCATGCTGGCTGCGCTAATCGCAGGCCATTTTATATTTATTGCTTATGTTTTAATAATTGTCACGTTTTATATCCGATTTTGTAAGCTTATTTTGAGGCCTTTATAGGCCATATTTAGAAAAATCCCCAGAGATAGGAATTGTAGATCTGGACGTCTACTTTCATTTGAAAGTGAAATCATGTCATTTGGTTAACTGTAGGTCCTACAGTACTCATTTTAGTGAGACTGGTCATAACATGAACCAGAAATTAATTAGTGTGCTCACTCTAAAATATAAGTCTGATGGACTTGAAATTTTGGCCATGCATGCATGTGTCATATACCTAGCTTAGGTTCAAAAATCAGATTTTTAGGAAATTATTTTTCAAAAGTTTTATTCAGAACATAGAAAATCAAATAAACAGAATATTTGGAGTTATATAACTCCTAATGATCCCAAATTTTGGTGAGGGCTTCTTTAGGTCATGTATGGACACTGGTTAAATTTTCATCACAAATCCATGAGGATATTTCTCTGAACTTCAAAAATGAATTTTGTGACTTAGGAGGAAATTGGGTTGCTAATAGCCATTTGGGGCTTGTTGAGGTTTTAGATGTGATTGAATCACCTTGCGTGTCACTAAAACTTTGACCATGCATGTATGGTGACCTAAACATCCAATTACTAGAGTTTGTAGATCATTAGAGTAGAATTATTATGTTTTCTATTTTATTTAAATTGTCACATTTGTATTTTGTTAAGATAAACAATTTGTACAGAACTTGCATGTTGACTTCACCTAGGTTAGGCTCATTTCTGGAGGTAGTGATCAACATGATAATTGTAGATCTTGAGGTTACCTTCAAAATGCTACTGACGTCATGTCATTTTGTCAAGTGTAACTCCTTGTAGGCCATTTTTGGTGTGACATATATAAAGGGCATTTTGATTATGATAAATAATTGGTAAAAGAACTTGCATGTTGATTTTATTTAGGTTAGGAGCATTTCTGGAGTAAGTGACCAACATAACAATTGTAGATCTTGAAGTTACCTTTAAAATGCCACTAATTTCATATCATTTGGATCCCTATAGCTCCCTCAGCACCATTTTTGGTGAGACATGTACATAAGTGTATTTTGTTAAGTTAAATAATTTGTACAGAACTTGCATGTTGATTTTACCTAGGTTAGGCTCATTTCTGGAGGTAGTGATCAACATAACAATTGTATATCTTGAAGTTACCTTTATAATTCCACTAATTTCATGTAATTTGGATCCCTACAGCTCCCTCAGCACCATTTTTGGTGAGACATGTATATAAGTGTATTTTGTTAGGATAAATAATTTGTACAGAACTGGCATGTGGATTCTGCCTAGGTTAGGCTCATTTCTGGAAGCAGTGACCAACATGAATATTGTAGATCTTTAGGTTACCTTCAAAATGCCACTGACTTCATGTCATTTGGTCAAGTGTAGCTCCTCTTAGGCCACTTTTAGTGAGACATATAAAAGTGTATCTAGTGTGTTTAGTGATTTTGGCTCATGCAAATGCTTTGAAGATTTGTCCATGCCTCATATATGATATCAACCAACTCTAGTTAAGAATTCAACTCATGTACATGAGTGGATTTCTCTGAACTTCAAGTTGAAGTTTTGGACTTAAGGGTGTAGGAAAAATTGGGGTGCATATAGTAAGAATGTAATAAATGATAATTAAGGATAAATACACCTTAGATTAATATGAGACTTAGGACCTGGTGTTTTTAGACCAATATTGAGCTATAATAATTTTCCCAGGATTTATTGAAGCCTTAACATAGCACTTGTAGTGTAAACCCTTATTGGCACACCAATAGTATTAATTGGAAAATGAGGATAAATATCCTTTGTAAAATTATGAAACTCGGGCATTGAAGTTTTTAGGCCAATATTGAACTACTGTAAATATGTCAGAATTTATTGTGACCTGTAGATGGTACTTGCAGTGTAAATCACTATTTGCACCCCATTTGTTTTAATTAGAAATTATGATTAAATACTCCTTGGAAAAATGTGAAACTTAAGTTTTGAGGTTTTCAGACCATTATTATGTTACAGTGAATTTATCAGAATTTATGGTGATCATTAGTTGAAAATCGATGTATAAATCACTATTTGCACATCTTCTATTTTAAATAGAGACTAAGATTTAAGATTCCCTAGAGAATTTATGAAATTAGGATTTGAGGTTGTTAGATCACTGCTCATTGCGAACCCATGGTAATAATTGGAACTCATTTGGATATGATATGATCAAGATTGCACCTTAGGAGTCAAATCTAGCTCAATCTTATTTTGGTTTGCGAATAGTAAAACTGATTTATATGATTTAGACCACCACTGACCTTCACACATAGAACTGTTAACTCTTTGATTATTATGAAGGCTCAGATTATTTGGAAGAGCATCTCTAAGGTCATTGTGGGAAATTAGGGTTGGGGTGCGTTTAGCAAAGCTATAAGTGTAGGAATTTACAATGATAAGAAAAGGAAGTTAGACCTCGTCAAGGGCCCCACAAACAACTCATCAGTGTTAAACAATTATATGGAAGAAAAACTACCCTTAGCCGGGTGATCCATCTTAAGGTAAATACTCAAGGGCGAAGTCGAGAAGTATATAAGGCAAACCCTGGATTAAGGATGACGAAGAATAAGAGTGTGGGTCCAAGTAAGGTTGAGAATGCTAATTGAATGTGTGCAGTTCCTCGGTGAAGAAGGGAACTCGAGCTTAGAATATGACGACGGGAGAGTCAGCACCCAGTCACGATTGGTGGTATTGGAGTTCAAAAGAACTCCCCCCACTCCTAAGAGCCAAGTTTAACTCATCTTATAGATTTAATGTAATTGGAGAGGATAATGGGGATCAAGTAAAAAGGGGTAGATACCAACAAGTTTAAGTGCCTTGGGAAGAGGAAGTTTGGGGTGTCAGACCGCCACACTTCCTAGTACTGCTGCGAGCCCCTCACCGGGTAACCCTTCGGAAGTCCAAGGCTAACCCTAAAGCTTCTAAGATCAACTAAATTATAAACAAGACTAGTTAAGTAGGAGAACTTGACAAGTTATCTTTCATCCCAAACCAGATCGGGTTATAAGAAGGACTGGAATAGTCCTGCGAGCGGTAGGGTCGGGTTATATGAGAAGGACTGGGATAATCCTGCAAGCGGTAGGCTCGAGATATAAGGAAGGACTGGGATAGTCTTGCGAGCGATAAGCTCGGGATATGTAAGGAAGGACTGGGATAGTCCTGCGAGCGGTAGGCTCGGGTTATATGAGAAGGACTGGGATAGTCCTGCGAGCGGTAGGCTCGAGATATAAGGATTGACTGGGATAGTCCTGCGAGCGGTAAGCTCGAGATATATAAGGAAGGACTGGGATAGTACTGCGAGCGGTAGGCTTGGGTTAAATGAGAAGGACTGGGATAGTCTTGCAAGCGGTAGGATCGAGATATAAGGAAGGACTGGGATAGTCCTGCGAGCGGTAGGCTCGTAGTTTAAATATTAGACTGGTGTGGTCTAGCGAGCAGTAGGCTCGTAGTTTAAATATAAGACTGGTGTAGTCTAGCGAGCGGTAGGCTCGTAGTTTAAATATAAGACTAGTGTAGTCTAGCGAGCGGTAGGCTCGTAGTTTAAATATAACACTGGTGTGGTCTAGCGAGCGGTAGGCTCGTAGTTTAAATATAGGACTGTGATAGTCTAGCGAGCGGTAGGCACGTAGTTTAAATATAAGACTGGTGTATTCTAACGAGCGGTAGGCTCGTAGTTTAAATATAAGACTGTGATAGTCTAGCGAGCGGTAGGCTCGTAGTTTAAATATAAGACTGGTGTAGTCTAGCGAGTGGTAGGCTCGTAGTTTAAATATAAGACTGGTATAGTCTGGCGAGCGGTAGGCTCTACTATATAAATGTTGATGTAGAATTGCGAGCTGGAGGCTCGGTAGTAAATGGCTAATACATGTTGCTTGTGTATAAGATGTGGTGGGTCTTCGATTCTGTCTTAGTCGTCACACCGACAGCAGTTCGCTG
This sequence comes from Dactylorhiza incarnata, assembly GCA_033032865.1. Lineage (NCBI taxonomy): Eukaryota > Viridiplantae > Streptophyta > Magnoliopsida > Asparagales > Orchidaceae > Dactylorhiza > Dactylorhiza incarnata. Next base: position 8,581,583 of record JAWHQI010000075.1, on the reverse strand, counting down.
ACTCGGCAGTGCTAGTGGTTTTATGGGGGCCAGGTTGTCTTCTGTGCGTCTGACGGGATGGATTCCCTAAACCCTATGAAAGTGCACAGTTAACCTCACTAGAATTCTCTAGAGGGGGGGTGAATAGAGATTTAAAATATTTTGTGCTAAGTTAATATATATATGTGTATGATCACAGATTAGAGCTTCCCACACACCAACAAGAATTAGACAAGTAATTAAAGTAAATGCAAGAGAGAAAATCACAGCACAACACAAGAAAATATAGTGGTTCCCCAAACTTTGGGTAGTCCACTCTTCTACCCCCCTTGGTAGGAATTCACTATCTTGCACTGAGTCTTTTGATAAGGAGACTCTTAGAACCACCCTGAGTCTTTTGACAAGGAGACTCTTAGAACCAACTGAGTCTTTTGACAAGGAGACTCTTAGAACTAGTACACTGAATTTTTTGAAGAGAGATTCTAAAAACTCTTTTTACAATATTTAAGTAAGAAAGAAAGAAGGAAAGAAACAATAATGAATCTTCTTCCTAGCAAGAAGATTGGAAGCACAAGCAGTGAATTAAATCTTTCTTCTATAGAGAGAAGAAGATTTGTAGCCTTTCTCTCTTTTAGTGAGAGCAATCAAATTTTGCAGCTGTGAGATTTCAGAAGCAGAAGGAGAAATGGTTGAATATTGCTGCAGAGCTTTTTCTCAATTTCTCTCTTTTCTCTTGGGAGCTTTCCTCTATTTCAAAATGTATGTGGTAGATCACTCAACTTCACTATTTTCTGCCGACCTCCTCTTTATTTATAGCTCTGTGTATTCAAAATAATGCTATAGGAGGATAATTAATTAGCAGTCAGAGAATTTGAAAAATAGAAATGTTTCTATAATTAGCATACCAATAGAAGGAAAGAATTCATTCCAAATTCAAATAATATCCATAATGAGCTTTATCAGATTAGCCAAGAATCAAATAGAAGGAAGGAATGATTCAGAACGGCTATAAAATATTAACATTATTCCATATAAATTAGATCTACTGAAAGAAGGAAAGAGATCTGGCGCATATTTAAATTTGTCATATAAATCGACGTGCGTCGATTACTATTCGACGTAAGCGTCGAATTCATCCTGGCTGGATGTCGAGAGAAGAATAAGGAAGGTGCGTCGACTAAGGTGCGTCGACTTCTCTATATGCATCGACTAGAAATCAGAGTAGCGTCGACAACACATACGTCGAAATCTTCCTAAAGTTACTTCGACATAACCTGAAGAAAACGTCGACTACATTTCGACGTTGCGTCGAATACTATTCGACGCATATTTACTTAGTCTTGTTTTTCATTCATAAAACTCTTTCTTTAACTCATTTCTAGGGGTTAAGAGAAATCATTTCCCCAACAATCTCCCCCTATTTGTCTTAACCCTATTTAGAGAGAAATTGTATTAGCATAAGAAGTATGTCACTTTAAAAAGTGAAATTTAGATAAGGAGATCAAATACTCCAGAATCATATAAACAGATTTCATTTTCATACCAATTCATTTTCAACTATAGAATGAGATATATCAGCAATGTTTTCAAATACTACTCAGGTGGGGTAGGAGGATTCTTTCTTTTTCTCTTGAATACTAATGTTTGAGGAGAGGAGGATTTCTCTTTCCCACTTGTAAGAAGTTCATTTAGCTCCCCCTGAGCAGGTAGCTCCCCCTGAGCAGGTAGCTCCCCCTGGGATAGAGCTCCTTTTATTCTTTCTTCTTCAGCCAACAGAATATCTGTCTCTTTTTCTTTTCCAGTATCAGCTTCATTTCCTTTCTCAGTTCCATCAACTGGTTCATTTCCATCTAGATTTGTACCAGCTTCATTTTCAGCCTCATTCACTACTCTACTTCCTTCCCCCTGTAGTGGTGTCATTTGATTTGCAGCATCTCTTGCTATGTTGAGTATCTCTATTGTTTGTTCATCAATATGGAGCTCAGGTACTATCTCATTCCCAAGGGTTTTGAGCAGTGCTAGACTGTCAGTTTTTGAGGTAGGAAGGGATTTGTGAGAAGGAGATTTAGGATTGGAGAGCTGATCTTCATCTAGATTCTCCCCCTTCTTGACCTTCTTTGCCAAGGAGGTTAAGAAAGACCTAGTCACTCTAGAGGAAGAGAGAGATGACTTTAGATCTTGCACAGAGGCACTGACCCCATCTATTTGGGTGTGCATGTGAAGGATGGAGGAATGAATCTGGGAGCAATGCTCATCTAGCATTGCCTGGAATTTTTGGGCTGCAGATTGGATGCACTGAGTGAGTAGAGCCTCAGTGGATGCAGATGGTGGAGGATGAGGAGATGATGGATGTGGAGAGGGGATTCTATCATCTTGAGGAGGTATATTTGATGGACGAGTTGGAGGAATAGATGAGACTTGGGCATGTGATTGAGGTGGTATTTGTGTGGATGAAGAAGGTACAGAAGATGTGACTGTTTGAGAAGGAGGAGGAGGAGTAGGATGAGCAGGAGAGATAGGAGGAGATGGAGTCCTTTCAGGGATGGAACCAGGCTTAGGAATTTTCCTGGCCCATTTAGAAAATAGGGCTATGGACATCCTTTTTCCTGGAGGGATGGGAATTCCTTTTGACCTACATAGGTCAGGGAAGGAATGGAACAGTACTTGACTCATCATTCTCATGTAGGCATTCTCTTTGTGAGAGTATTTAGAGCCTATCATCTTGAGTAGCCATGTGGCCCAGTCTACCTTCTTTTTCAACACAAGGGCCCCCATGATGTTCAGTTGTTGTTTTGGTACTGCATCATGTGCTGAGATCTTGCACAGTAGAACTTTCCCTACTATATCAGCCAGCAGCCTATATTCATCAGAAAAGTCTACCTTTTTCAGATGGATTGGTCTATCTTTTGAGAATTTCATGGTGGTGAGCAAATGCTTGATTTCATCAGGTGTGAGTTCAATGGATTCATCACCTATTAGGGGAATAATCAAAACTTGTTTAATCATTCTTTTAGAAGCTCATTGTCTATCCTTATTTCTCTTAAACTAAGATGATAGTAGGATATACCTGATGGAAGATCAAAGGTGGCCCTAATGTGGTCTTCTGAGATTGAGACTGGTGTCTCATAGAGTGTTCCTTGGATTTCTCCTTGTTCAGAAATCTGAACATGAGTTATGAGCTCAGTGAGCTCAGTTTCCAGGAGCTTGCACCTAGTTGAGATGAGCTTGTTCAGTCCTGCTTCAGTGAAGAGAGCAATGATGCTCTTATAGTTCTCTGCTGCTGCTTGGAAGGATTCGAGATCGATGTCGAACCCAGAATTTATTTTGGGAGCCATTGAAGATTAGTGAGAGAGAAGCAAGAAGAATCAGCTGGACAAAGGAGCACGAAGGATAAAAGATGCAGTGTAGTGGAGGTTTCTGAAGAGTTTTTTTTTTAAGCCAGGTGAAACGTCGAGACAGGGCTCAATTCGAGGCTTTTTCGGTACTTCAGTGGATGTGACCGAAAATATTCTAATGTTGTCGCTCTTTATCATGAAGTCGACGTTATGGCGAGTAGGATTCGACGTAAACATCGATATGGTCTGATTTGGTATGATAGGGTTTTCTATCGACGTATGTGTCGATAGTAGTCGACGCATGCGTTGATTACAACTGTTAATCTGAGTCATCGACGGTGCGTCGATTTGAAGTCGACGTGACTTTTGTTTTTTCAGAACCACTCTATGTTCTTATTTCTTGTTGTCTCTTCCTGATCCTAAAGTTTTCTAAGTCAGCCTAAGACTAGATTTTACAGATAGTTTGATTGATTATACCAACATTGTTTGGCAAGGTGGCCATTTTTATTGCATATACAACATTTGAGTATTTTGAGATTTTGAAAGTTTGATACCAATTGAAAGTTTGAGTTTAGATAGGGATGGTGGTATTGATTAGAATAAGAGTCTTGATTTTGATAGAATCTTTGTTTAGGATGGAAGTTTTGTTTTGGATAGAAACTATGGTTATGAAAGAAATTAGGATGAGAATTTTGTTTACTAAGTTTTGGGTAGAAATTTTGGTTAGAATAGAGATGTTGATCATGATCAGGATGAATGGGTCCTGAATGGAGGTTAGGGAGAAAGGGTTTTGGATGAAAGGTATTTAAGTTGCTCTGAGCTTTTGTGCGTCGATATCTATTCGACGCATGTTGATAGTCGCGTCGATTTGTATTCGGCGCTTTCTCCAGATGGCGTCGATCTGATTTCGATGCATAAAAAAGGTTGCGTCGATTGGAAGTCGACGTGCTTTTGTTCAGCCGTCTAGAAGAGATCGAAGCATCTGAGAGATTGCGTTGAGTAGAAGTCGACGCACTATCGTGCATGCGTCGATATGAAGTCGACGCATCTGTGCCTTCACAAATTTTCATTTTGCCTTTCTCTATTTTTACTCCTTTATGTGTTGTTTTTCTTGGATTGATTGTTTCTTCAGATGAAGTTTGTGAGTCATCAGCTGAATAATAAGATGTTTCATCCAATTCTTTTATTTCTTTGAAGGAGTTGTCTTCCTGTGGGTCTTTTTCTGGGTTTAACAAATTAACAGGTTTAGTGAATTTTACAGGGCTCATCCAAGCAGGTTTGTTGGATGGAATTAGGCTGATTAAGGGATCAGCCCCTAGCCCAAGATTCTTGTGTCTTAGTTTTTGTTTTTCAGTGATTTCCTTAAGAGTTTGGCTTCTCATTTTTATTGATTCTTCAAAGGCCTTTGCCTGGATTACTTTATCTTTAAGGAACTGGTTTTCTATTTTAGCCCTTTCTATTTCTTTAGTTTTTAGTGCATAATCTTTTGAGCATATTTTCTCTTTATCACTTTGGTTCTTAACCATGTTAATTTGTTCTTTTAGATCTTTGATTTCTTGTTTTGTTTTTAGTTGATCTATGTACATTCCCATAAAATCATTTCTAAAGTCATCACATTGAAAATCTATTTCATCAAACATGCTTACCTCATCCTCATCCTCAGATTCCTCAATGAGAATGAGGTTCTTTTCTTTTTCATCATCAGAAGATATGCTTTCTTCTGATCCCGTTTCACTCCATGATTTATCATCATTCTTTGAGTCTTCAAGGGCCATCAAGCATAGGTCTTCTTGCCTAGATTCTTCATTGTCACTCTTAGAGGATGAACTATCCTCAGAGTTTGTTTCACTCCAGACTTCTGCAATGAAGCCTCTTTCTTTCTTCTTCCCCTTTTTCTTCAGATCTTTCTTTTTCAGATCCTTTCCTGGTTCAGCATTCTCTGGACATTCTGGGGCAATGTGTCCAGGTTTCCTGCAAGAATAGCAAATAATTTCTTTAGTGGGGGTTTTGTCATACCTTGGTTTTGACTCCCTCCTTTTTGATCCATCAGTCTTGACCCATCTCTTAAATCTTCTTGCTAGGAAACTGAATAGTTCTTCTTCAGTGACAGGAGTCCCTTCTTCTGTTGCCTTTAAGGCAATGTTCCTGTCTTTTGAGGAAGTTGAGGTGTTTTCTCTTCTTTCCTTCTCTTCTCTAGTTTTCAGCAATTGCTCATAGGATCTGAGTTTTCCTAAGAGAGCATCTGTTGAGATCTCTTTTTGTCCTCTTGTGTCTCTTATTGCCCATATTCTTGAGTCCCATGAACTAGGGAGACTCATTAGCAATTTGTCATTAATCTCATTGAGAGAGATTTCTCTATCCAAGTCTCTTAGTTGATTAATGATCAGACTGAATCCGTCATACATTTCAGAGATGCTTTCTTCAGCCTTCTTTTCAAAGTTCTCATATTGAGAGATCAATAGGGCCTTCTTATCTTTCTTTTCATCAGCACTTCCTTCCACCATCTTTGTGAGGGCATCCCAAATTTCTTTGGATGATTCACAATCAACAACCTTTTGAAAGATGTCATCTGAGAGAGTTGAGACAAGTATGTTCATGGCCTTTAGATCGTAAGTTCTTGCCTTCTTCTCATCTTCTGTCCATTCAGATCTTGGAACAAGTGTTTGTGTGATATTGCCATTTGCATCCTTTCTATAAGGCTTTGGGGGACCTGTTACAGTAATATTGAACAAGTCAGCATCAATGGAATTCATATAGATTCTGATTCTTGTTTTCCAAACTACAAACTTTTCAAGATTGCACATTGGTGGTCTGGTGGAAGCATAATCTTTGATTTGTGCCATAAAAAAATAGTTTTGAAGATATATATATAAGAGGTAGAATCTTTTGATCAAGGAGTTATCCTTTTTAGATCAACCTCCCTCTGATACCAATTGAAAGTGCACAGTTAACCTCACTAGAATTCTCTAGAGGGGGGGTGAATAGAGATTTAAAATATTTTGTGCTAAGTTAATATATATATATGTGTATGATCACAGATTAGAGCTTCCCACACACCAACAAGAATTAGACAAGTAATTAAAGTAAATGCAAGAGAGAAAATCACAGCACAACACAAGAAAATATAGTGGTTCCCCAAACTTTGGGTAGTCCACTCTTCTACCCCCCTTGGTAGGAATTCACTATCTTGCACTGAGTCTTTTGATAAGGAGACTCTTAGAACCACCCTGAGTCTTTTGACAAGGAGACTCTTAGAACCAACTGAGTCTTTTGACAAGGAGACTCTTAGAACCAGTACACTGAATTTTTTGAAGAGAGATTCTAAAAACTCTTTTTACAATATTTAAGTAACAAAGAAAGAAGGAAAGAAACAATAATGAATCTTCTTCCTAGCAAGAAGATTGGAAGCACAAGCAGTGAATTAAATCTTTCTTCTATAGAGAGAAGAAGATTTGTAGCCTTTCTCTCTTTTAGTGAGAGCAATCAGATTTTGCAGCAGTGAGATTTCAGAAGCAGAAGGAGAAATGGTTGAATATTGCTGCAGAGCTTTTTCTCAATTTCTCTCTTTTCTCTTGGGAGCTTTTCCTCTATTTCAAAATGTATGTGGTAGATCACTCAACTTCACTATTTTCTGCCGACCTCCTCTTTATTTATAGCTCCGTGTATTCAAAATAATGCTATAGGAGGATAATTAATTAGCAGTCAGAGAATTTGAAAAATAGAAATGTTTCTATAATTAGCATACCAATAGAAGGAAAGAATTCATTCCAAATTCAAATAATATCCATAATGAGCTTTATCAGATTAGCCAAGAATCAAATAGAAGGAAGGAATGATTCAGAACGGCTATAAAATATTAACATTATTTCATATAAATTAGATCTACTGAAAGAAGGAAAGAGATCTGGCGCATATTTAAATCTGTCATATAAATCGACGTGCGTCGATTACTATTCGACGTAAGCGTCGAATTCATCCTGGCTGGACGTCGAGAGAAGAATAAGGAAGGTGCGTCGACTAAGGTGCGTCGACTTCTCTATATGCGTCGACTAGAAATCAGAGTAGCGTCGACAACACATTAGTCGAAATCTTCCTAAAGTTACTTCGACATAACCTGAAGAAAACGTCGACTACATTTCGACGTTGCGTCGAATACTATTCGACGCATATTTACTTAGTCTTGTTTTTCATTCATAAAACTCTTTCTTTAACTCATTTCTAGGGGTTAAGAGAAATCATTTCCCCAACACCCTACCTGGCCAATTCAGTTTAGTACGCAGGGACTCGTAAGTACCGGGTACCGGTATCACATCGTACGTTAGGGCCTAGGTCTGGTAGTGTGACTTATCCACCTAGGTGAGGAGACGCCCGCTCCTCTGCCACCGTTTGACCACGACGGGAGGTGCCCGAGAGGTTAGCTAACTCCGAAAAGTGGGAACTAAAGGTCTGTACGTACAGAGTCGCGTGTGTGAGTTGCATGTGTATGAAATAATAATACAAACATTGCATCATTGCATTGCACATCATAGCATAGCATTTCTGCACAAACAGAGACCTCATCGTATAAATCAGTATGGGCTCTTTGATACGATGAGTTTACTACTTGTCAGATCCCTTAGCTTATGTGCTTTTGTGTGTGCATATAAGTTAAGGTTACTTTTGTTGCTGCTCTTATTTCTTATACCCACTCTTTTACTTATACCGCTCTTTACTTATTGCCTTTATACATACTCCTGCTAGGGTAGAGATGTTTTCATTACTTGTTTAGTATCTATATACTTGCTAGTCTCGCCACTGTCGCCTACTTTTGAATTACCCTTTGATGTCCTCCGCTTCCTCCTCCGGCACGGTGCATAGGAGTCGCGGGTGGAGGCGGTGAGGAATATGCTGAGTCTTATAGACTGACGGTCGGTGGACCTCATAATTTTAGGGATGATGCGTCGGAACAGTGGGACCCCGTACAGGAGGACGGAATGAAGCAGAGCAGACACTACACGTCGTCGTAGCCACAGCTACAGATGCATGAAGACAGAGTTGATAGCTTCCGTAGAGATGTAGAGTGAGTATGACTGTTGCACTATATTTGAACATATACTGGGTGTAAGCCCTTATTCTTTTATGTTCCTTCTCATCGTGGACATTATAATCTTGTATTATGATAAATATATAATGTGATTTTGTGGACTTGTTTTATTTATTACTTCAATTACTGTGATTATGGTTGGCCTGGATGATGATGATTAGCCGGCAGGATCAGCGTCTTGTGGTGCCGACCATTGGGTGTAATGGTGTCGCCGCAAGACGGCGGTTATGGGCGGTAAGACCCGGGAAAGATTGCAAAAAAGAGGGTCTTACAAACTGGTATCAACTTAGCCGACTTTCGATCCAAGTAAAAGAAGTCCACAAACCCTAGGGCAACCCCCGCTCGAGTTAGTTTGAGGACAAACTAGCAGCGGAAGCAGTGGTGTGCCCATACGGGAAATCACATAACTGTGTCCGCTTAACGATGAGATTATGCCAACCTGACTAGTACACCGTATCAGTTTAACTTATCAAGACATCTCATAAGGTATCCTAGTCCAACATCAACCTCAAGTATATTTTGACCAAGTAGTAGGATACCCCCAAAGTGACTAAAAGAAGGAGTTGAAAGCGTGTGTAAGTGTTCGGGGCTTACTCCCAGATATACCCACGTCACTTCCTGGGTGATATTAACACCCCTCACACAAACAAATAGGACAATCTTAGGTGTATTTGGTGCTTGCGATTGTACTATCGGATTAGTAGGAGACTTGTAAGGCTTTACTTATGTGCTCCACACTTCCACACTTCCACACTTCCACCCTCGGAAAATCATCACAAAGAAAGGATGTCAAATGTGGAATGATAATTCCAACTTAGGGACGACCACTTAATAGGCACACGATCCTTGGAAAGTTGCGATAAATGGCATTTTGAGGGTAGAGAACCTTACCATATACACAAATCTCAAGGACTGTATACCTATAAGGATTATGTAAATACATGAGATGTCCAAATTTTCGGATATAAGAAACTCATCACAAGATTTACGGGAGGCTAATCTTATTTCTTCATTTATTGGATCACTATGACGTTAACTTGGGTTATTTTGGAAATATAAAAGTCTCTGTAATACAACTCCCCGGGCACCTATTTTGGTGCAGGGTATATAAAGTGAATCCTAGACCCAAATCTGTGTGCCCCACCATCTGACTTATCCAAATAATCTGAATTTTACACTGTACATGTAAATTTAGTACGATACATATGTTGTCCAAGAATCAGAATTTTGGAGATAAAGTTCTATGGATTTGGAAATGATTTCATTATATACGATTGTGGTAGACCTAAGGCTTAATGGAAACCAATCCACTCAAACCTTTTATGGATGGTAGGTCTCGGAAAGAAAGGTCCCTGGACGAATTTGAGGCCATTTGGACCCCTACATATTGGTGGGTCCCACATGCAAGACCAAGGTAGCTTAAGATAATACCCATGTTGTTACACACATAGAGTTTTATGGATAAGAATTATTTCTTTGGTCAACTCTCTTGAAATTCGAAACATGTACTTATTATCAAGAGATCTTTCATCTCTGAAGGAATCAAAGACTTTGAGGATTGAGTCCCGTAGGAAATTGGGGTTTGTGAACTCTTGTAACATTAAGCAGTATTGAGAATTCCAGGATCATGTTCCCCTAGATCAGTATAAAAATCTGGAATATTATAGAAATTAGTAGATAGACTCGTGGTCTCCATTAAACTTCTGAAAATTTTATTATACTTAACTATTGATTAGTTATCCTACTTCCTTCACGAAAAGGGTTTAGCACCCTTAGCCACATAATTAATCTTCTAGAGTTATTTTAAAGAGGAAAACAATGAATTTATGTTGAATACTGTCTTGGTTCATGATTAGTCTCTGAAAATTATGTTAAACCTATTGGCCCATGATAACTGATACTTGGTGTACGAATTGGAGACCCCCACAGTTATGAAGGAAATAAGAATGAGGCTAACAATAATTATGACATTATGAAGAGTTGAAATTTGTAAATGGTCGCATACAAGACTTGGGGAATGATTTAGAGATCAATTCACGACATATTTATGATAGTTGATTCATAGGTGATAGGTCTCGTGCAAAATTTGAGCTTGTTTTGCGTTTAACAAAAATGAGGACTATAGATCTGACAGTTAATAACACATGATTTGGGATAAAAATCAGGAATGAGGCTTCAGGACGTTAATGTAATTGGGTGCACTTCAAGAGTTAATTTTGGAGGATTTACAATATATGAACTTTATGAGCATTGGAATTGATGACTCACATGAATCTAGGTACCAGAACTAAGCTTGATTATTACTAGAGTATCCTTTTAATTTAGTAAATGACCATGATGTGTTTACATTTACTAAATATCATTTCGGATCTTAGAAGCATATTAAACGATGACATAAAGTATTAAAAGAATGACGATGTCATGAAAATTAGGAGAATTAATATTGCCCAACCCATAAGCATATCATGACCTTGGATGACAAGTCTAAATTCTAATTGCAAACACTTAGCAAATAAAGGTACAGACATCATATTATGGATTATAAGACTCAGTGGTTTCCTACACTCGCCTTGTGAATATGCAACTTTACTTCAACTTATGTCCTCCCTCCATCATATATATCTTCATCAAACTAATAAATATTTAGGGACATCTAGGAAGAAGAACTTGGTTACGGACGAAGTAAGATTTAACGAAAAATGCACTTGGGAGAAATCTGAGGATGAGGCGATGTGAACTAGACCTAACCGTTTCCAATATTAATTGGGAGTCATATTGCACAAAAACTAAAAATACACCGGCATATCCTAAACTCTAACTCCCGCAGACCTAACCTATATTTCGGGGATGAAATTGTTTCTTCGTTTATTGGGATTTGTAACATCCCCAAAATAACTAAACCCCTAAGATGCACCTTGTCTTGAAAAGGCCATGACATTGCTCTAAGAGGCCAAAATGGCCCTAAGAACCAAGGTGAAGAGGTAAAAATCACCTTGGTGTGCAAATAGCCAAATTGAGCGCAAGGCTTAAGACTTGATATCTAGCTCCTAAATGATAAATTGACCACACCAAACCCTTCCTAAACACTAGGATAGACTAATGAGACAAAATGGACCAATTGGAATTGACCAATTTTGGGAAATTTGGGTCAATTACCAAAAACCCCAATTTGGCCAAATTGAACTAATCCCCTTCAATTAACCTTCAATTGACTCAATGTGATCAAATTGATCACCCCTAAACACTAAGGGGATTAAATGAGACCTAGATGAGCCAAAGTGCACATTCAATCTTGGAGGATTAGGGCAAGATCACCAAAAATGCCCAAATTGCCCCTATAGGCAAATAAATGCAATCAAGCCCCATTTGACCCAACCATGACTCAATTCCTCATGGGATGAGTTCATAGTGCCTAGGGGAGCAATGTGACTCAGTCACATTGAGTGGTGTGAGCTTGGGTCAAACCAAACTCAAAATCCTCAATTTGGCCTATTTAGGCAAGTGAGCCCCAAACCCAACCTAAGTGGCTTAACCCAACTCCATAGCCCAAGAAGGCAGCCCACATGTTTATCAGCCCCCCCCCCCCCCATGCCATCTGAAATTCAAAATATGGGGGATTAATTGGCTTGTATAAGTGTGAGAAAGGGAGCTAGAAGACAAGAGAGAAAAGAGGAGGAATTAAGGGATGGGTGCCAAATGGCACCCCCTCTTCATTCCCCAAGCATCCTCTGAGCTTGGGGAATGAATTCCCTTCAGTGTTGGGCAGTGGGGAGGAGAGTTGGTTGGCTGAATTGGGCGGCAAGGAGGCATGGCCGAAATCACCATAATGGCAAACAGCCATATACCCCCTCTCCCCCTCAATTCTCCTCACCGTCACCTTCAGAAGCTCATGACGATTCGAGTTGGATCTTTACAGAGGAGGATTTGATGCAGAAATGAGATCGGGAGGTGGAGCTCACGGGAGGTGGTCGGCCATGGCAAGCTCGGGTTTCCCTCAACCTCAAGCCGATCAAAGGCAAGTTCCTTCCCCCCTCCTCCTGTGCTAGCTTCCTTTCTCTCCTCCTGTCGATTTGAGCCATGCAATGGCAATTTCACTTTACTCTTTCCATGTTCTTAGCCGGAAAAATGAAAGGTGTCAGAGCCCTACTCCGGCCACCCCAGCCCAATCGGACACCACCAATCGACAGCCCTATGTCGACTGGTGGTGGTGGCTTAGGCGTTTCGCCGGAAACCACCGGGATTCGCCGAAAAATAGCCCGCAAAACCGCCCAGTCGCGGTAGATCTGAATCGTTGGCTCAACGGGGAAGACGACCCCGTGGCCGTTAGATCAGGCTGGCTACGCTAATCGCAGGCCATTTTATATTTAATGCTTATGTTTTAATAATTGTCATGTTTTATATCCGATTTTGTAAGCTTATTTTGAGGCCTTTAGAGGCCATATTTCGAAAAAACCCCAGAGATAGGAATTGTAGATCTGAATGTCTACTTTCATTTGAAAGTAAAATCATGTCATTTGGTTAACTGTATGTCCTACAGTACTAATTGTAGTGAGACTGGTCATAATATGAACCAGAAATTAATTAGTGTGCTCACTCTAAAATATAAGTCTGATGGACTTGAGATTTTGGCCATGCATGCATGTGCCATATACCTAGCTTAGGTTAAAAAATCAGATTTTAAGGAAATTATTTTTCTAAAGTTTTATTCAGAACATGGAAAATCAAATAAACAGAATATTTGGAGTTATATAACTCCTAATGATCCCAAATTTTGGTGAGGGCTTCTTTAGGTCATGTATGGACACTGGTTAAATTTTCATCACAAATGCATGAGGATATTTCTCTGAACTTCAAAAATGAAGTTTGTGACTTAGGAGGAAATTGGGTTGTTAATAGCCATTTGGGGCATGTTGAGGTTTTAGATGTGATTGAAGATGAGAATCACCTTGCATGTCACTAAAACTTTGACCATGCATGTATGGTGACCTAACCATCCAAGTCCTAGAGTTTGGAGATCATTAGAGCTATAATTATTATGTTTTCTATTTAATTTAAATTGTCACATTTGTATTTTGTTAAGATAAACAATTTGTACAGAACTTGCATGTTGACTTCACCTAGGTTAGGCTCATTTCTGGAGGTAGTGATCAACATGATTATTGTAGATCTTGAGGTTACCTTCAAAATGCCACTGACTTTATGTCATTTGGTCAAGTGTAACTCTTTCTAGGCCATTTTTGGTGTGACATATATAAAGGGCATTTTGATTAAGATAAATAATTGGTAACAGAACTTACAAGTCGATTTTACTTAGGTTAGGAGCATTTCTGGAGGAAGTGACCAACATAACAAATGTAGATCTTGAAATTACCTTTAAAATTCCACTGATTTCATGTTATTTGGATCCCTGTAGCTCCCTCAGCATCATTTTTGGTGAGACATGTACATAAGTGTATTTTGTTAAGTTAAATAATTTGTACAGAACTTGCATGTTGATTTTACCTCGGTTAGCCTCATTTCTGGAGGTAGTAATCAACATAACAATTGTAGATCTTGAAGTTACCTTTAAAATGCCACTGATTTCATGTTATTTGGATCCCTGTAGCTCCCTCAGCACCATTTTGTTGGATCGGTCGGCACCCTTAAAGGGGGGTGAATAAGGGTTTTCAAAAACCTTAGATTTTATTTAGAAAAACTTTGGAATATTGCAATATTAAAACAAGAAGTCAAGTAAAACAAAAAGAGAGACAAGCTTTATTGATATTAAATAAGTTTTACAAAACTTAATCTCAATGACGCTAGAGATCGGAGGCGAATAAAAAAAGCTCTTTTCGTTTTCTATCCCGACTCGCTTCCCCACGAACCGGTGGCCCTAGCCTTCTCCTTCTCGGATTCGGCCTCAAACCACTCTAGCCAATCCTTCCCCGGATATGTCCTCGAGCACCCCCTAGACATAGCCTAGATCTAGTCGCCAACACGAGGTGAATTTCAGCCCTAAGTCCTACCCCAGACCTAATCGCCAACACGAGGCGATTTCACTACCGTTTACAAAGAAAAAGAGAAATAAAATAGAAGACAGCAATAATAAAAACTCCCTATATGGATCTCTTGGAGAAGTGGATGAAGGCCCGCAGAGTATGATTGTAGTCGATGCGGTCTTTCGTCATGATGATGACGCGTGTTGAAATCTTCTCCACGGATCACCTTATGGCTTTATGGATTTGTGGGAGTATCTCTCCGAACACTCCTCTCTATGTTGTGGCAAAAGGCTCTGGAATTTGGGAGCTCTAGAGGATGATAAAGACGGAGCCAAAGTGTCCATTTTATAGCCTCAACGCTACCGCCGGCGCTAGCCCGGATTAAGTAATGTTTTGCGCGGCAGGATCTTCAATCCGTGGCAACATTTTGCTCTATGCCTCTTGTGCGCCACGCTACCGCCAGCGCTAGTAACTACCGCCGGCGCTATCCCTGATTAAGTAATGTTTTGCGCGGCAGGATCTTCAATCCGCGGCAACATTTTGCTCTATGCCTCTTGTGCGTCATGCTACCGCCAGCGCTAGTAGCTACCGCCGAGCGCTAGCTCCTTCTATATAAGCCGCCGGAATTGCGTTAATCATCGCTAGCACCAGGCGTTATCGCTACCGCCGGCGCTAGTGGCCATGTCGGAATTCTGGCCTCAATTTTGGGGACAACCATCCTTGAGTCATGTGGACTTTGTTTTCCTGCACACTTAAACACACAAGATCAAATACACATAGGATTTGTTATTCTCAAACCTAGGAAATGCGGAAGACCATGTTCCAACAAACTCCCCCTTTTGATAATAACAAATACATTAATGATAAATCAAAGCATTAATAAATAAGCATGATGAGACTATACTTGTGTGTGTGTGAGAGTGATGACTTTTGGATAATTATTGATTTTAGCATTTAGAATTGCTCCCCCTAAATAAATGCTCCCCCTAAGTGAATGCTCCCCTAATATGTAAGCTATCAACTTAATTTTTCATGTTGGGTTTTTGATAGCGGGTTATATTTATCAAGTTAGTTCTCCCCCTTTGTTATTAGCAAAAGTGGGTAGGGAAACAAAGCACTAAAAATGTGTAAATATAAGAGAAGGCATGATCGAGCTTTTGAAGTAAATGATAAGGAGTTTTAGAATTGTTTTTCATTTAAATAGATCAGATTTATAAGCATTACAAATTTTTTCATAGAAGGAAATCAGAGTTTTTAGCATAAAAAAGTAATGATTTTCCCTTTATATAAAAGTTTTAAGCATAAAAATAAGGATTTCGAAATAACCAATCTACCCAGACAATATGTCTACACCCTAGCCCCGTACTAAGTGACGGATGGGCATGAGGAGATGCAAACATGTCGTAGGTTGGGGTGTTAGACCCATATGCAAATACTAGACAAAACTCAACCTAGCACTCTTTCCCCCCAGTGCCTCGCAAGGCCCCACTGGAACCCTCCCCGGTTAAGGACAAGACATGACTAAAGATAAGTTTATCTAATGTCTACAACCCTACGCCCCCGCTATGGTGAGATATGAAGTCACGGATAATAGTTTTTTGAAACATGAAGCTTTTAAATCTAATGAGAAGAATCATAATTGAATTTTTTGAAATAAAACTTACTTAGCTATATTGAAATTCATGAATGTATCAGAGTTTGAGCATTGCGGAAGATTTCAAAAAAGAAACACCATAATACTAAATAAGAGTTTAAGTTAACAAAGGAGATGTTTTTGAGTTTCAAAACTAACTTTATAAAGATAAGAGTTGAAGCATTTTGGAAGAAAGAAACAACATCCTTTTAGCAATGTTTCACTTGTTGGAAGAGCGTTTAGCATACACGTTTATATTGAAATAAATCAGAGTTTGTTACTATAAAAATGATAAGCGTGTTAGAACAACCAATATAAATTCTACCAAGCAAGTCTACCACTTGTTTTTAAGAAAAAAATTGAGATTTAAGACTTGATATAAGCATGAAAGTGCAAGGTAAAAGTTATATGGTGATGATGCGGAAGACTTGTAGAAATAAATGAAACATCTTATTGTAATCAAGAATAATCCATAAAAGGATATATGAGTTTAATTTCAAAAAGAAGATGTTTTTGTAAATCATGTTTCAATGAAAATCTTTTATGGTTGACAAAAATAACCAAGCATGAAATAATATTATCACAAAGAGATTACTACAATGTTATTTCAATTCACAATTTCAAATCATAACAAACATTATAGAAAACATGCTAGGTTATCTAGTGCATTTCATAAGTAAAGAGTAATATAAAATTAGCATTAGGATCCAATACTCATGAGAAGAAGTGTTATGGAAGATAATGATGTACACATAAGTGTATTTTTGAGTAATGTAAACAAATGTTTTAATCAAAAATACAAGATATATGTAAAGTACGAGCACAATAAAACACAAATAAGATTACTTCCACACACTTTAATGCACAATAAAAAGTACAACTACCAAGGTGCTCTGTACACACAATGCTCATCAAGACTTATCAAGGTGCAAAGTAGTGCTTGGGGGATCACATATTTAAATTTAATATTGAACCTAGTGATCCGGTGTACTTAAGAGTATGTGGTTTTTCTTATTTTAGAAAGAAAGATTTGATTTGCACAAGACACTTTACTATTCTTTCCAAGGTGCTCAACCTCACAATGCTTATTAAGACTTATCAGGAGGTTCAAGTAGTGCTTGGTGGAGTTATCTTTGTCATTTATTTTATAATTTTGTTTTGTACAAAGTTCTCTGAATACACTTATTTTGCAAATCAATAGAATTTATGAAAAACATAACCACTTTTCTTAATTTTTAAGAGTGCAAAATAAGGAGTGTAGGTAAGATACTTGTGCAATTTTAATCCATTGTACTAATACAAGAACATACACAAGTATTCTTAGATTAAACACATATGTAGACAATGCCAAAAAGGGTGAGTGAATAAATATCATTATCAAACATAAAACATTTACTCATACTTAGAGGCATGCTAAGCTTAGTTCTACACAACCTTTAAAATATAATTGATGCACATATTAATAGATATATCAAAGCATGATGAAAACAATGTTCAATGTAGTTTGAAAAGATAAATTGCAACATTATAGAATTTCTAAATAATAGATTAAATCATGCTCGATTTTTCACAAAAATCATACAGTTTTTTTTATAATTTTAAAGTTTTATATTTTTGTATTTGATTTTAGCAAATAAAAGCATATTTTTGTAATTTTTGCTTTTGTAATTTTTATATTTGATTTTTGCATAAAGATGAACTTTAAACAAAGGAAGCAACACAAGCGAAAAAGAAAAACATATTTTTTGTAATTTGGTTTTTATAGCTTTGTATTTGATTTTTCAAAAAATAAAGAAAAACAGAAGTGCAAATCTAAGTAGAAAATATAGATTTATATTTTTTTAGGGATTTTTTGAATTTTAAAAAATACAAAAAATTGAACATGGACGCTAGCGCCTGCGGTAGCGGTAGCGCTAGCGCGGGAGACAGTGGACGATTTTTTAGGATTTTGGAAATTTTAATTTTGGATCATGATTAAGTGTCATAATAGTAGTTTCATGCTGAAATTTTAGATTTTTAGGAAATGTCTAGATAGTGCACATTTCATGAAACATTAGTGATTTTGTATATGACTTTACCAACTAAACTTTGTCAGTGATATATTTCATTATATCTCCATTTTAATATTTTTAAGGCTTATATTTACCAATGTAGTTTGAAAATGATATGAAATGTAAGCATGAGAGGTCATGAATGAACAAATCAAATATGCATGATTTTAGAGATTAACAATAATGTTTATGCACAATCATACCATGGATAAGCCCTAGATGAGAATACACAGCCTGTATATCTTGGTAAACAAATAAAGCCAAATATAGACACAAATATTCTTTAGGCGACAATGTTAGTATGATAAGTTTGAGATTAATGTTATACCAAGGTTTGTTGATACAATGTTTCAACTTATAGACCTAGAATGGAGTGACGATTTTATTTGATTTGATATCAAGATGATTCAAAGGTCTAAACTAGAAATAAATCGCAATATACACCAACCATTATAATATCAATTGTCATCAGTTAATATATCAATTATAATTCACATAAATGTGATAGAAAAAATTATTTTTAGATGACTTTTGATATGACTTATGATGTTAGAGAATTTTAGCAAACGACATCAATAGATCATAGTGGTGTTTGTGAATTCTATATTCATTATGAAGATAAATTCTTTCAATACATTTTAGTGATTTTCCTTTAATTAAGAATTTTGATTTAGATCTTTGAATTTTCTTTTTAGATCAAGTTATTTCACTAAACCACTTGTTGGTGAAGGCTAAGAATCTTAATAGCCAAATAACCGGATTTAATTTGAAATATCTTATAGAAAATTTAGAGTTTGATTCATATGGATAATATAAGATATTTAGAAGCAATGAATATAAGAATAAAAGATAGGTCATCAAAATAAAATATGATTTTGAATTTTGATCAATTTGATTTTATGAATATATTAAGCTTTTAAGAGATAAAATCATATTTTTAATACTGTATAGGATGACCATGACATGATAGTTCAAAAGAAATAGGAAAACAAGAAAAATTAAAAGACATGAAGGCATATCATGAAGTAGAACTTTATATATTTCATTTTGAAAGGATTCTACTTCATGCAATTGATGATACCTAATGAATAAGAGATTTAGGTATCCAAAGGGGACCAAGTGTGGTGGTTCCTTTGGGTACCCAAATATATCGTGTATGTTTGTGAGTAGTTAGTGATGAATGTGTCCTTTCATGTGAAGTTAATGTTTCACTTTTAATTTTGGGCCTCCATTCAAACTTTGGTTTAATGTTATTCTTATATGTCAAATTTCCATTATGATAATCTTTATATTGATGATTATGATTGTAATGATTATTGAAAGTATTTTTCATAGGAAATTTGTGAACGTTTAATTTTTCGTTGGGAGAAGATTGATATTGTAAATGATGATGATGAGAGTGTTTTGGAATTTCATTTACAATCTTTTGATGTTTTTTATTCCCATTGTTTGGTTTATTCATACTTTGAGATATCAAATTTAACTTGCTTTTAGAGTTTGTTTGATATTGAGAATTTTTCTTTAAGATTTCCTTAAGCAAGATAATTTTAGTTTCTAATTCATTGTTCTTAAGTTTCAAGTTATGTCTAGCTTTGTTATACGCAATTGTGCTATTTTTAAGAGTAGAAACAATTGAATCAATATGGTTTTGGTATTCATTTCTGTATTCCTCAAATATTTCATCCATCTCTTCAATTTCAATTTTATAACTTTTGCATGTAGCACAATCACCTTTTAAAGATGAATTTTCTAAAGATAATTTTTCATTATGTTCTTTTATACAAATAATTTCTTTTTCAAGTTCCTTAAGTTTTTCCATAAAATTATCACAATCAAAACAAGGTTTTGTGTTTTCAAGTAAAGGACAAGATGGTGAAACCACATCATAATTAGATTCTAAATTAACATTAGTTTTTAATCTCTTATTTTCTAAACGTAAATTTTTATTAGTAATTTTCAATTTCTTGATCTTACGTTTAGCAGTTTTTAGTATATTGAAACTAGAAATGGAAGTTATCACACAAGAAGAAGATTTTGACTTTCTTACAGCGCTTTTGGTAGAGGCAAAATGTGTGCATGAAGTTCGTTCGTTATCTTTTGCGCCTTCCTCCATCATAGATGAATTTTCAACTTCTTTTTCTTTTGATGTATTGCTCTCTTTTTCCAAGTTAGTTTCCATGATTTCCATGGCTTTGTAACGAGAGAGATCTTCTTGAATAGTAGTGGATGCTTGTATGTTCTTCTCCTCCTGTGTTTGATCTATACCTGCGAGAGGAAAATCATACATTTCTTTAAGAAATTGTCAAGCTTTGTATGCACTAGAAAAGCAGTATATCAATTTGAAAATTTCATTTGATAGAGCACAAAATAAATAATGTTTGGCTTTTGCATTTAGTTGACGTTCTTTTTTATTTAATTCATCCGCAGGTCTTACAATGGCTAAATTCCATACTTCGATATCTAAAGTCTTAATAAATTTTTCAATTAAAATTTTCCATCCTTTATAATTTCTCCCTTCGAATAAAGGTGGTTTAGGAGATTTTTCTTCTTCATAAAAATTTACCCAACTAGTAGAAGCGAGATCATGAGATGCCATTATTCCCGGTTGTTAAGCAGATTTGGAATAACCTGGCTCTGATACCACTTGTTGGATCGGTCGGCGCCCTTAGAGGGGGGGTGAATAAGTGTTTTCAAAAACTTTAGATTTTATTTAGAAAAACTTTGGAATATTGCAATATTAAACAAGAAGTCAAGTAAAACAAAAAGAGAGACAAGCTTTATTGATATTAAATAAGTTTTACAAAACTTAATCTCAATGACGCTAGAGATCGGAGGCGAATAATAAAAGCTCTTTTCGTTTTCTATCCCGACTCGCTTCCCCACGAACCGGTGGCCCTAGCCTTCTCCTTCCCGAATTCGGCCTCAAGCCGCTCTAGCCAATCCTTCCCCAGATGTGGCCTCGAGCACCCCCTAGACCTAGCCTAGATCTAGTCGCCAACATGAGGCGAATTTCAGCCCTAAGTCCTACCCCAGACCTAGTCGCCAACACGAGGCGATTTCACTACCGTTTACAAAGAAAAAGAGAAAAAAAATAGAAGACAGCAATAATAAAAACTCCCTATATGGATCTCTTGGAGAAGTGGACGAAGGCCCGCAGAGTATGATCGTAGTCGATGCGGTCTTTCGTCATGATGATGACGCGTGTTGAAATCTTCTCCACGGATCACCTTATGGCTTTATGGATTTGTGGGAGTATCTCTCCGAACTCTCATCTCTAGGTTGTGGCACGAGGCTCTGGAATTTGGGATATCTAGAGGATGAAAAAGACGGAGCCAAAGTGTCCATTTTATAGCCTCAGCGCAACCGCCGGCGCTAGCGCTACCGCCGGCGCTAGCCCGGATTAAGTAATGTTTTGCGCGGCAGGATCTTCAATCCGCGGCAACATTTTGCTCTATGCCTCTTGTGCGCCACGCTACCGCCAGCGCTAGTAGCTACCGCCGGCGTTATCCCTGATTAAGTAATGTTTTGCGTGGCAGGATCTTCAATCTGCGGCAACATTTTGCTCTATGCCTCTTGTGCACCATGCTACCGCCAGCGCTAGTAGCTACCGCCAGGCGCTAGCTCCTTCTATATAAGTTGTCGGAATTGCGTTAATCATCGCTAGCGCCAGGCATTATCGCTACCGCCGGCGCTAGTGGCCATGTTGGAATTCTGGCCTCAATTTTGGGGACAACCATCCTTGAGTCATGTGGACTTTGTTTTCCTGCACACTTAAATACACAAGATCAAATACACATAGGATTTGTTATTCTCAAACCTAGGAGATGTGGAAGACCATGTTCCAACACATTTTTGGTGAGACATGTATATAAGTGTATTTTGTTAGGATAAATAATTTGTACAAAACTGGCATGTGGATTCTGCCTAGGTTAGGCTCATTTCTGGAAGCAGTGACCAACATGAATATTGTAGATCTTGAGGTTACCTTCAAAATGCCACTAACTTAATGTCATTTGGTCAAGTGTAGCTCCTCTTAGGCCACTTTTAGTGAGACATGTATAAAGGTGTATCTGGTGTGTTTAGTGATTTTGGCTCATGCAAATACTTTGAAGATTTGTCCATGCCTCAGATATGATATCAACCACCTCTAGTTAAGAATTCAACTCATGTACATGAGTGGATTTCTCTGAACTTCAAGTTGAAGTTTTGGACTTAGGGGTGTAGGAAAAATTGGGGTGCATTTAGTAAGAATGTAATAAATGATAATTAAGGATAAATACACCTTGGATTAATATGAGACTTAGGACCTGGTGCTTTTAGACCAATATTGAGCTATAGTAATTTTCCCAGGATTTACTGAAGCCTTAACATAGCACTTGTAGTGTAAACCCTTATTACCACACCAATAGTATTAATTTGTAAATGAGGATAAATATCCTTTGTAAAATTATGAAACTCGGGCATTGAAGTTTTTAGGCCAATATTGAACTACTGTAAATATGTCAGAATTTATTGTGACCTGTAGATGGTACTTGTAGTGTAAATCACTATTTGCACCCCATTTGTCACTATTTGCCTTATGATGATCATTAGTTGAAAATCGATGTATAAATCACTATTTGCACATCTTCTATTTTAAATAGAGACTAAGATTTAAGATTCCCTAGAGAATTTATGAAATTAGGATTTGAGGTTGTTAGATCACTACTCATTGCGAACCCATGGTAATAATTGGAACTCATTTGGATATGATGTGATCAAGATTGCAACTTAGGAGTCAAATCTAGCTCAATCTTATTTTGGTCTGTGAATAGTAAAACTGATTTATATGATTTAGACCACCACTGACCTTCACACATAGAACTGTTAACTCTTTGATTATTATGAAGGCTCAGATTATTTGGAAGAGCATCTCTAAGGGCATCGTGGGAAATTAGGGTTGGGGTGCGTTTAGCAAAGCTATAAGTGTAGGAATTTACAATGATAAGAAAAGGAAGTTAGACCTCGTCAAGGGCCCCACAAACAACTCATCAGTGTTATACGATTATATGGAAGAAAAACTACCCTTAGTCGGGTGAGCCATCTTAAGGTAAATATTCAAGGGAGAAGTCGAGAAGTATCTAAGGCAAACCCTGGATTAAGGATTACGAAGAATAGGAGTGTGGGTCCAAGTAAGGTTGAGAATGCTAATTGAATGTGTGCAGTTCCTCGGTGAAGAAGGGAACTCGAGCTTAGAATGTGACGACGGGAGAGTCAGCACCCGGTCACGATTGGTGGTGTTGGAGCTCAAAAGAACTCCCCCCACTCCTTAGAGCCAAGTTTAACTCATCTTATAGATTTAATGTAATTGGAGAGGATAATGGGGATCAAGTAAAAAGGGGTAGATACCAACAAGATTAAGTTCCTTGGGAAGAGGAAGTTCGGGGTGTCAGCCCGCCACACTTCCTAGTACCGCTGCGAGCCCCTCACCGGGTAACCCTTCAGAAGTCCAAGGCTAACCTTAAAGCTTCTAACATCAACTAAATTATAAACAAGACTAGTTAAGTAGGAGAACTTGACAAGTTATCTTTCATCCCAAACCGGATTGGGTTATAAGAAGGACTGGAATAGTCCTGCGAGCGGTAGGCTCGGGGTATATGAAAGGACTGGGATAGTCCTGCGAGCGGTAAGCTCGGGATATATAAGGAAGGACTGGGATAGTCCTGCGAGCGGTATGCTCGTGTTATATGAGATTGACTGGGATAGTCCTGCGAGCGGTACGCTCGAGATATATAAGGAAGGACTGGGATAGTCCTGCGAGCGGTAGGCTCGGGTTATATGAGAAGGACTGGGATAGTCTTGCTAGCGGTAGGCTCGAGATATAAGGAAGGACTGGCATAGTCCTGCGAGCGGTAGGCTCGTAGTTTA
Source organism: Dactylorhiza incarnata (assembly GCA_033032865.1). NCBI lineage: Eukaryota > Viridiplantae > Streptophyta > Magnoliopsida > Asparagales > Orchidaceae > Dactylorhiza > Dactylorhiza incarnata. The sequence continues at coordinate 8,557,617 of JAWHQI010000075.1, read as the reverse complement.
AATATAAGACTGATGTAGTCTAGCTAGCGGTAGGCTCGTAGTTTAAATATAAGACTAGTGTAGTCTAGCGAGCGGTAGGCTCGTAGTTTAAATATAAGACTAGTGTAGTCGAGCGAGCGGTAGGCTCGTAGTTTAAATATAAGACTGGTGTAGTCTAGCGAGCTGTAGGATCGTAGTTTAAATATAAGACTGTGATAGTCTAGCGAGTTGTAGGCTCGTAGTTTAAATATAAGACTGGTGTAGTCTAGCAAGCGATAGGCTCGTAGTTTAAATATAAGACTGTGATATTCTAGCGAGCGGTAGGCTTGTAGTTTGAATATAAGACTGGTGTAGTCTAGCGAGTGGTAGGCTCGTAGTTTAAATATAAGACTGGTATAGTCTGGCGAGCGGTGGGCTCTACTTTATAAATGTTGATGTAGAATTGTGAGCTGGAGGCTCGGTAGTAAATAGCTAATACATGTTGCTTGTGTATAAGATGTGGTGGGTCTTCGGTTCTGTCTTAGTCGTCACACCGATAGCAGTTCGTTGACTCGGCAGTGCTAGTGGTTTTATGGGGGCCAGGTTGTCTTCTGTGCGTCCGACGGGATGGATTCCCTAAACCCTACCTGGCCAATTCAGTTTAGTACGCAGGGACTCGTAAGTACCGGGTACCGGTATCACAGCGTACGTTAGGGCCTAGGTCTGGTAGTGTGACTTACCCACCTAGGTGAGGAGACGCCCGCTCCTCTGCCACCGTTTGACCACAACGGGAGGTGCCCGAGAGGTTAGCTACCTCCAAAAAGTGGGAACTAAAGGTCTGTACGTATAGAGTCGTGTGTGTGAGTTGCATGTGTATGAAATAATAATACAAACATTGCATCATTGCATTGCACATCATAGCATAGCATTTCTGCACAAACAGAGACCTCATCGTATAAATCAGTATGGGCTCTTTTATACGATGAGTTTACTACTTGTCAGATCCCTTAGCTTATGTGCTTTTGTGTGTGCATATAAGTTAAGGTTACTTTTGTAGCTGCTCTTATTTCTTATACCCGCTCTTTTACTTATACCGCTCTTTACTTATTGCCTTTATACATACTCCTGCTAGGGTAGAGATGTTTTCATTACTTGTTTAGTATCTATATACTTTCTAGTCTCGTCACTGTCACCTGCTTTTGAATTGCCCTTTGATGTCCTCCTCTTCTTCCTCCCGCACGGTGCCTAGGAGTTGCGGGTGGAGGCGGTGAGGAATATGCTGAGTCTTATAGACTGACGGTCGGTGGACCTCATCATTTTAGGGATGATACGTCGGAACAGTGGGACCCCGTATAGGAGGACGGAATGAAGCAGAGCAGACACTACACGTCGTCGTAGCCGCAGCTACAGATGCATGAAGACAGAGTTGATAGCTTCCGCAGTGATATAGAGTGAGTGTGACTGTTGCACTATATTTGAACATGTACTGGGCGTAAGCCCTTATTCTTTTATGTTCCTTCTCATCGTGGACATTATAATCTTGTATTATGATAAATATATAATGTGATTTTGTGGACTTGTTTCATTTATTACTTCAATTACTGTGATTATGGTTGGCCTGTATGATGATGATTAGCCGGCAGGATCGGCGTCTTGTGGCGGCGACCATTGGGTTTAATGGTGTCACCGTAAGTTGGCGGTTCTGGGCGGTAAGACCTAGGAAAGATTGCAAAAAAAGAGGGTCTTACACTAGCACTCTTTCCCCCCAGTGCCTCGCAAGGCCCCACTAGAACCCTCCCCGGTTAAGGACAAGACATGACTTAGAGATTAGGTTATCTAGTGTCTACAACCCTACGCCCTCGCTATTGTGAGACACATAATGTGGGTGAATAATCATGGACATCCTAAGCATTTTGTTCTATGGAATCAATTTATAAACTATGGCTTTTATGCGTGATTAATTTCTTATTATATTTGATATTAAAGCAACATAGTTATTATGAGTTTTAACTTTCAATTGTTCTTCTTTAAGATTGATTCATTATAGCAATTATAAGATATCTAGCATGAATGATAATGTTTATTAGTTGATAATGCTAGTATGATGAGTTCATATTATGCCATAAGAATATCGCATATCTTTTATATCGATAGAAATTCAATTTGAAGACTTAGAATTAAGTGATGATATGATTTGATGTTATTGATATCAAGGTGATTCTAAGGTCTAGATATAGTAAGGTACATGCAATCACAATACATAATTTATTCATATAATTATCATGATCACCAATTTTATGAAAAATAATTTTAATTTAAAGTTTGAACTTTTATAATTTGATCTTGGACTTCCCGAGGTCTACCCTATGAGAGCATCGCCCGGTACTAGGTGATGTGATGGGATGATAGCCCAAATCTCCCTTTCGCAAGATAAATGTAAATAGAAGAGTTAACTTCAAAATGATAATTATTTATACTTGTTTTTGTTTTATATTTTTGTATTTGATTTTTGCATATAGAAATAGAAATCAAACAAATTACCAAAGAATAGAAGAAAATAAAATATTTTTTGTAATTTTGTTTTTGTAATTTTATATTTTAATTTTTCAAAAACCAATTATAGGCAGAAATGCAAAAATGAGTAGTACATATATAAAATAATATAATTTTAGTGATTTTTCATAATTTTAAAATTACAGAAAATCAGACACTTGAGCTAGCACCGGCGTTAGGTACTAGCGTCTGTGTTATCTCACAGAGAGTGCTTATAGCCTAGATTTTCATCGATCTTGCTTCCGATTTTTTTTAATTATGTTTGTGCAATGTAAGGTCTGTCTAATGAAGTGAAGAGACGAGAAGAAATCGCAAAAAGTTGCGGAAGTTAAAATTTTAGTACATGGGTTTCACATTCATTAAAGCTCCATATTCATTAGGCCTTAATTCTTGAGTTTTGCACAACCATTTAAGCTTAATTATTATAGGATATGCAAACAAAGAAGATATGATTAATGGTATGCCAAAGTTTGATAGTGTTTCAACTTACAGGCCTAGAATGAAGTGAAGATTCTATTCAATTTGATCTTGTTGATATCAAGATGATTCTAAGGTCTAAACTTGACATAAAACTCAGTACGTACATAATACACCAACCATGATATGTAATCATATAATTCAAGAAAAAACATATTGATAATTGAGCTTTCTTTTAGATCTTGATCTTTCTTTTAGATCAAGTTATTTCTTTAATTTGGTTGATGTGGGCTATAGAGCTTAATAGCCTAATCTTGATTAACATATCTTATAGCAAATTAATAATTCAATTTTATATGAATACTATATGATATATATGGGTAATGAATAAAAGAATAATAGATAGGTCATCAAAATAAAATATGATTTTGAATTTTGGTTAATTTGATTTATAAACTCATTAAGTTTTAAGAGATAAGATCATATTTCCTATAATATATAAGATGACCATAACATGATAGCTTAAAAATAAGAAAACAAAAAAAATAGAAAGACATTAAAGCATATCATAAAGTAGAAAAACTTGTATATTTCATTTTTGAAAATATTCTACTTCATGCATTTGGTGATACCTAATGAATAAGTGATTTAGGTATCCAAAGGGGACCAAGTGTGGTGGTTCCTTTGGGTACCCAAATATAACGTGTTTACTTTTGGGGAGATATGATTGAATGGGCCCTTTTGATTTGAGTTTGTGTTTCATCTTTAGCTTTGGGTCTCCATTCAAATCTTGTTTTAACATTATTTTTCGTTTTCAAATTTCCATAATCATTTACTTGAATATTTGGATTAAAAAGGTTTTTGAATTTATAATTTGAGGGAAATTTGTTTGCATTTAATTATAGGTTGGGAGAAACATAATTTTGTAAATAATGGTGATTTTGATTTACAAATCTTTTATGTTCCTTACTCCCATTTTTAAGCTTAGTTAAGATGTTCGTATTCATATTCAACTTGTTTTTAGATATAGTTTGATATTGTGAATTTGTATTTACAATTTTCATAAGCAAGTTGCTTTTTAATTTTAATTCATCATTCTTGATTTTTAAATTATGTCTAGCTTTATTATAAGTGATTGTGCTATTTTTAAGAGTGGAAACAATTGAATCAATATGATTTTGATAGTTATTTCTATATTCATCAAATGTTTCATCCATCTATTTAATTTCAATTTTGTAGTCTATACACTTAGCACAATCATTTTTCAAAGATGAATTTTCTAAACATAATCTTTCATTTTGTTCTTTTATAAAAAGAAGTTCCTTTTCAAGTTCCTTGCATTTTTCTTTTAGATCATTAAGTTCTATACAAGGAGTAATGTTTTCAACTAAGGAGTCATGGATAGAACTAGATAAATTTGAATTTGATTCTTCATTAATTTTTTCCTTTAAATTTTTATTTTCTAAGCGCAAATGTTTATTAGCATTTTTTTATTTCTTAATTTTGCGCTTGGTAGTTTGAAGCAATTGTAATGTAGAGATAGAAGTACAAAAAAAGGAATTTGAATTCCTTACATTGCTTTCGGGAGAGGCACGATTTGAACATATCGTTTCTTTAACATCTTTTTGGCACTCCTCTTCCGAAGATAGTATTTCTTCTTCTCTTTCATTTGATGTGCACTTCATGGATCCGTCATGAGAGGAGCATTCTTGAAGACTTGTGCAAGCTTGCATATTCTCCGGTTCTTGCGATTGTTCCATACCTGTAGAAGGATAATCATAAGTTCTTTCAAGAAAATTCCAAATCTCATATGCGGTAGGTAACGTATAAATAAGTTTGAAAATATTTTGGTCTAACGCATAAAATATACTATTCATTGATTTTGCATTTAAAACAATTTCGTTTTTAGTTAGTACGCTAGGTGGCTTTTCAATAGTAAAATTCCAAACTTTTTCATCTAAGGCCTTAAGAAAATTTTTCATTAATATTTTCCACCCTTTATAATTTTTGCCCATAAATAGAGGTGGTGATAATACTTTTTCATTTATATTAAAATTTTCCCCACTAGTAGAAGTGAGATCATGATCAAGAGAGGTCATTATTCCTAGTTGTTAAGCCAAATTGGAATAACCTAGCTCAGATACCACTTGTTGGATCTGTAAGCGCCCTTAGAGGGGGTGAATAAGGGTTTTAAAAACTTTAATAGAAAACTTTTGATATTTTGGTCGAAGTAAGTTAAATCAAAAGTAAAGAGATATTGAAATTAGAAATGAAATCAATTTTATTAAATAAGAAAAGACATGATTATCATTTATAAAATTAATTACAAAATCTGATTTCAATGACGATAGAAATCGAAGCGAATATATGAAAACCCTTTTTGTTTTTTATACCGACTCGTATCCCCACGATCCGGTTGGCTTTAGACGATCTCTCCCCAGATACGATCTCAAGCCGCTCTAAGCAATCTATCACCAGAAAGGCCTCGAGCACCCCCTAGATCTACTCCCTAGACCCAGTCGCCAACACGAGGCGAATTCCTCCCTAAGTCCAACCTAGACCTAGTCGTCCTGTGGCGAATTCACGAACCGATTACAAAGATGAAATAAAGGACAAATACAAAATACAAATATAAAAACTCCTTATGAGGTAATCTGAAGGAGACGCCGAAGAATCACTGAAGATCATTGAAGTCCAAGCGTGCATTCTTCGCATTGAGTTAGTGTGTTGATCCAAGCCTCCTTTGATTCCACCTTTTGAAATATGAGTGGGAGATGTGTTTGTCTGGAAATACGGCCCTTACAAAGTTTCTGAAGTCTGGAATAGTGCTCTTGGCAATCAGTTTTCGGAGAAGACAAAATCCTCCGATTTATAGACTTTGAGCTAACGCCAGCATTAAGTGCTAATGCCGAGCGTTGACCATGTATAGCAATATATTAATGGCTCAGATCTTCAGAAGGGGAAAGTGATTCTGCACTTTAGGAATGTTTTATTTTAGGCAATATCAACGCTGGCGTTAAGGATAACATGGCGCATTGGGCAAATCATTCCTAATGTTCCTCCTGCAATCACGGCTGCTTTCTCCTTGCCAACTTCGTCGAACACATAACGCCCAACATTGATAGTAATGTCTGGCGTTGAGTTTCTTTCTTCACCCTATTTTGTCGGACGGCAACTTCGTCGAACGGACTTCACATTTCGTCGAACTCCTTTTCGTCGAACGGAATTCTTATTTCGTCGAACGCTTATTTCGTCGAACGCATTTCGTCAGCCTCCATTTCAGCAGCCTCCATTTCGTCGAACGTAGTTTTCATCGAACACATTTCATCAGCCTCCATTTCGGCAGCCTCCATTTCGTCGAACAGAGTTTTCGTCGAACGGGCTTCTTCTTTCGTCAAACACAATTTCGTCGAACGTTGTTTTTGTCTAGCGTTAATGCCCAACATTAAGCTTAACGTCCGGAGTTAAACAGCTTTCAATCCTTCAGCTTGTGGTTAGTGCCAGACCATTGTTTCAGCAACCTGGTGTCATATCTGTCCAAACCTGCATGCTAAAAATACAATGGCAAACAAGATCAAATACAAGTAGGATTTGTTATTCTCAAATCAAAGGGATGCGGAAAACCATGTTCCAACAGAAGGGTGTGTGTCCCTCGCTTTGGCAAGCTCCGTGAGGAGTTGATGTTTGAGGCTCACTTCACGAAGTACTCCATTCATCCAGGAAGTACGAAGATGTACTTGGATTTGAAGAAATCCTTTTGGTGGCCTGGGATGAAGCGGGATGTAGCTTTGTACGTAAGCCGGTGTCAGACATGCGCATTATTGAAGACTGAATTCCAAAGGGCGGGTGGATTCTTGAAACCTCTTCTTATCCCCGAGTGGAAATTTGATGACATCTCCATGGATTTTGTGCATGGTTTGCCTCGATCGCCGCAAGGTAACGATGCGATTTGGGTGATTGTGGATCGCCTGACCAAGGTAGCCCACTTCATTCCAAATCAGAAGGACGATAGCGTGGAGAAGCTCGTGGAGCTTTATATTCGTAACATTGTGCGGTTGCACGGAATTCCAACGAGCTTCATTAGTGATCGCGATGGATAATTCATGTCCAAGGACTGGACGTTGGTGCAGAGAAGTTTGGGCACAAAATTGAAGTTTAGTACCGCATTTCATCCGCAAACCGATGGTCAAACGGAGAGAACGAATCGTACGTTGGAGGACATGTTAAGGATGTGTGCCCTCGATTTCAATAAGAGTTGGGAAGACCACCTCTTCATGGTGGAGTTTGCCTACAATAATAGTTTCTAGGCGAGTATCAAAATGGCGGCGTACGAGGCTTCATATGGAAGGCGGTGTCGAACACCGATGTCTTGGATAGAGGTGGGAGACACCCAGCTGTTAGGAAAAGAAGTGGTGGCAGACGCTTGTGAGTTGGTGCGAGCGATCCAGGAGCGCATGAAGGTTGCTTAGGATCGGCAGGCAAAGTATTTTAATGTGTGCCACATAAATGTGGAGTTTGTGGTGGGCGGCATGGTCTACTTGAAGATTAATCCGTTCAAAGGTGTTTCACGGATTCGACGACTCAAGAAATTAAGTCCGAGGTATTTGGGTTCATTTGAGGTTACTGAGCGCATAAGCGAAGCGGCCTATCGGTTAGCATTGTCCACGGAGCTAAGTGGATTACATGATGTATTTCATGTTTCAGTGCTGAAGAAAGCGTTGGTGGAGCCAGAAGATGTTGTTGAGTCTTCGACAGTTCCCGTAGCCGAAGATCTGAGGATGATAGTTCGACCGGTTTGCATGGAGGATTCTGAAGTCCGACGATTGCAGAACAAAGAGCTCAAGCTGGTGAAAGTGCATTGGGATATTTGCAGATGAGATAAGTTCTCGTGGGAGCGCGAGCAAGCAATGCGAGATGACTTCCCAGAACTGTTCATTTCAGGTATGTGTGTTATTTGTGCTTTCGTTAATGTCTTAAATTTCGAGGACGAAATTTCTTTTAAGGGGGGTGGAGTTGTAACACCATAGGTTTCGCTGAGTGCGGAAATTGGAATGCTCAAGGAGTAGGGCATGTTTTTCGTAGCTGGGAGCTAGCACCGGCGCTAGCGCTAACGCCAGGCATTAGCTATCCCGTCGAGTAAAACTCTTGTGTTTGATGGTGTCCGTCTAGTTGGATTCATCGAGGAGGTTTAGTAGAAGGGAATTCATCAAAGAGCTAGCGCATGTGGTAGCGCTAGCTCTAGGCGATAGCGTTTCATCGGGTAATGAAGTCCCGTGGGCCGTTGAGTTGTTTTCGTCGGAGGGTTTTCGTCGAGTAGCTAGCGCAGGCGGTAGTGCTAGCGCTGGTGCTAGCCGACGGAACCAGTTCCATAAGTGTTGTTTCCTGGACGTCTGATCTTCTTAGATCTTGATCCTAAGGCTCAGATAATTGCGTCCTAAGGCTCTAAATAGGGCAGAGAAGTTCTACTCTCATTTGATCAAGTCTATTGTGATTTTGGAGGCTAAGTAAAGGAGTAGGGTTTGTAGAAAGAAGAAGGCTAGATCCGCCATTGTTGGAGCACCGGAGCTCCGTTCGTTGATCCGAAACCAGATCCGTGGAGAGGACTAGAAGACGCTTCTTTCTATTTGTGCCTTTCAACTGATCCATGGAGAGGAAGAGAACTCTTAGGGTAATGACATCTCTCCTCCCGGTTTTAGGATGCGTGCATGGCATCTTTGCTTTTACCTTCTCTTTTCTAAAATTTTTGACACTGGATCTCTCAAATGAGAGGAGTTTGGGTCGCCTTGATTCAAGAAGAACCATCGGGTGATTGAGTCCATCCCCGACATGATTTTTCACTAGAGATCCACTCCATTAGTGGATCAGGCATTGTGGGTGAAGCTGAAATCGTGACCGGTTGTCCGATTCGGTGATGTTGCTTAACGTGCATTTTAGGGATTTTTGCTAGAAATCCTATGGCGGCGAAAACGTCGTATGTGTTGCCTTTATGTTTCGTGTGAGAATGAATAGTGGTTTGGAAAGGGTAACTTGTATGCATGGTGAATGGTTGTGAAGCCGCGTGTATGTGAAGGTGTGACTTTGTCTTTGTGGTCGGATGGCATCACGACGCGTATTTTCCCCTAGCTCTGATAATATTTATTAATTCGTGGGAGAAATACGGGTTGTGACAACAGTGGTGGGTCGGTGATGGCCGGGAAATCACGGTGGAAGTTGGCCCAGGTCGAGCAAATCCAAGCCGTTGGCTGGAGGTAGGGGATGAAATCACAGCCCTTGATTTCTTGTATTTGATAAATACAGACCAAATTAATTTAATGAAATAATCTGTCACACATTCTTATGCATGTTCATACTAGAATTTGAGGCCCTTAGAGGCCTTTTCATGAAAAGTGACCTGAGAAAGATGTTGTAGATCTTGATGTCTACTTTAATTAGAAATTTAAATCAGCCTATTTGGGGAAATGTAGGACCCTCAGCTCCTAATTTGGTGAGGCTGGTCCAATCTAGAGGCCAGAAATTATTTTGTGTATATATTCTAAAATATAGATCTGATTGACTTGAAATTTTGGCCATGCATGCATGTACCATGTATCTAGCTTGCATCCAAAAATCAGATTTTTAGGAGATGATTTTCCTAAGGTTGTATTCAAAATATGTAAAATCAAATAAGTGACATTTTTTGAGTTGTATAGCTCTAACTGGCCCCAAATTTGGGTGTCGCCCTTATTTAGGCAATTTTAGACCATGGTTAAAATTTGAGATCAATTGGACCTCTACATGTAGGGTAATTCCCTTTGCATGTCTCTACTTAAGAAGGGGATATGGTGTGCCAATAGCCCAAAGGGGTATTTTGAGTATTTAGCTCAAAATGCCATTACAGTGCCACTGTAATTTTCTTAGAATTTTTGGAAGTCTTGTACTAGTACTTGATGTGTAAAACCATAATTGTACACCTTTGATATTAAATGGAAATTATGATCGTAAATCTTCTGAAAAATTATAAAATTTTGGAATCCATGTTTTCATGTCATAAGTCACCTCTGGAAATTATTTAGCAAGATTGGAACTACTGATATGATACTTCCTTTACATTCTAGAAGATGATATTTGAGTAATGAATTTTAAATAGAGGTCAAACCTATATGAAATATATCAAAATTCTGGTCAACCCTTAATTTAACAATTATGAGCCTATGGTAAAAATTAGAACTCATTTGGACATGATATGGTCAAGATTGCATCATAGGACTCAAATTTAGTTCAACCTCATTGTTGGTCTGCGAATAGTAAAAACTAGTGTGATGATTTGACCAACAGGATCACTTAGAAAATTAGTGAAATTTGAATTATGGTAGTAACATATCATTTATATTAGCCCTAGAAGTTGTGGAATTTTTGGAGAATGCATAGCGTTAGAGAATAATTTAGACTCGTGTCGCACTATGCATAAAGGGGCAGGGTCCACATTGAGAGCATAGTGATCACACAGCAAGTTGAGGTATTCATGACATATCTTTAGAGTGTGATTAGGGATATTGCATGTGAGTTACATAAGACCCACACCACTTAGAGTATTGGAAATCTTAAGTGTTGAGCATCATTCAAGAGAACGTTAGCTTAAGGGTAGAGTTGGAGATAATTTATAAAGCGTCAAGTAATAAAGAGTAATAAGTAGAGTGGGTCTTTAGAATGGGGTAGCCACCAATAAAAGTAATTGTCTTAGAATGGGGGATTTGGGCTTCACCCCATCGCATTCCTTAGTACCGATGCGAGCCCTTTACTGGGTAAACCTCAAGAAGTCCAGGATTCACCCTTAACTTCTAAGTATAAAATAATTAGACAAGATTAGTCTAACTAAATGAATAAGAGACATGGTAAACTTTATCCCGAGTTAAGGGATGGGAAGTTGTATATCAGGACGGGTTAGTCCTACGAGCTGGAGACTCGGGAAATAGTATATCAGGACGAGATGGTACTGCGAGCTGGAGGCTCGGGAGGTTGTATATCAAGACAGGTTGGTCCTGCGAGCTGAAGGCTCGGGTGGTGATAAATTGCATATGCATAAGAACAAATTAGTGGCGGGTCTTCGATACTGTATCGGTAGTCACACCGACGGCAGTATGTTGACTTAGGTGGGTGTGAGGGTTTGACGGGCCAGTAGGTTGTTTATACTGCGGTCTGGAGGACGATCCCCGAAAATGAACACTTGACCTCAAAGATTGGTGGATACCAGCAAAGAGTATGCAAGATTCTAGAATGCACCTAGGACGTGTACAGAGGCGTACGAAGGGTCTAGGCCTGGTAGTGTGTATACCCGTCTAGGAAGTGGATTTGCCCGCTCCACTGCTGCTGTACCACAACGGTGGTACCGAGAGTGAAGCTAGCTCCAAAAATTGGGAACTAAAGGTCTGTGATCACAAAGTCGTGTGGGTGAGTTGCACTTGTATAAATCATATCATAGCATGCATATCATATCATACGTAAATCTTAGAACATAATTTGTAGACCCTTATCATATAAATTAGTATGTACTCTTTTATATGATAAGTTATAATTCCGGAAATCTTAACTTATAAGTTTATATGGGCATTCATATAAGTTAAGATACTCATGTGATGGTAGTATACTTTACTTGTCTACTTTACATGCGTTGTGCTACCTTACTTACTGCTTTACTTACTTCCTTACTTCCTGCTCATATATACCGCTAGTTAGGTATTTTTACGTGTTTTACTTTATATACCTACTAGCGTAGGATTCATGTCACCTGCTTGTTTCTATTACCCCTTGTTGTCCTCCTCTTCCTTTCTCCCGCACGGTGCTTAGGAGTCGCGGGGGGAGGCAGGGACAAAACTGGCTTAGTCTTTATGACTAACAATCGGTTGTGACCGTAGGAGTTCAAGGAGCTGGAGCAGCTACACGACCAGCAGGACGTGATGACAAGACTTGAGGAGCAGATGCCGCGCATTACTTCTACCACGAGATAGGTGCCAGATGATGAGAGTGTTTAGCTTCCGCATAGATATGTAGAGAGAGAGAGAGAGTTTATTTTGTTGTCTTTTCATTCGGACATGTAATGGGCATAAGCCCTTACTCTTTCTTGTGTACTCATTGATGGACTTGTATACTGTTTTGACGTATATAAATGTGTGTGATTGTGGACTTGGTTTATTTTCCCTAGTTTTTCTTCTTATCTCTTGTTGGCCTGGTTGATCGTTTCTTGCCGGTAGGATCGGCGTCTTGCGGAGGTGGCTAACTCGTGTGTTAGCATCACCGTATGGCGGCGGTTCTGGGCATAAGATCTGGGAACTCTCCTGGTGTGGGAGAGGGATCTTACACTAACCAACAGAATTAAAGTTGCATTTTCTATACATCATTAATGTTTATCCTAAAATCACTTTAACTCTAATCTGTTTTATCAAATTAGAGGGTTTTACCAATATTATCTTAAGAGGGTGAACATACATTATATATTATAAAGGTCTAAATAAATGTAAGAATAAGTACACAAAGCTATACATACCTCAACCAGGTAAATAAGACTATGCAAAATCCATACATATTTATGGCACAACACCTACTACAACCCTGCACACAATGAAAACACTATTTTGACATAGTTATCCTTATTAAGTAGGTCGTGATCCTACTAGCCTCATCGTAGTGGCAAGATGCCGACAGCGACACAGTTACCACCGCTTTTAGGAAAGTAACACACAACTCATCCTAGGCCCTCAAGTATGCGTCATACATGTACTAAGCTGCGAACATGACCATGTCATGTACACATGATATGAAAGACTCCAAAATATCATGAAAGCAAAGCCTACCAAGGTTGTGAACCCTAGAAAGTATCTAAGGATTCCCTCAAGACCCATTGCTCTTAATAGTCATATCCTAAGCTACACGTTAATGAGCTCTATTCAGAAGAGTGGGAAAGACCCGCCACAAAACTATGCTCACATCATAATTATGATGGTGACACATGCATGAACACTGTAATAAACAAGCTACTAGACTAGATACATCACTATTGCTATAAGCATGAATAATTTATAGCAAACTAGTGAAAGGATTTAACAACCTTAAATAATACAGTTTACAACACAATATATGAAATAGTACCTTTATGAATATAAGCATAAAATCTTATGTACAAGCCTAACATGTGATCATTTATTGACTACTTGGATTGGTTCAGATAAACAGGTAACATTTCACAAAATTAATATTAGCAAACCAATATTTCCAAACCATTCTCAAAGATCATACTTGTTGGGTAAACATCACCACTAGTGATTTGGCCCTCTTAAATTCAGGGAACATACTGTAACACCTCCCTTTTAATGACCATATAATATGGGTCCGACCGGGACCCTACAGTATATAATTGTCATAGCTTTAGCATTAAAAATGATATAGAATCTACCCAACACAAAACTCAGAACAAACACAGCAGAAACACTATCATAAACACAAAAGTTGTCCACAACTACATAGGAGTACCCTGGCCTTATGACCTTACAATACCAATATTCAAATCATCATCCATACAACACAAAAACATCCAAAGGATAGAAGCATTCCTATGTTACCTCGACATGCAAGCAAAAACAATATAATGAAAACATAATAGGCAGGAAACCAGGAGGAGGTACACTTTGTGAGCCTTAGGCCTTTTTGGCCGGCGAGTTGGCTCCAGCTTGCGATCCTTGCCCTGAATCCATCACAGAGAAAGCGGTATAATAAGGTTCAGCTATGACTGACCACAAATAGTGTAATAACACCCCTCCTCCCAGCCGTCCGAGCGGACTCCGGGGAACTACATCATCGTGCAAGTTAGCACTTTGTATGCAAATGTAAATAAACAGAAGAATAACTTAGAAACAACAAGTATGAGTATCACAAGCATTGTAAGATCCCCCCCCCCCCCTCCCGGAACACTAGACACGGTCGAGGGGATTCATATGCCCAGGACAGCCGCCTTGCGGAAATGCCAGCACATGGGTTATCCCCCTTCCACAAGATGCCTACCCTGCCGGCTATTCTCACATATCATCATGCCAACCCATCAATAATAGAAAAAAATTAGAAACCATTGATTCACAACTAAGTAATAATGTCCATACAATACAAGTGTCAGGAAGCTACACAAGCTTCTGCTAATCATCAGAGTACAAACTTGCCCTAAGGCTAAATCTCAACCACTCGCTCACATCTACCTCTGACGGTAGTCAAGGTATCATTGTCACCAGCCCTATCACCCTGGCCTGGCTATCCTCCTATGTCGAACGTTGCTTCTCCACCTGAGTGTGCTCCTAAAAATGGGGGTGTAACAACCGTTAGTCATAAAGACTAAGTGGCTTCACATCCTCTCCCCAACGACTCCAAGGCACCGGGCGGAAGGGAATGAAGAGTAGCTGCAAGAAAGTCAGTAGTAGCAAAAGCAGGTGATAGAGAAAGATGTAATCACAGCAATGCATCAAATGTTTAAAAAGTACATCTAATAAGAAATATGACGGTGACAGAGTATAAGCAAGTAGTGTATCAGTACAGAAATAAGCAGTATATTATCAGTTTCTAAACGTACCTTAACTTATATGAATGCCCATACAAACTTATAAGTTAAGGTTTCCAATTTGGAACCCATCATATAAAAGAGCTCATACTAATTTATATGATGGACCCGATGCAGTGCAATGTTATGATCATGACAGGATGAATGCAATGCAATGATTATGATATGATGACTCACCCATGAATTTTTGTTATGTCGACATAGACCTGTAGTTCCCACTTTTTGAGGGTAGCTAACCTCTCAGGCGCCCCCCGTCGTGGCCATACGGTGGCAGTGGAACGGGCTTCTCTACTACTAGGTGGCAGTGGAACACAAAGAGCCCAGTCCAACCGACCAAGATCTATCTGCCAGCTCCGGTCGGTGTGACGACTAGCGAGCCCGTAGATCTTCCACAAGCAATCCTTCAACCAGGATCATTACACCACCAACTGTAAACCATGTACATTAGTGTAATTTCCATGCATAACCTGTGCTATCAAGCACCCAAGGACTCACGAATGGAGCCTTCTTACCTTTCGCATCATACAAGTTCCAACGATGCTAATTAGCATCCAAGGCCCCAACAACCGGGCCTCCCAACATTTCACCATAAGATATAACCATATCTAATAACTCGCATCAAGCCATCAACTCTACCCATACTGAGTTATCATAACTCTTGTGTAGTGGCGTGCGCAAAATATGGAAATTACTCTACCAGATCCACCAGGACTACTTATGGTCGCGGTGTCATATTCATATTCTACTAATTAAGTAAGCTCGCACATATCCCCAATATTCAATCCTCATGCACCGATCACAATATGCTTTAACACGATTAAAGGTATTGGTGGGAACAGTGCCCAGCAGTGTTCCTGATTTGAAGAAGTACTCAGCTCAATGATACATGCAAGTTGTATTTAATGTCATATCTAGTTCATGCTTGCAGAGATGAGACAATATATCCAGTACTTCGATAACCTGCCTAAGTATAATATCGTCGAAAAAGGCTGGACATATCATCGACAAGTACAGGCACATCGTTGAAATGATGGGCAAAGCAAAGAAGAATGGTTGTGTTTGATGTCATCGAAAAGTCCCAAGCATGACGTCGACAATAGCAGACGTATCATCGACAACAGTAGGCATATCGTCAAGAAGATGCAGAGCAAGGCAAAATGTTGATATTGTTGTGACTTCTATATGACGATATCAGAATGTCGAAGATGAAGAAGAAGAACAGATAGCGTCGAGAAGAAGCCTTGTCGCTGAAGAGGCTAAGTAAGATTGATGACAACTGGACATTGTCGTAAAGAAGGCGTGACGTCGAGAACACTAAAGACGGGCAATTGGTGAAGAACGGTCTGTCGACATGATATCGATCATGTTGTCGAGAAGACAAAGTGATCACAACGACATCAAGCAATCGTGAAGATTACGCCGACATCAGTTAGTTGACTTCATGTCATCTTAAGTACAAATGCAGAAGGGATGTTCTGTGTCGTAGAGACAACTCTATCTGAAGAGGAAGGAAGAAGACTTGAAGATCTGTCCAAGCCCAAGACAACGACAAATCCTGTCGTCGAGATAATATCCATGTCGTTGTAACAATGGAAATATCGTCGATACAATTTCAAATGTAGACGGACGCGCTGTCAGCAATTAATGTCGCTGCCTGATTGTCCAATCAGTTCGTGCTCTTAAGGCATGTGCGGTTGTCAGAATAGGACATCGCATATGACCGTTAAGCGGCTCATCCGTCCTATAAAAAGGAAACAATGTTGCCCTAGAAGAGAGGGAGAAGGAACGAAAAAGTATCCCGCCTAGCAATACAACAGTACAAGCGGCGGTGAAAAAAAAAGTAGGAAAGAACAAAACGATCATTCTGTGTTCTTCAAGTTGCAGTCAAGCTTCATCGTCTGCTAAGTTTCTCTCAAGAAAAGTAGCCAGTCAACATCCGGCAGAGCAAGAAGCTTGAAGAAGATTTGCACTACCAAGGTTCACATCAAAAGCATCTTCTTCAAGTAAAGAAGTCGATCTCCATCAGGCAGAAGAAACAGTTTTCTTTACTGTAATTTCGTGTAAGGCTTGTGGGCCTAGAACTTGTAAGATCTATTTTAAGATCTAAGTGTCTAGCTTGAGGGCTGGAGAGCTATGAGGCTTGAGGGCCGGGGCAGTGGACTTGCGGGTCCAATATTGTCAAGCTTGAGGGATTGAAACCTGTGAAGGCTTGCGGGCCAGGGCAGAGGCTAGACTTGCGGGTCTGAGCTAGGGGTAGGGCTTGAGGGCCTGATTGCCAAGCTTGAGGGCTTAAGACCTGTGAAGGCTTGCGGGCCAGGGCAGAGGCTAGACTTGCGGGTCTTAGCTAGGTAGGGATTGAGGGCCTGAGTGTCGAGCTTGAGGGCTCGGGTGCAGTAGGGGCTTGCGGGCTTAGGCTGTTGGACTTGCAGGTCTGTGTTGTAAGGCTTGCGGCCCTGAAGTTTTGGCGGAGTTTGCCGAGCCTAGCACATTGCTAGGTAGGCGCCGAGGGAAAGAGGATTACTCAAGACACCCTATCTTGAGGAACCTCTATAAGTTCTTGCGTGCTTTCTGTGTTGTGTTATTCTAATCTTTAGATCTATTAACCAGAAATCAAGTACACCAAAAAGGGGGTGATGAGTCCTGATCATATACACTTTTATGGACTCATCTGGGCCATTTATTCAGTCATTTCACCGCACTTTAGCCCTGTTATAGTTCATAATGATCAGTCTATGCTAGGTGCACTTCTAGGCCCATTTTGGTGTGATTTCATTGCTTTTCTTCATTAGTAGTTTTCTTGCGTGTTAGGTGCCACTTTCAGTGGCTGGATTCGTGGTTGTGCTGGAATTAGAGTCGTGCAGGTGTTCCCGGTGCAATTTTGCACAGGAACACTGCGCACGATCACCGGTTCTATTGCGCACGACCACTGGTCGTGCGCCACTGATCGTGTGCAGTTAACCCCTTTTTCATGAGTTCTGTTTGGTGCAGTGCGCACGACCATCTACGATAGTGCGCACGACCACCGGTCGTGCGCCACTGTTCGTGCGCACTTATCATCAATTTTTTGAGTTCTGTTTCGGCTAATGCGCACGACCACCTACGATAGTGCGCACGACCACCGGTCGTGCGCCACTGGTCGTGCGAACATGTTATTTTATAATTTCTGTCTTTGCAGGCTCCGTCCAGGCAGAGCGCACGATCACAGGATTCTAGTGCGCATGACCACTGGTCGTGCGCCAATGACCGTGCGCACTGTTTATTCCAGCGCCTATAAATTGTCCTGCTCGCAATTTTAGGTCGAATCCCGATTTCTTCCGCCGTTTCCTGCTCCGTTCCGCCCGATTTCGCCCCTCCATCGCCGCCCACCATCGGGGGATGCTCCGGGCTTGTTCTTCACACCATTCTTGAGCCGGAGTTTCCTCTCGGCCTCCTCCTTCATCCAATAGCTTCAAAGGAAGATCTAGCCGTCATCTCCATCAAGCAAGAGGAAGTTTGCAACCTCTACCGGATCGTGACACGAAGAAGACGGGTCCATTGGAGAGTAGTGACAGCTCTCTCTACCCCGGACGTAGTTGCGGACCGAGCTTGGACGCGGATTGACAACCCGGCGATTCCATCCGTGAATCTACAACGAGCCTTCGGATTCGGTCGATTTCTTGCTCTATTCTTCTCTTATTGATGTATATGTAGTTAGATCTAACATTATGATGAAGCGTGCTTGATCATTAGCATTTATACTTGATTATGTCTATGTGATTTGAGTATTCTTGCTTATTACTTTGAGGTGTGCCTTGTGGTGTGGATTGTTGGTTGTCCGGTGCCGCACTAGCAATTGCTAGTGGCGTGCTTGTTGAAGAGGTGCTTGCGACCCTTATTTCGCTAGCCTACTCGCCCATCCGCCTACCGAAGTGTGGCATCGCGGCCCGTGTATTCCATCCCGCCTAACGAAGCAGCGCGCTCAAGGCCTGCATAGTTCGATCCGTTAGCCTACTCGTCCATCCGCCCTTGCGACGCAGCGCGCTCAAGGCCTGCCTAGTCTCCATCCCGCCAAGCGAAGCTTTGCATAGCGGCATTGCATAGGAGTAGTTGATAGCTTTTATTTTATTTTCCAAAAGCCAACCCAACTCCCCCGCATTCCATCCGACGTTAAGGACTTCAATCTCAAGTCCTGCCTCGAACGTTAACTCCACCTTATTGTGTTCCTTGAGAGATTCGATACTCGGGGATTACTCCTCGTTTTATATTACTTGACAGCGACCGGTTCACTGCCGTTCGGATCGCAGTCTCGCTACCGCCTATAGCGGTGTGTAGGATTTGAGCATCAAGTTTTTGGCGCCGTTGCCGGGGAACACAGTCGTGTGAGTTTTCTGGAGAGGGAGAATCTGAGAGAGAAGCCCTTCCATTTGTTTATCGCATCTTTTATTTTATTTCTGCTCTCTTTATTCCATTTTCTTGTTTTATAGTAGGTTGCTTTAGTAAATTTTTGTTAGGTGTAGTATTTCGCACAATAGTGTTCTTCTTTTTGAATCGTTTTATCTTCACACTATGTGGGCACATCTCAATTTCCGTTGCCGTTGGTGTGGAGCTACCTCCCACTCTAGTGATGAATGCCCTACGGAGAATAGTAGGCATAATTCTTATAGCCCAGCATATGGAGCACCGACTTCGTCTGGTACTCCATATGGTGCGCGTAAGTCTTATGGCTACTCTACTGAGCCTTTACCGTCATACTTCTTTTCGGCTTCAGCACCCGCTGTGCCAAAGAAGCCTGCTAAGCAGTGCCAGTTTTGTCGGAGCACAGATCATGCCCTGAAGGATTGTGTTGCTTATCTTCGCCAATTGGATGAGGATGACGAGCCGGATATCCGGATCGTCCCGAACCCTAACTCTGGCGGCACACCTTCAACATCCGGTTATGTGTCTTTGTCACCTTCACATCTTGAAGGGTATGGCATGGACACGGTCACTGGATGTGGGGCTGATCTGGGCACCGACATTGCTGAGCCTATTCTCCCGGTGCATCCACCACCTCTAGTGGATTCGATTCTTTGTGAGGAATCGGTGCTCGACTTTTATCCGAGCACTACTCCTCTCCCTGTTGTGCATACTACACTCGTCTCTGACGACATTGTTGATGATGTGTCGCAGGAGGAGGCGGTTGATCTGAGTGTTGTGCCTATTCCTATGGAGGAGGACAACCTTCTAGGTGAAGAGGAATTTTCCTCAGCACCGGTGGAGGAAGTCCAAATCCTAAGCCTGACCACCGTTGATCCCGCCGAATCTTGTAGCATTGATGACAATGCAAACATTATTTTACTTCCCCAACCTAATGGGAGTGAGACCGGGACCACTCCCCCGATTTTTGATTATTTATGTTCTTCATCTTGTTTATTTCTCGATCCCCCCTCTTCACCCGAGCCTGTGCAGGTTGAATCTTCACAGGTACTTCAGGAGGACTTGGAGCTTTGTGCTCAAGTCAATGATGAGTGTGTCCTTTTATGCGAGGAGGTTGATCCCTCCTCCATTAAGGAAGCCTCATTCGTTGCCTTCTCCTCCTGCGGACCTGCTGTGGACGATACCTTGCTGGGCAAGGATAGTTTTGGTGAGATGAGTGAGGACCAGGCCTCCTCCTCTTCTTACTTTCTTTTCCCTCTACCTGTGAGGAGCAGGTATTTATATTCAGGTAGAGGGGTGACTGCCTTATCTCCGTATCGGTACCAGCTACCGAAACAGAAAATGGAGCAGTTACCTGTGCATTTTCTTTTTCATAGGCCCATTAGCTAGAACCGTTTTAATTTAGAATAAGTCGTGCTGGGATGACAATAACCCCAGTAGTTATCTTTCTTTTCTGCATTTTTATTTCATCTAATCATGTTTAGTTAGTAGTATTTTCTTTTCCGTTTTCTTTTGTCTTTTGTTTTTGCGGAGCTGACCCCTGCAGGTATCTTCTCTGGATGGCGGATGCTGCAGCTCATTTTAGCTTACACGCCAATCTTCTGGTATGCTCACTTGCTGAGCATTGGGTACTCTCTTTCCCTAGCCCTATTTTGATTTTCCTATCATATATTATGCGGATTGTTTAGTTTAAGTCTGGGGGAGAGTAGTTTTGTTTACCCGCTCGCATGCACTATTGCACTGCATACTAGAAGATTTCATTTAAATTGTTGTTCATTTTCATTGCACACCACATCACCCACTTGAGCGCGTACTCATCTGTTTGCTTGCTCTGTTGTGAATTTAATTCTTCTGCTTATTTGGGAAAGTCTAGGTGATGGCTTAGGACTATGCAGCAGAGTAAAATGTTGACTCTAGTAGTGCTCCTAGTCGAGTGCTCGGTTGCATAGAAATTCGTGTAGATTAGACTTCTCTTTATACTTATGGTTTTATATTTTTTTCTACTAGTGTAAATGTTGTTTACTCTACTCAAATGGTGAATTCGGTGGAATCAAACGGTAGCATAGGGATGTGTGTATACGATCGCTAGATTCGTATTGCTTGAGTCGGGAGAAAGGAGAATCTTTCTCGGTGGCTAGAACTTGCCCCAAGCGATTCTTGAAGCATGGGTATACGGTTAGTCAATTGTGTGAATGTGATATAGGCCATCATTTTGGCCCGGTTGAGCCTTTGTGCCTATCCCTACCGCTATATCCTCGCTAGCCTAGTTGTGCCTACCCGTCCTTTGATTCAGCCCCACTTTTATTTCACCAAAGCCCAAAAGCCAATCCTAGTCGCACACCCAAAATTTGAGCTTTAGCTGTTTATTTTTTTCTTGAGTTGGGTTGTTGATGTGGTAATATGTTTGTGAAGATGTGGATGTGTCCTTTTGTTTATTTGCTGAAAATGATAAGAAAAGAAAAAAAATGAGAAAAAGAAAAAGAAGTTAAAAAGAAAGGAAAGAGAAGGAATGTTTACTTGAAAATCTTTATGTATAGATTTATGTTTGGGAGTAGGCGGTGCACGCACCCATGCTGTTAAGTCCAAGTCTGGGGGTGTTGTGTACCCGCATGTTTGTGTGGTGAATGAGGATAGTTTCCTGCATGAGCTCATTTGGGTTTAGTGCTTTAGCCGTCGTTTTTATCTTTGTTTTTCCTCACCTAAACCCAAGCCTCATTTAAAACCTAAAGTCCTATTGATTCACGCATTTGAGTCAAACCAGTGCCGTGGAGAGAATGTGACCGGGCAAGCCTATGGTCACCGACACTGATGGATTTCAGTGGAGTTTTCCCCGCATCTCGATCTTGAGCAATGCTCGTCTCAGCGCTTAGTTTACTTTCTCCGTATGCATGACCGAATGATTCACCGTTGTTCACCATTTTGAGTAGTTGTAATATGCTTTTACTCTTTTAGAAATATATAAACTGTTTTTATAATCAGAAATCTTTTCTACTATTTTTCTTATGCACGTGAGCATGCGACTTCGCATGGTACTCTGTATTGTAGTTTTAAGCCATCTACTGTTCTGTCCTAGTTCGCTTAGAATTTGTTTGCTCGGGACGCGCAAACAGTTAAGTCTGGGGGTGTCATGAGTCCTGATCATATACACTTTTATGGACTCATCTGGGCCATTTATTCAGTCATTTCACCGCACTTTAGCCATGTTATAGTTCATATTGATCAGTCTATGCTAGGTGCACTTCTAGGCCCATTTTGGTGTGATTTCATTGCTTTTCTTCATTAGTAGTTTTCTTGCGTGTTAGGTGCCACTTTCAGTGGCTGGATTCGTGGTTGTGCTGGAATTGGAGTCGTGCAGGTGTTCCCGGTGCAATTCTGCACAAGAACACTGCGCACGATCACCGGTTCTATTGCGCACGACCACTGGTCGTGCGCCACTGATCGTGTGCAGTTAACCCCTTTTTCATGAGTTCTGTTTGGTGCAGTGCGCACGACCATATACGATAGTGCGCACGACCACCGGTCGTGCGCCACTGTTCGTGCGCACTTATCATCAATTTTTTGAGTTCTGTTTCGGCTAATGCGCACGACCACCTACGATAGTGCGCACGACCACCGGTCGTGCGCCACTGGTCGTGCGAACATGTTATTTTTAATTTCTGTCTTTGCAGGCTACGTCCAGGCAGAGCGCACGATCACAGGATTCTAGTGCGCACGACCACTGGTCGTGCGCCAATGACCGTGCGCACTGTTTATTCCAGCGCCTATAAATTGTCCTGCTCGCGATTTTAGGTCGAATCCCGATTTCTTCCGCCGTTTCCTACTCCGTTCCGCCCGATTTCGCCCCTCCATCGCCGCCCACCATCAGGGGATGCTCCGGGCTTGTTCTTCACGCCATTCTTGAGCCGGAGTTTCCTCTCGGCCTCCTCCTTCATCCAATAGCTTCAAAGGAAGATCTAGCCGTCATCTCCATCAAGCAAGAGGAAGTTTGCAACCTCTACCGGATTGTGACACGAAGAAGACGGGTCCATTGGAGAGTAGTGACAGCTCTCTCTACCCCGGACGTAGTTGCGGACCGAGCTTGGACGCGGATTGACAACCCGGCGATTCCAACCGTGAATCTACAACGAGCCTTCGGATTCGGTCGATTTCTTGCTCTATTCTTCTCTTATTGATGTATATGTAGTTAGATCTAACATTATGATGAAGCGTGCTTGATCATTAGCATTTATACTTGATTATGTCTATGTGATTTGAGTATTCTTGCTTATTACTTTGAGGTGTGCCTTGTGGTGTGGATTGTTGGTTGTCCGGTGCCGCACTAGCAATTGCTAGTGGCGTGCTTGTTGAAGAGGTGCTTACGACCCTTATTTCGCTAGCCTACTCGCCCATCCGCCTACCGAAGCGTGGCATCGCGGCCCGTGTATTCCATCCCGCCTAACGAAGCAGCGCGCTCAAGGCCTGCATAGTTCGATCCGTTAGCCTACTCGTCCATCCGCCCTTGCGACGCAGCGCGCTCAAGGCCTGCCTAGTCTCCATCCCGCCAAGCGAAGCTTTGCATAGCGGCATTGCATAGGAGTAGTTGATAGCTTTTATTTTATTTTCCAAAAGCCAACCCAACTCCCCCGCATTCCATCCGACGTTAAGGACTTCAATCTCAAGTCCTGCCTCGAACGTTAACTCCACCTTACTGTGTTCCTTGAGAGATTCGATACTCGGGGATTACTCCTCGTTTTATATTACTTGACAGCGACCGGTTCACTGCCGTTCGGATCGCAGTCTCGCTACCGCCTATAGCGGTGTGCAGGATTTGCGCATCAGGGGGAAAGAAAAATAATTTGAAATACCTATTCACCCCCCCCCCCCCAGGTGATTAGTTGACACCCAATAACTAACAAGTGGTATCAAAGCGAGGTTGTTCAAATAAAGCTTAACAGCTTGAACATATCTGTTGGAACAACCCTATTTCTGATTTGGGCTAGGATCACTATATGTTTTGACTAAGGACAAGTTGACCCCAATCTATAGCTTATGGGTCATGAGTTTAGGAAGAAATTTGGCTGTTAGATTAGCTAGAACTTATAGAAAAATTTAAGTTCCCAGCGTTCGACAAATGGCATTCGGGGCTCGACAGATGGCTGCTGATAGTGCATTATTTATAGTTATTTTTATATAGTATTTTAGTAGTAATTAATTAGTTTTTATATAATTTTAGTTTAATATATATCTAATTCGCTTTATTTTGTGTTTTCAGGTAATCTGGGGCTGCTAATAGCAAATTCAAGCTCACAGCCATGTTCAGGGGAAAGAATGGAACAAGTCTGCAAAATTCTTCAATACACGCCCTCGGTCACGGCCATGACCAAGGGCGTGACTTCAAGTCACGGCCATGACTCAACCCAGCCATCTTCCAGCTGCCTGATCATGCCGCCAGCCCAATTTAGTATTACACGCCCTCGGTCACGGCCATGACCAAGGGCGTGACATCAAGTCACGGCCATGACTCAACCCAGCCATCTTCCAGCTGCCAGAACACGCCGCCACATCATTTCCAGCCTACACACCCCAGGTCACGGTCATGACTCTATGTCACGGCCATGACCTAGGGGGTGACGCATCGCGCAACTGCCAGAATAACTCCAGATCGCACCGTTTCCAGACTTGGTCATGTCACGCCCTCTGTCAAGGGCGTGACTACATGTCACGGCCATGACCTAGGGGGTGACCATTCCCGCAACTGCCAGAATAACTCCAAATCGCGCCGTTTCCCGCCGTTTCCAGATTCGGTCAAGTCACGCCCTAGGTCACGGGGGTGACCGAGGCCGTGACCCGTCGAGATGATTAATTTTGGCGGTTTTTCTTCCCCAACGTTCCCGGGCTTTCAAGACGCAATTACGCAGCTTACACGCCCTTGGTCACGGGCGTGACCAAGGCCGTGACTCAGCAATTTTCTGCCTATAAAAGCCAGCTGCTGCCAAAGTGATGGGAATCCGATCCTAGCTTAGATTGGGTCATTTTTAGATTAGTTTTTTCACCATTTTCTTATTGTATTTTCTTTATGCAATTTACTTCTTGTCTTGCACTTCTTAATTCTTAGTTTAGAATTTTATTTCTTGTATGTGTTATTCCTTTTCTTAGAATAAAATTGTTCTTCTTTTTAAATCATTTTTAACTATTTTTATAGCATTTGATCGGATGATTTCCTAAGTTTTTATATTTTGTAATCTTTTATTTTTAGTTTGGATTTGGAAACTAAGATTTACCGATGATTTGCAATTATTGGTTTCATATTTCTAGTGTATGAAAATCAAGTTTGATCCATATTTTAGTGTATCGAGAGATCCGTAAATACGGTAGATCGCTCATCAGTAAAAAGAATTGTTTGCATTCCTCGAGAGAGGGTGATGAAATTCTTTCGGATTGGAGTCAAATCCAATAGTGGGGCACACCGCATAAAGCAAGCTTACGGGTTTCGACTGGCCGAGGGGTCTTAATCGATCAACCTAAGGTTAGGTGGTAGTTCTCTCGAGAGAGGCTCTATCATATTTTGGGAACCTCCACGGTCAAGTTTGTCTAAATCGATTTCTTTCGAATTCTAGATTTACGAAATATTTTACTTTAGAAGGATTCCCGATCAAATGTTTCTCTTTATTTAATTATTTTCAAAACTTCATATTACTTCCGATAAAATAATATTAATTTGTGTGAGTAGAAGTAGTCAACAAACCCGTGGAATACGACACTTGATATTTATTTGTTTTAAATATCCTATGCTATGAACGATAGGTGCTCTTGCCTATAGTTCGTAGAATTTGGAGAAAAATATTTATATCCTAAATTTTAGCTATCAAGTTTTTGGCGTCGTTGCCGGGGAATATTTTTGTTGATATTTTGAAAGCGTGAATTTTATTACTTTTATCATTCTCTTTCTCCACCCCCATTTCTTTTTTTGCTTTTTCTTTTAAAATTCACTTCTATTAGGTAACGGTTGTTTAATTTTCTTTTTCAAAAAAATATGATGTTATCGCAGTTGGCCGCAAAAGTTGCCGAGCTTCAAAAATAAAGTCTTTCTTTTGGAAGCCGCACGAATGCGCCAAATTATTTGTCCTTTTTGTGGGGGTCATCATTCTAGTGAGGAATGCTATTTTTCATTTAAACATTTTTCTAATGAAAATCAAATTAATTTTTCTAATGAAAATTATAGTTTTTATAATGAAAATTATAATTTTTATGATGAAAATAATTTTTCTTTAAATAATGATTTGAGTGAATCTCCTTCTTACACTGATGTTGATTATTCATGGTGGCAAGGTCACCCGGATAGTTTTCAGTGCGAAGAAAGAAATTCCTTCAATTATGATTTGCTTTCCTCGCATTTTCCACTGATTTGTTCTTCTTCTGATCTTGAAATTTTTCCGAATGTTATTTCTCCCACTTTAAATGTTTATTCTCAAGATCAAGAAGAACAATTGTACCAAGAATTTCGCAAAGTCATGGAGACACCGGATGAATTAGAAAATGAAAATTTTTCTTCTTCTCCTTCGCCCGTGTCTTCTCTTTTTCATGAAATTATTTTTCATGAAGAAATTGTGTCTCATGAATTTTCTCCACTTGGTATTGATTTTTCTGATAATTCGTTTATTTTTAAAAATAAACAACCGGCGCTTAATCATGTATTTTCACAAGAAACTCCTCCTTGTGAAAATTTTTCTGACTCGCTTAATCTTGATTCTTTTTATACTAATAATTTTCTTGTAGATGATGAGCCGTTGCAACCAAACGTCTTCACCGATCCATTTTCCGCTCATCTCCATCAATCCAAATTACCTAGGGTATGTATAGGTAATTTGGATTCACAATTTCGCGCTTACGGAGAACAAAAGAATCAGGATTATAGCGGAGGAGTCGTCGGGCAACAGTTTTCGGCATTTTCACCTCAGCGTGAATTAAGGGAGTTGCCTGTGCATTTTCAATTTGAATATCCTTTTAGCTAATCCTTAACGTCTAGCTAAAAGACGTTAAACAAAGCGCTCTTGGGAGGCACCCCTTGCTTATCTTTATATTTTTGCAATTTTTCTTTTATTTTATGCATTTTCTTTTCATGTTTTTGCTTTTCATCCTTGTTTATAAACATTGGGGACAATGTTTATCTTTAAGTATGGGGGGGTGTTCTCTTCTGTTTTTTTTATTCAAAAATAATTCAAAAAAAAATTGCGAAAAATGCTAAAAATCATTAAAAAAATGTTTCTTTGTTTTCCTTTTCAATTTTGTTTTAAAAATATGAAAAATACAAAAAAAAAATTTAAACTATTAATCTAATAAAATAAATTTTGTATTATTAAATTTCTCCAAACTTCATTTATGCAAAATTAATTTTAATTATGAGTTGTCTTTATAGGCTTTTTAAGGAGTTTTCTTTTTATGAATTTTTAAATCATATATTTCTCTTCAAAATATGTTAGATTAAAATTTTAGATGAATTTGATTTAATGAGTTTTTCATTATTTTGATTTGTTTAGAATATTTCTTAGTTTTACTTTCTCTCTTTAAAATATCATAATTCAATTTTGTAGTAATTGTGTTAAATATCTCTAGATTTTACTTATATTAACTTGAACTCATAGTTTCTTGTAGATTGCTCAAATTATTTTCTATGCTCTTAAAATGTATCTTTGGAATTTTTTTTTTAGCCTTTAAACCCTAGCCCTTCCCCTACCTTTTTGTTAAACCCATTGTTTGGCATATAAAAAAAATTTGAAAAGATCATATGTCATGGAATGAGAGGATAAAATTCATCATTCCTAAACATGCACCCAAATCAGTAAAAGATTATATGGCATGGAGTTGAGAGGATAAAATTCATCACTCCTAAACATATACATTTGGGATATAAAAAGAAGAAGAAATTAAAAAAAAAAGATGGAAATGAGAGGATAAAATTCATCATTTCCCATATACAAAGTAACTTCTTCAATGCCAATTTTACCCCATTTAGCCAAGTTCACTTGTTTATCCAAGATATTATTGAGAGAGCATAGTTAATATTTTGTAGTTTTCTGAAAGTTTCTCATGATTGTAAAGTTTCTATAATTTTAATCTTGGAATATTTTGCTTAATTCAATGCAATTTTGTTTATGAAGCTTTAGTTAGAGAATTTCAAAACTAAAATTTATTCTACTCATTTCAATTTATGAATTATTAATTATTTCTTATAAATCTGAATTTTAATTTCTTAACTTATTTTGACATGAGTTTTATGAGATTTGAAGTGCATAATTAGAAGTAAATCTTTTTGGAAATGTCCTATAAATTCCTCTCATACTTATAAATTAGTTTTTGCTCTGGAATAGCAAAAGCTTAAGTATGGGGGTATTTGATAGTGCATTATTTATAGTTATTTTTATATAGTATTTTAGTAGTAATTAATTAGTTTTTATATAATTTTAGTTTAATATATATCTAATTCGCTTTATTTTGTGTTTTCAGGTAATCTGGGGCTGCTAATAGCAAATTCAAGCTCACAGCCATGTTCAGGGGAAAGAATGGAACAAGTCTGCAAAATTCTTCAGTACACGCCCTCGGTCACGGCCATGACCAAGGGCGTGACTTCAAGTCACGGCCATGACTCAACCCAGCCATCTTCCAGCTGCCTGATCATGCCGCCAGCCCAATTTAGTATTACACGCCCTCGGTCACGGCCATGACCAAGGGCGTGACATCAAGTCACGGCCATGACTCAACCCAGCCATCTTCCAGCTGCCAGAACACGCCGCCACATCATTTCCAGCCTACACGCCCCAGGTCACAGGCATGACTCCATGTCACGGCCATGACCTAGGGGGTGACCCATCGCGCAACTGCCAGAATAACTCCAGATCGCACCATTTCCAGACTCGGTCATGTCACGCCCTCTGTCACGGGCGTGACTACATGTCACGGCCATGACCTAGGGGGTGACCATTCCCGCAACTGCCAGAATAACTCCAAATCGCGCCGTTTCCCGCCGTTTCCAGATTCGGTCAAGTTACGCCCTAGGTCACGGGGGTGACCGAGGCCGTGACCCGTCGAGATGATTAATTTTGGCGGTTTTTCTTCCCCAACGTTCCTGGGCTTTCAAGACGCAATTACGCAGCTTACACGCCCTTGGTCACGGGCGTGACCAAGGCCGTGACTCAGCAATTTTCTGCCTATAAAAGCCAGCTGCTGCCAAAGTGATGGGAATCCGATCCTAGCTTAGATTGGGTCATTTTTAGATTAGTTTTTTCACCATTTTCTTATTGTATTTTCTTTATGCAATTTACTTCTTGTCTTGCACTTCTTAATTCTTAGTTTAGAATTTTATTTCTTGTATGTGTTATTCCTTTTCTTAGAATAAAATTGTTCTTCTTTTTAAATCATTTTTAACTATTTTTATAGCATTTGATTGGATGATTTCCTAAGTTTTTATATTTTGTAATCTTTTATTTTTAGTTTGGATTTGGAAACTAAGATTTACCGATGATTTGCAATTATTGGTTTCATATTTCTAGTGTAAGAAAATCAAGTTTGATCCATATTTTAGTGTATCGAGAGATCCGTAAATACGATAGATCGCTCATCAGTAAAAAGAATTGTTTGCATTCCTCAAGAGAGGGTGATGAAATTCTTTCGGATTGGAGTCAAATCCAATAGTGGGGCTCACCGCATATAGCAAGCTTACGGGTTTCGACTGGCCGAGGGGTCTTAATCGATCAACCTAAGGTTAGGTGGTAGTTCTCTCGAGAGAGGCTCTATCATATTTTGGGAACCTCCACGGTCAAGTTTGTCTAAATCGATTTCTTTCGAATTCTAGATTTACGAAATATTTTACTTTAGAAGGATTCCCGATCAAATGTTTCTCTTTATTTAATTATTTTCAAAACTTCATATTACTTCCGATAAAATAATATTAATTTGCGTGAGTAGAAGTAGTCAACAAACCCGTGGAATACGACACTTGATATTTATTTGTTTTAAATATCCTATGCTATGAACGATAGGTGCTCTTGCCTATAGTTCATAGAATTTGGAGAAAATTATTTATATCCTAAATTTTAGCTATCAGCTGCCAAGGCTCGATAGATTCCAGCCAGCGCTCGACAGAATTCAGCCAGCGCTCGACAGATTTCAGCCAATGCTCGACAGATTCCAGCCAGCGCTCGACAGTTTCCAGCCAGAGATTGACAAATTCTTTACTGAAGCACAGATCGACAAATACAGATTCCAGATTAATTAATACTTAAAGATCAGTTATATATCAGTTCTCTGAACACAGATCGACGAAGGCAACGGCTCTTTCCAATCAGATCAAGTAAGGAAACATATTTCTTTATTATTTAAGTTATAGTTGTTGACACTTCTAGCAGAAAAGGACAAATCATGGAAAAAGGAAAGAGATTACGGTGTGCAGCTGTACTGTTCCTAGAATATCTTATCAGATATAATATATCCCTTAATATATGGGATCTGCATTTAATAGTTGTCAGATATTTGAAAAGTTAGAAGATATACAACAGATTCTACTCAAGCTTATACGACAGATCAAATAAAATAGAATACTTTACATATTTGTTGTACAGGAAATCGACAGAACAGGAATAGAGAGATTTACAGGAAGAATAGAAGAATAAAATAATAGATCTTCATCTTCTTCCAAAAAGAGCATTATTTAGTGGAGAGAACTTTCATCTTCTTCCTCCTTCTCAAGCAGCAGCACATAATTTCTGAGAACCTCTTCAACACCATCTCAATATTTCTGCTGCAAGAATCAAGAAAGAAAGAAGAAGAAGAACAAACACAGACAGAGAAAATAATTTTCAGTCGTCTTCTTTCTCAAAGCAGCACCTTCATTCAACTGAGAACATCTTCATCAAGAATACTCTCTCAGTCTTTGCTGCAAGCCCAGATCTTCAAAAGAGCAACAACAACCTGAGAAGCACTCTTGCCTTTTAGTTTTATCTGCTATAGGAAGATCAAATCTCTCAAAGAAAAGCTCCAGCAACATCTACTGTCAAACAAATTCATATCAGACAGAGGAGCATTTCAACATCAAATCCACTAGAGTCTTCTCTATACATATTGACAGAGAAGAACTTCATAACCCCTCTCACTCTCATTCTGTACAGGGTTAATACTCCCTTCAAAAGTGTAACTCACTGGTGGCAAGACACCTTATCAAAAAATCCTTGTTTGGTTTTTAAGCACCTTATCAAAATCTTATCGGTGATTTGGGCACCTGATCAAACTCCCATTGGTGTGTGGACACCTTATCAAAAATCCCTTGGTGTGAGGGCACCTTATCAAAAATTCCTAGTGGATCCTACTAAGTGTGGTAGGAGAGTAGACGTACCCAGGTTATTGGGGAACTACTACAAAATTCCTTGTGTCTTCTGTGCTGTGAATTTCTGTGTTTTGTTGTTGTGCTGATTTTATTACTTGTTATTACTTGTTTTTTATTACTCACTCTCATATACACATATATATATCACTATTTTTAATTCCACTATAAAACTAAGGGAAAAAGTTTTTAAACTCTATTCACCCCCCCCCCCCCCTCTAGAGTTAATTTAAGATCTAACCTCTACTTTCAATTGGTATCAGAGGATTGTTGATCTTATTTACAGGCTAACACCTGGATCACAAAGATCAATTAGATCTTAAATTATTTTAGAGTTTTTATTGTTTTTATTTTCTGTTAAAAACTCATGGCACAAAACAAGGAGTATTCAAGCACAAGACCTCCTATGTGCAATCTCTGTAAGTTTGCACTGTGGAAAGCAAGGATTAGGCTTTATATGAATTCAATTGATGAAGAAATCTTTAATGTAATTTTGACAGTCCTATCAAGGAATCCAGAAGTCTTAATTAGATAACTACTGAGACACTGCTAGGAAAGCTCAAATCCTATGAGCAACTCATCAAGACAAGGGAAGCTGAATAATTCAGCACCTCCTCTTCAAGAAAGAAGGAGAGGAATATTGCCTTCAAAGCTACAGAAGAAGAAGGAAAAACTCCTGACAATGAGGAGTTCATGAGTCTGTTTGCCAAAAGATTCTACAAGATGGCAAGAAAAGATTTCAGGAAAAAGTCATCCAGAAGCTATGAAAAGCCAAGGTATGACAAAAATAATTCTAAAGAAATTATATGTTTCAGTTGCAGGAGCCTGGACATATTGCACCAGACTGTCCAGAAAATCAGAAGAAAGAAAAGAAAAAGGACAAAGAAGAGAAAAGAACCTCCAGCAAATCTTCCTCTCACAAACACAAAAAGAAGGGAAGAGGATTTGTAGCAGAATCTTGGAGTGAAACTGAATCAGAATCATCATCCAGCTTGTCAGATGATGAAGAAGAAACAAAAGAGAATGATCAGTGCCTGATGGCAATTTATGACTCAGACAGTGAGTCAGGAAATGCTTCTTCATCCAGTGATGATGAAAACTATGAAGAAGAGAAGAACTTTTGCATGATGGCAATCAATGCCTCAGCCAACAATTCTGATGAAGAGAAATCAGAATCAGAAGCAGAAACTGATGCAGATCAGGTAATATCTACCTTTGATTTTACTTCAGTTGAATTCAAAGCTGAATTCAAAGTCCTTTGCTCAGACTTAATTAAATCTGAGAAAGAAATAATCTCACTCAGACTTAAGCTAGCTGAAATGAATCGAATTAGTGAAGAAAATATAAATCTTAAGAAATATTTGGCTGCCTCTAGAGAACAAATTATTCTCATTGAGAATAAACTTTCTGAGGCTAAGGAATTTGAAGAATACTTGAATGGGAGAAGCATCAAACTGATGGACATCACAAGCACAGTAAATGCTAGACTTAATAGCAAACTTGGCTTGGGTGCTTCATCAAGTGAGCCACCTCTAATTAAGAAGAATATATTATCTACACCTATAAAATTCATCTCTGCTAAGAGCAAAAAGGTTGTAGATGAAGATAAAAACATTTCAAGTAAGACTGTCAAGAATAGCATAATTCAGCAGAATTCGTCGAACGGAGCTCGACAAAATGCATCAAATTTGTCGAACGGAGCTCGACGAACTCTGAAAACAGATTTTCTATATAGTAATTATATGAACGGCGCTCGACGAAATATCAGTCATTTGTCGAACGGAGCTCGACGAACTCAGCCCAGTTCATATAATAGAAACTATACAGCAAATCTGAACAATTCATATTCTTCACATTCTAAGAATCCTTTCACTGAATGGATTATACCTCCAAGGAGATATCATCCACAAGGTTACAAGGACCAACCTGAAATGTCTTTTATTTTAGATTTTTGGGTAATACAAAAAGACCCAAGGTAATCTGGGTCAGGAACAAATAGATTATTTTCTTGTTTTTGCAGGTACACAGCTGTCCAAGAACAAGTGAAAATGGTATTTGGACAGTGGCTGTTCAAAACATATGCCAGGGAACAAGGCCAACCTGAACAACTACAAGGAAAAGCTTAGACCAAAAGTTATATTTGGAGACTCCAACTGTGGACAGACTAGAGGCTATGGAAAAGTCAAGGTTGGAGAAGTCTCCTTCAAAGAGGTAGCTTATGTAAAGGGACTGAAGCATAACCTTATCAGCATAAGTCAGTTATGTGATGAAGGGTATCAGGTAACCTTTAATAAATTGAAATGCCTTATTAAATCTGCTGATAATATTATTGTTTTATCAGGTATTAGACAAGGTAATATATATTTAGTGAATTTCAATTCATCTACTTCAAAAGTTTGTTTATTTAGTGACCTAAGAAAACCTAGTGAACTTTGGCATAAAAGATTAGGACATGTAAACCTTAGGACCATTGCTAAATTATATAAGGACAATCTTGTTAGAGGTTTACCCTTAGGATCATATAAGAAAGAAGGTCTTTGTAGGGCATGTCAACTAGGCAAGCAAACTAAAAATAGTTTTAAATCATTATCTAAAAGTGATTCACCTAGAATCTTATATTTGCTACATATGAACCTTCTTGGACCTATAGCAACAAAGAGTTTAGGGGGGAAGTCTTACACTCTAGTTATTGTAGATGACTTCTCTAGATTCACTTGGGTGTTCTTTTTGAGAGAAAAGTCAGATAACTTTAAAGTTCTTACAGACTTTCTTAAGAGCATAAAGATTGAGTACTCTACTGTAGTTGCATTGATCGGAAGTGATAATGGCACTGAGTTTGAGTCTCTACTTATGCAAGAATTCTGTGAGAAGGAAGGTATCAGGCATTGCTTCTCAGCTCCTAGAACTCCTCAACAAAATGGGGTAGTTGAAAGGAAAAACAGAACTCTAATTGAATCAGCAAAAACATTACTTGCAGATGCTAATTTGCCCCTATCTTTTTGGGCAGAGGCTGTTAGCACAGCAAATTATGTGCTGAATAAAAGTTTGATACACAAACTTAAGGGTAAGACTCCTTATAAATTACTTAAAGGGAAGAAACCTAAAGTTAATTATTTTAGAGCATTTGGCTGTAGATGTTATGTTCATAATAATGATAAGAAAATACCTTAGGAAATTTGAACCAAAATCTGATGAAGGAATTTTCTTAGGTTTATTCATTAGTCAGCAAAGCATATAGGATTTACAACAAATCCACTCTTAAGATAGAAGAATCTATGCATGTCTCTTTTGATGAAACTAACATGTTTTATAAGGAGAAGAATTCTTCTACCATAGAAAATCTGCAGGTACCTATGCTATGTGAGCAGCTAGATCAATTAGCTCTACATAGAGAAGAATTCCCAAATTCTGAACAGCAGAATGCTGAAGAAAGTGAAGAAGAAAATCACCCAGATTTTGCTGAAAGTTCAGAACAGATAACAACAGATAATCCTCCACAGGATATAGCAGCTGAACAAATTCCCCAAGTACAAATTATTGCTGAACCCACTCCAACTGTTGTTCACATCACAGTTAGAGATCACCCAATATCCCAGATTATTGGTGATATTTCAGCAGGTGTGCATACAAGGAATCAAGTAAATCAGAATATGATGAACATATGTTTTCTCTCTCAGATTGAACCTCAATCTCTACAAGATGCATAACAAGATCCCAACTGGATCATTGCTATGCAAGAGGAACTCAATCAGTTTGAGACAAACAAAGTATGGGATTTGGTTCCTAGACCAAAAGACCATCTAGTGATTGGCACTAAATGGATCTACAGGAATAAGCTAGATGCAGATGGAAATATTGTGAGCAATAAAGCTAGACTAGTAGCTCAAGGATACTCACAAGAAGAAGGAATTGATTATGATCAGACTTTTGCACCAGTTGCAAGACTTGAAGCAATCAGAATTTTTCTTACATTTGCAGCATACAAGAAATTCAAGGTTTATCAAATGGATGTAAGAAGTGCATTCCTGAATGGAGAAATCAAAGAAGAAGTCTATGTGGAACAACCACCAGGTTTCATCTCTCCAACTTAATCCTCTTTTGTATTTAAGCTTAAGAAAGCTCTTTATGGTCTCAAACAAGCTCCTAGAGCATGGTATGAGACTTTAACTAGTTTTCTTCTAGAGAATAAATTCGGTAGAGGCATAGTAGACAAAACCTGATTTTTCAGGATACATAAAAATCAAACTTTACTAGTTCAAATATATGTAGATGATATTATTTTTTGCTCTACTGATTCAAATTTGTGCATAAGATTTTCTAATTTGATGCAATCTAAATTTGAAATTAGTAGTATGGGTGAATTATCATACTTCCTTGGTCTTCAAGTGAAGCAAACCCCACATGGAATCTTCATATCCCAATCTAAGTATGCTAAGGAATTAGTGAAAAGATTTGGTATGTCTGATTCTTCCACCATGAAAACACCCATGCCCTCTAATGATGTTGTTGATAATGATGAATCAGGGAAACCTGTTGATTCAAAAGTATATAGAGCAATTATTGGCTCACTACTTTATTTAACAGCTAGTGGGCCTGATATAATGTTTGTTATATGTATTTGTGCTAGATTCCAAGTTAACCCAAAAGAATCTCACTTAATTTTACTAAAACGGATTTTAAGATATATAAAGGGTTGCCCTAATCTAGGACTTTGGTATCCAACAGCATCTGAATTTGAATTAACTGGATTCTCAGATTCAGATTATGCTGGATGCAGAGTAGGCAGGAAAAGCACATCAGGAACTTGTCAGTTTCTTGGTGATAGGCTTGTGTCTTGGTTTTGTAAGAAACAAACATCTGTGTCTACATCAATAGCTGAAGCTGAATACATAGCTGCAGGCAGTTGCTGCTCACAGATATTGTGGATACAAAATCAGCTCCTAGACTATGGTGTCAACTTAAAAAATTCAATTATATTTTGTGACAATACTAGTGCAATATCTATAGCACAAAATCCAGTTCTCCATAGTAGGACTAAACACATAGAAATTAGGCACCACTTCCTTAGGGATAATGTGGATAAAAATAAAATCTGCCTACAGTTCATCTCTACTGATTTGCAAAGAGCTAACATTTTCACCAAGCCCTTGGATGAAAAGAAACATATATTCTTTATAAATCAGTTGGGAATGATAGATGGAGACTCAATCTGTTAAAAAAATTAAGTTTTCTACTTACCCATCTCTTCATTCAACTGAGCTCGACGAAATCAAGTTTTTCGTCGAACGGAGATCGACGAAGCCATCAAGTTCGTCGAACCGAGATCGACGAAAACTCATTTTTCGTCGAACCCAGTTTTTCTGAAGCTTTTTATTTCAGCCTGTCTTCATTAATAAAAATTTTTATTAGCTGAATATCTTCAAAATTGCTTCTCTTTCCAGTTCCCTTTGCACTTGATCTCTATTTTATTGTGCAGGAACAACAGCAATATAAAACTTGCATACCTCCCTATCTCCATCAAATGTCCCTTCTTCAAGGGGCCTAGCTTCAGGGCCTTTCCTGAAACTAGGCAGGGGGAGAAGTTTTGCATGAACAAGCTCCATTTGATGCTCTGTTTTGCTCAGGGGGAGCTGTTCTATAATCTAGGCAAGAGAGAAAGCTGAAGAAACTCCAGAACTCAGGGGGAGACACTTTCATGGGGAGTTATTGTTTGAAGAAAAGCTTGATAAAGCCTACAGCAGATTGCTGATTACAGTTTACTGTTTCAGAAAAGTATTCTGTAATTCAGATGCAGATACAGCTCAGAAGAAAAATTTTGTTTTAGCTAATTCAGTATCAGTTATTGCTACAGCATAGCAAATCAAAATTATAAAGTTGATCAAAAGAAGAAAGCAGTTTGCAGATTCAAATTTCAAAATATCTATATACAGATTTCAGAATGTTGTCTTTGAATTTAAAAGGAGCAGCAGATAACTCATCCAGAAATCAGATAAAGATTCAATTCAGAATTCAGAACAATACAGTTCAGTTCAGATCAGAATAAAGAACAACACAGATCAGACAAAATCAGAATTTCAGAATTTAGAAGCAACAGAATTCAGAAAAATCAAGGTTTTGATTGTATTTTCAGTTTTATTTTTATTGAAATGTAAATTTCAAAACTTAGAGTACTATTCATTTCATATCTGATAAAATATTTAAATATATCAGATATATTCATACTCTGTTGTTTGATGTTTTAGCATTTGTTTATTTTTCAATTTTTGTCAAATGGTGTCCTAACCCAAATAGGGGGAGATTGTTGTAACAACCCTATTTGTGATTTGGGATAGGATCACTATATCTTTTGACTAAGGACAAGTTGAACCCAATGTATAGTGTATGGGTCAAGAGTTTAGGAAGAAATTTGGCTGTTAGATTAGCTAGAACTTAAGGAAAAATTTAAGTTCCCAGCGTTCGACAAATGGCTATTGGCGCTCGACAGATGTCTGCCAGTGCTCGACAAATTCCAGCCAGCGCTCGACAGTTTCCAGCCAGAGCTTGACAAATTCTTTACTGAAGCTCAGATCGACAAATACAGATTCCAGATTAATTAATACTTAAAGATTAGTTATATATCAGTTCTCTGAACACAGATCGACGAAGGCAACGTCTCTTTCCAATCAGATCAAGTAAGGAAACATATTTCTTTATTATTTAAGTTATAGCTGTTGACACTTCCAGCAGAAAAGGACAAATCGTGGAAAAAGGAAAGAGATTACGGCGTGCAGCTGTATTGTTCCCAGAATATCTTATCAGATATAATATATCCCTTAATATAAGGGATCTGTATTTAATAGTTGTCAGATATTTGAAAAGGAAGAAGATATACAGCAGATTATACTCAAGCTTATACGACAGATCAAATAAAATAGAATACTTTACATATTTGCTGTACAGGAAATCGACAGAACAGGAATAGAGAGATTTACAGGAAGAATAGAAGAATAAAATAATAGATCTTCATCTTCTTCCAAAAAGAGAATTATTCAGTGGAGAGAACTTTCATCTTCTTCCTCCTTCTCAAGCAGCAGCACATAATTTCTGAGAACCTCTTCAACACCATCTCAATATTTCTGTTGCAAGAATCAAGAAAGAAAGAAGAAGAAGAACAAACATAGACAGAGAAAATAATTTTCAGTCTTCTTCTTTCTCAAATCAGCACCTTCATTCAAATGAGAACATCTTCATCAACAATACTCTCTCAGTCTTTGCCGCAAGCCCAGATCTTCAAAAGAGCAACAACAACCTGAGAAGCACTCTTGCCTTTCAGTTTTATCTGCTACAGGAAGATCAAATCTCTCAAAGAAAAGCTTCAGCAACATCTACTGTCAAACAAATTCATATCAAACAGAGGAGCATTTCAACATCAAATCCACTAGAGTCTTCTCTATACATATTGACAGAGAAGAACTTCATAACCCCTCTCCATCTCATTCTGTACAGGGTTAATACTCCCTTCAAAAGTGTAACTCACTGGTGGCAACACACCTTGTCAAAAAATCCTTGTTTGGTCTTTAAGCACCTTATCAAAAGCTTATCGGTGATTTGGGCACCTAATCAAACTCTCATTGGTGTGTGGGCACCTTATCAAAAATCCCTTGGTGTGAGGTCACCTTATCAAAAATTCCTAGTGGATCCTACTAAGTGTGGTAGAAGAGTAGACGTACCCAGGTTATTGGGGAACTACTATAAAATTCCTTGTGTCTTCTGTGCTGTGAATTTCTGTGTTTTGTTGTTGTGCTGATTTTATTACTTGTTTTTACTTGTTTTTTATTACTCACTTTCATATACACATATATATATCACTATTTTTAATTCCGCTATAAAACTAAGGGAAAAAGTTTTTAAACTCTATTCACCCCCCCCCCCCCCCCCTCTAGAGTTAATTTAAGATCTAACCTCCACT
Organism: Dactylorhiza incarnata; assembly: GCA_033032865.1. Classification (NCBI taxonomy): domain Eukaryota; kingdom Viridiplantae; phylum Streptophyta; class Magnoliopsida; order Asparagales; family Orchidaceae; genus Dactylorhiza; species Dactylorhiza incarnata. Next base: position 8,518,419 of record JAWHQI010000075.1, on the reverse strand, counting down.
TTCAAGATCTGCCAGTGGGTGTCCACACATCAAAACTATGGAATCAAGACTAGCCATCTGTTCTAGGGAAAATTTTGCCTTATGGAAGATGAGAGCAGAAATTTACATGGATGTTATAGATCCAAGGATGTTTCTGACCATTCGAGAAGGGCCATATGTTGTGGCCAAGAGATCATCTGAAATGACTAAAGATGACATCAGCCTAATCAACTTGGACAAGGAAGCTAAGAGCATTCTTGCTGATGCAGTTGATACCTCTACATTTCAGCAAATTGCTCACTGCACTACAGCCAAGGACATGTGGAACTCTCTAACAGTTCTCATGGAAGGATCATCAAGAGTTAGAAGCACTGCAGCTGAGACAAATATCAAAACCTTGAGTGATAGTGACTCAAGTTGGTCAGATGTAGAAGAGGAGACTCAGTTTGGACTGACTGTCCTATCTGAGTCAGAGGAAGAAATCCAGGTTGAAGTCCCACCTGAACAAGTATGTATAAGAGCCCCTCTATCCATATCGGATTCAGATCTGAGATTTGCTCATCAGAAAATGATGACTTGTCCGAGCCATATAATGGCCTTTTAGAAGAACTCAGAAAATTCAAAATACTCTGCAAGGAGCAAGCTGGAGAGATCTCAATTCTTCAAGCCAGAAACTCTGATCTCTCCGAAAAGGCAGAGAAGCTTACACTACAGAATGCAGAGTTTTGCCAACTCAAAAAGGACTTCAATGCAAGCTCCAACCTTGACCTAATAAGCAACTTTGGGAAAACTCTGAAGGCACTGATCGACAGCAGGGAGTTGTGTTACTCTCTAACCAAGGAGATTGTACTTCTAAAGAAGGATAGAACTCAAGCTGGTCTTCTGAAGTCCAGGGTCAATAAAGTCAGGAGTGTGGAGAACAAATCCCCCATCAAAAGAAAGCCAGTAGCAAGCTTCTCCAAACCAGAGACCCCTCCTCCACAGGTAAATGACTGTTGCTCCACTCAAAGAAGGGAGCAAGGATGTTTCAAGAAAAATGGACCAGGCAGACCCTGTGAGAAGAAGGCAAACTTGGGGAAGGTAATCTCACCCTCCAACAAGAGTGCTGGGCAACCCAATCTTGGGTATCTCAAGAATGGGAGCTCCACAAGTGGAGCAAAGAATATGCCAAAAACCTCAAGGGTACCCCATAAAAGGATGATCACAAGGAGGAATGAAGTCACTGGGCCTATAGAAGAGAAGAAATCACTAAAGAAGACTGACTCCAGATGGAAAGCTGTGGATGATGATTGCCAACATTACACTCACAATCAGTACAGACTGGTATCCTTCAAGTATCCTTATGTTCATACTCAAAGGACTCATGCTCACGCAGCTAGCCAGAAAAGAAAATACAACCGGTTTGAATGTTGGTGCTGTGGAAAGACTGGGCACTTTACAATCGAATGTTGGTACAACCCAAATGCTCCAAGGGTAACAAATGCTAAACTTGCAAATAATCTCGTTCATAATCACTATGCATATCCTGGAGCAGTTAGATTCAGCACGCCCCTTAAATCTAACAATTTCCTAGGACCCAAATCTACTTGGGTACCTAATGGCTTGTAATCTCATTTTGCAGGTAGTCCAAGAGCCCACCAGAAGCAAATATGGGCATTGGACAAGAAGGCTGTTCTGGCCCATGGGCTGGAACAGCAAAATTAGCTCATTAACAATCTTAGTGCAGGGCTGGTGCCAAAAGATAACTCCCAAGCAGGGCGGAAGAATGACTTAGGCAGACATGTAAGGAAGAATTGTATCGTTGATACAATAAGATATCTCGATGACATAGTAGATGTCGCGACGACAAATGAACTAGGCAAGAAGGATGTGTATCCTAGACGTGTTTCAACGACAAGCACTATCGTCAAAACAGTGTCCAAATATTTTAAATTTTGTCGGTTCGATAAATCAGAGCCGCTCAATGCGGTAGTCATCGATTCCTCGATAAAATCAAAAAGGTATGCACCCCTTCACCTATTTCCACTATAAATAGAGTGAATGCCTAGGATGAAAACTACGCTCTCATTTTCTCTAAGCTAATTCTTCAACAAACCACCGCTTTGTCTCTGATGTACTGCTTCGTCTCGCTCCGTGTCTCAATGGGTCCCAAGAAAGAGAAAGTAGTGTTAGGATGTGAACTCCAGCGAGGGGGTTTCAATGCCTACTCTGATGAGATAAGGTCGGTGATAGGGTTGCTTGAGTCATCGGTACTGGAATATCTTCTATGCGAACCCTCATTCATTCTCCGCCGTGAACTAGCAGAGTTCTTTACCGAAGCAAGAATCAACCACACCGAATCACAGATCAAGTCCAAGGTGGGAGGTAAGAAGGTTAAAATATCTACGAAAAGCCTAGGAAAAGCGCTACATCTGCCAAGAATCCAAGGGGGAGAGGAAGAAGAAGATATGACCTCAGAGGATGTGTTTGAAAGCTATACCTGGTGCGGCCACACAGGGAAGACCTACGGGTCTATTAAGAGAGCAGAATTTAATCAAAAGGGGAAGCTGATGGCCGACATTGTTGGCAAAGTTCTGTTGTGCAAACCTGGGTCCCATGACCGAATCTCTAAAGACATGTTCAGTGTCATGGCCCGGATAATCCATTCTAAAAAGACCGACTGGAGTGAGTTCCTCTTCAAGAGAATAAAGAGCACCCTGACAACCCCCTCCTACGGAAGAATACTATCCCTCTTCCTTCTGAACACCAAGGGTGAAATACTGCATAAGAGAATGGGAATCCCCATACACTACTCCAAGAGAATGGATGCAAAGATGCTAGATCGATAGGATAGGTCTATCCCTAAACCATCATCCGATGTCCAGCCTGCTCCAAAGAAACAAAAGAAATAAGCAGCCCCAATAGATTCCTCGGAAAAAGAAGATTCATCAAGCAGTTCTGATGACAGACCCTCACCCCCACACCATCCTACTCCATCCGAAGATGAGATATCTACTCGAGGAAACGCTTATGTATCAACCCTTGAACCTGCTCCCAAAGAGGTTATTGAAGAAGAAAGAGACCCCAACTTGGGGAGTGTTCCTGCTGAGGGGGAGTCCCAACTTGGGAGCTCAGCCCAAGATGCAGAGATGATTGATGGGGAGTTCCTGGTAGGAGGCTCAGCCCAGGGTGAAGCACAAGTTGAGGGGGAGACCCAACTGGGGTACTCTGCCCTAGAAGATCAAGGGAATGTGTCCTCTACCCCAGATGATCGAGGCAATATGCCTGAGCATATGGAAGACCTTGCTCCCTCAGACGGCAGAGAATTAATTGTAGCAAGTAATATTGTGCTCACATCTCCAAATGAGACACTGCCAGAGGTTTCCAAGGGAAGGCTAAAGTTACAGTCCGCATTAGTGAAGAATCATCTGAAGACGTCTCTAAAGAAGCTCAACAAGGAAACAAGGGTGAAGAAGAATAAGTTGATGAGCCATCCTCGGCTCAGTCAGGTTCTCTCTTTCACATGATATCAGCTCTTCTAACTGCTCAGCGAAAACAACTAGAAACTTTCGTTGTAAAGACAGTGGATGATCTAAGAAAGGAGCTGAAGGCGGAAATAAAGGGAGTTAAGAGGGACATTCTTCATCTCAACACCCAATGTACCCACTTCTACACCCTGGCAGCTCCAACAATAGAAAAGATGGGTGAGGAAGTCAACAAAGTGGGACATCAAACCCACACGATCCTGACTAATCAAGTAACATTCTCAGAAAATGTGGACTATGCCTTTGGGCAGATATAAATAGGTGCAACCAATAACAGGAATCAAATTCTGAATAGGGTCAATGAATATGTTCATACATTAGATACTCATCTGCTTGAAGTAAGAAACAATTTGGATATGACTGAACAACATCTGCATGAAAAGATAACTCTGGTCAGAGAAGCTCTTGAGGAACGGGTGATTGAACAAGTCCTAAAGGGGGAGAATGAGATAATAAATGCTGGATCCCATCAAGCGATGTGGATCGCAAATCAAGTAAAGCAGACAATGCAAAAAACCCCATCAGTATATGAGGCTGCCAACCCTTATGCAAGCACTGACTCAACAGAGTACAACTTAGAAATCGGAGAATCAACATCTTCCAAGAAGAGAAAGAGAATTCAGAGTAACAAATATAGGCAGAAGAGACTGAGGGGAGTTGAGTTGGATCCACAATCAGGAAGGTGGAGTCCAGTATCAAGAGAAATCATAACAGAATCATGGGTACAGTTTGGATACCCTCAGGAGAACCATTAAAGGGTATATCAGACAGTTGAATGGGACAAGCATCTGAAACAGCTGGAAAGGAGGAAGAATCATAAATAAGCACTTCCACAAGGTCTTCCTCCTTCTCCTAAGAAGATTCCAATGCCCATCAACTATCATCAGAGGCAAAGGCAGAAAGCCAAAGGGGCGAGCAGCAGCAGACACTGAAGAGCACTTAATTAAAATCTAAATTAGAATGGGGCAAATGAATGATAACTTTCATTCATGAACATTTAATCTATTTATGTGCCTGGTGTTTTGTTTCAAGAACATTTATTCAATTTTTGTGATTGCTGCTTAAGGTGATTGCTGCTTAATGTGATGCTATTATCTGAAATGTTAAATCTTTATATGTGTGGCATTTATCACTGAGGTAAGTTAGGACTTCTTCAAATAGGGGGAGATTGTTGGGAACAGTACCCAGCAGTGATCCTGATTTGAAGAAGTACTCAACTCAATGATAAATGCAAGTTGTATTTAATGTCATATCTAGTTCATTCTTGCAGAGATGAGACAATATGTCCAGTACTTCAATAACCTTCCTAAGTATAATATCGTCGAAAAAGGCTGGACATATCGTCGATAAGTACAGGCACATCATTGAAATGATGGGCAAAGCAAAGAAGAATGGTTGGGTCTGATGTCGTCGAAAAGGCACAAGCATGTCGTCGACAACAGCAGATGTATCATTGACAACAGCAGGCATATCGTCAAAAAGATGCAGAGCAAGGCAAAATGTTGATATTGTTATGACTTCTATACGACGATATCAGAATGTCAAAGATGAAGAAGAAGAACAGATAGCGTCGAGAAGAAGCCTTGTCGCTGAAGAGGCTAAGTAAGATTGATGACAACTAGACATCATCATAAAGAAGGCATGACGTCTAGAACACTAAAGATGGGCAGTTGGTGAAGAACGGTCTGTCGATATGATATCGATCATGTCATCGAGAAGACAAAGTGATCACAACAACATCAAGCAATCGTGAAGATTACGCCGACATCAGTTAGTTGACTTCATGTCATCTTATGTACAAATGTCGAAGGAATGTTCTGTGTCGTAGAGACAACTCTATCTGAAGAGGAAGGAAGCGGACTTGACGATCTGTCCAAGCCCAAGACAATGACAAATCCTGTCATCAAGATATTATCCATGTCATCGTAACAATGGAAATATCGTCGAGACAATTTCAAATGTAGACGAATGCGCTGTCAGCAATTAATGTCGTCGCCTGATTATTCAATCAGTGCGTGCTCTTAAGGCATGGGCGGTTGTCAGAATAGGACATCGCATATGACCATTAAGAGGCTCATCCGTCCTATAAAAAGGAAACAGTGTTGCCCTAGAAGAGAGAGAGAAGGAACGAAAAAGTATCCCGCCTAGCAATACAACAATACATGCGGCGGTGAAAATAAAAGTAGGAAAGAACAAAACGATCATTCTGTGTTCTTCAAGTTGCAGTCAAGCTTCATCGTCTGCTAAGTTTCTCTCAAGAAAAGTAGCCAGTCAACATCCGGCAGAGCAAGAAGCTTGAAGAAGATTTGCACTATCAAGGTTCACATCAAAAGCATCTTCTTCAAGTAAAGAAGTCGATCTCCATCAGGCAGAAGAAACAGTTTTCTTTACTGTAATTTCTTGTAAGGCTTGCGGGCCTAGAACTTGTAAGATCTAAATGTCTGGTTTGATGGCTGGAGAGCTGTGAGGCTTGAGGGCTAGGGCAGTGGACTTGCGGGTCTAATATTGTCAAGCTTGAGAGCTTGAGACCTGTGAAGGCTTGCGGGCCAGGGCAGAGGCTAGACTTGCGGGTCCGAGCTAGGGGTGGGGCTTGAGGGCCTGATTGTCAAGCTTGAGGGCTTGAGACCTATGAAGGCTTGCGGGCCAGGGCAGAGGCTAGACTTGTGGGTCCGATCTAGGTAGGGCTTGAGGGCCTGAGTGTTGAGCTTAAGGGCTCGGGTGCAGTAGGGGCTTGCGGGCTTAGGTTGTAGTACTTGCGGGACCGTTTTGTAAGGCTTGCGAGCCTAAAGTTTTGGCGGAGTTTGCCGAGCCTAGCACATTGCTAGGTAGGTGCAGAGGGAAAGAGGACTACTCAAGTCACCCTATCTTGAGGAACCTCTATAAGTTCTTGTGTGCTTTCTGTGTTGTGCTATTCTAATCTTTAGATCTATTAACCAGAAATCAAGTACACCCAAAAGGGGGAAAGAAAAATAATTTGAAATACCTATTCACCCCCCCCCCCCCCCCCTCTAGTGATTAGTCAACACCCAATAACTAACAGGTATCAACCTCATTGAAGGGTTATCACTATTCTAACCATCCAGTAGATTTTCACGTGATATGAACATTAATTCGTACATGTGCTTTTTACGATTCCACATAAACTAACAATTGAAGATTGATTTAAGGAGACATCTCAACAGAATAAATCTGTATTTATTATCACAGACCCACTCTAGCGTGTACATGATTCATACAAAATTTCGGCTCGATCGGCCTTCAGATTCAGCATTTATATCTCCTTCAAGTTATCAACTAAAATGGCAATATCTCTATTACTACTTATATAAGATTATGAAATCCAACAGGAGTGTGCATATTGTTATCACAAGTCTAATCTTCCGATAGATTATCAACTGATGGGAGCATTTATGTAAATGAGTCTTCTAAATTCTGCATTCAATTATGCATCGAAATGCCCCGTTTCAGGATCATAAATTCATCTACGCCTCACCCAATTGACATGGGAATCCAAGAACTCCTACCACACTAAAGGGGGAGAACCAAAAGTTCTATGTTTGCTAGCGCCGGCAGTAGCGCTACCGCCAGGCGCTAGTGATCCATTCGATGCACCCTCCCATCGACATTGGATGAATGTCAACGGGAAGTTATCCCTTCTAGTCGACCTATCAACTTGCTAGCGTCGGCGGTAGGGGTACCGCCGGGTGCTAGCTATCTCTATCAAACCTCCTTCCCGTTGATCTAAAGTGTCGACGGGAAGTTCTCCCTTCCCATCGACAAGTTGACTCGCCAGCATCGGTGGTAGCACTACCGCCGGGCGCTAGTTGTTCTATCCACTCACATTCCCGTCGATCTTATATTTCGACGGGAAGTTCTACCTTCCCGTCGACAAGTCTACTCGCTAGCGCCGGCGGTAGCACCACCATCGGGAGCTAGAGATTCAATCAAATCACCTTCCCATCGATCTTAAGTGTTGACGGGAAGTTATCCTTTCCCGTCGTCCCATCGACATGCTAGCGTCGATGGTAGTGCTACCGTAATCGTCGTGCGCTAGCTAACAGGAAGCAGATCCTTTGCCATTTCCTTTCCAAACATCTTCCCTGGCAGCCCAACTCCAAATCACATACCAATCCTCTCTTTCTTTAATGGTTGGACCTTCATCTCTATTCAAGTGTATAAAACCAATATGATTTAAGTCTAAAATTACAATTAAAGACTCTTCTTACCCTAAACTATTAATCATCTTCCCCAATTAAGAAATTAGGGCATTACACCTTCTCTCCTCCAATACTCCCTCATATGGCCATGGATTCTTACGAAATCAAATCCTATCTCTTCCTTTTCGAGAGAATAAATGATTGAAGGAACTTTCGCGGCAATCGGTGCCCTAAGGTGAAAGATCTGGTTTGGTCTTTTCCTAAGAAGCTCCATTAGCTCACAAGCCAAGCTCTTTTGAGCTCAACACCTCTCCTAAATTTTCTCTACGATCTAGCACCAAGGGAGAGGGGTCAGAAGTCACTTTATTTTTTGGCCATGGTTGGAGCTCATCTTGATGGCAGCATGGTGGTGGTCGGCCAAGCTCCAATCTTTCCCCCAACATTGCTTTTTCAAGAACCCTAAATTAAGCCTCGAGGTGTGAGGAAGAGGATGAAGAAAAAGAAGAAGAAGAAGAAGAATGAGGAAGAAGAAGATGAATAGTCATCTGATTAAGAGATATCAGCCCATTTGGGCTATGAGAGAAGGAAGAGAGAGAGAGAGAGAGAGAGAGAGAGAGAGAGAGAGAGAGAGAGAGAGAGAGAGTGAGAGAGAGAGATTTCATTAATAAGCATTTAATGAAATTCCAATCTCCAAGACTTTTGCCAGCCGTTTAATGGCTTTTAAATTCCATCATGACTTAGGTTTAGGCAATCTAGGCCACCCACCAAGTAAAAAGTCATGGGTTCTGGCGCTAGCTAAAGCTACCGCTAGCGCTAGCTCCATGGTACCAATCCTTGGTCATTTGCTTCTTAACTTCAATGGTTGAGGGTTACACCCACTCCTGGAGATCAGGGCACATCCATGACACCATTAGGATCTCAAGAGTCCTACCTAGCCCAAGCATCACCAAGTGACTTGTGTCACTCGAGGAGTCTAGCTCGAATTGGGATGTTACAAATCCAATAAACGAAGAAACAATTTCATCCCCGAAATTTAGGTTGAGGCTATGGAGATTGAAGGTCGGACTATGTAAATTCAAATTTGGAGTATACTTGATGAGGTTATTAGTTTAGTATATCATGACTCCCACTTAACCCTTGTGTGTGGCCCTACTTATCTGCATTGCATCGCGCATCACCCCAAATTTCCCCCATGTGCACCTTTATAATTCTCCACAAAGTCGTAATCAAAATTACGTACGAGAAGACACTTGAACATCTCTCACCGTGATGAAGGACATCGTTGTTTCGTACAGGTAAGGACTTGTAACTCTACCCATCATGATCAAATTTGTATCTCCCTCAAATATGCACGAGCAGTTGGTCGATATAATCATTTACCATTCATACACGCACATGCGGTTCTCATGACCAAGTCGTGCTAACAAGCACTCAAAGACTTCCACCGAGTCCTTACTCAATTCTTATTTTATAAGTACACCCGGTGCTAATTAGCACCCAAGGACCTACCACTCGAGTCCTTATCATACACCACAGGATATCACCATATCCTTCCAATTACATCAAATCATCACCGCTCCCAATATCGAGCTGTCATAACTCTAACGCGGTGAAATGTATAAGTCATCGAATCACCCTCTATGATCCCTTCGAAATTTGTATCACGGCTCACAATTTAATATTTAGTCATTTGACCTGATGACAGTACGAACCATGGTCTAAAGAGAAATTAGGTGTGCATCTTGACTCCATGCCTTGCATGGTTTATAATCACATCATTCCCTTCTAATAACACGTGACTTCGAGTCACGTGTTGCTTTTGCCTACTCCCGATCCTACTTAGATTTGCACCGGATTCAAAAATTGGTGCTTCAGAGGTGATTGGCTACCTCTCTTGGCAATTTGCAACTGCTCCTTACACAAGGGGATTCCTCGTGCATTAACATGTCATGACTTCATCTCCCGTGGGTGTTAAATAATTACATCTTCCTTCGACGTGACCATGTGAGACGACACCTATTGTCTCCCTGGGAGTAGTATATCATTGACGTGCATGATCTTTCCTTATCCCGATGATATTAATCATGTGCATGTCATATCTAATCCTCACTGCAGGGTGGAGATTTATATCATCCCACAAGTTACACTAATTTGATAATATAAACATATAAGTTTCTGATATCCGTACCTCAAATATGTGCGAACTCTTCCAGATCAAGCACTAAAGTGGATACTATTGTGAATTCCTTTTCCAAACTCCACCAAGTCTTAATCGCCGACCAAGCATAATCAACATCGTTCACGCATTATTTAAACAAAAACATTGATGCCATACGTCTGAAACACACCATTTCAAAATAAGATTTAGGGGAAAAACTCAAATCGGTACATGACTAGTCCAATAAATGAAGCGATAAGCCCTCATACAATTGGACTAGGTTTCTTCCACCACCCATGTGATACAATCATCTCATGTTTGGGTACAATCCTTGGGGGCATATATCCCTCGACTTAGGGTTCTTACCCTATAAATCCATGTACCGACGCACTTGAATATTAGCCGCGATGTAGAAAAATCAAATTTTTCGGCGGCGCCCACGTGGCATCTCATAGTAAAGAGAGCACGTACAAATAACATCCAATCAATCGATACCTTTTATGTATGTTTGACCTTGACATGAACCAAGGTGCAAGGTTCAAGATGATTTCCTTTCGACACGGGTTATGCAGACCCCGAAGGCTTAGCCCAATTGGAGTAGCCCATTAGTCTAGGAGGCTGAGAATTACTCAAAGAGCCATCCAATTTCTGTAAATGATGATTAGGAGAGAGAAACCCCATTTTCCCCAAAAATGGTGGAGAGAGAAAGAGAGAAATAATGGCCATTCATGGCTTGGGAGGCCAAAGGCTTCCTCTCTTCACCTCCCATGGCTTGGTACTTTCCCCCTAATTAATTTGGAGTTTAATAGCCAGGGTCGGCCATAAGGGGCTGAATTTGGAAGATTTTCATGGTGGCCGAAAATAGCTTTAATGGCCATTCATGGCAAATGGAGGTTACACACTCCCTCTCCCTCAATTAAGCTCTTTATCATCTTCAAAAGACTGATAGGAGTGAAACCCCCAACATTCCAGAAGAAATCATGCATCCTAGTCTCAGATCGGCATGGCATCCAAGCTCCATGGTCGGCCATTGTGATGGGCCAAACGACAAGGCATCAAGGCTCCACTCAGGTATGGTTCTTCGCCTCTACCCTAGTGGATTGATCTACATCTATTGCTTGCAAGCTTTAAGGCCAATTGGCCCTAGATTGTGTGAGCTGAAAACTCCATTTTTTGGAGCTTTTTCCTCTTGTCTAAACCCCCATTTCCGACCACCACCGGCCGGCCAAGACCTCCTATCGTTGGCCACCACCTCAAGGAAGGTGGTGGTGGCATTGGCCGGCCGAGGAGGGGCGTGGGTGGCCGGGAAAATGATCATCAAGTTAGCACGGGTCGGGGAAATATCCACCATCGGCTGGAGGAGGAAGATGAAGGGATGCCCTCGTTTTTGCTTTAAGATTCGTGCAGCAGAATTTATATTAATGTATTTTTTTTATTCCTATTTTTCTGTCCCTTTACTGGTAGTTGTTAGAAATAAATATAGAAAATACTTAGGTCCCTCTACAGAAATAGTGGTCAACACCAAAGTTATAGCCCTTGGAGTCTACTTTATTTTAAAATTTGTGTCATCCCAAAATGAGTTCTATAGCTCCTTGTAGGTCCATTTTGGTGGGACTGGTCCCTAGTGTAGGACAGCCACCATTTCTTGAATAACTTTTGATTGGGTTATATGATTGACTAGAAAATTGAAACCTAGGCAATTTGTACCTACACCCATAACATATCCAAAGATGGGAATTTTAGGAGAACCTTTTTCTAAGGTTTTTGTAATAATCTCATAAATCAAATATTAATTAATTATTGGGTCAAATCACCTTCAATGTCCTCCAAATTTTGGTGGGTAATTTTTAGGGTTATCACATGACCCTGGTAAAATTCTCAGCCCAATTGGGACTGATTTAGTTTGGAAATTGGTTAACCTAAGTTGGGTCTAATTAGGTCAAAATTAGGGCATGCTGTTTATCTTAGGGTATTGTGGTCAAATCTCCTCACCATGAGATGAAACCTTGGCCAATGGATTATGATCACCTAACACACCCCCATGAGTGAGTTGGGGTGGTGTGGAGGTGGATATGCCCTAGGATCCTAGATTTACCCCTTGGGGTGCATGTACAACTTTGTGAAGGACATGTGGTCAAAAGATATAGAATGGTCATGAAACTTGGTGGACAGGTTTATAGGGTGTAAAATAGGCCCTAGGTAATTTTATAAGAATTTTAGGAACAATTATTCCCTTTGGATTTGGTCATAATCTCTTTAGAGAAATTTCTTATAAGAGATGATTATAGGATCAAAATGTCTTGGATGATGATGAAACCTTGGCAGTGCCTTTATAATCATGGTTTAGACCTCTGGTAATTTTTGTGTATTTATATAAATTATTTAATCAGTACTTCATTCACAAGGCACCTTTCTTGATTTAGACTTAAGAAAAATATTTGAGGGTCCAATACTACTTTATAAATTGTGCAAATTGGTGATAGGACATTTCAGAGTATTAGGAAGCTCGGTGAATTTTTATATAATTTTTGAAGACTTAAATCAGTGGGCTACTTCACAATTTATTTAATTTGAGGTTTTCTTAAAGTATTTATTTAAGTAAGAAAATGATTTCCTTAAATCCTGAAATTTAGTCAGTAGACATTTTTTATGAATATGAAGGTCTGGTAATTTTTCCATAATTTTTGTACTATTATTTCTGGTGGTTTCTTCATTAATTCCTAAATTGGAGTATTTATATAATATTACAATTAGAGGCCAACCCCTTATTGCAAAAATGTGACTTTCTGTACTTACTGTTAATTTGTTATCATAGAGTTTCTATAATGTTGTGGAGGCCATACCATAAGAAGATATTGTATTTCATGTTCAATTTCATACATGGCAAATTTTGGAGAAAATAAATTAAATGCCAAATAAATAGGGAAAATTATGATTCTCTGGATTTAGTCATATGGTATCATGATAGACTCCTAGTAATAATCTTGGGTCAGTTGGATGAAAATTTGGAGTACCTCTAATTACAAGCTTCATATAGTTAGTTTGGTCTGCGTTTAGTAAAACTGTAGAACTTGGGTAACTAATGGCCTACTAAGTGGGAATGGCATGTGTACAACCCCATACCCGTCGGGTGTGACCCTCCCCAGATAGTTGGGACCCGAGGTGTCTTGTGATTGGCTAGCATTTATCGGGGTGCGAATAGCGGCATTCGGGGTGCGATCAACGGATCTTGGAGTGTGTTTAGATAACTGGCTGCGGATAGCCAATTTATGGTAGGGTTTTTTATAAAACCTAAAACCTTCTCCTCATTTCAGCCCAGCCGCAGGACATGAGCCCCTCCCCCTCTCTTCTTCGCACATCTAGGGCATCAGTCGTCGCCCCCACTCCCCGTCGCCCTTCCCCCTCTCGCCGAACGTGAGCAAAAGGAGGACCCCTGATCTCCCTTCCTCCTCTCTCTCCCCATCGGCCTGTAGCAGGGAAACGACGCCCCTCCTCCCTCTCTCGCCGTCGGCCTGTAGCAAGGAGGACAGCGCTCCATCTCCCGTCCTCACTCCCTCTCCCGTCGCCGCCTAAAGCAGGAGGATCAGCCCCCGATCCCCCCTCTTCCTCTCTCCCCGTCGGCCTGGAGCAAGGAGGACCCGAAACCCCCTCCTCCCTTTCTTGTTCTGCTGCTGGAAGGAGAAGCTGACTCCTTCCTCTCGGGTGCTAGGGCCACTGCAAGCCGAGTGAAGAAGCTTCCTCCCTCCCACTCCTCGTGTGTGCCGACCGTGAAGAAAGGGGGTTGTCATCGTGGTTTCTATTGAGATCCATCCTTGCTGAAATCAGCCCTTGCCGGGTGAAGTTCGTGCCGAGGATCTCTGTGGAAAATTGTTTTGGAAGTGCAAATCGCCCAGGGGAAACTGCTACCACCGTTGCCATGGTTCCAAAGCACGCTTCAAGGGTAACGAAATTTCTCCTAGGGCAGGTGAAGCCCTAATTTATCATGATTGCATGGAAGCCCCTCTCTACCAACGGGTGGAAGAAGGGAGCTCTCCGTTGGGTCGACGTGTACGTCCCCGCCTGTAATTGCATTAGTGTCCAGAAGCACGAGTACGGATTTAGGCATGTTATGTGAAGCCCATCCGGATATGTCAATCCGGATTGGTGATGTTTTGGGGTTCCCGGAGAAGACTCCGAGGAAGTTGTATACTAGTTGCTTACAGGGGCGAAATATTGCCACCCCAAAAAAGGGGGTAGGGTCTATAGGCTTTGGCCTGTCATAGCAGATCGATGTTCAGCTTGCCACCGCTTGGCAGGACGTTGACGTACAAGGGTTGCAGAGCAAAGCGGGAAATAGCGGGTTTAAGCCCAAGGTTGTGTCGACCCGAGAAGGCCTTATTTATTTATATTGTCGGCCTGCGTGCCGAAGTATGGAATTTATATTCCTGTAATCTGTGATGCTTGTATTTTATTTATCTTTTATATCGTAGTCAAGTAAAGTCCTCGTGGACCCCTCACACAGTGGGGGCTCAGAGGGAAACCTATTTGGAAACCCCCTGAGGATCCACTAATAGTCTCCCAGAACAGCGGAGTCACGCTGTTGGCAGCCCTATTTGGTCTGCGTATAGTAAAACTATTAGGCGGGAGTACGATATTGGTCGACCGGGCAAAAAAGGCTTTATATAGATCCAGGGAGGTGCACCTATGGAGAGGAAAGGGTCGGCTCTGAGATTTTGGTCGGCCAAGAGAGCCCTCCAAAGGTGCCTTAGTTCAGCCATTGGCTTGGGAGGGGAAGAGTTAGTTAGTCTTCCGGGTGTGCGGTGGGACCTCCACGCTGAGACCTTAGATCTATACTTCGAGTTCCTAGTCTTGTGTTTAGATCGTTTACTTGAGCGTAGTAAGTGCGCGGTCACCCCTTTTTTGGGACCCCGAACTCCACAGAGACCGACATATCGGTTTCAACATTTATGGTGCGGTGAGCGTGGAGAGTGACTAGCACAGAAGAACTCAAGCAAACGTCATGGCTAGAGATGGGGAACTAAGTGACGACCAGGGTCATGCGCTGACACCCGCGGGAAGATGTGAGAAGTTCTACTAAGATGGTTCGATCATGTGTAAAGGGGATCATTAGAGGCACCAGTTAGGCATCCCATGATAAACGAGGGAGGGGTAGACCAATAAAGATTTGGAATGAAACTATATGGCAAGACACGATGCACTTGAGCATTAGTGAGGTTATGACTAAAGATAGGACACAATGTCGACAAAAGATCCATGTAGTAAACCCCGCTAAAGTGGGATAAAGGCTTGAGTGATGTTGTTGTTGTGTGTGAGCATGCTAAGTATAATTGTATAAACATATTACATTTTTTATTAGCAATAAAATAAGATTTATCCCTTTTCATTTAGTTCAGAGACATTCTGGGGTCATCTAATACTCAAATGTAAGTGGAGCTCGTTGGTTTGTATCATTTAGTGATAGTAGCATCAGGGTCACTTCGATTTTCCTTAAACCTATATATTTTTGTTGGCATAATTCTTACAAATTGTTATGATCTAAAGTCACTTTGGTGGTAAAATACAAAGTTTAGGTATCAAAGATTATTTCCAAGACTGACTTTCTACTTTCATGTGTCTAAATCATATTGGGGAAGCCATCATTACTACTCATCTTACGAATGATCTTCCATCTAGAATTTTGGGTTTTAAATGTCATTTGAGTATGCAACCAAATGTCTATCCTAGATGTTTTAGTTGTCCTTTTGTTCATTATCATAGTCCTAATATGGAGAAATTGAATCACAGGACTATTAAGTGTGTTTCTAGGAAATCTTTCCGCTCGAACAATGTTATAAAATCACCATTATCCATCTAAGAAATCATGTCTATGCGGATGTCACATTCCTTAGGGAGAATCATACTTTATACCATCTCATCACCAGGTGAGGATATTAACATGGAGGAGCTCCAGGACCTGGTCACCATTCGCCGGGAGGAAATCAAGAGGCGGATGGCCCAGTATTTTGATCACCACGTCCGGGTAAAGCAGTTCGAAAAGGGGGACTTGGTCCTGGAGAAGGTATATGCGGTAGGGAGAGGAGCCGCTATAGGTAAACTAGAGCCCAACTGGGAGGGGCCTTACGTTGTAAGTGAAGTGCTCAAGTCGGGAGGGTATCACTACCAGGATGTGGAAGTGTTACCTCTCGGCCGAGGCAGGAGTGTGGACGACTTGAAAAGATTCTATCCGTGAAATTTTTTGTAACCAACTTGTTGTGCGTTTCATTATCCATGCATATATTTTGAGGTCTTTTCTGAGCAGTTGACAGGTTCTTTTATGCCGGATTGCCCCGGACGATCCCGCTGCCGGGCTCTCACTAGCCGGTGGGTCATGTTGATCTCGCAGAGAGGTTGGCGAGGTTGACAGGTTCTTTTATGCTGGATTGCCCCGGACGATCCCGCTGCCGGGCTCTCACTAGCCGGTGGGTCAGGTTGATCTCGCGGAGAGGCTGGTGAGGTTGACAGGTTCTTTTATGTTGGATTGCCCCGGACGATCCCGCTGCCGGGCTCTCACTAGCCGTTGGGTCAAGTTGATCTCGCGGAGAGGCTGGCAAGGTGATAGGTTCTTTTATGCTGGATTGCCCCGGACGATCCCGCTGCCGGGCTCTCACTAGCCGGTGGGTCAGGTTGATCTCGCGGAGAGGCTGGCAGGGTGACAGGTTCTTTTATACTGGATTGCCCCGGACGATCCCGCTGCCGGGCTCTCACTAGCCGGTGGGTCAGGTTGATCTCGCGGAGAGGCTGGAGAGGTTGACAGGTTCTTTTATGCTGGATTGCCCCGGACGATCCCGCTGTCGGGCTCTCACTAGCCGGTGGGTCAGGTTGATCTCGCGGAGAGGCTGGCGAGGTTGACAGGTTATTATTATGTTGGATTGCCCCGGACGATCCCGCTGCCGGGCTCTCACTAGCCGGTGGGTCAGGTTGATCTCGCGGAGAGGCTGGCAAGGTGACGGGTTCTTTTATGCTGGATTGCCCCGGACGGTCCCGCTACCGGGCTCTCACTAGCCGGTGGGTCAGGTTTATCTCGCGGAGAGGCTGGCGAGGTTGACAGGTTCTTTTATGCTGGATTGCCCCGGACGATCCCGCAGCCGGGCTCTCGCTAGCCAGTGGGTCAGGTCGATCTCGCGGAGAGGCTGGCAAGGTGACATGTTCTTTATAATGACAGGTTGTCCTCTCGTGGAGGCTCTTTGGTTTCGGCTCCGTGATGGTTCCGCTGTTCGGTCTCTCATCTAACCGGCAGAGCGGGTAAACCTATCGGATGACAGTTTGAGAAAGGATGAGATTCAACATAGGGCTTTAGCATATAAGGGATCAGCTATGCTTGATAAATTGATAGTTTTCACTGACATTCAAAGCCCTTTAAGAATAGTTTTGAAAACATAAGCCTTAGATAATGAGTCCTACAATGGCACAACATTATTTGATTAGTTTTAGAAACAAAATCGGATTCATTTTAAATTTTCAATGCATGATTGTTTATGTAGTCATTATAGATAATAGCGAGCATTCTTTTCCTCGGCACTGTTAATCATCCCTGAGGCCCATTCCTGAATAACACGATATGCAACAGTAAAAATAACCGCAATCTAAATTATGAGTTTGCTCGCTGATAGACATTAAGTTGCATGACATTTTGAGAACATGAAGGGCATAATGTTTCTACCATAAAAAAGAAGGCGTAGTGTATAACCAAGGTTGTTGACAACCAAATTGATAATTTAAAGGCAACAAAGGGAAAGGTTATCACATCATGACAAATATGAGTACAAAAAAGAGAAGAATCATCATTCATATGATTATATACCCTTTTTTCGGGTCGGCACCCACCCGCCGGATACTTGGGGTTGTACATTTCTTTCCGAGCGTGGGGCACGCTTGCAAAAGCGGGGATTGTGTACAACCCCATACCGGTCGGGTGTGACCCTCCCCAGATAGCTGGGACCCAAGGTGTCTTGTGATTGCTAGCATTGATCCGGGTGCGAATAGCGGCATTTGGGGTGTGGTCAGCGGATCTTGGAGTGTGTTTAGATAACTGGCTGCGGATAGCCAATTTAGGCTAGGGTTTTTTATAAAACCTAAAACCTTCTCCTCACTTCAGCCCAGCCGTAGGACCTGAGCCCCTCCCCCTCTCTTCTTCGCACATCTAGGAGGACCCCCGATCTCCCTTCCTCCTCTCTCTCCTCGTCGGCCAGTAGCAGGGAAACGACGCCCCCGAGCTTTCCTCCTCCCTCTCTCACTGTCGGCCTGCAGCAAGGAGGACATCGCCCCATCTCCCGTCCTCACTCCCTCTCCCGTCGCCGCCTAGAGCAGGAGGATCAGCCCCCGATCCCCCCTCTTCCTCTCTCCCCGTCGGCCTGGAGCAAGGAGGACCCGAAACCCCCTCCTCCCTTTCTTGTTATGTTGCTGGAAGGAGAAGCTGACTCCTTCCTCTCGGGTGCTAGGGCCACCGCAAGCCGAGTGAAGACGCTTCCTCCCTCCCACTCCTCGTGTGTGCCGACCGTGAAGAAAGGGGGTTGTCGTCGTGGTTTCTATTGAGATCCATCCTTGCTGAAATCAGCCCTTGCCGGGTGAAGTTCGTGTCGAGGATCTCTGTGGAAAATTGTTTTGGAAGTGCAAATCGCCCAGGGCAAACTGCTACCACCGTTGCCATGGTTTCAAAGCACGCTTCAAGGGTAACGAAATTTCTCCTAGGGCAGGTGAAGCCCTAATTTATCATGATTGCATGGAAGCCCCTCTCTACCAACGGTTGGAAGAAGGGAGCTCTTCGTCGGGTCGACGTGTACGTCCCCGCCTATAATTGCATTAGTGTCCGGAAGCACGAGTATGGATTTAGGCATGCTGTGTGAAGCCCATTCGGATATGTCAATCCGGATTGGTGATGTTCTGGGGTTCCCGGAGAAGACTCCGAGGAAGTTGTATACTACTTGCTTGCAGGGGCGAAATATTGCCACCCCAAAAAAGGGGGTAGGGTCGATAGGCTTTGGCCTGTCATAGCAGATCGATGTTCAGCTTGCCACCGCTTGGCAGGACGTTGACGTACAAGGGTTGCAGAGCAAAGCGGGAAATAGCGGGTTTAAGCCCAAGGTTGTACCGACCGGAGAAGGCCTTATTTATTTATATTGTCGGCCTGCGTGCCGAAGTATGGAATTTATATTCCTGTAATCTGTGATGCTTGTATTTTATTTATCTTTTATATCGTAGTCAAGTAAAGTCCTCGTGGACCCCTCACATAGTGGGGGCTCAGAGGGAAACCTATTTGGAAACCCCCTGAGGATCCACTAATTGTCTCCCGGAACAGCGGAGTCACGCTGTTGGCAGCCCCATTTGGTCTGCGTATAGTAAAACTGTTAGGCGGGAGTACGATATTGGTCGACCGGGCAAAAAAGGCTTTATATAGATCCAGGGAGGTGCACCTATGGAGAGGAAAGGGTCGGCTCTGAGATTTTGGTCGGCCAAGAGAGCCCTCCAAAGGTGCCTTAGTTCAGCCATTGGCTTGGGAGGGGAAGAGTTAGTTAGTCTTCCGGGTGTGCGGTGGGACCTCCACGCTGAGACCTTGGATCTGTACTTCGAGTTCCTAGTCTTGTGTTTAGATCGTTTACTTGAGCGTAGTAAGTGCGCGGTCACCCCTTTTTTGGGACCCCGAACTCCACAGAGACCGAGATATCGGTTTCAACATTTATGGTGAGGTGAGCGTGGAGAGTGACTAGCACAGAAGAACTCAAGCGAACGTCATGGCTAGAGATGGGGAACTAAGTGACGACCAGGGTCATGCGCTGACACCCGCGGGAAGATGTGAGAAGTTCTACTAAGATGGTTCGATCATGTGTAAAGGGGATCATTAGAGGCACCAGTTAGGCATCGCATGATAAACGAGGGAGGGGTAGACCAATAAAGATTTGGAATGAAACTATACGGCAAGACACGATGCACTTGAGCATTAGTGAGGTTATGACTAAAGATAGGACACAATGTCGACAAAAGATCCATGTAGCAAACCCCGCTATAGTGGTATAAAGGCTTGAGTGATGTTATTGTTGTGTGTGAGCATGCTAAGTATAATTGTATAAACATATTACATTTTTTATTAGCAATAAAATAAGTTTTATCACTTTTCATTTAGTTCAGAGACATTCTGGGGTCATCTAATACTCAAATGTAAGTGGAGCTCGTTGGTTTGTATCATTTACTGATAGTAGCATCAGGGTCACTTCGATTTTCCTTAAACCTATATATTTTGGTTGGCATAATTCTTATAAATTGTTATGATCTAAAGTCACTTTGGTGGTAAAATACAAAGTTTAGGTATCAAAGATTATTTCCAAGACTGACTTTCTACTTTCATGTGTCTAAATCATATTGGGGAAGCCATCATTACTACTCATCTTACGAATGATCTTCCATCTAGAATTTTGGGTTTTAAATGTCATATGAGTATGCAACCAAATGTCTATCCTAGAAGTTTTAGTTGTCATTTTGTTCATTATCATAGTCCTGATATGGAGAAATTGAATCGCAGGACTATTAAGTGTGTTTCTAGGAAATCTTTCCGCTCGAACAATGTTATAAAATCACCATTATCCATCTAAGAAATCATGTCTATGCGGATGTCACATTCGTGAGGGAGAATCATACTTTATACCATCTCATCACCAGGTGAGGATATTAACATGGAGGAGCTCCGATCTCCATTCGCCAGGAGGAAATCAAGAGGCGGATGGCCAAGTATTTTGATCACCACGTCCGGGTAAAGCAGTTCGAAAAGGGGGACTTGGTCCTGAAGAAGGTATATGCAGTAGGGAGAGGAGCCGCTATAGGTAAACTAGAGCCCAATTGGGAGGGGCCTTACGTTGTAAGTGAAGTGCTCAAGTCGGGAGGGTATCACTACCAGGATGTGGAAGGGTTACCTCTCGGCCGAGGCAGGAGTGTGGACGACTTGAAAAGATTCTATCCATGAAATTTTTTGTAACCAACTTGTTGTGCGTTTCATTATCCATGCATATATTCTGAGGTCTTTTCTGAGCAGGTGACAGGTTCTTTTATGCTGGATTACCCCGGACAATCCCGCTGCCGGTCTCTCACTAGCCGGTGGGTCTGGTTGATTTCGCGGAGAGGCTGGCGAGGTTGACAGGTTCTTTTTAGCTAGATTGCCCCAGACGATCCCGCTGCCGGGCTCTCACTAGCCGGTGGGTCAGGGTTATCTCACGGAGAGACTGGCGAGGTTGACAGATTCTTTTATGCTGGATTTCCCCGGACGATCCCGCTGCCGGGTTCTCACTAGCCGGTGGGTCAGGTTGATCTCGCGGAGAGGCTGTCAAGGTGACAGGTTCTTTTATGCTGGATTGCCCTGGACAATCCCGCTGTCGGGCTCTCACTAGCCGGTGGGTCAGGTTGATCTCACGGAGAGGCTGGCAGGGTGACAGGTTCTTTTATGCTGGATTGCCCCGGACGATCCCGCTGTCGGGCTCTCACTAGCCGGTGGGTCAGGTTGATCTCGCGGAGAGGCTGGCGAGGTTGACAGGTTCTTTTATGCTGGATTGCCCTGGACGATCCCGCTGCCGAGCTCTCACTAGCTGGTGAGTCAGGTTGATCTCGCGGAAAGGCTTGCGAGGTTGACAGGTTATTTTATGCTGGATTGCCCCGGACGATCCCGCTGCCGGTCTCTCACTAGCCGGTGGGTGAGGTTGATCTCGCGGAGAGGCTTGCAAGGTGACGGGTTCTTTTATGCTGGATTGCCCCGGACGGTCCCGCTGCCAGGCTCTCACTATCTGGTGGGTCAGGTTGATCTCGCGGAGAGGCTGGCGAGGTTGACAGGTTCTATTATGCTGGATTGCCCCGGACGATCCCGTTGTCGGGCTCTCGCTAGCTGGTGGGTCAGGTCGATCTTGCGGAGAGGCTGGCAAGGTGACAAGTTCTTTATAATGACAGGTTGACCTCTCGTGGAGGCTCTTTGGTTTCGGCTCCGTGATGGTTCTGCTGTTCGGGCTCTCATCTAACCGGCAGAGCGGGTAAACCTCTCGGATGACAGTTTGAGAAAGGATGAGATTTAATATAGGGCTTTAGCATATAAGGGATCAGCTATGCTTGATAAATTGATAGTTTTCACTGACATTCGAAGCCCTTTAAGAATAGTTTTGAAAACAGAAGCTTTAGATAATGAATCCTACAGTGGCACAACATTATTTGATTAGTTTTAGAAACAAAATCGGATACATTTTAAATTTTCAATGCATGATTGTTTATGTAATCATTATAGATAATAGCGAGCATTCTTTTCCTCGGCACTGTTAATCATCCCTGAGGCCCATTCCTGAATAACACGATATGCAACATTAAAAATAACCGCAATCTAAATTATGAGTTTGCTCGCTGATAGACATTAAGTTACATGACATTTTGAGAACATGAAGGGCATAATGTTTCTACCATAAAAAAGAAGGCGTAGTGTATAACCAAGGTTGTTGACAACCAAATTGATAATTTAAAGGCAACAAAGGGAAAGGTTATCACATCATGACAAATATGAGTACAAAAAAGAGAAGAATCATCATTCATATGATTATATACCCTTTTTTCGGGTCGGTTCCCACCCGCCAGATACTTGCGGTTGGACATTTCTTTCTGAGCGTGGGGCACGCTCGCAAAGAGCGGGGATTGTGTACAACCCCATACCCGTCGGGTGTGACCCTCCCCAGATAGCTGGGACCCGAGGTGTCTTGTGATTGGCTAGCATTGATCGGGGTGCGAATAACGGCATTCGGGGTGCGGTCAGCGGATCTTGGAGTGTGTTTAGATAACTGGCTGCGGATAGCCAATTTAGGCTAGGGTTTTTTATAAAACCTAAAACCTTCTCCTCACTTCAGCCCAGCCGCAGGACCCGAGCCCCTCCCCCTCTCTTCTTCGCACATCTAGGGCATCAGCCGTCGCCCTCACTCCCCATCGCCCTTCCCCCTCTCGCCGCCCGTGAGCAAAATGAGGACCCCCGATCTCCCTTCCTCCTCTCTCTCCCCGTCGGCCTGTAGCAGGGAAACGACGCCCTCGAGCTTTCCTCCTCCCTCTCTCGCCGTCGGCCTGCAGCAAGGAGGACAGCGCCCCGTCTCCCGTCCTCACTCCCTCTCCCGTCGCCACCTAGAGCAGGAGGATCAGCCCCCGATCCCCCCTCTTCCTCTCTCCCCGTCGGCCTGGAGCAAGGAGGACCCGAAACCCCCTCCTCCCTTTCTTGTTCTGCTGCTGGAAGGAGAAGCTGACTCCTTCCTCTCGGGTGCTAGGGCCACCGCAAGCCGAGTGAAGAAGCTTCCTCCCTCCCATTTCTCGTGTGTGCTAACCTTGAAGAAAGGGGGTTGTCGTCGTGGTTTCTATTGAGATCCATCCTTGCTGAAATCAGCCCTTGCAAGGTGAAGTTCGTGCCGAGGATCTCAGTGGAAAATTGTTTTGGAAGTGCAAATCGCCCAGGGGAAACTGCTACCACCGTTGCCATGGTTCCAAAGCACGCTTCAAGGGTAACGAAATTTCTCCTAGGGCAGGTGAAGCCCTAATTTATCATGATTGCATGGAAGCCCCTCTCTACCAACGGGTGGAAGAAGGGAGCTCTCCGTCGGGTCGACGTGTACGTCCCCGCCTGTAATTGCATTAGTGTCCGGAAGCATGAGTACAGATTTAGGCATGCTGTGTGAATCCCATCCGGATATGTCAATCCGGATTGGTGATGTTTTGGGGTTCCCGGAGAAGACTCCGAGGAAGTTGTATACTACTTGCTTGCAGGGGCGAAATATTGCCACCCCAAAAAAGGGGGTAGGGTCGATAGGCTTTGGCCTGTCATAGCAGATTGATGTTCAGCTTGCCACCGCTTGGCAGGACGTTGACGTACAGGGGTTGCAGAGCAAAGCGGGAAATAGCGGGTTTAAGCCCAAGGTTGTGCCGACCAGAGAAGGCCTTATTTATTTATATTGTCGGCCTGCGTGCCGAAGTATGGAATTTATATTCCTGTAATCTGTGATGCTTGTATTTTATTTATCTTTTATATC
The DNA here is from genome assembly GCA_033032865.1 of Dactylorhiza incarnata. Lineage (NCBI taxonomy): Eukaryota > Viridiplantae > Streptophyta > Magnoliopsida > Asparagales > Orchidaceae > Dactylorhiza > Dactylorhiza incarnata. The sequence goes on along the minus strand of JAWHQI010000075.1, from coordinate 8,494,544 downwards.
GTAGTCAAGTAAAGTCCTCGTGGACCCCTCACACGGTGGGGGCTTAGAGGGAAACCTATTTGGAAACCCCCTGAGGATCCACTAATAGTCTCCCGGAACAGCGGAGTCACATTGTTGGCAGCCCCATTTGGTATGTGTATAGTAAACCTGTTAGGCGGGAGTACGATATTGGTCGACCGGGCAAAAAAGGCTTTATATAGATCCAGGGAGGTGCACCTATGGAGAGGAAAGGGTCGGCTCTGAGATTTTGGCCGACCAAGAGAGCCCTCCAAAGGTGCCTTAGTTCAGCCATTGGCTTAGGAGGGGAAGAGTTAGTTAGTCTTCCGGGTGTGCGGTGGGACCTCCACGCTGAGACCTTGGATCTGTACTTCGAGTTCCTAGTCTTGTGTTTAGATCGTTTACTTGAGCGTAGTAAGTGCGCGGTCACCCCTTTTTTGGGACCCCGAACTCCATAGAGACCGAGATATCGGTTTCAACATTTATGGTGCGGTGAGCGTGGAGAGTGACTAGCACAGAAGAACTCAAGCGAACGTCATGGCTAGAGATGGGGAACTAAGTGATGACCAGGGTCATGCGCTGACACCCGCGGGAAGATGTGAGAAGTTCTACTAAGATGGTTCGATCATGTGTAAAGGGGATCATTAGAGGCACCAGTTAGGCATCCCATGATAAACGAGGGAGGGGTAGACCAATAAAGATTTGGAATGAAACTATATGGCAAGACACGATGCACTTGAGCATTAGTGAGGTTATGACTAAAGATAGGACACAATGTCGACAAAAGATCCATGTAGTAAACCCCGCTAAAGTGGGATAAAGGCTTGAGTGATGTTGTTGTTGTGTGTGAGCATGCTAAGTATAATTGTATAAACATATTACATTTTTTATTAGCAATAAAATAAGATTTATCCCTTTTCATTTAGTTCAGAGACATTCTGGGGTCATCTAATACTCAAATGTAAGTGGAGCTCGTTGGTTTGTATCATTTAGTGATAGTAGCATCAGGGTCACTTCGATTTTCCTTAAACCTATATATTTTTGTTGGCATAATTCTTACAAATTGTTATGATCTAAAGTCACTTTGGTGGTAAAATACAAAGTTTAGGTATCAAAGATTATTTCCAAGACTGACTTTCTACTTTCATGTGTCTAAATCATATTGGGGAAGCCATCATTACTACTCATCTTACGAATGATCTTCCATCTAGAATTTTGGGTTTTAAATGTCATTTGAGTATGCAACCAAATGTCTATCCTAGAAGTTTTAGTTGTCCTTTTGTTCATTATCATAGTCCTAATATGGAGAAATTGAATCACAGGACTATTAAGTGTGTTTCTAGGATATCTTTCCGCTCGAACAATGTTATAAAATCACCATTATCCATCTAAGAAATCATGTCTATGTGGATGTCACATTCATGAGGGAGAATCATACTTTATACCATCTCATCACCAGGTGAGGATATTAACATGGAGGAGCTCCGGGAGGAGCTCCGGGACCTGGTACCATTCGCCAGGAGGAAATCAAGAGGCGGATGGCCAAGTATTTTGATCACCACATCCGGGTAAAGCAGTTCGAAAAGGGGGACTTGGTCCTGAAGAAGGTATATGCGGTAGGGAGAGGAGCCGATATAGGTAAACTAGAGCCCAACTGGGAGGGGCCTTACGTTGTAAGTGAAGTGCTCAAGTCGGGAGGGTATCACTACCAGGATGTGGAAGTGTTACCTCTCGGCCGAGGCAGGAGTGTGGACGACTTGAAAAGATTCTATCCGTGAAATTTTTTGTAACCAACTTGTTGTGCGTTTCATTATCCATGCATATATTCTGAGGTCTTTTCTGAGCAGGTGACAGGTTCTTTTATGCTGGATTGCCCCAGACGATCCCGCTGCCGGGCTCTCACTAGTCGGTGGGTCAGGTTGATCTCGCGGAGAGGCTGGTGAGGTTGACAGGTTCTTTTATGCTGTATTGCCCCGGACGATCCCGCTGTCGGGCTCTCACTAGCCGGTGGGTCAGGTTGATCTCGCGGAGAGGCTGGCGAGGTTGACAGGTTCTTTTATGCTGGATTGCCCCAGACGATCCCGCTGTCGGGCTCTCACTATCCTGTGGGTCAGGTTGATCTCGTGGAGAGGCTGGCAAGGTGACAGGTTCTTTTATGCTGGATTGCCCCGGACGATCCCGCTGCCGGGCTCTCACTAGCCGGTGGGTCAGGTTGATCTCGCGGAGAGGATGGCAGGGTGACAGGTTCTTTTATGCTGGATTGCCCCGGATGATCCCGCTGCCGGGCTCTCACTAGCCGGTGGGTCAGGTTGATCTCGCGGAGAGGCTGGCGAGGTTGACAGGTTCTTTTATGATGGATTGCCCCGGACGATCCCGCTGCCGGGCTCTCACTAGCCGGTGGGTCAGGTTGATCTCGCGGAGAGGCTGGCGAGGTTGACAGGTTATTTTATGCTGGATTGCCCCGGACGATCCCGCTGTCAGGCTCTCACTAGCCGGTGGGTCAGGTTGATCTCGCGGAGAGGCTGACAAGGTGACGGGTTCTTTTATGCTGGATTGCCCCGGACGGTCCCGCTGCCGGGCTCTCAATAGCCGGTGGGTCAGGTTGATCTCGCAGAAAGGCTGGCGAGGTTGACAAGTTCTTTTATGCTGGATGGCCCCGGACGATCCCGCTGTCGGGCTCTCGCTAGCCGGTGGGTCAGGTCGATCTCGCGGAGAGGCTGGCAAGGTGACAAGTTCTTTATAATGACAGGTTGACCTCTCGTGGAGGCTCTTTGGTTTCGGCTCCATGATGGTTCCGCTGTTCGGGCTCTCATCTAACCGGCAGAGCGGTAAACCTCTTGGATGACAGTTTCAGAAAGAATGAGATTCAATATAGGGCTTTAGCATATAAGGGATTAGCTATGCTTGATAAATTGATAGTTTTCACTGACATTCGAAGCCCTTTAAGAATAGTTTTGAAAACAGAAGCTTTAGATAATGAATCCTACAATGGCACAACATTATTTGATTAGTATTAGAAACAAAATCGGATTCATTTTAACTTTTCAATGCATTATTGTTTATTTAGTCATTATAGATAATAGCGAGCATTCTTTTCCTCGGCACTGTTAATCATCCCTGAGGCCCATTCCTGAATAACACGATATGCAACAGTAAAAATAACCGCAATCTAAATTATGAGTTTGCTCGCTGATAGACATTAAGTTGAATGACATTTTGAGAACATGAAGGGCATAATGTTTCTACCATAAAAAAGAAGGCGTGGTGTATAACCAAGGTTGTTGACAACCAAATTGATAATTTAAAGGCAACAAAGGGAAAGGTTATCACATCATGACAAATATGAGTACAAAAAAGAGAAGAATCATCATTCATATGATTATATACCCTTTTTTTCGGGTCGGCTCCCACCCGCCGGATACTTGGGGTTGGACATTTCTTTCCGAGCATGGGGCACGCTCGCAAAGAGCGGGGATTGTGTACAACCCCATACCCGTCGGGTGTGACCCTCCCCAGATAGCTGGGACCCAAGGTGTCTTGTGATTGGCTAGCATTGATCGGGGTGCGAATAGCGGCATTCGGGGTGCGTTCAGCGGATCTTGGAGTGTGTTTAGATAACTGGCTGCGGATAGCCAATTTAGGGTAGGGTTTTTTATAAAACCTAAAACCTTCTCCTCACTTCAGCCCAGCCGTAGGACCCGAGCCCCTCCCCCTCTCTTCTTCGCACATCTAGGGCATTAGCCGTCGCCCCCACTCCCTGTCGCCCTTCCCCCTCTCGCCGCCCGTGAGCAAAAGGAGGACCCCCGATCTCCCTTCCTCCTCTCTCTCCCCGTCGGCCTGTAGCAGGGAAACGACGCCCCCGAGCTTTCCTCCTCCCTCTCTCCCCGTCGGCCTGCAGCAAGGAGGACAGCGCCCCGTCTCCCGTCCTCACTCCCTCTCCCGTCGCCGCCTAGAGCAGGAGGATCAGCCCCTGATCCCCCCTCTTCCTCTCTCCCCGTCGGCCTGGAGCATGGAGGACCCGAAACCCCCTCTTCCCTTTCTTGTTCTGTTGCTCGAAGGAGAAGCTGACTCCTTCCTCTCGGGTGCTAGGGCCACCGCAAGCCGAGTGAAGAAGCTTCCTCCCTCCCACTCCTCGTGTGTGCCGACCATGAAGGAAGGGGGTTGTCGTCGTGGTTTCTATTGAGATCCATCCTTGCTGAAATCAGCCCTTGCCGGGTGAAGTTCGTGCCGAGGATCTCTGTGGAAAATTGTTTTGGAAGTGCAAATCGCCCAGGGGAAACTGCTACCACCGTTGCCATGGTTCCAAAGCACGCTTCAAGGGTAACGAAATTTCTCCTAGGGCAGGTGAAGCCCTAATTTATCATGATTGCATGGAAGCCCCTCTCTACCAACGGGTGGAAGAAGGGAGCTCTCCGTCGGGTCGACGTGTACGTCCCTGCCTATAATTACATTAGTGTCCGGAAGCACGAGTACGGATTTAGGCATGCTGTGTGAAGCCCATTCGGATATGTCAATCCGGATTGGTGATGTTCTGGGGTTCCCGGAGAAGACTCCGAGGAAGTTGTATACTACTTGCTTGCAGGGGCGAAATATTGCCACCCCAAAAAAGGGGGTAGGGTCGATAGGCTTTGGCCTGTCATAGCAGATCGATGTTTAGCTTGCCACCGCTTGGCAGGACGTTGACGTACAGGGGTTGCAGAGCAAAGAGGGAAATAACGGGTTTAAGCCTAAGGTTGTGCCGACCGGAGAAGGCCTTATTTATTTATATTGCCGGCCTGCGTGCCGAAGTATGGAATTTATATTCCTGTAATCTGTGATGCTTGTATTTTATTTATCTTTTATATCGTAGTCAAGTAAAGTCCTCGTGGACCCCTCACACAGTGGGGGCTCAGAGGGAAACCTATTTGGAAACCCCCTGAGGATCCACTAATAGTCTCCCGGAACAGCGGAGTCACGCTGTTGGCAGCCCCATTTGGTCTGCGTATAGTAAAACTGTTGGGCGGGAGTATGATATTGGTCGACCGGGCAAAAAAGGATTTATATAGATCCAGGGAGGTGCACCTATGGAGAGGAAAGGGTCGGCTCTGAGATTTTGGCCGGCCAAGAGAGCCCTCCAAAGGTGCCTTAGTTCAGCCATTGGCTTAGGAGGGGAAGAGTTAGTTAGTCTTCCGGGTGTGCGGTGGGACCTCCACTCTGAGACCTTAGATCTGTACTTCGAGTTCCTAGTCTTGTGTTTAGATCGTTTACTTGAGCGTAGTAAGTGCGCGGTCACCTCTTTTTTGGGACCCCGAACTCCACAGAGACCGAGATATCGGTTTCAACAGCATGTAGTTGGTGTACATGGTCAGGATGAAGAGATTTAGGTCACCAAAAAGGATTTATGTATTAAGAGTGCTTGGTGAGTTAAGGGTAAGGTAGTGCTTGGGATTGACGAAGGATCGTCTTTCCCCTAGCGTGTCATAAAGCACTTAGGTTTAACTCAAGTGAAACGATAAGAGGGGTGTTCTTATGGGTAGATACCAACAACACTAAGTGTCTTGAGAAAGGGAACTTTGGGGTGTCATCCCATTACAGTTCCTAGTACCGTGGCGAGCCCCTTACAGGGTAATCCTCAGGAAGTCCAAGATTATCCATAAGTCATAGGAGTAAGAAGTTATTATACAAGATTAACTTAGTAATACTCTCACCACACCCCGTTATCACGGGAATATTAGTCGGTTTGGTCTTACGAGCGGTAAGCTCGGTGGTTGTAGCAGTAGACTAATTAGTCTGGTGAGCTTGTGACTCAGTAAGGTTTGTTGGTACGGACGGGTTGGTCCGGCGAGCCGGTGGCTCGAAAGGTTATGGTCATGGGCGGGTTAGACCGGGGAGCTTATGGCTCGGAGATAGATAGTAGAACATGTTTGCATGTGCACGAAGGTGGTGGGTCTTCGGTATTAGACGGTCGTTCACACCGACGTCAATACGTTGACTCGGCAAGTGTGGAATTTGCACTTAGCCATAAAAGTCTGGTGGTCCAGCCAGTAAGAGTACGCAGATGCTCCGCGGTTTTGCGTTGAGGCGTACAATAGGTCTAGGTTAGGTAGTGTGAATACCAACCTAGAGGTGGGCGAGGCCCAACCCACCGCTTCCGTTTGCCACTACGGGAGTATTCCGGGAGTCTAACTAGCTCAAAAAGGGGGAACTAAAGGTCTGTGCGCATAGAGTCGAAGTGTGTGAGTTGCACTTGTATGAACATAGCATAAACTGCATAACTTTGCATGTCATGGCATAAGCATGGCATTTCAACCCCTACCCCTATCGTATAAATTGGTTATGGGACTTTTTATATGATAGGCCCTGCTAAACGACCCCTTGGTCTATAGGTTTGTATGGGCATTCCTATAAATCAATGGTTACTTTTCTATTATGTACCTGCTTTACTTGCTATTCTTTACTTACTCTTTACCTGCTCTTACTGTGCTTTATTAACTGCTTCGATTATGTATATATATACTTGAGTAGTTGTAGAACTCTTCCTGTAGATTATGCCCCGTCATCTGCTTTTTGATTATACCCCTTGCTGTCCCTGCTTCATCCTCCCACACGGTGCCTAGGAGCCATTGGGAGTGGGGTGGGGAACATAAGGCTTAGTCTTTTTGACTAACGGTCGGTGGACCATATCATTTTAGGGGATCGAGGATACGCAGCAACACCAGAGGCCGATGCGGACAAAGGCAGGCCAGTGTAGTACAAGAGCATAGGATTCAGGATCAGTGAGTGATTAGGAGTTAGCTTCCGCGAGTGATCTTGTAGTGAGGATATGATGTACTGGGCATGAGCCCTTTATTATTGTAACCCTTGTTCTCTTTTATTCAGTTATATCATGTGGGTATTTATATTTCATGTTGATTTTGTGGACTTGTCTTCTTTAATGCACTTTTCTTTGTGATCGATTTGGCTGGCAGGATCGGTGTTTTGTAGTGGTGACCTTCCCAAGTGAAGGTGTCACTGCAAAGCGGCGGTTCTGGGCCTAAGACCCGGTGTTTGAAAAAAAATGGGGTCTTACAAGTGGTATCAGAGTAAACCTTGATCTGAAGAAAAGAAGTCCACAAACCCTGGGCCACCCCGCGCGAGTTTAGTTTGAGGACAAACTAAGCAGCGGAAGCAATGGTGTGCCCATATGGGTGAATCACATGAAAAAGTCTACTTTTAACTGAATCTTTTTGACAAATTTTCTTTTGTAGCCTGCGGCGAACCCTGCCCCCAGCAGGGAATACCTCCGGATACAAATTTCTCTTTAGATATTCTCTTAGTCAAGGAGTTAGACTCAACCCCACTAGGACACATGACTTACCATAATAATTTATACCATGCCCTAGTCTGAAATAGACCGTAGGTATAAATTTGATTAAGGTACGAGGATACCCCAAAGAGGTTAGATGAGGAGCTTAATGCGGGAACCTAAGCCATAAACTCGGATGTCCCTACTTCACATACCAAGGATTATCCAAACTGATAGGACTAACTTAAGAGAGATTGACACATAAGCAAAATGATAGGGGACTCATAGATCTAAACCTTCGTACTGGTGATATGATTATATTGAGACAACCACCACGACAAACACCGAGGGTCGGACAAGAATTCATGTTCGGAAGAGACCCATTTGGGAGTGAGTTGCATGTTGACCTTGATAAGGTTGTCGAAAAGGGTAACTTGAAGAGTTTAATATATGGAGTATACCAACAAGTCTCAAGGTAGAACCCCAAGTCTAAGGTTGTGTGCCCTAAGGATTGTTTGCATACTTGGGACGAATATAACATAATGATATCGAAGATACTTAGCCCAAAATAGATAGAGGCTTATCTTTTGTTTATTGGGGCTTACCTTTTGTTTATTGGGCAAATTATTGACTGACTTGGGTTTCCCTTAGACATAATTTAGAAAGTGTTGCGTCGTGAAAATAATGATTTTGAAGTTGATCATATTCGATGTTACTCGGGCGAAGATGAGATTGTGTAAAAGTATGTTCGGAATGATGATCTGTAGTAATACTAGGGCAATGGATAGACATCGTTGATCAAGAAACGACTTGACCTTAGTTGAAGCATTAGAAATGTAAAGTTGCTAGGTTTAGTCACTTAGGGATGCAGATGCCTTTCTGGAAGTTGGGAACTGAAATTAGGTCATGCAAGCTTTAGTTATATTTGAAAGTTCTGTTCTTGTGGTTTGGGCCATTCGGAAGTGATCAACTTATGATTTGTTAAAAATCACACCTTATCATGGTAGAAAATTTTAAGTACAATAATAGCCTTTATACCTTGGGAGCTATGATGTCGAATAACAAGAGATCTTAGACGATGACTTATTGGAATTAGAATCTAGTGTTTGAGTTTACTATGATAAGAACGATCTAAGTTTATCTTACTTTGGATCATCCGAAAGTGATCAAGACTAGCATATGTGGAGGTGATAGGAATTTGGTGAAATAAACGTGAAGATATTTTCGTGATGAAATTGACTTGTGAAAAATCTTAGGGTTTCAAAAGATTTTACCTGTATACCTTATGAATCAAACTCCACATAGAAAGTGATTGTGAGTCATCTTCAAACATTGATACTAGTGTTGGTTGGTTAACATATGTTCATAAGATCCATGTGTACACCCCTTAAATTCTGAGGATAATTGGGATGCTTGATAATGCGATCAGTCCCATTAAATGATAAGAATTGAATAAAATCATAAAGTTGATTTGGTTGATGACTCGGGCGTACTCGTAGGAATAAGAAGCTGATTGTGTAGAGAAGTTTTTATAGAGTCGCTGCTTACCCACATAGATGAGAAATATAGTCACCGGAAAATGGTGTATTGCGGAATGTATATTTCCTCGAAATGAAGAAAGACATCGTAAGTTTTGTGATGCACGGTGAAGCCAAGTGCAAAAGTCTATGGAGAACTACCACAGTCACTGCCCGTGTTAGAGCGGAGTTCGAGGACATAACTATGGATTTCACACACAGGTTACCACTCTGAACACAGTCTTATTTGGAACAACGAGGATAGATTAACCATGGTAGCTAGGGCCACCCCGGGCTGGAAGGACGCTCCCATTGGTGTTTGATGCGATTTGTTGAGCAGTTTGTCCGTTATCGTGGTGTGACCAGGATGATCATGTCGGATCGGGATGAACGGTTTATGTCCAAGAAGTGAAGATCAGTCCAGGCTCATCTGGGCTCTTGGCTGACGTTCAGCACAGCTTTCCACCCTCAGAGGGACGGAGGCACAGGATTCCACCATCTTGGACCCAGGATGAGGATTTAAGGAGTCTCAACTCTGAATTTGTGAAGGACATAGATACCCAGGTGCGGCTGATTCGAGTTAGGATGTTGGAGGCCCAGAGCAGCCAGGTCAGGTATTATGATGCATGGTATCGTCAGGTAGAGTTCCGGGTTGTAGACCGAGTGTTCCGGAAGATACGTTCGATGCAGGGAGTCTCGCGGGTTCACAGGCGGAAGAAGCTCAGTCTGAGATAGATGAGGCTCTACAGGATCCTGGAGTAGATCAGCCCATTGGCTTATAGACTGGAGTTGCCACCGGAGTTAGCGGGATTGCACGACGTCTTCTATGTCTCCTCCTTTAGAAGAGTTCTACTACGGCCGAAGCAGCGAATTTCCACTATAGATGGCTCGGTAGCCTCCGCTCGATTGATTCACCTGGAGCCGGTCTGGATAGACGACACCGAGATGCGAGTCTTATGGCGCAAGGAGGTCCCGCTGGTCAAGGTCCTATGGAGAAATTATGGACAGAACGAGAACACCTGAGAGCCACTAGAACTGGTGTGGCAGAGATAGTCGGTACTCTTCGAGTTAGGAATAACTTCAATTCTTAGGGGATGTTACGTTCAGTCACTCTCGGTGAAAAACCCCGCAAGCCTAACCTGAATTTCGAGGACGAAATTATTTTTTGTGTTTATTTGGATTTGTAACATCCCCCAAATAGCTAGACCCCTAGAGTGGTTTTGTCATGACTAGGTCATGACAAAACCCTAGGAAGCTTGATGAGATCACTTGGCCTTAGGCTTGAAGGAGAAGAGCACCTTGGTCTGCAAATAGCAATTTCCTGTTACCAAGCTTAGGGTTGGACTTTAGGGCCTCACCTTGGACCTTTGACCCCACCATGGCACACCTAACCCTTTGGAGGGTCCCTTAGAGCATCTAGGACCCAACCAAAGAGGCCAAATTTGACCAAAGTCAACCCTAACCTTAAATGGGTCAAAGTAGACTAATTAGGGTCAATTGGCCTCCACCATGCCAAATTGACCTTTTCCCTACCCTTATAAGGTTATTAGGGACCCAATGGACCAAAACCCCCATCACGGGGCCACCAAATTGGCCAATTTGACCTAAGCCAACTCTAGCCCTATTTTGGTCAAATTGCCCTATTGTGGGTCAATTGGCCTCCACCTTGCCAAATTGACCCTACCTATACCTTCCTAACCCTTAGGGGAGTGCAATGGGTCACTAGCCACCCATTGGGGCCAACCCAAATGGTCAAATTGACCAAAGTCAACTCCCCCTAAATTTAGGTCAAAATGACCTATTTTGATCTAATCAAGCCCAATCTACTTGGGCTTTGCCCAATTGGAGTAGCCCATTAGTCTAGGAGGCTGAGAATTACTCAAAGAGCCATCCAATTTCTGTAAATGATGATTAGGAGAGAGAAACCCCATTTTCCCCAAAAATGGTGGAGAGAGAAAGAGAGAAATAATGGCCATTCATGGCTTGGGAGGCCAAAGGCTTCCTCTCTTCACCTCCCATGGCTTGGTACTTTCCCCCTAATTAATTTGGAGGAGTTTAATATCCAGGGCCAGCCACAAGGGGGCTGAATTTGGAGGATTTTCATGGTGGCTGAAAATAGCTTTAATGGTCATTCATGGCTAATGGAGGTTACACACTCCCTCTCCCTCAATTAAGCTCTCGATCATCTTCAAAAGACTGAGAGGAGTGAAACCCCCAACATTCCAGAAGAAATCATGCATCCTAGTCTCAGATCGGCATGGCATCCAAGCTCCAAGGTCGGCCATGGTGATGGGCCAAACGGCAAGGCTTCAAGGCTCCACTCAGGTCTGGTTCTTCTCCTCTACCCTAGTGGATAGTGTTGGATCTTATGGCACCCTTAGAGGTGGGGTGAATAAGGGAATAAAAATCTTTTTATAATTTTATGGAAATTACTAAATTGTTTTATAATATGAGAAAGGCAAAATAACAATTTAGCTAATTTGTGAGAATATCATAATTTTCATCTTTAGAAATAAGTACTAAATTGTTTTATGATTAAGAGATTGAAATAAACAATTTAGTTAAAGTAATTTGAATTGAAAAACTTTGTAACCAATATATTAAAGATAACGCCAAAGGAGAGAAATCAAGTAAACACAAATAAAGACATGATTGTATTTATATAAAAAAGGTGTTTACAAAATTTGATTTCAATATCGCTAGAAATCGGAGGCGTACAAAAGTAAATTTCTTTTCCTTTTCTATACCGACTTGTATCCCCACAAATCGGTTGGCTTTAGCCTATCCTTCCCCGGATAAGGCCTCAAGCCGCTCTAGACAATCCTTCCCCGGATATGGCCTCGAGCCCCCCTAGATCTAATCACCTAGAACTAGTCGCCAACACAAGGAGAATTTCCCCCTAAGTCCTACCCAGACCTAGTCGCCAACACAAGGCGAATTCTCTAAACGGTTACAAAAGTATGGAATGGAAATAATGAAAAACAATAATAAAACTCCCTATATGAGATCTCTGGAGTCGAGGATGAAGGATCGTTGTAGCATAAGCGAGGTAGAAGCGATCGTCCTTCGGATGTAGCGTGACATAGTCCTCCTCCAGAATTCTCCTTAATCTTTTTGTGGGAGATCCATCTTCGGCAGCATAACAGCACTGGAATTGTGGCACAAGCAACCTCTCTGGGATGTCTAGCCAAAATGAGAAGCAAAGCTCCAATTTATAGAACTTGGAGCTAGCGCCGGCGGTAGTGGCTAGCGCCTGCGGTAGCGTTCGTGTGGAGCGGTTGCGAAACCGTTGGCGGCGTGGCACTGTGCATGAACTGGAGATAGCGCCTGGCGGTAGCGATAGCGCTGGTGGTAGCGGGAGATAGCGCTGGCGGTAGCGGTAGCGGTTGCGTAACCGTCGCTGTGCACAAACTCGAGATAGCGCCTCGCGGTAGCGATAGCGCTGGCGGTAGTGCTGGCGGTAGCAGTAGCGCTAACGATAGCGCTGGCGTTAGCGATAGCGCTGGCGGTAGCGCTGCTCCTTTCAAAAATTTGTTCCAAGCTGCTTTCTACCTGTGGAGTATTGCACCTATAGTTCCTGCACACTATAAATACACTACAAGCAATATCAAATACAATATGTGATTTGTTATTCTCAAACAAAGGGATGTGACGCACATGTCCAACAATCTCCCCCTTTTGATAATAATAAATCCTCTAAGCAAGAAATCAACAATAGTGTTTATAGATAAGTTAAGCAAGATAAAAGTGCAACTATAGTATATGATATGCATGATAATGTGCATACTCCCCCTATCTTAATGCTCCCCCTACATAAATGCAATTTATGTGTTACTCCCCCTAAATGATAGATTTCATGAATTAGTCTCCCCTTATTTATCTATATTTCTCATATATAGATTTCTTCAATTAATCTCCCTCTTTTGGTATTATCAAAAGAAGGTGGGTGAGGGTAGTAAGGAGGCAATTATATATCATGATCGAGCTTTTCGAAATATAAATAATGATAAAGAGTTTAAGCATATCATATATAAGAGATTTCAAATATAAAGATAAGAGTTGTAAGCAAGCGGAAGATTATAATAAACATCTTTTTGTAAGCATGAAAAGCATATGTAGAAATATGAGTTTTGGTTCAAAATTGAAAGATGTTTTAACCTTTTTGAAATCTCAAAGTTTTTCATAAAAATACCAAGCATGAAATGAACATATCAAAGAGAGATTAAACTACAATGTTACTTAATTCTAAGTTCAAGAAATACCAAAACATTGTAGAGATCATGCTAGGTTATCTAGTGCATTTCTTATATAAAGAGTAGTATAGATAAAGCATTAGAATCCAATACTCATGAGAAGAAGTGTTATGAAAGATAATGATGTGCACATAAGTGTATTTTGGGCAATGTTAACAATTGATTTAAATCACCAAAATACAAGACATATGTAAAGTAAAATGCACAATAAAACATAAGTAAATTACTTTCACACACTTTTAATGCACATAATTTTTAACAAAGTGGTGTAATAACCAAGGTTTGCACAAGTAACTTTACTATTCTTTCCAAGGTGCTCAACCTCACAATGCTTATGAAGACTTATCAGGAGGTTCAAGTAGTGCTTGGTGGAGTTATATTTGTCTACATATATATAATTTTTTGTTCACATTTGTGAGACAACATTCTCCCAATACACTTGTTTTGCAAACCAAAATTTTTAACTTAACCACTTTTCTAAATTTCATAAGTGCAATTCAAATATAGTGTAGGCAATAAACTTATGCAAGTTTTAATTCATTGCACAAATACAATACACAAACAAGCATTTTTAGATTTAGACACACATGTTGATTACCAAAATAAGTGAGTGAAATGTATCATTATCAATCATAAAACATTTACTCATACTTAGAGGCATGCTAAGCTTGGTTCTACACATTTTGCAATACAATTGATGCACTTTAAATAGATATATCAAAGCATGTTAAGCAAAACAATGTTCATAGTAATTTGAAAGAATATGATTTAACATTGTAAATAATTCTAAATAATAGAATTCATACATGCTTGATATTAGCAATAAAGATTATACAGTTTTTTTTTGTTTTATCATTTTTAATGAGAAAAAGAAAACAGAAAATCACAAAAACATATTTTTGTATTTTTGAATTTTGAACTTTTGTAGTTGATTTTTCAAAATATGGATAAAAACACAAATAACAAAAACATAATTTGTATTTTTAGATTTTGAACTTTTATAGTTGATTTTTCATAGAATGAATAAAACACAAATAACAAAAAACATATTTTTGTATTTTTGAATTTTGAATTTTTGTAGTTGATTTTTCATAATGTGAATAAAATAAAAATACCAAATGTAAGAAATACAAAAACAAAGTAGTACATATAGGCTAAAATATTTTTAATGATTTTTAGAAATTTTAAAACCCAGAAAAATCAGACACTCACGCTAGCGCCGACGCTAGTGATAGCGCGGCAAACAGTACACGATTTTTTAGGAATTTTAAATTTTTTATTTTTGATATTGATTAAGTGTCCTTAGAATAGTTCCATGCTGTAATTTCAGAATTTTTGGAGATCTCTAGGTGGATCAAATTTGCATGAACTTTGGCTTTTTCAAATTCATGTGTTTTACAAAAACATTTAAGCTCAAAAAGATAGATTATGCAAACACAAGAGGACATTTTTTATTAAATAACCCAAAATATGCATGATTAAAGTGATAAGTAAATAAAATGATCATGCAAAGAGTAATATAAGTATGTCCTAAGATTAAAGACTACCCTGACTATATGTCTACACCCTAGCCCCATACTAAGTGACGGATGGGCATGAGTAGCTACACACATGCTGTAGGTTGGGGTGTTAATCCCATATGCACACACTACAGAACGCTCAACCTAGCACTCTTTCCCCCAGTGCCTCGCAAGGCCCCACTGGAACCCTCCCCGGTTAAGGACAAGACATGACTTAGAGGTTAGGTCTCTAATGCATACAACCCTACGCCCCCGCTATTGTGAGATATGAAGTCATAGGTGAAATAATCTTTTGGACAACCTATACTTTTAAATCTAAGGGTTGATATAAAAACTATGGGTTTTGTTTAATGTGATGAGTTATATAAATCCGCATAGCTTTTCTACTATTATGAGATGACGATATGAGATAACTAGCACAATTACTAATATTCAATAAGTGACAATGCTAGAATGATGAGTTTTGGGTTTAATGTCATGTCATAAGATTTATATTAATATTGCATGTATTCCAAAATGGAGTTTCAAATTATAGATCTAGAATGTAGTGATGATTAAGTTTGATGTATCTTTATTATTCCAAAGTTGATTCTAGAATCTAAATAAATGTGAGATACATGCAATCAATATCAAATCATATCCATACACCAACTAATGCAAAGAAAAAAAAATAATATTCATATTTGTATCATAAGATTCATAATTCCTAGGTGATATTCTTGTTTTGAGATTTTTCTTGATAGAACATGAATTATGATTTATGACTATAGAGATTTTGCATAGAATATATGTTAGATCATCATGATGTATGAGAATTCTAATCCTTCTAGACTTATGATATAGTGATTTTCTTTTGAAAGAACATGATTGATTTGTAAGTCTAGAAAAATGATGATCATCCAATCATATAAAAGACAAAGATCATATATATAAAGTTTTTTTTTTTGAATTTTATAAGATTGCTTTCAATAATTAAATTTATTGATCTTTGGTTTTGCATGATAATATATGATTCATAAAACAATATTCACAAATATTCTAATGATTACTCCATAAACTATGTGGTTGTTGGAATTTTAGTATTCTATATAATTTCAAATCACGTAGTTATCATGATATTTTAATAACATTGTAAATGTTATACCTAGCATATAAATTTAAGCACAAATTAAGAAGTGATGCTAGAATGATACGTTTGAATGCAATGTTATTACATAGAATTAATGGAGATAATGTTGCATGAAATATGAGAAGTTTACAAATTAATTTTCTTTAGACCTATAATGGAATGATTAAAATTTTGATTTGATCTTAATGATATAAGATGATTCTAAGGTCTAAATTACATGCAAACAATGGTGACACACATCACACACATAATATTTAAATTAATATATGAAATAATTATACTAAGGATAGCATGTGATGAAAAATCCATAAACACAGAAATTTCCAAATCAAGCAAACTAAGATAGCTTTTAAAATGGAGTTGAAATTGGGCAAGTTGACAGCACCAAAAGAACTCAAATGAGCAAGCCTAGTTTGTCGTTGGATGGAGATTTTTGTGCTCTTTCCGAAAATATATTAAACGCAAAAATTAGGCGAGCGGGTCAAAAGATATGGATGTTTGAAGTTTTGATCGTAAACTCGCATTTTTGAAAGATTAAACATGCGTTTAGATGAATTTTTGTTTTCGATTTTATTTTATAATATTTTTCATAATAAGGGCTATCAAATACAGCAAATAAATATAGAATAAAAAAAATGTTGCGCATTTTAATTTTTAGTTTTAAGCCCTTTAATAAACCATTTAAATCCAATTTTTAAAATAGTTTCAATAGTCTTGATAATAATTTCAAAATTCAATTTCTAATGATAATTCAAGACAATTAAGGGTAAAGGATTTAAAAGGATAAAGAACAATCAAAGATGAGAGATAGATCACTTTGAAAAAATATATGACTTAATGTTCAATTTTAATTCAAATTTGATTTGATAGACATTAGGCTTAATATATGAAAGTCATATTACATGATATATAAAGTGATCATAGCATGTTTGTTTTAAAAAAAAATATAAAATAAATAAAAGAGAAAGAGACAATAAGCATATCATGAAGTAGAGTATTGATATTACATTTTTATTTGTTTCTACTTCATGCAAATGAATGGATACTAATTAATAAGAGATTTAGGTATCCAAAGGGGACCAAGTGGGATGGTTCCTTTGGGTACCCAAATACATCATGTAGGCTTTTGGAGAGATAATGATGAATGGGCCTTTACAAGTGGAGTTAGTGTTTCGTTTTTAATTTTGGGCCTCCATTCATACTTTGGTTGTTTATATTTCAAATTCATATTATGATTATGTGACATCTTTATATGATTATATTTGTTTGAAAAATAATTCATTTGAGATTTATGTTTATTCAAATTATTTTTCAAAGTAGTTTGATGTTGATAATCATCATGAATTTTATTATATTGATTCTTTGAAAGTTTATAAGAGTGATTGTCTTTCTTTAGAAATGATTGTTGAAAGAGTGGGTTACAATATGTTTTAAATGATTGATTATTATTTTGATGATTTTCATTTCCACGCTTTCTTATAGACATACTCTTATAATATGAAGGATAATTTTTTATAGTTTGATTTTCATGAAAAGGAGTTTTTAAATTTGAGTCATGATTGAAAATATATTGAGACTTATAATAGTGACTCTTAAGAGTTTTATGAGGATCATAATTCTTTTTGAAACTAAACTCCTTTTGATTTAATGTGTGAAAATGGCAATTTTTAGAAATGATTTTGTAAGTTAATTTATCCTTGTTATTCAAAATCTTATGATGAAATTCATTAGGTGACATTTGAAATTTTTCAACAAAAGATTTTAATTGTTTTAACTTACAAGATAAAGCATCATTTTCAACTATCAATTTTTCATTATGCCTTTTAGAAATTAAGAGCCCTTTTTCAATTTCCTTGAATTTTTCTTTAAATAAATTGCAATCAAAACAAGGAGTAGGAATTGTAACTAAAGAGCATGAAATAGAATTTAACACATCAATATTTGTTTCTACTTTATCGTTTGCTTTTAAAGATTTATTTTCTAAACGTAATTTGGAATTAGCAATTTTTAACTTTAAAATTTTACGTTTAGCAATTTTAAGCATACGAGAAGTAGAAATAGAATTTGTTACAAAAAGAGAAGATTTAGATTTTCTTACCTTCCTATAGTTTCCGTCTTCTCTTTTGCTTGATGTGTTGCCAACAAATGAGTCCAACATTGTGACGTTGTATTTTTCTTCCTCCAAGCATGAGTCCTCATCGATTTCTTCTCTTGGATCCATAAAGAATTCCTCGTCGATTTCTTATCTTGGATCCATAAGGAATTCCTCATCGATTTCTTCTCTTGGATCCATAAGGAATTCCTCTTGTTCATCATCTGTAGAAGGAAGACTATAAGTATTCTCAAGAAATTTCCAAACTTCATAAGCAGTAGGAAGTGTATAAATTAGTTTGAAAATATTTTGATGCAATGCACAATATAGACTATTCATTGATTTGGCATTTAAAAACATTTCATTTTTATTTAAAGTACTTGGGGGTATTTTAATAGTAATATTCCATACTTCCATATCCAAAGACTTAAGAAATTTTTCCATAAAAAATTTCCACCCATTATAATTTTTGCCTTCAAATAAAGGTGGTGCTAAAGATTTTTCATTTATAAGAAAATTTCCCCTACTAGTAGAAGCGAGATCATGAGACGCCATTATTCCTGGTTTTTAAATCGTTTGGAATAACCTACCTCTGATACCACTTGTTGGATCTTATGGCGCCCTTAGAGGGGGGGGGGTGAATAAGGGAATAAAAATCTTTTTATAATTTTATGGAAATTACTAAATTGTTTTATAATATGAGAAAGGCAAAATAACAATTTAGCTAATTTGTGAGAATATCATAATTTTCATCTTTAGAAATAAGTACTAAATTATTTTATGATTAAGAGATTGAAATAAACAATTTAGTTAAAGTAATTTGAATTGAAAAAATTTGTAACCAATATATTAAAGATAACGCCAAAGGAGAGAAATCAAGTAAACACAAATAAAGACATGATTGTATTTATATAAAAAAGGTGTTTACAAAATTTGATTTCAATATCGCTAGAAATCGGAGGCGTACAAAAGTAAATTTCTTTTCCTTTTCTATACCGACTTGTATCCCCACAAACCGGTAGGCTTTAGCCTATCCTTCCCCGGATAAGGCCTCAAGCCGCTCTATCCAATCCTTCCCCGGATATGGCCTCGAGCCCCCCTAGATCTAATCACCTAGAACTAGTCGCCAACACAAGGTGAATTTCCCCCTAAGTCCTACCCAGACCTAGTCGCCAACACAAGGCGAATTCTCTAAACGGTTACAAAAGTATGGAATGGAAATAATGAAAAACAATAATAAAACTCCCTATATGAGATCTCTGGAGTCGAGGATGAAGGATCGATGTAGCATAAGCGAGGTAGAAGCGATCGTCCTTCGGATGTAGTGTGACATAGTCCTCCTCCAGAATTCTCCTTAAGCTTTTTGTGGGAGATCCATCTTCGGCAGCATAACAACACTGGAATTGTAGCACAAGCAACCTCTCTGGGATGTCTAGCCAAAACGAGAAGCAAAGCTCCAATTTATAGAACTTGGAGCTAGCGCCTGCGGTAGTGGCTAGCTCCTGCGGTAGCGTTCGTGTGGAGCGGTTGCGAAACTGTCGGCGGCGTGGCGCTGTGCACGAACTGGAGATAGCGCCTGGCGGTAGCGATAGCGCTGGTGGTAGCGGGAGATAGCATTGGCGGTAGTGATAGAGGTAGCGGTTGCGTAACCGTTACTGTGCACAAACTCGAGATAGCACCTGGCGGTAGCGATAGCGCTGGCGGTAGTGCTGGTGGTAGCGGTAGCGCTAGCGATAGCGCTGGCGTTAGCGATAGCGCTGGCGGTAGCGCTGCTCCTTTCAAAAATTTGTTCCAAGCTGCTTTCTACCTGTGGAGTATTGCACCTATAGTTCCTGCACACTATAAACACACTACAAGCAATATCAAATACAATATGTGATTTGTTATTCTCAAACAAAGGGATGTGACACACATGTCCAACAGATAGATCTACATCTATTACTTGCAAGCTTTAAGGCCAATTGGCCCTAGATCGTGTGAGCTGAAAACTCCATTTTTTGGAGCTTTTTCCTCTTGTTTAAACCCCCATTTCCAGCCACCACCGGCCGGCCAAGACCTCCTATCGTCGGCCACCACCTCAAGGAAGGTGGTGGTGGCATTGGCCGGCCGGGGAGGGGCGTGGGTGGCTGGGAAAATGATCATCAAGTTAGCCCAGGTCGGGGCAATCTCCACCATCGGCTGGAGGAGGAAGATGAAGGGATGCCCTTGTTTTTGCTTTAAGATTCGTGCAGCAGAATTTATATTAATGTATTTTTTTTATTCCTATTTTTTTGTCCCTTTAGTGGCAGTTGTTAGAAATAAATATAGAAAATACTTAGGTCCCACTACAAAAATAGTGGTCAACACCAAAGTTGCAGCCCTTGGAGTCTACTTTATTTTAAAATTTGTTTCAGCCCAAAAGGAGTTCTGTAGCTCCATGTAGGTCCATTTTGGTGGGACTGGTCCCTAGTGTAGGACAGCCACCATTTCTTGAATAACTTTTGATTGGGTTACGGGATTGACTTGAAAATTGAAACCTAGGCTATTTGTACCTACACCCATAACATATCCAAATATGGGAATTTTAGGAGATTCTTTTTCTAAGGTTTTTGTAAGAATTTCACAAATCAAATATTAATTAATTATTGGGTCAAATGACCTCCAATGTCCTCCAAATTTTGGTGGGTACTTCTTAGGGTTATCACATGACCCTGGTAAAAATCTCAGCCCAATTGGGACTGATTTAGTTTGGAAATTGGTTAACCTAAGTTGGGTCTAATTAGCTCAAAATTAGGGCATGGTGTTTATCTTGGGGTATTGTGGTCAAATCTCCTCACCATGAGATGAAACCTTGGCCAATGGATTAAGATCACCTAAAACACCCCCATGAGTGAGTTGGGGTGGTGTGGAGGTGGATATGCCCTAGGATCCTAGATTTACCCCTTGGGGTGCATGTAGAGCTTTGTAAAGGACATGTGGTCAAAAGCTATAGAATGGTCATGAAACATGGTGGACAGGTTCATAGGGTGTAAATAGGCCCTAGGTAATTTTATAAGAATTTTAGGAACAATTATTCCCTTTGAATTAGGTCATAATCCCTTTAGAGAAATTTCTTATAAGAGATGATTATAGGATCAAAAGGTCTTGGATGATGATGAAACCTTGGCAGTGCCTTTATAATCATGGTTTAGACCTCTGGTAATTTTTGTGTATTTATATAAATTATTTAATTAGTACTTCATTCACAAGGCACTTGATTTAGACTTAAGAAAAATATTTGAGGGTCCAATACTACTTTATAAATTGTGCAAATTGGTGATAGGACATTTCAGAGTATTAGGAAGCTCTATGAATTTTTATATAATTTTTGAAGACTTAAATCAGTGGGCTACTTCACAATTTATTTAATTTGACGTTTTCTTAAAGTATTTATTTAAGTGAGAAAATGATTTCCTTAAATCCTGAAATTTAGTCAGTAGACTTTTCTGATGAATATGAAGGTCTGGTAATTTTCCCATAATTTTGGTACTATTATTTCTGGTGGTTTCTTCAATAATTCCTAAATTGGAGTATTTATATAATATTACAATTAGAGGCCAACCCCTTATTGCAAAAATGTGACTTTCTGTACTTACTATTAATTTGTTATCATAGAGTTTCTATAATGTTGTGGAGGCCATACCATAAGAAGATATTGTATTTCATGTTCAATTTCATACATGGCAAATTTTGGAGAAAATAAATTAAATGCCAAATAAATAGGGAAAATTATGATTCTCTGGATTTAGTCATATGATATCATGATAGACTCCTAGTAATAATCTTGGGTCAGTTGGATGAAAATTTGGAGTACCTCTAATTACAAGCTTCATATAGTTAGTTTGGTCTGCGTTTAGTAAAACTATGGAACTTGGGTAACTAGTGGCCTACTAAGTGGGAATGGCATGTAGTTGGTGTACATGGTCAGGATGAAGAGATTTAGGTCACCAAAAAGGAGTTATATATTAAGAGTGCTTGGTGAGTTAAGGGTAAGGTAGTGCTTGGGATTGACGAAGGATCGTATTTCCCCTAGCGTGTCATAAAGCACTTAGGTTTAACTCAAGTGAAACGATAAGAGGGGTGTTCTTATGGGTAGATACCAACAACACTAAGTGTCTTGAGAAAGGGAACTTTTGGGTGTCATCCCATTACAGTTCCTAGTACCGTAGCGAGCCCCTTACAGGGTAATCCTCGGGAAGTCCAAGATTAACCATAAGTCGTAGGAGTAAGAAGTTATTATACAAGATTAACTTAATAATACTCTCACCCACACCCCGTTATCACAGGAATATTAGTCGGTTTGGTCTTACGAGCGGTAGGCTCGGTGTTTGTAGCAGTAGACTAATTAGTCTGGTGAGCTTGTGACTCAGTAAGGTTTGGTGGTACGGACGGGTTGGTCCGGCAAGCCGGTGGCTCAAAAGGTTATGGTCACGGGCGGGTTAACCCGGGGAGCTTATGGCTCGGAGATAGATAGTAGAACATGTTTGCATGTGCACGAAGGTGGTGGGTCTTCGGCATTGGATGGTCATTCACACCGACGTCAATACGTTGACTTGGCAAGTGTGGAATTTACACTTAGCCATACAAGTCTGGTGGTCCAGCCAGTAAGAGTACGCAGATGCTCCCCGGTTTTGCATTGAGGCGTACAATAGTTCTAGGTTAGGTAGTGTGAATACCAACCTAGAGGTGGGCGAGGCCCAACCCACCGCTTCCGTTTGCCACTACGGGAGTATCTGGGGAGTCTAGCTAGCTCCAAAAAGGGGGAACTAAAGGTCTGTGTGCATAGAGTCGAAGTGTATGAGTTGCACTTGTATGAACATAGCATAAACTGCATAACTTTGCATGTCATGGCATAAGCATTGCATTTCAACCCCTACCCCTATCGTATAAATTGGTTATGGGACTTTTTATACGATATGCCCTGCTAAATGACTCCTTGGACTATAGGTTTGTATGGGCATTCCTATAAATCAATGGTTACTTTTCTATTATGTACCTGCTTTACTTACTGTTCTTTACTTACTCTTTACCTGCTCTTACTGTGCTTTATTAACTGCTTCGATTATGTATATATATACTTGAGTAGTGGTAGAACTCTTTCTGTAGATTATGCCCCGTCATCTGCTTTTTGATTATACCCCTTGCTGTCCTCCGCTTCATCCTCCCACACGGTGCCTAGCAACCATTGGGAGTGGGGCGGGGAACATAAGGCTTAGTCTTTTTGACTAACGATCGGTGGACCATATCATTTTAGGGGATCGAGGAGACGCAGCAACACCAGAGGCTGATGCGGACGGAGTCAGGCCAGTGCAGTACAAGAGCACAGGATTCAGGATCAGTGAGTGATTAGGAGTTAGCTTCCGCGAGTGATCTTGTAGTGAGGATATGATGTACTGGGCATGAGCCCTTTATTATTGTAACCCCTGTTATCTTTTATTCAGTTATATCATGTGGGCATTTATATTTCATGTTGATTCTGTGGACTTGTCTTCTTTAATGCACTTTTCTTTGTGATCGATTTGGCCGGCAGGATCAGTGTTTTGTAGTGGTGACCTTCCCGAGTGAAGGTGTCACTGCAAAGTGGCGGTTCTGGCCTAAGACCCGGTGTTTGGAAAAAAATGGGGTCTTACACGCCATTCCCCCCAACACAACCCTTAACACCTCGGGATTCAATCTCCTGAGGGGGAGGCTTCTGGTGGCTCGCAACCAGCCCCGACTCCCCGTGTCGACGACGTGACGCGACGTGGTGGTCATGGGAAGTCCGTCTCGCTCCCCTTCACTACTCTCTTTCAGGGCAGGCCTACTACTTCTCGCCCGCCTGCAAGTAATGATTTTGCTGCATCTGTCGAGACGTCGCTCTCCATGCTATTAAGGGAAAGCCTCGCTAACGGCTAACGATGCTTAGATTTGTTCGCAAGTGATTCCGAGACTCTCCCCTCCGACTCTGACTTTGGGGAGGAAGAGATGTCTCCCCTCCCCTTGTCGAAGCAGATGGATGATTTCCTGGGCGATCCGCAGGATCCCGAGGCCATGAAGAAGCAAACCTCGGAATTGTTTTAGAAACAAGGACGAATGTTGCAGGATCTTCACCTCCAAGCAAAGAGGGACAGGGAAATTGGCGAGGAGTGGCATGCCGTCTTGCTGGATGAGTGCGCGCAGCTCCGCGCCGAGATGCCGCAAGATATTAGCGAGACGGCCACCTCCCCAGGGACACATCTCGCGCGAGTGGATGACTACGCTCGCTTAATTCAACGCGAGGCTTGCGCCCTCAACGCATATAACTAAACTAGGATTCCGCTGAGATCAGGAGTGCGAGGTCGTGGTAGGTGGAAGTGGTTATGTTACTAAACCTCAATCGCATCTTCCTCGGCCCGGCAAGCCCCCCTATAATATTTGAACCTTTGTTTAATCTCGCAAGACGATCTCGCGATCATTTTTACTTTCATTATTGACCATTTCTCGCCCGCTAATGGGGCTCGCGAACTTATTTATTATTGCAACATATTTGCTAGTGATGCTTGATAGGTAATTTTTATATAACTTTTTAATAGAAAATTTTGTAAATATTTAATATGTATTTTTTCTTTTTTATGTCAATTTTAGGTCATAAGTAGTTATTTTGTAATTTTGTTTCTAACTTAGCTTAATTTCAATGTTTGCAGAATTTTGGGAAAAATTGGAGAAAATCACAAGTCACGCCTCAGTCACGCCCGTAACCAAGGGCGTGTGACCTAAAGATCTGCGTTCGACGAAAACTGAGCTGCGTTCGACAAAACTCGAGCTGCATTCGACGAACGCTCTCTACCCAAGCGTTCGACGAAAACCGAGCTGCGTTCGACGAAACTCGAGCTGCGTTCGACGAACGCTCTCTTCCCAAGCGTTCGAAGAAACTCAAGCTGCGTTCGACGAATGCTCTCTGCCCAGGCGTTCGACAAAAATAGAGCTGCGTTCGACGAAGCTAGAGCTGAGTTCGACGAACGCTCTCTGCCCAGGCGTTCGACGAAACTAGAGCTGCCGTCGAGAAGTTGCACCCAGAGTCACGCCCGTGACTCACATGTCACACGCGTAACTTTCGCGCGTGATCCCTGCTTTCTGTCGCGCCGAATTTAAGCCCACGCTGCATTGATTGAAGCCACCCAAGTACACGCCCGTGACCAAAGTTACACGGGCGTGTAAAGCCCTTTTTCGCCGCAGTGTCACGCAAGACCCACGCCAATGTCACAGCCGTGTAGAACAAGTATTACACGCCCTTGGTCACGCCCGTGACCGAGGGCGTGTTGCCTGGAAAATTTTCCTATAAATTCAGAACTCCACTCCAGAATCCCGGCTCCCTTCCCCTGCCCATTTGGGCTGTTCTTATATAGTTTTCCTTATTTTTCATGTTTTAGTTTAGTTTCTAATTAATGCAATTTTCTTTGTTTAATTTCTTGTAATTTCATTTCATGCAAGTTAGCCTAGTTTTAATTCAATGCAATGTAACTTAGTTTAATTTCATGTATCTCTCTTTTTATGTAATGAAAATTTAAGCTTCCTTTAATTTTTGCAAAATCTCTTTCTTCCTCTTAATTTAGTCTTGTTTTCTTTATTTTATTTTTGTTCGCTTGTCAGTTAGTTTTAATTACCTCTCTCTAATTTATTCTCCGATAAAATAATAGTTAACTTTTTTGAAGTACAAGTACTCGACAGCCCCGAGTTTAATACGACCTTGATAATTTTCTAAAAATATCCTATACTATACGTGATAAGGTACACTTACCTTTATCGAATGAGTAGTTTGGAATAATTCTTATAAAAACTTTGCAGGAAGCTTTTCCTCTCCATTTTCTTATTTTCCTTTTTTTTATAAAGTTTTCGGCGCCGCCGCCGCGGCGTAATCGTCGATATTCCGAAAGAATGAAAGACCATTACTTCTATTCATCGAAGTAGGATAATGGTTAGTTTCTCAAAGTAGGAGTACTCGCGAGACGCCTCGAAAGCGCCCGCCGAATTCTTTCCTCATCAACAAAAGCTTTTCCTGTGGCGCTTAAATTTTTATATCAAGTTTTTGGCGCCGTTGCCGGGGAAATTTTGTCGATATTTTGAAAAGAGAAAGCGCTATTACTTTTATCAAAAAATCAAAAAAAAAATTTAACTTTTATGTTTTTTTATTTTGTGTTTTGTATTATTTTAAAAATAATTTTGCAGGTGATCGTGGTAATCGTCCGTCTCCAAATCAGGGACGTGCTTCTTTCCCCTCCTTGTTCTTTTTCTTTCATAATATTGTGTTTATATTTTATTTGTTCTTCATACTTAGTTTTCAACATTAGGGACAATGTTGAATTTTAAGTATGGGGGTGTATCTCTTTCTTTTAAATTATAAAATCGTAGAACATTTCCAAAAAAAATTAAAAATCCTAAAATTCCAAAAATATTTTGTTTGTGCATAGTTATTTTCTTTTTGTACATAGTACATTTCCTTTTTATTGTCTTTTACAAAAGAAAACTTAGCATTTTCAAAAAAAAAATAGAAAACCCAAAATATTCAAAAAATTAGAAAATAGAAAATTAATTTCTTGGAAAGGGACGTTTGGGACCTCACCCCATCACACCTCCTACCTCACCCCATCACACTCCTAGTACCGTTGAGAACCCTTCATGGGGTATACCTCGGGAAGTCCAAGAATTAACAAAAAAAATTAGGCTTTTTAGTTAATGTTTAGCATTTTTATTGTTTATTTCTTATCAAAAATTCAAAAAAAAAGATAATATTCAAAATTTCAAAAAAAAAGGATAATATCAAAAATTCAAAAAAAAAGATAATATTAAAAATTCCAAAAAATTCTTATACCCCTCTTACTTGTTGTTCTGTGATTTCTTAGAAATCTAGTTGAGAATGTTTATAAGCTTTTTTGGTTTTTAATTGGCTAAAATTTTGTTTATCATAGTTTGTTAATTTTAAATTTTAGGTAATCTTGTTTTAAGAACCATCTTATGATTTGAGTTTGATTGGAGAATTTTTGTTAGCATGACTTCTCTTTTTATTTTTAAATGACTTCATTTTGTAGTGAATTTGCTAAACCTTTTTAGATTTCAATTATATTTTCTTCTAGTTTTTTAGATCTTAGGAAATTTAAATTTACTAGAATTTGCTCTCAATATAATTTAATTTATAAACTAGAAATCTTTCCTACCCTACCCCTTTTGATGGCATAAAAAGTATTTTAAAAGATCATATGCATGGAAATAAGAGGATAAAATTCATTATTCCTTAAACATATGCACCCAAAATCATTTAAAAGATTATATGGCATGGAGTAAGAGGATAAAATTCATTACTCCTAAACATATACATTTTGGGTTTTTATTAGAAGAGAATTTAAAGAAAAAAAATATTTATAGAGGTGAGAGGATAAAATTCATCACCTCAAATCAAAAATCTCTTCTTATGCCAAGCTTTGTAAACCCCCCTTAGCCAATATCTTTGATCTAGGTTTAACTTAAGTTATGGAGAGAGCAATATTTAGTATGTTACTTTTCCTTAAGTTTCTTTTAAGATAGAGTTCTTATAATTTTAATTTAATCTAGTTTTATAATTTCTACAATTTTGGTAAACTAATTAATTATCTTGAGAAGTCCTTGCCTAAACAATTTTCTCTCTTTTCAAATCATCATCATAATTTAGGACTTAACTCCTCCTAGAATTTATTCTTAACTTAACTTTTGGTTAAAATGAAATTTTAGTTTGAAATTAAAAATTTTGAGGACGGCTCATAAATTATGTCTCACATTTTTGCTCTGGAATAGCAAAACCTCAAGTATGGGGGTATTTGATAAGTAGTTTTTATATAACTTTTTAATAGAAAATTTTGTAAATATTTAATATGTATTTTTCTTTTTCATG
Organism: Dactylorhiza incarnata; assembly: GCA_033032865.1. Classification (NCBI taxonomy): domain Eukaryota; kingdom Viridiplantae; phylum Streptophyta; class Magnoliopsida; order Asparagales; family Orchidaceae; genus Dactylorhiza; species Dactylorhiza incarnata. The sequence continues at coordinate 8,466,874 of JAWHQI010000075.1, read as the reverse complement.
TCAATTTTAGGTCATAAGTAGTTATTTGGTAATTTTGTTTCTAACTTAGCTTAATTTTAATGTTTGCAGAATTTTGGGAAAAATTGGAGAAAATCACAAGTCATGCCCTCAGTCACGCTCGTGACAAAGGGCGTGTGACCTAAAGATCTGCGTTCGACAAAAACTGATCTGCGTTCGATGAAACTCGAGCTGCATTCGACGAACGCTCTCTGCCCAGGCGTTCGACGAAAACCGAGCTGCGTTCGACGAAACTCGAGCTACGTTAGACGAACGCTCTCTGCCCAAGCGTTCGAAGAAACTCGAGCTGCGTTCGACGAACGATCTCTGCCCAGGCGTTTGACGAAAACAAAGCTGCGTTCGACGAAACTGGAGTTGAGTTCGACGAAAGCTCTCTGCCCAGTCGTTCGACGAAACCAGAGCTGCCGTCGAGAAGTTGCACCCAGAGTCACGCCCGTGACTCACATATCACGCCCGTGACTTTCGCGCGTGATCCCTGCTTTCTGCCGCGCCGAATTCAAGCCCACGCTGCATTGATTGAAGCCGCCCAAGTACACGCCCGTGACCAAAGTTACACGGGGGTGTAAAGTCCTTTTTTGCTGCAGCGCCGAATTCAAGCCCACACTGCATTGATTGAAGCAGCTCAGGTACACTCCCGTGACCAAAGTTACACGGGCGTGTAAAGTCCTTTTTTCGCCGCACCGTCACGCAAGACCCACGCCAATGTCACAGCCGTGTAGAACAAGTATTACACGCCCTAGGTCACGCCCGTGACCAAGGGCGTGTAGCCTGGAAAATTTTCCTATAAATTCAGAACACCACTCCAGGATCCCGGCTCCCTTCCCCCTGCCCATTTGGGCTGTTCTTGTATAGTTTTCCTTATTTTTCATGTTTTAGTTTAGTTTTTAATTAATGCAATTTTTTTGTTTAATTTCTTGTAATTTCATTTCATGCAAGTTAGCCTAGTTTTAATTCAATGCAATGTAACTTAGTTTAATTTCATGTATCTCTCTTTTTATGTAATGAAAATTTAAGCTTCCTTTAATTTTTGCGAAATCTCTTTCTTCCTCTTAATTTAGTCTTGTTTTCTTTATTTTATTTTTGTTCGCTTTTTAGTTAGTTTTAATTACCTCTCTCGAATTTATTCTCTGATAAAATAATAGTTAGCTTTTTCGATGTACAAGTACTCGACAGCCCCGAGTTTAATACGACCTTGATAATTTTCTAAAAATATCATATACTATACGCGATAAGGTATACTTGCCTTTATCGAATGAGTAGTTTGGAATAATTCTTACAAAAACTCCGCAGGAAGCTTTTCCTCTCCATTTTCTTATTTTCCTTTTTTTTATAAAGTTTCGGCGCCGCCGCCGCGGCGTAATCGTCGATATTCCGAAAGAAGGAAAGACCATTACTTATATTCATCGAAGTAGGATAATGGTTAGTTTCTCAAAGTAGGAGTACTCGCGAGACGCCTCGAAAGCGCCCGCCGAATTCTTTCCTCATCAACAAAAGCTTCTCCTGCGGCACTTAAATTTTTATATCAATGCTCGCTCTATCTTTTATTTCCGCTCTTTCTTGTTGCTCTCGCATGGAAATTCCGCTTATACTAACTCCATAAGTTGGTCTCGCTCGCTAACATATCTGAGGTTATATCACGTTCTTGCACCATGCAGAGTTTTGCCTAACTGCACCCCCCCCCCCCCCCCGCCATTTCGACTTCTTTCCCGCGCTTTTCATTTCCTATAAATAGGTCTTAGCGCTGATCTTACCTACCTTATTTAACTCTAGCCCTCCTTCCTCCTCCTGCAAAGTTTCGCGTTCTTTCCTCGCGCTTTCTTCTCTTTTTCTCACAGATTTCAACAATGGTCGGTGACGCTAGCGAGGCGGAGGGCCGGCTGAAGTGCGTCTGGGCCTTTACCGACCATACCTTCTTCAACAGCAACCTGACTGAGGCAGAATACCTCGCTGCCATCGCCGACTTCGTACCGTCGGGGTTCTCTGCCCACTGCCCTAGCGAGGACGATGTGATCAACTTCCCTATGCAAGACGAGCTCGCCAGCCCTACCGCCCACTTTGGGTTCGGCCTGCGCCTGCCTCTGTGGTCGGAGGTTCGCCAGGTGTTTACTGGTCACGCTTACTTTCAAATCTTATCATAATTTAAACTCTCGGTCGCTTCTTTAACATCTCCCCATTTCGCTTGCCAGATGCTCAAACACTTCGGCGTGATACTGGGTCAGCTGACCCCAAATGCCATGGCAGTCATCGTTGCGTTCGCGTGCTATATGCGAGAAGAACGCATCGAGTTCAGCTTACCGTTCTTCCAGAAGTTGTTCTCCTTCAGGGCCTATAAGGATGGCACCGCCTACATCGTGGGCTCGGGGCTCAAGGTCGTCGAGACCGTCAACAAGAGCCACTACTGGGCGCAGAAGTTCCTCTTCGTCAAAGGGAACTTCGGCAACGTTCCCTTCTCGCCAATCCAACACGGCGAGTGCGCCTACCGCCCCCACCTCTCGGCGGCCATGATGCCGCCCTGTTCCAGTTCTTCAATAAGAAGAACTTCGAGGTGGTCCATCTCCGCCGAAACCTCGACTCGTTGCCACCGGTGCTCCCTGGGGAGGGTATGTATCTCGCTCGCTCACTTATTTTTTCTTAAGGCTTTCGCCGAATACTTCTAATCATGAGATCACTGCAGGTGAGCGAGACATCCCCGTCCATCCTCCTTACGCGAGCAACTGGCCAGCCTCTGCGGGCCTCGCTCTTGCCAAAATGGGAGAGGATGCCTGCCGCGAGACTCCCCGCCCTACTGCCCCGCCTACCAGGAAGAGGGCTGAGTCTTCGGGCTGCTAGGTGTTGGATTGGTAGGCGCCCTTAGAGGAGGGGTGAATAAGGGTTTTAAAAACTTTTACTTATATTTTGTAATACTTGAAATAATAAGGGATCAAAATAGTGATTTTGAATAACGATCTAAATTGTTTTATAATGAAAGAGAGGATAATAAACAATTTAGAGAAATGAAGAACAAATCATTTTTATTACACCAAAAGAGACATGATTTACTATTAATAAAAATGATTACAAAACTAGATTTCTATGACGCTAGAAATCGAACGCGAATAATAAAACTCTTTTTGTTTTCTATCCCAACTCGTATCCCCACGAACCGGTGGCCCTAGCCTATCCTTCCCCGGATTCGGCCTCAAGCCGCTCTAGCCAATCCTCCCCCGGATATGGCCTCGAGCACCCCCTAGACCTAGCATAGATCTAGTCGCCAACACGAGGCGAATTTCAGCCCTAAGTCCTACCCAGACCTAGTCGCCAATACGAGGCGAATTCACTAACGATTACAAGAATAAAGATGTGAAAATAAAAACATCAATAATAAAAACTCCCTCTAAGAACTTCTGAAGTTGGAGACGTTGGACCGCTGTAGTATAAGCGTTGTTGAAGCGGTCGCCGGTCGGATGAAGCGTGAAGAAGTCCTCCTTCAGAAATTCTCTCGAAACTTTTGGTGGGAGTATCTCTCTGAACTTTCCTCTATATGCTGTAGCACGAAGCTCTGGAGTTTAGGGTTATGGAAGAGTGAGGAAGACGGAGCCAAGGGGTCCTTTTTATAGCCTCAGCGCTAGCGCCTGCGCTAGTGCTACCGTCGGCGCTATCCTATATTAAATAATATTTTACGCGCGAGAATCTTTATTCTGGGGAAACAATTTTGCCATTCCTCTTGTGCTCCGAGCTACCACCAGCGCTATCGTCTACTGCTAGTGCTATCCCATATTAGGACACATTCTGCGCGGCAGAATCTTCAATCCGAGGAAACAATTCCACCTTGCCAACTGTGTGCGTCGCTACCGCCTGCGCTATCGGCTACCGCCAGGCGTTATCTCCTTCCATATGTGCTCCCGGAATTGCGCTATCATCGTTAGCGCCAGGCGCTAAGTGCTACCGCCGGCGCTATTGGGAGTACTGTCTTCTGTTTTCATTCGTCGGAATTCGTCCGGAGTTCTCGAGAACATTCGACGAATTGACTTATCCGCACAATTTCCTTCACAAGTCTGCCTTTTTGACTTCTGTCTGCGTTCGTCGATCGTCGGTAGTTCACGAGAACATTCGACGAATAGACTTAGCCGCTAGTAGTTCGTCGAACGACAGCTAGCGCCTGTGCTAGTGCTACCGCCAGCGCTAGTGGAAGATTTGGATTTGATGGTTCAACTTTGGGGGCAACCTTCTTATGTAATCCTTGAGTCATGTGGACTTTGTTATCCTGCACACTTAAACACACAAGATCAAATACACATAGGTTTTGTTATTCTTAAACCTAGGAGATGCGGAAGACCATGTTCCAACAAACTCCCCCTTTTGATAATAACAAAACCATTAATGATAAATCAGAGCATTAATATATATAAGCATGATGAAACTATATTTGTGTGTGTGTGAGAGTGATGACTTAGGATAATTATTGATTTTAGCAATTAGAACTGCTCCCCCTAAATACATGCTCCCCCTAAGTGAATGCTCTCCTAATATGTAAGCTATCATTTTAATTAAGCATTATATTTTGATAGCAGATTAATATTTATCATGTTAGTTCTCCCCCTTTTGTTATTAGCAAAAGTGGGTAAGGAGACAAAACACAGAAAAGTTTTGATTAGAAGATAAAGGCATGATCGAGCTTGTAAAGAAGGAAATGATAAGGAGTTTTAGAATACTTTTCATTTAAATAGATCAGAGTTTGAGTATTACAACATTTTCATAAGTCAGAGTTTGTAGCATAAACAGAATGTAATGATTTCCAAGTAACTAAACTACCCAGACAATATGTCTACACCCTAGCCCCGTACTAAGTGACGGATGGGCATGAGGAGCTGCAAACATGCCGTAGGTTGGGGTGTTAGTCCCATATGCAAACACTAGACACAACTTAACCTAGCACTATTTCCCCCCAGTGCCTCGCAAGGCCCCACTAGAACCCTCCCCGGTTAAGGACAAGACATGACTAGAGATAAAGGTTAGCTAATGTCTACAACCCTACGCCCCCGCTATGGTGAGAAATAAAGTCATGGATAATAATTATTGAAAATATATAAGTGTTGTAAATCTAATGAAATAGCTTATGGATTTATATTTTTATTTGAATTTATGAAACCATTCACATAGCTATTTTGAAATCCATTAATAAATTAGAGTTTTTAGCGTAATAATATTTTCATAGAAATAAATCAGAGTTTTATAGCAAAGAAAAATCCAACCAATATAAAGTTTACCAAGCAAGTCAATCACTTGTTGCAAGAAAGGAATTTGAAGATTCAAGTGATTATGCACACAAAATGAAAGACTTTAAATAAGCATGAAAGCGCAAGGTAAAACAATTATATGGATATGATGCGGAAGACTTATAGAAATACAAGAAACATCATATTGTAATTAATGATGATCCATAAAAAGATATATGAGTTAAATTTCAAAAAGAAGATATTTTTGTAAATCATTTTTCAATTAAAATCTTTAAGTTTGATAATAAAGTAACCCAGCATGAAATGATGTTATCAAACAGAGATTACTACAATGTTACTTTAATTCACAATTTCAAAACATACCAAACATTGTAGAAAGCATGCTAGATTATCTAGTGCATTTCATAAGTAAAGAGTAGTATAGAATTAGCATTTGGATCCAATACTCATGAGAAGAAGTGTTATGGAGGATAATGATGTGCACAAAAGTGTATTTTTGAGTAGAGCAAACAAATGTTTTAATCAAAAATACAAGAAATATGTAAAGTAAAGAGCACAACAAAGCACAAATAATTTTACTTCCACTCACTTCAATGCACAAAAAATGTACAACTACCAAGGTGATTTGCACACACAATGCTCATTAAGACTTATCAGGGTGCAAAGTAGTACTTGGGGGATCACATATTTTATTTTATTTTAATATTGAAACTAGTGATCCAGTGTACTTAAGAGTAAGTGGTTTTTATTTTGAAGGAAAGTTATGGTTTGCACAAGATACTTTACTATTCTTTCCAAGGTGCTCAACCTCACAACGCTTATTAAGACTTATCAGGAGGTTCAAGTAGTGCTTGGTGGAGTTATCTTTGTCACTTTATTTTATGATTTTTGTTTTGTACAATGTTCTCCGAATACACTTGTTTTGCAAACCAATATAATTTATGAAAAAAAATAACCACTTTTCTTAACTTTTAAAAGTGCAAATAAAGGTTGTGTAGATAAGATACTTGTGCAATTTTAATTCATTGTACTATTACAAAACATACACAAGCATTCCTAGATTAAACACATAAGTAGACAATGCCAAAATAAGTGAGTGAATAGCGATCATTATCAAACATAAAACATTTACTCATACTTAGAGGCATGCTACGCATAGTTCTACACAACTTTCAATATAATTGATGCACATGGTAATAGATATATCAAAGCATGATGGAAGCAATGTTCAAAGTAGTTTGAAAAGATAAATTGCAACATTATAGAAGTTCTAAATAATAGATTAAATCATGCTTGATATTCTCAATGATGTCCATACGGTATTTTTTAAGAATAATTTTTATTTAAAGTTTGAACTCATATAATTGATCTTGGACTTCCCGAGGACTACCTTGTGAGAGGTTCACCCGGTACTAGGTGATATGATGGGATGATAGCCCAAATCACCCTTTCGCAAGATACAAGTAAAAAAGTTGAAGTTCAAAAATAACAATTTTTGATAAAAAAAATTTGTTTTATATTTTTGTATTTGATTTTTGCTTTTAGAAATACAATTTAAACAAATGACAAAAAACACAAAAGCAAAACATATAATTTTTTGTAATTTGGCTTTTGTATTTTTTTATTTGATTTTTCAAAAATGTAATAAAAGCAAAAATGCAGAAAGGAATAGTACACATATATTAATATATTTTTAGGGATTTTTCAAAATTTTAAAAATACAGAAAACCACATAGGTGCACTAGCGCCGGCGTTAGCGCCTGCGCGGGAAACAGTACCCAATTTTTGATGATTTTGAAATTTTTAATTGTTGATCTTGATTAAGTGTCATAATAGTAGTTTCATGCTGAAATTTCAGATTTTTAGGAAATGTCTAGATAGTGCAAATTTCATGAAATATTAGCGATTTTGTATATGACTTTACCAACTAAACTTTGCAAGTGATATATTTCATTATATCTCCATTTTAATATTTTTAAGGCTTATATTTACCAAAAATGATAGGACATGTAAGCATGAGAGGACATGAATGAACAAATCAAATATGCATGATTTTAGAGATCAACAATAATGTTCATGCACAATCATACCATGGATAAGCCCTAGATGAGAATACCCAGCCTGTATATCTTGGTAAACAAATAAAGCCTAACATAGACATAAATATTCTTTAGGTGGCAATGTTAGAATGATAAGTTTGAGATTAATGTTATACCAAGTTTTGATTGTGTTTCAACTTAGAGACCTAGAATGGAGTGACAATTCTATTTGATTTGATATCAAAATGATTCAAAGGTCTAAACTAGAAATAAATCTCAATATACACATAATACACCAACCATGGTAAAACAATTATAATATCAATTGTCATCATATAATTCATATGGATGTGATAGAAATAGTTGTTTTTAGAAGATATTTGATGTGAGTTATGATATATGATTTTAGAGAATTTTACAACGGACATCAATAGATCATGGTGGTGTGAGTGACATCAATAATCATTATGAAGATAAATTCTTTCAATACATTTTGGTGATTTTCTTTTAATTAAGAATTTTGAATATATATATGTGATTTTTTATAGGTGAACAATAGTGATGGTTTAGATCATTTTTGACATCAAGAAGTGAACATAATATAAATTTTTTTTGTTGTGAACAAAGATAACCATATTGAAAGTTGAGTTTTTATTTAGATCTTGACCTTTCTTGTAGATTATGTTATTTCTCTAAACCACTCTTTGGTGAAGGCTAAGAATCTTAATAGCCTAATAACCGAATTTAATTTGAAATATCTTATAGCACATTTAGAGTTTGATTCATATGGATAATATAAGATATTTAGAAGCAATGAATATAAGAATAAAAGATAGGTCATCAAAATAAAATATGATTTTGAATTTTGATCAATTTGATTTTATAAACATATTAAGCTTTTAAGAGATAAAATCATATTTTTAATACTGTATAGGATGACCATGACATGATAGTTCAAAAGAAATAAGAAAAAGAAGAAAAATTAAAAGACATGAAAGCATATCATGAATTAGAACTTTGTATATTTCATTTTGAAATGATTCTACTTCATGCAATTGATGATACCTAATGAATAAATGTTTTAGGTATCCAAAGGGGACCATGAGGGATGGTTCCTTTGGGTACCCAAATATAGCGAGATGGCTTTTGGGGAGACAAGTACGAATGGACCCTTTCAAGTGGAGTTAATGTTTCATTTTTAATTTTGGGTCTCCACTCATACTTAAGTTTAATATTATAATTTTGCATTAAATTTCCATACTTATTAAATTTAGGCTTAAAATAATGATGACTTTTGAAATCATTTTTCATAGGAAATTTTTGCATATTTGAATTTACTTTAGGAGATACATAATTTTGTAAATAGTGGTGATTTTGATTTTGATTAACAAATCCTTTCTGTTCCTTACTCCCATTATTAAACTTAGTTAAGATGTTCATATTCATATTCAACTTGTTTTTAGACATAGTTTGATATTGTGAATTTGTATTTGCAATTTTCATAAGCAAGTTGATTTTTGATTTTAATTCATCATTCTTAATCTTTAAATTATGTCTAGCTTTATTATAAGCGATTGTGCTATTTTAAAGAGTTGAAACAATTGAATCTATATGATCTTGATAGTTATTTCTATATTCATCAAATGTTTCATCCATCTCTTTAATTTCAATTTTATATTCTTTACACTTAGCACAATCATTTTCCAAAGATGAATTTTCTAAACATAATTTTTTATTTTGTTCTTTTATAGAAAGAAGTTCCTTTTCAAGTTCCTTGCATTTTTCTTTTAAATTATCAAATTCTAAACAAGGTGCAGTAGTTTCATTCAAAGAGACATGGGTAAGACTAGATGAATTAGCATTTGATTCTATTTTAACTTTTGCTTTTAAACTTTTATTTTCTAAGCGCAATTTGCAATTTGCATTTTTCAATTTCTTAATTTTGCGCTTAGTAATTTGTAGTAATTGTAAAGTAGAAAAAGAATTACAAACAATAAGAGAATTTGATTTCCTTACAGTGCAATCAGAAGAGACAAGATTTGAACAAATAGTTCCTTTGACATCCTTTTGGCACTCCTCTTCCATTGATGTATTTTCATCTTCTTTTTCTCTTAATGTATTGCTTTCTTTTTCTAAGTTGATTTCCATGATCTCCACAGTTTTGCTATGAGAGAGATCTTCTTGAATAACGGTGGATGCTTGTATGCCCTTCTCTTCATGTGTTTGTTCCATACCTGTAGAAGGAGAATCATATATTTCTTCAAGAAATTTCCATACTTTGTATGCACTAGAAAATCAATATATTAGTTTGAAAATATCTTGAGATAAAGCACAAAAAATATAATGCATAGTTTTTGCATTTAGGTGACGCTCTTGTTTATTTGATTCGTTCGTTGGTCTAACTATTGCTATATCCGATGCATTGATATCTAAACTTTTAAAAAAAAATTCCATTAAAATTTTCCATCCTTTATAATTTCTCCCTTCGAATAAAGGTGGTTTAGGAGATTTTTCTTCTTCATAAAAATTTACCCCACTAGTAGAAGCGAGATCATGAGACGCCATTATTCCCGGTTGTTAAGCCGATTTGGAATAACCTGGCTCTGATACCACTTGTTGGATCGGTAGGCGCCCTTAGAGGGGGGTGAATAAGGGTTTTAAATACTTTTACTTATATTTTGTAATACTTGAAATAATAAGGGATCAAAATAGTGATTTTGAATAACGATCTAAATTGTTTTATAATGAAAGAGAGGATAATAAACAATTTAGAGAAACGAAGAACAAATCATTTTTATTACACCAAAAGAGACATGATTTACTATTAATAAAAATGATTACAAAACTAGATTTCTATGACGCTAGAAATCGAAGGCGAATAATAAAACTCTTTTTGTTTTCTATCCCGACTCGTATCCCCACGAACCGGTGGCCCTAGCCTATCCTTTCCCGGATTCGGCCTCAAGCCGCTCTAGCCAATCCTCCCCCGGATATGGCCTCGAGCACCCCCTAGACCTAGCCTAGATCTAGTCGCCAACACGAGGCGAATTTCAGCCCTAAGTCCTACCCAGACCTAGTCGTCAACACGAGGCGAATTCACTAACGATTACAAGAATAAAGATGTGAAAATAAAAACATCAATAATAAAAACTCCCTCTAAGAACTTCTGAAGTTGGAGACGTTGGACCGCTGTAGTATAAGCGTTGTTGAAGCGGTCACCGGTCGGATGAAGCGTGAAGAAGTCCTCCTTCAGAAATTCTCTCTAAGCTTTTGGTGGGAGTATCTCTCTGAACCTTCCTCTATATGCTGTGGCACGAAGATCTGGAGTTTAGGGTTATGGAAGAGTGAGGAAGACGGAGCCAAGGGGTCCTTTTTATAGCCTCAACGCTAGCGCCTGCGCTAGTGCTACCGTCGGCGCTATCCTATATTAAGTAATATTTTGCGCGCGAGAATCTTTATTCCGGGGAAACAATTTCGCCATTCCTCTTGTGCTCCGAGCTACCGCCAGTGCTATCCCATATTAGGACACATTTTGCACGGCAGAATCTTCAATCCGAGGAAACAATTCCACCTTGCCAACTGTGTGCGTCGCTACCCGCCTGCGCTATCGGCTACCGCCAGGCGTTATCTCCTTCCATATATGCTCCCAGAATTGCGCTATCATCGCTAGCGCCAGGCACTAAGTGCTACTGCCGGCGCTAGTGGGAGTACTGTCTTCTGTTTTCATTCGTCTGAATTCGACGGGAGTTCTCGGGAACATTCGACGAATTGACTTAGCCGCACAATTTCCTTCACAAGTCTACCTTTTTGACTTCTGTCTGCGTTCATCGATATTCGTCGGTAGTTCACCAGAACATTCGACGAATAGACTTAGCCGTTAGCAGTTCGTCGAACGACAGCTAGCGCCTGCGCTAGTGCTACCGCCAGCGCTAGTGGAAGATTTGGATTTGATGGCTCAACTTTGGGGGCAACCTTCTTATGTAATCCTTGAGTCATGTGGACTTTGTTATCCTGCACACTTAAACACACAAGATCAAATACATATAGGTTTTGTTATTCTCAAACCTAGGAGATGCGGAAGACCATGTTCCAACACCAGGATCCCTCCTCGCAGCCCCTGCAGAAGAAGAAGAAGGACAAGAAGAACCCTCTTCCCTCTGAGAAGGGAAAGTGGCACGCCGAGGCCTCCCCGAGCGAGATCTCCCTGAGTGACCTTACTGCGCAAAGGGAGGCCAGTGAGCCGATCGAAGAGCTCGCCAGGCCCGCCTTCCTGCCAGTACCGATCAACTATTGGAACTTTGGTCTCGGCCAAAGGCACAAGGACGAGGCAGGCGAGTACCTGCTATACTGGAACCCCGAGGTCAACAAGGCCTCCATCTACAGCCTCCTTCCCTCTTGGGTGGAGCAGGAGATGGTGAACAGACAGGCGTTTTTGCTCTCCTTCGGGCTTTACGGTGACGAGGACGCCTCGGTTTACAAGGTCGAGACCGCGAGGACCTTGGCGTATGAAAGCGCGCGAGCCCAGCTCCATTCCCTCGAGCTCGCCCATATGACGGGTTGGCGATTTCTTCAGCTGGAGGAGCTCGTTGTCGCCTATAAAAATTCTGCTGCCGAGATCATGAGCCTTATGGAGAGGTTGGTGGCCTCCGAGGAGCCTTTCTCTGGCCACCAGGATGGAGTGGTAAGTCTTCGAACTCTCACTTCCATCCTCTTCTGACAATGATCCCCTGGCTTACCTACTCTCTTCTTTATAGGATGTCGAGACCGCCCGTGATCTCCGCGCTCGCATCTCCAGCCTGGAGAATGAGGTCGCCGGGTTGAAAACTTACAACCAGGAGCTGATCCGTGCCGCCGTCCCCCCGTCTCCTCGCCTTCTGAGGAACGACCAGCGAGCCAGGGAGGAAGAATGCCGCCAGGCTCCGTCATCGCGGCGCGGTTCATCTTTTGAGCCATGCAGGGAGCCGGCCTGCTATCTGCCGAGGCGGCCGACCTGACGATCGAGGATGTGGTCCCAGAGTTGTTCATGCCAGCCCCTCCACCAGCGGACAGCGAGGACGAGCCGCCCACCAGCGAACATTAGAAAAACATGTATTTTTACTTTGTATTTTTGGCTGGCGAGGTCGCCGCAACATATGTAACCGACTTTAATGAAATGGAAATGACAATTTTTGCCCACCTGCATATTGTATTCTCGCTTTATATGTATGATGCTGTTTCCTCGCACTTATATTACTACTTTTTCTATTTCATTCACCGTGCTTGCGCCCGCCTACCGCGTAATCGCCCAGCTTCGGCTTAGAACTCGCTCACCATATTAGTTCTCACCCCTTTTTGCCTACCTTAGGGTCGCGTGTTTTGGGGTATGGGGTGAGCCCTCACCCCTTTGACCTTGGCGAGCGAGAACCTCTGCCATATCCTTCGTACAGCCTTCGGGGACTCACGTGATCCTACCTACGCCCCTTTTATGCTAGGGAGCGCTCGGCCTGCCCGTCTGGGCTTTTCCCATCCCACCTTTTGCGAGGACCCCGGAGCGGCGATGTCTCCTTATGCCCATAGTACTTGGGACGAACTCCTCCTTTCCTCGCCGCACGAGGACATCACTTTTCGCCAAGCGAGACGACCCTTCTTTGATAACCTTGTCGGCCTTTCTGCGAGATTTGCCTGACCCTCCGTCTATGAAAGCCCTGCGGCGGAATCGATTTGGGGCATTCCAGCACAAAAGGACTTGCCACTTGCCAGCCTCTCCAGAGATCAACCTGACCCACCGTCTATGAGAGGCCGGGAGCGGAATCGATCTGGGTCATTCCTGTTGGATCGTGTGATGCCCTTAGAGGGGGGGTGAATAAGGGTGTGTTTAAAATATAATTTTTACTTAATAATTTTTTAGACAAATTTTACTTTACTAAAAAAAATTACTTATAAACACTTTCAAACCAATGCAATTTTCGTATTAAACCAAACACAAATTTCTAAGATAAAGATTATGCCACCAAATATGTAATTAAAGAAAAGGACATAATTATATTAATCATGAAATTTGCATATAATAAAAATGATCTTAACAATGCTTAAGATCAAGGCATAATTATGTTAATAAAAATTCAACAATTTTGGTTTACCAATCCTTCTCCCAAGGATTGGAAGGCTATCACTTGTCTCTCCCAAGACCAAGCCCAAGCCTATCCTCTAGATCTTCCCAAGATCTAGACGTAGCGCACAAGGCCACGATTTCCCACCAAGCCACGCAAGGACTTGGACGCTCCGCACAAGGAAGCGATTTTCCCCTAAGCCACGCAAGGACTTAGACGCCGCACGCAAGACGACGATTTCTCTTCCAATACAAAATGAAATGTGTGTAAATGAAAATACAATATGAAAAGAACAACTCCCTAGAATTTCAGATCTCTGAAAGGATGGTTGAAGCCTCGAGATGATCGTTGATGCAGAAGCGCGCCCGATCTCGTCTTCAATCTTCAATCCTTCTTTGCACAAATGGGAGTTGAAGAGGTTCTGGAGCTCTCTGGTTCGTATGCACTTAGGAAGGAACTTGGAATTCTCAATGCTTGGAATGCACGAACACAAGGAGTCAATTTATAGAAAATCGTTGTCGCCTGGGCGACATCGACTGTCGGAATTTTCCGACAGCGCTAAACTGCCGCTGAAGTGCCGTCGTGCGAGCAGTTGCTGTAACCGCCGAGCTGTCTCCTGGGCGACATCGATGTTGGATTTCCGACAGCGCAAAACTGCCGGTCGTGGTGGTGTCATGGGCAGTTGTTGTAACCTCCGAGCTGTCGCCTGGGAGACATCGCTGTCGGATTTCCGACAGCTCAAAACTGCCTTTCGTCGTGCTGCCGTGGAGGGAAGTAGTTGTAACTTCTCTGCTGTCGCCGGGGAGACATCGGCTGTCGGAATTTTCCGACAGTGAAATTTTCCCACATTCAAATTTAGCTCCAGCAGAAATGTGAACATCTCATACCTGTTACCTGCACACCATTAATAAAAAATAGAATCAAATACAAATGGAACTTTGTTATTATCAAACCGGAGGAGTGCGAAACGCATGCTCCAACAATCTCCCCCTTTTGATAATAACAAATCCGTATAAAAAGAAATCATGTCTATTTAGATTGTTGATTTTAACATTTGGTGTGTGCACAAAAATAACATGATATATTTCTCTTAAAAATAAATAATTTCCCTTTAGATGAAAGCTCCCCCTAAATGAATGCTCCCCTTAAATGTATGCTCCCCCTAAATATATGCTCCCCCTAAATGTTAAAGTAAGTTGAAATGATGTATTGTTTAGGTGGATTTAGGTGTAATAGATTTGTGATTTCTCTTTTTATACTTTTAATTCTCCCCCTTTTGGTATTAGCAAAAGTTAATATTAGATAAAAGAGTAGTTCTGAAGGGAAAAGATATAGGATGTAGAAATGAAGAGTAAGCGGAAGCACTTTGTTGGAAATGATTGAAGTTCATGAAATAATAGGAATATGCCATAGTATGAATAAACTCATGAAGTGACGGTATAGATTTATGGAATATGCCATAGTATGAAAATAACTTAAACATGTGTAAGGTCATTTGAAAGTATCATAGAATGACACAATAGTGTATAGATTTATGGAATATTTTCGGTCCAATTCTCATGAGATGAATGTTTAAATAACATAATGATGTGTACATGTGATACTTAGATCAAACATATGAAGTTATTTAATCTACATGATCATTGAAATGGAGAATATAATATAAGCATATAAAGTCAACTTTTACGTTGAAGATATAGCACAAGAAGAATAGCAAACCATTTTTCTTTTGCACAAGACACTTTACAATTCTTTCCAAGGTGCTTAACCTCACAATGCTCATTAAGACTTATCAGGAGGGTATGTAGTGCTTGGTGGAGTATCCTTGTCTTGTAATTTTAACCTTATATTTTTTTTTGATCACATATTTATGATATCTTAATTTTTTAATTGACCAAGGATCTCCGAATTCACTTGAATCGCAAAAGATGGTGTATATTTTGTTGTGCTAACAAATCAAGGTTGAAAGTTGTATTTATGAAGTGCTATTGTATTATGTTAAAGCAAATATGATTCATGTATATATTAAATAAAAAGACATATGTATTGATCAAAAGAAGTGAACGTGATAGTTCATTATGATAGATAAACAATTTCTCATACTTAGAGGCATGCGAAAACAATTTCCAATGGTCTAAACAACTAAGTAGGAGTGTCAATACGATGATAGCTTGGAAATGAAATCATATAATCATGTAAGAGCCTTTTTTTAAAGATAAAAAGCACATGGTTTGTCATCAAGTCATGAGGTGAAGCATTATTAATGACATATAACTATTGTAAAGCATCAAAGGGACCAAAAATTGGAGATTTATCAAATCGGAAGCTGTCGGAAATTTCTGACAGTCACTGTCGCCTAGGCGACAGCCAAAAATATAAATACGGCTTTGGACCGAGTCAAACCCTATTGTGCATCATTTTTCTGAACTGAAGGGCGAGAGAAGGCTGTCGGAGGTCGGCGACATCCTAGATCTAAGGTATGGTTTTGGATTTTTAAGTGTTTTGACTCAAAATTTTTAGGGTTTTTTTATTTTAGAAAGGGGAGATGATAAAAGATGTATGTTTTTTATTTTCCCTTTGATGCATGGTGTAGATCTTGGAAGTTTTGTGTTTTAAAAGTGTAGATCTAGTGTCAATCAAGGGGATCTTGTTGGATCTTGGTGAAAAATGTTTTGAATTTATGTTGTTTTCTACTATTTTTATGGAACAATATTGATGTAATATTAATGATGTGTGAAGTTTTGTTAAGTCATTTTAAATTCTATGGTTTGATTTTAGAATTTAGGCTTTTTCTTTTTAAAATGTATAGGTTTTGAGTAGTGATATATTCATTGTGAAATGTCTAGGATTCCCAATTCTAGCCTAAGCATAGAAAAACGGGAATCCGGTAACGGTTTAGTGAATATATCCGCTAGTTGATTTTCCGTGCCTATAAAGTTGATTTTTATATTGCCCTTCTTAATATGATCCCTTATAAAATGATGTCGGACATCTATATGCTTAGATCTAGAATGTAATACGGGATTGTTAGTTAAGTCTATAGCACTTTTATTGTCACACTTTAATTCTACACTACTTTGTTGCATGCCAAAATCTTCTAACGTTTGTGACATCCAAAGAGCTTGGGCACAACAACTACCTAGTGCAATATATTCGGCCTCGGTAGTAGAGAGGGCAACAGAATTCTGTTTCCTACTCGACCATGAAATAAGTGAAGGGCCGATAAAATGACAAGTGCCACTAGTGCTTTTCCTATCTAAAGAACATCTCGCATAATCGGAATCCGAAAAACCATGTAAAATAAAGGAATCATTATGAGGATACCATAATCCTAATTTAGATGTTCCTATAAGATATCTAAAGATGCGTTTCACCGCTTTTAACTGTGACTCTTTAGGATTAGCTTGAAATCTAGCACATAAACATACGGCAAACATAATGTCATGTCTAGATGCGGTTAAATACAATAAAGACCCTATCATACTTCTATAAATGGTTTGTTCAATTGAAACACCACTTTCATCTTTTCCTAATTTTAGTGAAGTACTCATAGGAGTGTTTGCATGCTTAAGATTTTCAAATCCAAATCTTTTTAACATATCATGAATATATTTGGTTTGACATATAAAAATACCATCATGTTTTTGTGTAATTTGAAAACCTAGAAAATATGAAAGTTCTCCAACCATGCTCATTTCAAATTCATTTTTCATAATTTGAACTATTTCATTACACAACTCTTCATTAGTGGCTCCAAAAATAATATCATCAACATAAATTTGCAAAATAACTAAATCATGATCAATTTGCTTAATGAAGAGTGTAGAATCAGCACTTCCTATTTTATAATCGTGCTTTCACAAATATTGAGTTAATCGATCATACCAAGCACGAGGCGCCTGTTTTAATCCATAAAGCGCTTTATCTAATTTATAAACATAATTTGGATATTTCTCATTTATAAAGTCAGGGGGTTGTTCTACATAAACCTCCTCTTTTATATACCCGTTTAAAAATGCGGTTTTGACATTCATTTGATATAATTTAAATCTTTTAAAACAAGCAAATGCAAGAAATATCCTAACCGCTTCTAATCTTGCTACGGGTGCAAGAGTTTCATCAAAATCTACCCCTTCAATTTGTGCATAACCTTTTACAACTAATCTGGCTTTATTTCTAACAATTCTAGATTCATTATCCATTTTATTTTTAAAAATCCACTTAACACCAACTACAGGACGATTTTTGGGTCGTTCTACAAGATTCCAAACCTTATTACGTTCAAATTGATTAAGTTCTTCATTCATAGCTAAAAACCAAAATTCATCATTTAAAGCGGTGGAAACATCTTTTGGTTCTATTTCAGAGACAAAACAAAGGTTTGAAAATAAAACATGTAGCGATGAACGAGTACTAACCCCTTTTTGCGGATCTCCAATGATAAGCTCCTTTGGATGATCCTTTGAAAACCTCAATTCACTTGGAGGCTCATATTCTTCTTTTTCTTCTACTTCTCTATCTCCTTCTTCTCTTTCTCCTTCTCTTTCTTCTTCTTTTCCTTCTTCAATTTCTCCAAGTTCTTCATCATCATTCTCCACCGAAGGAAGGGGATCATCTTCTCTTCCTGTAATTTTCTTTTCTACACATGAAGCAAACTCATCAAACCTAACATGAATAGATTCTTCAACTATTTTTGTTCTTTTATTAAAAATCCTATAAGCTTTACTAGTTGAAGAATAGCCAATAAAAATACCTTCATCACATTTTTCATCAAATTTTCCTAAGGAATCTTTAGAATTCAAAACAAAACATTTACAACCAAAAACTTTGAAATAAAAAACATTTGGTTGTTTATTAAAAATTAATTCATAAGGAGTTAATTTTAAAATAGGGCGAAGCATTACTCTATTAATTACATAACATGTCGTACTAACCGCTTCAGCCCAAAAAGATTTTGGTAATTTAAATTCAGATAACATCGTACGGGCTAACTCTTGAAGAGTTCTATTTTTCCTCTCCACTACACCATTTTGCTGTGGTGTGCGTGGAGCGGAAAATTCATGTTTAATTCCTAACTCCGTACAAAAAAAATAAACTTTTCATTTTCAAATTCTCCTCCATGATCCGATCGTATGCGTTTAATTTTTAACTCAAATTCATTTTGAATACGCAAACATAATTTTGAAAATTCTGAAAATGCATCGGATTTTGAGGTTAGAAATAAAGTCCAACAAAAACGAGAATAATCATCAATCAAAATGTGTATTTTCTACCTCCTAAGCTAGAAATTCCAATTGGCCCAAATAAATCCATATGTATTAATTGAAGTGGCCTAGTGGTAGAAATAATATTTTTACTTTTAAAAGATGATTTTGAAAATTTTCCTTTTTAGCAAGGCACACATAGTGAAGAAGATAAATTTCCATTTAACAATGGTAAACCTTTAATTAATTTATCTTTTGAAAGTTTTGAAATTAACTTGGCACTAGTATGTCCAAGTCGCCTATGCCATAAATCTAATTCATCATTTTTTGATAAAAAACATTTTAAGGTAGAATTTGAAAAATCAAGAAATTTAATCATATATACATTATGACATCTAGGTGCGGTAAAAACAATTTCATTTGTTTTGGAATTAATAATTTTGCACAAATTTGTAGAAGATTCAAATAAAACATTTAAACCCTTATCACATAATTGACTAATAGAAATCAAATTATGCTTTAATCCTTCTACAAATAGAACATTTGAAATTGAGAAATTTTCGTTACCCACAACTCCGATGCCGATGATTTTTCCTTTTCCATTGTCTCCGAAAGTAACAACTCCTCCTTTCTTCATCTCTAGGCTAAGGAACTTTTCTTATTGCCCGTCATGTGTTTTGAACAGCCCGAGTCCAAGTACCACACGTCTTCTTTGTCCTTAGCCTGCCAACACACCTAGAAAGAAGAGGTGAGTAAAGATCTGGTTACCCAAGTGGTTCCACCCATAGTATAGGTAGAAACCTTGGGCACCCAGATTTGTTTAATTTTACTTTTTCCTTCCTTCCAGCAAAAGTCTGTAGTGTGGCCAAATCTATTGCATTTGGCACATGTAATGTATTTAGAAGAGTATAACTTTTCTGGACTTTTACTGGATGAGGATGCAGTATTTGACAATTCATTAACTCTAGAATTTTTAAAAGTAGATTTTCTGGAATTTTCACTGTCGTCGGCGACAGTGGTTGTCGCCGGGCGACAGCTTCCTGATGTGTATCCGAGTCCAAACCTTCCAGATCCATGGCGTTGGTATCCTAAGATCATATCCAGTGATCTTCGGCCCATTCCAAAAAATTTCATGGCTAGAGTTAAGTCATGAATCTGGTTTCTCATTTTTGTATTTTCGGATACCAGATTTACGCATCTACGTTCAAAAGATTTCTTTCCCTCATGGACTTTGGAAATTAAAGATTTCAGATCTCTCTCTAAAATCTCATTCTTTTTAGTAAGAACTTTTATTGTAGAATGAGATTTGGAAAGAGATTCTTCAAGTTCTTTAATTCTTCCCAAAAAGTGATCACACTCTTGGCAAGAAATATCTCTTTTTCCAATTATCTTAATTTCATTTAACAATTTTTTGTTTTCTTTAAGTAAAATTTCATTTTCAGATTTAAGAAGATCATTATCTTTTAAACTTTTTTCAAAAAATTTGCAAGTCTTTAAAAATTCAGAAAATAATTCATCATAGGTTGGAGGAGTTACCTCAGTGTCGCTTTGGACACTGCATTTGTCATCAGATATGATGCTCTTTCCCATTAAGCACATGTTGGCCTCCTCTTCTTTACTTGAGTCTGAACTGCTTGCATCCTCAGAAGTAGTATCATCCCATGTTTCCGCCTTCAACACCTTCTTCGACCCTTTGTGCTTCTTTTCTTTAAGTTCTTTCAAGTACTTTGGACACTTGCTTCGGATGTGTCCTAACTTCTTGCAGTGATAGCACTCCGGTGGCGGTCTCTCTTCCTCCTCATCGCCTTCCTTTCCTTTTTTCTTCCTAAAGGTCTCCTTCTTAAAATACTTCTTAAACGAATTCCTTCTCTCCGGATTTTTCATAAATTTTCTAAATTTTTTAACAAATAAACTTTCCTCATCTTCTTCATCCTCCTCAGAATCACTAGTTTCTTCCTTCTTAGATCTTAGAGCCAATCCCTTCTTCCTTGGCTCCATATACTCTTGTTGTTAAATTTTCAATTCAACTTCATGAGTTTTCAAGTTCCCAATGAGGCTTTCCAATTTTAAGGTCTTAAGATCATGTGACTCGGAAATTGCAGTCACTTTAGGATTGAACTTCGGGGGAAGTGATCTTAATATTTTCCTTACTAAATCTCCATTTGAGAACACCTTTCCTAGCACCTTTGAGTCGTTCACGATTTTTGTGAATCGTGTGTACATCGTATCAATCTCTTCATCTACCTCCATTTTGAACCTTTCAAATTCAGACTCCAGTTGAAATAGCTTTGAATCCTTTACCTGCGAAGTACCTTCATGAGTGATTTCTAATAAATTCCAAATTTCAAATGCAGTATTACAAGCACAAACTCTATTAAATTCAGTGCGATCTAGTGCGCAAAATAAAGCATTCATGGCTTTTGCGTTGTTCTTACATTTTAATTTATCATTGTCATCCCACTTGTCTTTGGGCTTATCCATGGTTACATCTCCTACAACAAATGTTGGAGAAGTGTAACTAGATTTTACCATATTCCAGACTTCTATATCTAGCGCAATTAGAAAACAACGCATACGTGTTTTCCAATAATTATAGTCTGTGCCCGTAAAAAGTGGTGGCCTACTAATTCCTTGCCCCTCAACAAACGCGTGATCGTTGTGCGCCATTACTCCCGGTGGTAAACCATTTTGGAGTAACCTGCTCTGATACCACTTGTTGGATCGTGTGACGCCCTTAGAGGGGGGGGGGGGTGAATAAGGGTGTGTTTAAAATATAATTTTTACTTAATAATTTTTTAGACAAATTTTACTTTACTAAAAAAAATTACTTATAAACACTTTCAAACCAATGCAATTTTCGTATTAAACCAAACACAAATTTCTAAGATAAAGATTATGCCACCAAATATGTAATTAAAGAAAAGGACATAATTATATTAATCATGAAATTTGCATACAATAAAAATGATCTTAACAATGCTTAAGATCAAGGCACAATTATGTTAATTAAAATTCAACAATTTTGGTTTACTAATCCTTCTCCCAAGGATCGGAAGGCTATCACTTGTCTCTCCCAAGACCAAGCCCAAGCCTATCCTCTAGATCTTCCCAAGATCTAGACGTAGCACACAAGGCCACGATTTCCCACCAAGCCACGCAAGGACTTGGACGCTCCGCACAAGGAAGCGATTTTCCCCTAAGCCACGCAAGGACTTAGACGCCGCACGCAAGACGACGATTTCTCTACCAATACAAAATGAAATGTGTGTAAATGAAAATACAATATGAAAAGAACAACTCCCTAGAATTTCAGATCTCTGATAGGATGGTTGAAGCCTCGAGATGATCGTTGATGTAGAAGCGCGCCCGATCTCGTCTTCAATCTTCAATCCTTCTTTGCACAAATGGGAGTTGAAGAGGTTCTGGAGCTCTCTGGTTCGTATGCACTCAGGAAGGAACTTGGAATTCTCAATGCTTGGAATGCACGAACACAAGGAGTCAATTTATAGAAAATTGCTGTCGCCTGGGCGACATCGACTGTCGGAATTTTCCGACAGCGCTAAACTGCCGCTGAAGTGCCGTCGTGCGGGCAGTTGCTGTAACCGCCGAGCTGTCGCCTGGGCGACATCGATGTCGGATTTCAGACAGCGCAAAACTGCCGGTCGTGGTGGTGTCGTGGGCAGTTGTTGTAACCTCCGAGCTGTCGCCTAGGCGACATCGCTGTCGGATTTCCGACAGCTCAAAACTGCCTTTCGTCATGCTGCCGTGGAGGGAAGTAGTTGTAACTTCTCTGCTATCGCCGGGGCGACATCGGCTGTCGGAATTTTTCGACAGTGAAATTTTCCCACATTCAAATTTAGCTCCAGCAGAAATGTGAACATCTCATACCTGTTACCTGCACACCATTAATAAAAAATAGAATCAAATACAAACAGGACTTTGTTATTATCAAACCGGAGGAGTGCGAAACGCATGCTCCAACAATTCCAGCACCAAAGAACTTGCCACTTGCCAGCCTCTCTAGAGATCAAGACCCACCGTCTATGAGAGCCCGTCACCGGAATTGATCTGGGGCATTCCAGCACCAAAGAACTTGCCACATGCCAGCCTCTCCAGAGATCAACCTGACCCACCGTCTATGAGAGCCCGACAACGGAATCGATCTAGGGCATTCCAGCACCAAAGAACTTGTCACTTGCCAGCCTCTCCAGAGATCAACCTGACCCACCGTCTATGAGAGCCCGACAACGGAATCGATCTGGGGCATTCCAGCACCAAAGAACTTGCCACTTACCAGCCTCTCCAGAGATCAACCTGACCCACCGTCTATGAGAGCCCGGTAGCAGAATCGATCTGGAGCATTCCAGCACCAAAGAACTTGCCAGCCTCTCCAGAGATCAACCTGACCCACCGTCTATGAGATCCCGACAGCGGAATTGATCTGAGGCATTCTGGCACCAAAGAACTTGCCACTTGCCAGCCTCTCCAGAGATCAACCTGACCCACCGTCTATGAGAGCCCGGCAGCAGAATCGATCTGGGGCATTTCAGCACCAAAGAACTTGCTACCTTGCCAGCCTCTCCAGAGATCAACCTGACCCACCGTCTATGAGAGCCCGGCATCGGAATCGATCTGGGGCACTCCAGCATCAATACACTTGAAGATTCCCACTCAAGAACAACTTCAAAATCTATGCATGAAGAATGAAACATACAACAAATCAGTTACCAAATTTTTAAGGATAGAATCGCTTTAAATCATCCCAACTCCTGGCTCGGTTGAGAGGTACCCCTTCCACATCTTGGAGGTGGTACCCTCGAGACTTGAGCACCTCGCTTACAAGGTAAGGCCCCTCCCAGTTGGGCTCAAGCTTACCTACAGCGGCTCCTCTCCCTGCCGCATCTACCTTCTTTAGGACCAAGTCCCCTCTCTCGAACTGCTTTACTCTGATACGTTGATCAAAGTACCTAGCCATCCGACTCTTAACTTCCTCCTGTCGAACTGTAGCGAGGTCTCTGAGCTCTTCTACTAGGTCCAAGGACAGCCTTTGTTCTGCATCATTTTCCACTAGCCATTCTTCATCCCCTTCGCCCGCGACAACCACTCTGGGGGTTGTCACCTCGAACTCTATCGGGAGGACAACCTCGGATCTGTGAGAGAGTTTGAATGGTGTCTCCCTGGTGGCGGTATTTGGAGTAGTCCTCAAGGCCCAAAGGACCGAGGGCAGCTACTCTACCGAGTTGCCCCTGAGATTCTCCACTTTCTTTTTGAGCAGGTTGACAATTATCTTGTTCGCTGCCTCCACCTGACCATTACTCCTCGGGTGGTAGACTGGCGCGAACCTGAGGTCTATGCCAAGTTGGGTGCAGAAACTGACAAACTCTTTGCTAGAAAATTGTGGCCCATTGTCCGTGACTATGGCCAGTGGGAGCCCGTGCCTGCAAATTATCTCACCCCACACAAAAATTCTTACAACTTGGGACGTTACCTTGGCCAGGGCCTTTACTTCTATCCACTTGGATAAGTAATCAATCATCACCAATAGAAACTTCATTTGGCCACTAGCTTGCGGGAATGGGCCTACCAGGTCCAAGCCTTATATAGCAAAGGGCCAGGGAGCTGTGATGGTTCGGAGTCTCTGAGCTGGCAAGAGCTAGAGAGGAGCGAACAGCTGACACTTTGATCATTTTCTTGCGAACTCCACTGCATCCTTGCTGAGGGTAGGCCAAAAGTATCCTTGCCTCAACACTCTACCTTCCAAGGTTCGGCTCCCAGAGTGACTGCCATATTCCCCCGAGTGGATTTCTTCAAGGACTCTCGGGACCTCCTCCTCTGATACACAACGAGCCAGGAGCCCCGAGAGTGTTTTCCTGTATAGTCCTCCTGCATGCAAGGAATAATAAGCCGACTTATACCTAAAGCGTCGTTTATCCACGTCCCCTTCAGGGAACTTCCCCGATGTCAGGAAGGCAACGAAGGGATCCATCCATGATGCTCGTTGATCTACCTCCATCAGCTCCCCTTCTTCGATGGAAGGTCGGAAAAGATCTAATATCGTCCCCCCAGCTCGAGGGCCAAACCTGGCTAAGAGGTCTGATGGGGTGCTCTCCTCCCTTGGCACATGCTTATTGGAGAAAGTGCGAAACTGTCTGATGACCCCCTTGACCTTCTCTAGGAAGCGCTGGAGGGTTGGCTCCTTTGCTTCGAATTCCCCTGACTTGGCATGCCACCACCATGGAGTCCGTTGAGACCTCCACGTCTTGTACTCCTAGTTCCTGGGCTAGCCGCAGCCCCGCTATCACTGCCTCATACTCGGCCTAGTTGTTGGTAATTGGAAAATGGATGTTCAAGGCTTGCTCAATCTTAGTCCCTTGGGGGCTTATCAGGATGATTCCTCCTCCATAGGAGTGCTTCCCTGACGCACCATCCACCAGCATTTTCCATGCCACCGGGGGAGGTGATTCATGCTCCCCCACTTCGGTTGCGTAGTCCGCCATGAAGTCTACCACCGCTTGTGCCTTGATTGACAACCTAGGTACAAACGCGATGTCGAACTCACTCAGCTCCACGGACCATTTTGTCAGCCTCCCTGAGTGCTCCACCCCCTCCATGATTTTGCGAAGTAGATGGACAGTAACCACTTTGATCGAATGCGCTTGGAAATAAGATCGGGGCTTCCGGGCCGACACCACCAATGCGAAGGCCAACTTTTCTAAAATGGGGCATCGGAGCTCCGCCTTCCTCAGTACTCGGCTGACGTAGTAGATGGGAAACTGCCTTCTTCCTTGTTCCCGGACCAACACCAAACTTACTGCCTCGGATCCTACCCCCAAGTATAGGGATAGATCCTCTCCTTGCCTTGGCACCTGGAGTAGAGGAGTCTGAGTGAGTTGCTCTTTCAAAGCTTGGAAAGCTTCCTCACATTCTGAGGTTCATTCAAATTTTTTGTTTCCCCTTAGCACCTTGAAGAAAGGTGCACACTTCTCCCCCGCCTTAGAGAGGAACCTACTGAGCCCGGCCAATTTTCCCGTGAGGCTCTGAACCTCCTTCGAATTTCTTGGCGACACCAATTACATGATTGCTTTAACTTTATCTGGGTTAGGCTCTACCCCTGCTAAGGTGAGCAAGTGACCTAGGAACTTTCCCCAACTAGACCCGAAGACACACTTCAGGGGGTTGAGCTTCATCTTATACTTTCACAAGGTCCCAAAGGTCTCTTCGAGGTCTTGGAGGTGGGACTCGAGGTCCCGGCTCTTTATCATGAGATCGTCAACATAGACCTCCAGATTTCTTCCCTTCTGCTCTCGGAAGACCCTGTCCATCATTCGTTGGTATGTGGCCCCTGCATTCTTGAGCCCAAAGGTAATAATAACACCCATCCCCGTGATGAAGGAGACATCCTTGACGTCAGGGGGGGTGCATGCGGATTTGATGATAACCTGAAAATACATCTAAAAAAGACATTATAGAGAAACCGACGGCTGAATTAACCAGCGCGTCGATTCTAGGCAAGGGGTAGTAATCCTTGGGGCATGATTTATTAAGTACTGAGAAATCAACACACATGCGCCACTTACCTGCTCCTTCTTTTCACCATAACTACAGTGGAGACCCAGCCTGGGTACTGGATCTCCGATACAAAACCTGCTCCGAGGAGCTTGCCCACCTCCTCCCTGATGGGGCCTTCCAGCTTGTCGGCGATGGCTCTTTTCTTTAGGCGGATGGGTCGAGAGCTGGGATCGAGGTTGAGACGGTGGCATGCCACGTCCGCATCAATCTCGGGTATCTCTGTCGCGCTCCAAGCGAAGACGTCCATGTTCTTCTGCACGCAGGCTAGGATTTTCTCCTGATCCTCCAGGCCAAGCTCTCCGCTGATTTGGACCTTCTCCACCACCCCCGCCCGGGTGGTGACCTCGAGCTCCACAACCTCCTCCACGACCTCCAGCCAAGATTGCTCTCCACAATCGCCTTCCTTCCCCTCATCGCTAGAGAACGCTTCGGCCTCCTCCTCCCTTCCTTCGTCTCTGATCGCCATCAGTTCTTCTGCCCTTCTTTCCTGGGCCTGACCCCCTTCCTCTTCCTTCTCCTCCTCTCCTTCCTCCATCTTCTCCTCTGCCTCTCCCACCTGGGCCTTTCCTTCTCCCCTTCTTTCCTCCTCTGCTTCCTCTCCGAGACCTGTCGGTTCCCCCATCTCCCGATCCCATTCCTCTACTTCGCCCATCCAGGAGATGGTGTTCACGGCCGTCACGTAGCACTGCCTTGCTACCTTTGGGTCCCCTCTTACCCGAACCTGAACTCCACCCGAGTTGAACTTGAGACATTGGTGGAAGGTGGATGGGACGCAGCGGAAATCACAGATAAGCGGTCGTCCGAAGATGGCACTATAGCTGCTGGGGGCGTCTACTATGACAAAGCGGAAATTCTGAGACTTCCCCCCTAGGACCACGTGGAGCCCCACTCCCCCTTCTACCTCCTTCCTCTGCCCGGAGAACCTGAACAACTGGCCATCTGAGGCCAACACCCTCCTGGTCTCTACCTTCATCTCATCGAACGCCTTTTCGAAGATGACGTTGATGGAGCTTACATTGTCCACGAGAATTCGGGACACCGTGAAGTTCTCAATGGCGGTATGGATGACCAGCGCATCGCAGAAAGGGTCTTCGTGACCCGGCATGTCCCTCTAAGAGAAAGTAATTTTTTCTGCCGGGGGTGGGGTCGTGGATGTCGAAGCCACACTCCAGCGGTAGATGGTATGGAGGCTCGCCTTGCGGGTTGCCTCAACCCCTATACCCTCGTGGATCACTCTGATCCCTCCTCGGGTCCCCAAATCGACCCTATCCTCGCACCTTTCCTCCTCATCCTCCCGAGGAAGGACCTCCTCAATCCTCACCCGTTGTTATTGTCGCTGCGTTGGTGCTCTGGCCCTCTTCGTCTCCAAGAACTCCAGGAAAGTGGCCGTCGCGTGGCCTTCCTCGTCATGGAAGTCACAATATGGCAACGCCACCTCCCCCCTCTCGACTTCCACCCCCCTATTCCTCCTTCGGGCTGTTGTCCCTGCTCCACCCCTTGCTCTTCCCCCTCTTCCTCTTCCTATTGCCATCGCGTGCTGAGGCAAGGGAGGCATCTGCCTCGGACCCTGCCTCCATCCCAACTGATGGGGTCTTCCCTGACCCCCATGGAAAGTACCCCCACCCGGGGCATAACCTCTCCCTTGACCTTGCATTCCTCCGCCCTGCTGCCTCCATCCCCCTCCGGGGCCCTGGGCTCTTCTCTTCTCCGCACCTCCTGCCGCCTGACCTCCGTCTTACTGAGCTTTGCTAGCCTCCTGGTGAGCTCCGGATTGGCCTCCTCCCCTTCGATTTCCTCCGCCACCCTCTACATTAGCTCCTCGTAGGAAACGGGGGCCTTCCTCTTCAATCCCATCTTGAAGAAACTTTCCCTCAGCCCAACCATGAAGGCGAGCTGGAGGGCAAACCCAGGCATCTCCTGGGTGAGCAATACCTCCTCCTGAAATCAATCTGCATAGTGAGCCAACGACTTCCTGGGCTCTTGCTTGACCTTGAAGAGGGACTCGACGTCCTTCTTCCACTTCTTCGAAGTCGAAAATCGCAATAAGAAGCTTTGACGCAAGTCTTCAAATGCGTAGATCGACCCTACAGGGAGTTGATGGAACCATTCCCTGGCCTTCTCTTTCATGGTGATGGCGAAGAGCCAACACTTAAAGGCATCCGACATCGGCCTGATAGAAACTGAGTCCTCGAGTGACCGTAGGTGCTGGACAGGGTCGTCCCTGCCGTGGTAGTAGACCCTATCCCATTCCCTGAACCCTTCCGGGATGGGCGCGGAAAGCACTAACTCTCAAAAGGGGCTCCACCCACCTGCCACCTTTTCCTGCTCCACTCGACCGTCGAGCTCCCTCGCTAGGCTTGAGCTCGCAGGAATCACGCTCGCGAGGGCCACACTCGCCGGAACCGCGCTCGCCTGTGCCGCGCTCGCTTGCACCATGCTCACCGGCACCGAGCTCGCCAGAATCTCGCTCGACGGGCTAGCAAACAGCACTCTCCCCTCCAGGTCTTGCACTGAACCCCCATCCACTTCCTTTCCAGCCTTTCCTCCCGGGGCATTCTTGCCAGCCGCTGCTAGAAGGGGGGAACGCCTGAGGCGCCGGGGTCGCGAACTCGCTTAGCAACACTGCGATGGCGAATCTGAGGGTATCGAGGACTTCCCTCTTGAAGTCCGAGAACATTCTTGGCGTCACCACCTGGGGTGACCCGCGAAACTCCTCGCCCTGCTCTTCGTTTCCTGCCATGTCCCTTCCTTGGAACTTTCTTTGACCAGCTACACTCCACGCTCACCGCACCAAAATATTGAAACCAATTTCTTGGTCTCTTGTGAAGCTCGGGCCCTCAACAAGTTGAGGGGCAGCTAGCCCTTACTAATCCCTCGGAAGGAGCAGACCGGAGATTCAGAACTAGACTTGGACCTTAGTCACAGCGAGGAGGTCCCACCACAAACCCGGAAGATCTTTGAGCGCTTCCCCTCCCAAGCCAAAGCTGAGACCGGGCACCTTGGAGAGCTAGAGAGCCAACCCAAGGAAACCTAGGGAGAAGGAAGTTCAGAATGCTCTGATTGGAATCCTCTCCAAAGGTGCCCTTCAAGGCCTATTTATAGTTTTTTAAGTCTGGTCTGCCAATAACGGGGTTATGCATTTTGGTTTTACTAAACTCACCCCAATTTGGTCTGCTAACAGCCAAACTCCGCAGTTTGGAGGGGCTGCCTGCAGACCACCAGGGGCAGAGGGATAATTTAACCTCCTTAGCCTATGGGCAAGTGGCCTTTGAGAACGCCACTCGCGAGAGCTCCCGTGAGTCTCCTCGCGAGTATCGCTCGTGAAACCCCTCTTAGGCGAGCACTCTGCGAAGGCCCCGCTCGCCCTCCTTCTGGCGACAACCACAGAGGCCAGGTCTCGCAATCCCTCCTGCAAGCTCCCCTCGGCCCGTACCCCTAGCTCTCGCGACTCCTTAGTGGCGAGATGAAGCTCTTCCAGCCCAAATTACTAATCTTCGGGTCTTACCTCCTCAGGCGAACACGGGGTTTTACATCCCCAATATTCAATCCTCATGCACCGATCACAATGTGCTTTAACACGATCAAAGGTATCAACCTCATTGAAGGGTTATCACTAATCTAACCATCTAGTAGATTTTCACGTGATATGAACATTAATTCGTACATGTGCTTTTTATGATTCCACATAAACTAACAATTGAAGATTGATTTAAGGAGACATCTCAATAGAATAAATCTAAATTTATTATCACAGACCCACTCTAGCGTGTACATGATTCATACAAAATTTCGGCCTGATCGGCCTTCACATTCAGCATTTATATCTCCTTCAAGTTATCAACTGAAACATCAATATCTCTATTACTACTTATATAAGATTATGAAATCTAACAGAAGTGTGCATATTGTTATCACAAGTCTAATCATCTAATAGATTATCAACCGATTGGAGCATTTATGTAAACGAGTCCTCTAAATTCTGCATTCAATTGTGCATCGAAATGCCCCATTTCAGGATCATAAATTCATCTACACCTCACCCAATTGACATGAGAATCCAGGAACTCCTACCACACCAAAGGAGGAGAACCAAAAGTTCTCTGTTTGCTAGCGCTGGCGGTAGCACTACCGCCAGGCGCTAGTGATCCAGTCGACGCACCCTCCCATCGACATTGGATGTCGACGGGAAGTGATCCCTTCTAGTTGACCCATCAACTTGCTAGCGCCGGCGGTAGGGGTACCGTCAGGCGCTAGCTATCTCTATCAAACCTCCTTCTGTCGATCTAAAGTGTCGACGGGAAGTTCTCCCTTCCCGTCTACAAGTCGACTCGCCAGCACCGACGGTAGCACTACCGCCGGGTGCTAGTGGTTCTATCCACTCACCTTCCCATCGATCTTAAGTGTCGACGGGAAGTTCTCCCTTCCCGTTGACAAGTCGACTCGCTAGCGCCGGCGGTAGCACTACCGTCAGGCTCTAGTGATTCAATCAACTCACCTTCCCGTCGATCTTAAGTGTCAACGAGAAGTTATCTCTACCCGTCGGCCCATCGACATGCTAGCGCTAGCGGTAGCGCTACCGCCAGGCGCTAGCTAACAGGAAGCAGATCATTTGCCATTTCCTTTCCAAACATCTTCCATGGCAGCCCAGCTCCAAATCACATACCAATCCTCTTTCCCTAATGGTTGGACCTTCATTTCTATTCAAGTGTATAAAACCAATATGATTTAAGTCTAGAATTACAATTAATGACTCTTCTTACCCTAAACTATTCATCATCTTCCCCAATTAAGAAATTATGGCATTACACCTTCTCTCCTCCAATACTCCCTCATATGACCATGAATTTTTACGAAATCAAATCCTATCTCTTTCTTTTGGAGAGAAGAAATGATTGAAGGAACTTTCGCGGCAATCGGTGCCCTAAGATGAAAGATCCGGTTTGGTCATTTCCTAAGAAGCTCCATTAGCTCACAAGCCAAGCTCTTTTGAGCTCAACACCTCTCCTAAATTTTCTCTACGATCTAGCACCAAGGGAGAGGGGTCGGAAGTCACCTTATTTTTCGGCCATGGCTGGAGCTCATCTTGATGGCAACATGGTGGTGTTCGGCCAAGCTCCAATCTTTCCCCCAACCTTGCTCTTTCAAGAACCCTAAATTAAGCCTCGAGGTGTGAGGAAGAGGATGAAGAAAAAGAAGAAGAAGAAGAATGAGGAAGAAGAAGATGAATAGTCATCTGATTAAGAGATTTCAGCCCATTTGGGCTATGAGAGAAGGAAGAGAGAGAGAGAGAGAGATTTCATTAATAAGCATTTAATGAAATTCCAATCTCCAAGACTTGTACCAGCCGTTTAATGGCTTTTAAATTCCATCTTGACTTAGTTTTAGGCAATCTAGGCCACCCACCAAGTAAAAAGTCACGGGTTCTGATTTGGCCGCTACCGTCGGTACTAGTTAAAGCTACCGCCGGTGCTAGCTCCCTGCTACCAATCCTTGGACATTTGCTTCTTAACTTCAAAGGGTGAGGGTTACACCCACTCCTGGAGACCAGGGCACATCCTTGGCACCATTAGGATCTCAAGAGTCCTACCTAGCCCAAGCATCACCAAGTGACTCGTGTCACTCGAGGGGTCTAGCTCGAATTGGGATGTTACAAGCATCATCCATATTTCTATGTTGAGCAAATAAATAAGGGTCCTACCAATGCAGCATGTATGCAAACCTGGATTTCAAAAGGCACCCTATGGTGTGTATGATTCTAACATAACATCACACATCATCACTTCACAACAAACACAAGAGTACTCATCAATTCTCCCAAAGGCATGCACACCTAATGCGAAGAACTCCCGATGAGACCCCACCGACACAGGGCCCACAATGCCATCGGGCTTGTCCATCAACTCACCTGTTCTCGCCAGAATCACCAAACAAAGCACAACTGATGCTAAGAACTCTTGCCTATATCCCCCCCCCCCCCCCCCACACACACATGACCCACAATGCCATCAGACTTGTCCATTAACACAGACGTTCTTGTCAGTTTATCACAAAAGGGGACTTGTCTTGCCGTGACACTCTCCACACATGAATCTCAACATTTACGGGCTAGCCAGCCGACCACAAAGACAAAGCCACGCCTTCACACACACACATGCATCACTAGTCATTCAACCCACACATATTTTCCCGCCCCAAGCCAACGTTTGTTCTCACACGAAAGATACAAGGGCATCGCAACGACGTCTTCATCGTAATTGAATTTCTAACAAAATCCCTAAAATGCACGTTAAGCAACATCACTGAATCAGACCACTGGTTACAATTTCGGCTTCACCCACAATGCCTAATTCGCTAACGGAGTGGATCTCTAATTCAATATAATGTCGGGGACGGACTCAATCAACCCGATAGTTCCTCTTGAACCAAGGCGACCCGAATCCCTGTCATTTAAGAGATCCGGTGCCAAAAATGCAGAACTAAGGATGACAAAACAAGAGATGTCATGCACACATCATAAAACAGGGAGGAGAGATGTCGATTCCCTTTGAAATCTCTTCCTCGCCATGGAATGGTCGAAAAGCACGGATGGAAACGTGCACCTTCAAGCCCTCTCTACGCTGCCCCATGATAAGTGCAACATCGTTAGGGGTAAATGAGATCACCTTCGAACCAACACAAAAATTGTCCCCGCTTAGATTATACCATGACACCAAGCAATATAACATAGGTATGTTTTGTGGTACCCTATGAGCCTACAATATAGACCACACATTAACATCCTTACAAACTTCTTTGTCATTCTCATCCAGCCGATCAGTCAAATTGGCAACTTGGTCAAGGAAGTTTGCAAAATAACATCTTGAACATAGAAAATGGCTACTGCCGCTCCTGCTTTTATCCACCGGGCTAGCAAAAGAATGAAAATAAGAGCTTAGTTGGAACTAACTATTATTCAGGAAAAAAATATGATCACTTCAATCTCCTATGAAAATCATTTGTGATCTCCTAGGAGAACATGTCACAATGATCTCCTAGGAGATCGAAAATGATCTCCTAGAATATCAACATGATCTACTAGGAGATCAATCAATGTTTGCCTACTAGGAGAAAATTTTTCTTCTCATAGAATACAATAAATGATCTCAAATATGAAAATTTTAATTTTGAAAGGGAGCAAATGTATTATCCTAAGAGAAGTTCCACTAAGAGATTCCTATTTTGTGCGTTAATCACTTCAGAGATGATCATTGTCTCTTAGAAGATCGAAATGATCTCCACAGAGACTATTGTTTTCCTAGGAGATCATCGTTTTTGCCCAACTCTATATCAATTATGCAAATCCTAAACCAATGAACCTAAACCCCAAACACCTGTAAACAATGCTAAGCGGTGGAATTTACCTGCCGCAAATATGTGAAAGTAGAATCCGACGTGGAGACTGACGGAAGACGGAGATGGCAACACTGTTTCGGCGAAGAGTCCACTCAGGGAGCTCGTGAAGATGTTGGAGAATCGGCGAACAAATTTCCTTCTTTCGCAACAACTAAAGATATTAAACATGTTGGCGTACCTAAAATACCTCTGCTGTGTAATAATAAATATTTTATTTTAATTTAAATGATGCGGAAAATAAGATAGAGTGCAAAGTCATTCTATTAAATAGTTTGAGGGTGCAAAGTGACAAAAACTAAAACTAAGGGTGCAACGTGCTAAACCCTTCTAATTGGGAAGCGTTAAGTGTCAAAAATCCAAATGGATGGAATTAGGTTTTATTGTAAATTTTGTTGGCCTGCGATTATTACAAATGTGGCGGCTAATATAAATCCCTATATTAAATGGTGATTGTTATCCGCAAAGCAATTTTGGCTATCCGCACTCTATTTATATGAGTTATGTACGCAACTTTTGGAAACATACTTTGTACATGCATTTTTAGGAAACGTGTTCAACACGAAAGTTGTAGATCTCGTCGAGATCTACAATTTTCGTGTTGAACACTTTTCTTAAAAATGCATGTACAAGATGTATTTCCAAAAATTCGCTATAGTTACGCCCAGGTTTCAATCGGGGCGGCAATACGTCTTGTGCGTGCATTTCTAAAAAAAGTGTTCAACACCTAAGTTGTAGATCTCGACGAGATCTACAACTTTCGTGTCGAACACTTTTGCTAAACATGCATGTACAAAGTGTATTTCCAAAAGGAGCGTACATAACTCATACAAATAGAGTGCGGATAGCCAAAACTGCTTTGCGGATAACAATCACCTATTAAATTGGGATGTTTATATTTAAACATTACTATTTTATGACTCAATAATCGATATTATATTATATATAACCTGGAAATGGGACTTCACTTGCGCCTCCATTTTCATGTGAATCAGCCGTCCGATTAGATCGAGCGGCTAAGATCAAAATAAACGAATGAAGACTTTACTAACGTCCCAGCTAGGGTTCGCGTAACTCGCTCCCTCTGGTCTTTGTGTCATCTCTCTGCCGAACTCCCCAGCCGCCTCCAGGGTTCGTAATTCCTACCGTTTAAGCACTCGTTTATTTTCGGTTGTCCTTCCTCAGAGCAGATTTTAGAAGTATCATTCCTCTTCTTTATTCTCGGTTTTGAAGTTGTGATCTAATTCTCTGCATTAAAAAATAAAGCTGTTTCTGTGTGTTACTTGTTCTGTTTTCTTTTCTTTTGTAGGATAACTGAAGCTTTGAGAAGGTTTGATCTATTAGAAGATGGTGCTCAAGTATGTGCTCTGTCTTATTTTGTCTAAATTTTGCTAATAGATTTAATTTTGTATAAAAATCAGTTTTTTATATTTTGATTATGTGCACTTGTTAATTATTTGCTTTGGCATTCCTTATGTTTAATTAACTATAGACTCAATTCCAATGTGGAACTGGCCTTTTCTTTTGCCCTCTTTTGACTATTTTTTTATTGGTTTTCTGATTTAGAGTTTATGCAATTGATATAAAATTTAGGTATTCTGTAATTTATGATGCATTGAAAACACTACCTACGGCTTGCTTATTAATTTTCATTTGTATGCCCATACTATCTAATACTTGTTGCTAAAAACTCAAGTTTGAGATAAATATTAGCATTATATATAGTAAAACATACACACATAACAGGTGTTTTCTTGTTTAAAAGACCATTTAAGGGATCATTTTCTCCATTTATTCCAAATGCTTGATTTGCAGGACGGAACTTTGCCGTTTTAGCGGCTCAAAGATTTACCCTGGGAAAGGGATCAGATTTGTTCGAAGTGATTCCCAGGTAAGTTTATCAATGGGTTCAGAATCTACATTGTTCAAGATAATTTGTTTTGATTTTTTTTAAATCTTGGAAACACTGTTTCTTTTAGGTTTTTCTTTTCTTAAGCTCAAAATGCAAGAGGTACTTCCACAACCGCCTGAAGCCTGCCAAGCTTACCTGGACTGCCATGTACAGGAAACAACACAAGAAGGTGATGGTTTACTCTTCGGAAAACTGTAGTTTCTACTATGAATGCTATAGAATGCTTGAAGTATGAGATTAGCGCGTTGACTGATATGACAGTCCTTTCATGTTTGTTACGCCTTTGAAGGTGTGAACATTTTTGTTTGACCAACAATTTCATTGTTGTCTTTCTGTAGTTCTAAATTTTGCCACCTTTAGAATGTAATTGTTGTCATTGTGCTTATTTGATCTAAGATGACAGAAATCCCGAGGTGTAATTCCTGATACTCTTTCTATTTTTTTTCAAACCCATAAGTTCCTTGCTGCTCTAGATTTATTTTCTATGATACTCCTTCATAGTGCAATTTACTTGATGTTAATTTGATGCTTCTTATCTCATCATTACAGTGCCTGATACCTCTCTTTGGATGCAAATGTCATAAATTTTATATTTTGTATCCATAAAGATAAGGTCTTCTGCCACAAATTCATTGCTAATGGGATTTTTGTAGTATTGGCTACTATCATCAATGTTTGTTCTCCTTTTTGCTCTCTTTATCACTGCATTAAATATCTTCCGATATGTTGAGCGCAAAATGACAATTTGTTTCTAAAAAAAAGATTGTCCTTTTGTAAAATATAGAATACCTAGGAAGCACCGGTACGGGTACGGGTACCGGGTACGATACGTATCTGGTACAGCGGTATGACAAAATTTTAAAAAATTAGGATACGGGTACGGCGGGATACGTTGTATTAAATATAATAAATATATATGTATATATATATATTAAAAATGCAATTATATATTCTTAAAACAATAAAACATGAAGAATAAATATTCAATTGAAGTACAAGTCCATAACTAATGCAATATAACATGAAGTTCTTAGACATGAAATATTCATAATCAATTCAAATTTAACGTTGTTCATCAATCATTTTCTTCATCTTCCTCCGTATTGTTTGAGATCAAGGCTTCTTCAATTTCTGGCTCATCTAAAGACAAGTTGGCAATTGTAAGCATGCCAACTCCATCAAAAGAATTTGCCCATGCATCTCCTCCTATATCCCACATTCTGCTCCTTCCTTGATTATAGATTTCGTTTCTCCTCGATAATAGGCGTAGATTACTATGCACATACACCAAATCATCAGCTCGTTGTGGTAGAATTTTGTTTCTTCTCAATGAGTGAATGAATGAGTATGTGCTCCAATTTCTCTCACAGCAGGACGATGAAGAAGGTTGCCCTAAAAGTTTCAAAGCAATTTTTTGCAATTTAGGTGCTGAAGTTCCATAGTAACTTCACCAATTTTTGAGCAATAATGAAGCTCTGCTCTCCAAACTATCTGGCTCACTAAAAGCTTGACCAAGCCCCGTGAACCTAGAGAACTCATTGATTACTATATTCCTCTCCATCACATCAGGAAAGTATTTTCTTAAGCATTTATTCCTCTCCAAAGAAATCTCATCTGTATTTGGAGCAACTCTATTTGGCCCTCCATCAAGCCATTCTCGACTATAATACCTACAAATAAAAGCACATAGTAAATAGATAAATCATTGTAAATATTAAATATCAAATAAGCAAAAAAAATTCCTTGGATTAAGAGAATGAGCCATGCAATGTAGTGGTGTTCAACTTTTGGTCCATCGATCAACGAGGACATCATAAATTGCCTCATAAAGAGGGCAATGAACTTCGAAGTCCGTTAACTTTTCTTGTCTATATATTTCAATCTTCACATTTTCTATCATTGAATCCCATATGTCATATACCAAATGAAGGTTAGGTTTGTCGGTATCACAAACCCTAAGCATATCATATATGGGTCTTGTTATATCAAGGATCTTGTCCACGTCATCCCACCATTTGTCATTATAGATGTTTTTAATCTCTAGAGCTTTCTCAACATCATCTGCTCTATACATAGTCCATTCGGGACATCCAACCATATTAAGCAAGCCCATCTTTACAAGTTTAAATCTTTTCAACATCACTATAGTGGAAGCAAATCGTGTTTCAGCAACTGCAAGTAACTTCAATGAAACAAAAGAGTTATACATGTTCAACCTGTATTGATGATTCATTATGAAAGTCCTGATTGATTGAGCTTCATTAGCCACTTGAGTTATCCATCTGCATTGTTCTCTAACTGTTGCACAACGATCCGTATTATTGGCTGAGCAAATATTTTTTAATGCTAGATTTAAGGTGTGCACAACACAAGATGTCCAAAATATATATGAGAATCGTGCCTCAACAATTGCTCCTGCTGCCTTACACACCGGTGCATTATCTGTGATAACCTGTATAACATTTTCGGCTCCAACTTCATTAATAACATCAATCATCAAATTTGCAATATAATGTCTATCCTTGTACTCTTCTGATGCATCAACTGCCTTTAAAAAAATAGGACCATCCTCAGAGGCCGTCATAAAATTAATCAAAGGTCTCCTTTGAGCATCTGTCCAACCATCACTTACTAAGCTGATTCCCTTTTGGGGCCAAGTATTTTTAATTGGCTGAAGCATTCTAGTGATATTGAATTTTTCTTTTTGCAAAAGAGTAGTTCTTAGAGCATTATATCCAGGAGGAACAAATCCATCAAGATTATGATTAGCGACAAATTTATATGAACTAATATAATACGGATTTCTAGCTAGATGAAATGACAAACCACCATAATAGAACATCCTAGCTATGTGGCTCCTCAACTCATCTCTAGCTTTATTTTGGAAAGCCATATCAATAGGTCCACCTCTTCTTTTTTTTCTCCAACTAATTGAGAAGTTTGACTTGCATTAGTAAACGATAATACCTTGGGAGCCGGTTTGCATTTTTCTTCTTAAGTAAGAACCACTCTTTGAAGCTCTTTTCAATACTCCTGTGTAACCTTTGGACATACCCTAATACCATTCCCAGATATTTTTAGCAAGTGGCTCTTGACCCTAGAATAAGAGCCGCTGAAATCAATCTCACAAAAATTGCATTTCCATTTTTTGTTTCCGCCACCAACTTCTCTACTATGGATAAGAGATACATAATCCCAGAGAGGCGCATTATCATCCTTGTTTGCGTCATCAGAAATAAATCTACTTGTTGCTGAAGTAGAAGTTGAACCAGCGACACTAATCGGAGATTGTGATTGAGACATAATTGCTGTAGTAAGAACAAGATGGAAAAAACAACAATACAGAAATTACAACATAAATTTATCCACAAAAGCAGAGCTCGACAAAATCAGAGCAGAACATAAAATAAATTTCACAGAGATTTTTGTACAGATATCAAATTTTTGTATTCTGTACAGAAATTTGATATCTATACAGAAATTTGATATCTGTACAGAAATTTGATATCTGTACAGAAATTTGATATTTGTACAAAAATTTGATTTCTGATTTCTGTACTGAAATTTTGATTTCTGCACAGAAATTTTGATTTCTGCACAGAAATTTTGATTTCTATGTACAAAATTTTGATTTCTGTACAGAAATCAAACTTATGTACAGAAATTTTGATTTCTGTACAGAAACCAAACTTCTGTACAGAAATTTTGATTTCTGTACAGATACAAAACTTCTGTACAGAAATTTTGATTTCTGTACAGAAACCAAACTTCTGTACAGTAAATTGATTCAGATTTCACGCACAGGTAAATTGATTTCAAACTTCTGTACAGTAAATTGATTCAGATTTCACGTGCAGGTAAATTGATTCAGATTTCACGTTGATTCAGATTTCACGTTGATTCAAATTTCACGTTGATTCAGATTTCACGTACAGGTTTAATACTAGCGTATTTCCGCGTACCAAAGGCGTACCCGTACCGGAAACGTACCCGGTACGGGTACGGGCCTGTTTTCGGTGTATCCGTGCTTCGTAGAGACATACATATCTGATTTTCCCCCACATATCGGCCGATACGACTTTTGAACATATCGTCCGCTATTTTATTTTATGTTATATTAGTAGACTAGCAATGTATGTTTAAATCACATATATGTATTATATTATATATGTTTAAATTAATTAGACTTATTATTTTATTCTTTTTAACATTTTATTCTTACAACCAATTCTATATAATCATTTCACACAATTTTTTTAATTTCATACAACAACAATAACACTCAAGCCTTTATCCCACCATAGTGGGGTCGGCTATATGGATCCTTTGTCGCCATTGCGCCCTATTTGTAATCATAGTCTCACTAATGCCTAAGTACATCATGTCTTTCCTTATAATTTCATTCCAAGTCTTTTTTGGTCTACCCCTCCCCCCTTTAACATGCCTAGTGACTAAACTCTCACAACGCCTAACAATGAGAATTTTGACAAATTCATAATCATCACGATGAGAATTTTGAAAATTCTTGGAAGAAAAAAACAGAAGATGCATAGAATCTGCGGAAGAATGCCCTAGCCGATGATTCCAATTTATGAGGTGCACAGAGATGGTGGAAATCAGAGCGTTGGTGGAAGCACAACTCATAACAGAGATCATTTTGCACTGTACTACAGCTGAGGCCCATTTGTATTCCGACCCTGAAATAAAATATGAGAGGTTGAAAAATAGCCATGCAATTTAAGCTATCTATATTGTTACTAATTGAAAGAAGATTCTTGGGAAAAATCAGAACATGAATGATAGAGGATAGTGATAGAGGGGCTATAAACTGGCACAGGATGATTTTAACGGGAATTCAATGATGATTTTAACAGGAATTCAAGAGACTAATAAGAATGACTAGATGAACTAGGCACTAATCCGTTAACTACACTTGCAATAAAAGAATTTATAAAAAGTATTGCGCAATAACCACATTCAAATTGGGTCCTCTAGTAAGGGAAGAAAT
Organism: Dactylorhiza incarnata; assembly: GCA_033032865.1. Classification (NCBI taxonomy): domain Eukaryota; kingdom Viridiplantae; phylum Streptophyta; class Magnoliopsida; order Asparagales; family Orchidaceae; genus Dactylorhiza; species Dactylorhiza incarnata. Next base: position 8,426,430 of record JAWHQI010000075.1, on the reverse strand, counting down.
AGCGGTGTATGCTGTAAGAGTGCGAGAGAATAAATACACAAGCAAATAAATCTGACAAGTTCAAGATATCAGGGCACACAAATTACAAACTAATATTTTTAAACAGTTAATTCACACAAGATTCAACATAAAAGGAATTATAACCAACAATAAACTCACAACGATTATAAGATAGAAGGTTCGGTGATTGTCTGGTGAGGGGCCAGTTACCAGAGAGACAATGGATGGTTGAATATGGTCCTTTGGAGGGGAGTAGGAGGGCTGGGCGGTGGTTTTCAGGGGACTTGAGTGGGGGGCAATGGCTGGAGTTTTTTTTGGCTGGGACGCGGGATAGGGAAGGGAAAGGGATTTGTGTAATATCTGGGTAGGGGATCAGTTGCAGGATGAAGAAGATGGAGGAAGAATAGGGCTCCAATGACTGGGATTCGCACTTTAGGGGGCTGGATAGGCTGCTGGCTTCACTTCTGGACAGGGAGAAGGAATTGGGTAAGTGTCAGTTTGGAGATGTTCAGGAGGTGGTGTTATTTAGCATAGCAACTGGGAGTGGAGGGGATCAATGGGTTGCTCGGGAGGTGGAGTATGTGAGTTAGCAATGTGGGGAGGGGATTAACTGCTACAGGGATATGGGGGAAAGCAGTGGGGAGGCTTTCTACTGGGTGGATTTTAGGGAGCATACAGGTTGGGGAATGGAAATTGGGGGTTGAGGGAAGTTATTAATGCAAACTAGAGGAACTGGGAATGGACTTGAGTGGGGGGGGGGGGGGGGGGGGGGGCAGTGACAGGAGTACCATTGGCGAGAATGCTCTGTCATCGACGATACTTGGACGACCTCTGATGGACCTCATCGATTCTTACCTGGCACACTCCGAGAGGATTCCAATCTCTATTCATCTAGAGATGAATTCTTTCAAGCCGAGGAGAATGATGCGGTATGAAGACACAGACCCGCGGCAGAGGATGACTTTTGGGCCCATTCGGGGCCAATTGGCCACCGCCATATATAGCATCTCCGGATCGACGATCCGACTCCACTGATGCGTCCGGCTCATCGTTTACCTACATTTTCATATATTATATTGTTGCGTTTTAGTTTTAGTTAGTCTAATCGGGCCCTTCGCATCCCCAGCCAATCATAGCTGTTAATGCCGGAGTGCCCTAATTATGTTTTATCATAAATAAGAGGCATGCGGGCTACTTGGAGGCTATTGTAGATTTTGGAGAGATCATTCCCAAAATCCGGCGATCCCCTCACGGTGACGACTCCGTAAGGCCCTATGTGACGACTCCTAGATGGTTTCCTCCCTCCCCAAGGTATCTCCTATCTATATCCTTCATTTCCCCCTCTCCATAACCCTAGCCTCCCTTCCAATCCCCTCCATAACAGCAGCCACCATTCTTTTCCGCCCAGCTGCTGCCCTGCTGTCGCCTCCCCTTTTTGCTGCCCAAGAACCGCCACCCAGCCTCCCCTCCACCAAGCCGTCGCTCTTCCTTTTCCCCCTGCTGTTGCCCTGTTGTCGCCTCCCCTTTTTGCTGCCCTAGAACGTTGCCACCTCCTCTAGTCCACAACCCACACCCCCCATCTTCGGATCCAGTCCATATACGTGGAATCCAGCCACCTCCCCTCAGGTCTAGCCCTCCCACCTCCAGATCCAGTCCATATACGCGGATTTCAGCCACCTCCACTCAAATCCAGTGCCCCCAACTCCAAATCCAGCCCCATACATCCGGGATTCAGCTGCCACGTCGTCGACCCTTGCCGGATCCACCCTCATACGACACCCCTATATTTTTTGAGTGTTTATTTATTGTATGGAGTTTTTGTTTTCAAGATTAAATATGGTATTGTGAACTTTGCTCTTTTGGATCTATTGCATTGTGGAATTTTGTTCTGGGATAGCTTGTGTTTGCAGGAACTATTCGCCGTGCGCTCTTGCTTTGGCCCTCCACGTGGAGGAAAGCTTAAACGTGCTTGCCTAAAGATTTATTTTGTTTTGCTTAAAGGCAAGTTTTACCGTACTGCAATTAGGCCAGCAATGCTCTACGGTTCTGAGTGTTGGGTAGTGAATGGTGTACATGAGCAAAAAAAAAAGAGTTGCGGAGATGAGAATGCTTAGGTGGATGTGTGGTCACACCAGACTGGATAAAATTAGGAATGAATGTATCAGGGATATGTTATGACCTAACTAGGAGAAGGGAAGGAAGTAGGAAGACGGCTAGAGAATTAGGGTTTGAGAGAGGAAGAAGAGAGGAAGTACCTTGAATAATAGATCTCATGATGAACCAAGGAGGAGGGGTTGGGTATTTATGCTCCCACCCAACCCCTAGGGCCGGCCAGCCCCATTGGGGTTGAACCCATGTGGTTCAGCCCCCATTCTGCTTTATTGTTGGGTTTGGGTTGAACCGGATGGTTCAGCCCGGTCTTCCTTCGCCTTCTCCTTTGGTCGACGTGCACAGTAGTCTTCGGAGAATCTGGTAATGACGCCCGGCATAACATTCCCTCCCCCATCAAGGGCCAGCTTGTCCTCAAGCTGGAGGCGGAGAGCGTGCGGCTCTTGGAACAAGTCGGCTCTGGCTTTCATCTGAGACGAGACCTCTGTTGGAGCCGTAGGCTCTGCTCTACTCGGCATAACGATGGTCATCGTACTATCCGGTGACCCTAGTCGTTCCACGCTGCGGAGTGAGATCTCCTTTACCGGAGACGACTTGAGGCGCAATACCCCTTCCCGTGCTGGCTGAACTCCATAGCCATCTGGTCCCAATCGAAAGTCACCCGCCGAAGTTGCCGCAGCCACGGTACGCCCAAGTGCCCAACACCATGTCAGAATCCCGGATTGGCAATAAGTAAACCTCAATATGTCCAGTGTAATCCTGTATCCGGAGCTCCACCCCTTTCATCACTCCCTCGCACTGCAATGTACGTCCATCCGCTACCCTGACGTGGAAAGCTGCGCTGCGATCTATGTCATACCCCGTCTTCTGGGCCACAGCGGGTTGGATGAAGTTGTGAGTGCTCCCGCTGTCCATCAAGATCGTCACCGTCTCCCTGCCGACCCTCCCGGCTATGCGTAAGGTCGGAGATGGGGTTCCCCCCTCCATGGCTTGGATGGATACTCCAAAGTCTTCAATAGGCAACTCTCCCTCCTCTTCAGTGCGAGGAACATCTTCCGCATCCTCCCGCAGCATGAATACCTGGACCTTCTGGCATGTGTGCCCTCGGGTGTATTGCTCATCACAGTTGAAGCATAACCCCTTCTCCTTCCTGTTCTGTAGTTCCTGCCACGTCAATTTTGTCACTGTCGGCCGGCCCTCGTCCGTGGGAGCCCCCGAGGAGGGTGTACAACCGTAGGAGCTCTCACCGCTGTACGAGTCCTCTGCCGGGTGAATCTCTCCTCCTGTATCCTTGCCAAACTGATGACATGGCTCAGACTTCGTGGCATATAGGCATGGACCTCATCCCGCAACTCATCCCGCAACCCTGATATGAAGCAACTGAGGAGGGTCTTTTCCTCCCAACTGACCCGATTGGCCAGCTTCTCGAACTCTGTACGGTACTCCATCACGGTGCCTTTCGGACGGAGTTTTTGTAACGTCGCCTCCACATCCTCGTACTCCAAGGGTCCAAAACGGGCCGAGAATCTCTCCACAAAGTGAGTCCACGGTGCGTAATCATATGCTCGGGTGAACCACTGTGCCCACTGGTACGCGTCGTCTTCCAGATGAAAGGATGTCAGTTGCACCCACTGGTCATCGGGAATTTCCTGATAAGTAAAGAAAAGTTCTGCCTTTTGCACCCACTCCAGTGCATCCCTGCCCCGAAACTTGGGGAAATTCATGCGGGTCCTTTTCGGGGCCATGTAAGCTCTTTGGTTCCATGGGCCGTGTCCCCCATATTCTTGTCCCGGTGCAAGTGGTCGCCGTTGCTCCATCAGTGCGTTTGGACGCCCTTGGGGTCCGGGATAGTACCCGCCTCCGCGCCCGTCCGTTGCGGGATGTCCCGCTCCTTGATGCATGGCTGGTGGGAGGCGCTCAGCCCCCTGATTTGCGTTTCCGAACCCTAGAGGGGGTCCGAAAGCTCTTGGATTTGGCAAAATCCCCATTTCTGTCCCAATCGGCACTCCGGAGGTTCCATACGGCCGAGGGCTTGCCGCCGTTAGCTCCGGAGGGTTCCATCTGAGTGGAATGTCACCCCCATAGGACGAAAAGGGGGCTTGGAGAGTCCCTGGGCCGTGTGACATGCGGATCGGGTCCGTCGGCCTGTGCGGACCCGCGCGAGTTCCGCCCGCCTCCCAGACGCTCGCAGGCTGCGCGCCGACCCCCTGCCAGCCCTCCGGGCCCTCTCCGGTCCTCCTCGGCTGGCCACTGATCCATCGGGACCCCTCGGCGTCAGATCCGGTCGGAAAGCCGCGTTCCGTCCCCTGTACAGTGTATCCAGGTGGTTGATTTGAGATTTCGCCTTCCGATCCCTCTTGGACTTTCGCCTTTCCCTTCAAACTTTGAATGAGGAGAGCCTTGAGTTCCTCCATGCGGGTGTCCAAGCGTTCTTCTAAATTTTTTGTGGAGATTTTCATTTGTTCTTTGATTGCCGCCACCGAATCCGCCAACCCTACATAGTTTTCTTCGATGGTGGCCAAGCGCGCATTCTCGGCTTCGGTACGTGTCACCATGGTTGGAGGAAAGATCCTCTGATACCAAATGTTATGACCTAACTAGGAGAAGGGAAGGAAGTAGGAAGACGGCTAGAGAATTAGGGTTTGAGAGAGGAAGAAGAGAGGAAGAAGAGAGGAAGTACCTTGAATAATAGATCTCATGATGAACCAAGGAGGAGGGGTTGGGTATTTATGCTCCCACCCAACCCCTAGGGCCGTCCGGCCCCATTGGGGCTGAACCAACCCCCATTCTGCTTTATTGTTGGGTTCGGGCTGAACCGGATGGTTCAGCCCGGTCTTCCTCCACCTTCTCCTTTGGTCGACGTGCACAGTAGTCTTCGGAGAATTTGGTAATGACGCCCGACGTAACAAGATAAAACAGGAGTGGCGCCAATTGTAGAGAAGATGCGAGAAGCTCGTTTAAGATGGTTCGGACATGTACATAGGAGACCATTAGAGGCACCTGTTAGGCCTTCTGAGAGTTTAGTCACTAGACATGTTAAACGGGGGAGGGCTAGACCAAAAAAGACTTGGAATGAAACTATAAGGAAAGATATGATGTACTTAGACATTAGTGAGGCTATGATTAAAGATAGGGCGCAATGGCGACAAAGGATCCATATAGCCGACCCCACTATGGTAGGATAAAGGCTTGAGTGTTTGTTGCTTAAAATATATACGTGTGAATTAATTATTAATTATCTGATTTTGATTTCTCCGCCAGACTTTGCATACATGTCGTATAGTGTTCAATGGTATTAGATTTACTTTCCCCGCACTTCACTTAGGATTGCATGTTAGTCGAGCACCCACGTAGCCTACCCTACATCACGTCGTAGCTTTGTTACAAAGTTGAAAAGAGGAATACTTGGAATTTAAACTCTTGCCTTCGGATTGGGGTAGCCCTGCCTTAAGAGGCTATCCTCTTCTAAATATGCATCTCCTTACTAGTGAAATCTGCTGAGTTGATTTCTCTACACAAATATCTTACATTACTATTTCAGTAGTTTCAACTCAATCGTTTGTGAAGTTAGATAGGGGCTTCATACTAGGCTTTCCATAGAAATTATGCTGATCACGGAGTCCATTTGGAGTACATATAGTGTTTAAATTTTGTGGTATACGTTCCATAGTAATTATATATTTATTTTAGAGATTGTTTATATATTTATATTTAAATGGGAATAATTATGAAAAACTTCCTTCTAACTTAGTATAATCAGGGGGATCTCCCATGCATCTTTCAAAATTACTAAATCCTCCCACCTAAATTTACATTTTTAATGTGGAAGGCGTCTCCAGTTATTTTCCCTCTGCATGTAAGTTAACAATGCAAGCCAGAGGAAATGATCATATTTAAATGCAATTTTGAAAGAAAGTCCCGGTCCCTATAATTATGCAAAGTTGAGGGGGACCCAGTAAATGATCCTATTTAAATGCTTGTAAATCTTTTCTCTTATTTTTGTTGATGGGTGCACATAAAATTTATTGAAGCTACATGGCAGTGCATTCCAAAATTAGGAGTATCTCAGTTCAATCTTAACATCAAAATTTTTTAATTTCGAAGTTTCAATGTGTTTATCTTTTAGAGAAGTGGCGATCTATCTGATATATCTTTAGATTTGTCTTAGATTTGCCAACTCATCCTTGTCCAGTGCTATCCTAAGATCGATTATGGCCCTTTGGGTGTTCATTATCGTAGGGAATAATTGAAAATTCCTTTGTTAGGGTTATAATACTGTTTTTTTAAGATGGAAGATTTCCATTGTATAGGCAGGTTTTTCCCGCAGGATTTGAATCTGGGTTATTCGCATGATAAATGCAATTATATCATTTATCTTTCTTTAGAGGTATAAGGCAAGCACCGCACAATCACTTGAATTGATGATTTTTTTAGTCCACGCATTTCTAGCATACAGTACATAATGTGATGTTTTATTATATTTTTTAATTGCATTATAATACTTTGATTTGTGTTTCAGGATATCCATGATGAAACTGTGAAGAAAAGGCGACGGGCTGCAAAGAAGTCTCACTCTAGATCGATTGTTGGTGCTACCTTGGAAGTTATCCAAAAGAAAAGAGCTGAGAAACCCGAAGTTCGTGATGCTGCAAGAGAAGCAGCTTTACGGTATGTTGTGTTTTGCTAGTCAAGTCGTTGTTATTTAGTATAAATAGATTTAGCTCGAAAATCTTTTTTGTTATTTAGTACGCACTACGTAAAAGTAGTGGAAAACCTAGAAGATGAATGATAAGACCCCCCCCCCCCCCCCCCCCCCCCCCCCCCCCCCCCCCCCCCCCCCACACACACACACACACAACTTCCCCTGGTTTCTCAAATGGTAAATTAGTCCTAATAATTTTGCTATCTCTTTCATAATTTTGTTTTCTTCATTAGTTTTAGTAGTAATTACCCAGACCTCCCTTGGGAGTTAACATAATTATAAGTTTTTTCTATAAATCTACTGTGACGTGAGGCAGAATGTCAATGGATTGTGGCAGCAAGGCCACCCTGCCATGTACAATACACAATTGCAGCCCTCTATCTTTTGAAATTACAAAAACTTCCCTTGTAAGGGGATATTTTAGTGCATGCATGTTATGAAATGTAAACTTACATTGGGTTCGAAAGATATGGGGTGTAATTTAGCAAACTTACATGGGAGGTAGGGTAAATGACCATTTGACCCATAGTTTTAATTTCATTTGTAAGTCTAACAATCCTATATATTTAGAACTTGATCAGACCTCATATCACAAGAAATCTTTTCAAGAGGCCAAACGATCTCGCTATTTACTAAAAAAAAACCCAAAAGCGGCAGTGCGTCGTACGCACAAAATCTTGCATTATTTTCAATCTTGATAAAATCTAAAGCAAGACGTGGTTTCGGGCTCAGCTGGGCGATGCATCTATAAGGCTTGACGCGTTTGACAGGAATGCCACTCCAGACCTGGAACGTTGCATGGAGAACACAGATCAAATCATGGTATGGTTCTTGAATGAACACAGAACGTGCCCTGGTAGCACCAATGTGCAAAATGTGTTTCCTTCATGGCCATGACAGCAGCCCAATGTGCCAAACGCTTTTCCTCCTTTTCCTAGCACTCACTTAACTGTGTTCATGTGCAGTGAAATCAAGGAGCGGATAAAGAAGACGAAGGATGAGAAGAAAGCTAAAAAGGCTGAGGTTTTGGCGAAAACTCAAAAGGCACAAGGGAAGGGTAACATTGCTAAGAACCCCAAAGGAGGACCTAAGCTCGGCGGTGGTGGTGGGAAGCGTTGAAACCTCCTATATTTTGATCATTTGATTTTGTTAATTGTTTTTTTTTTATGTTTGAACCGCATCCAATTTACCAGTTTCTTCCTATAACTTTGACTGATCGAGTACAGCTTTAATGTTGAGTTTCTTTTATTTCTCTTCCTTTCATGTTCTGGACTAATTGTTCTGGTATATTGATATTTTCATAAAATTGTCGGAAAAATTCATCCTTTTTTGCTTTCCTCACACTTGATTTCATATATTACATCCGTTGAGTTTTTTTTACGAGCAATGCTAGAGTATGCTTACTATTACAAATCAAGGAAGTTATTTTCACCTGCTTTTAATTCATCTTCGACGGCATATTTTCCCCCCAATCTTCTGAATTATTCCTGCAGTGTAACAGCAATCATTTTGATGCAACAATTGATTGCATTTTTATCGGCATTGTTAAAGGCAAACTAAAAATGGCTATCCGCACACCAACATAACATAAAATCCCCATTTTAAATTAGTTTCGATTTTTTTTTCCCACAAACCAAAAAACTGTTATCCGCACACCAACATAACTTAAAATTTTCATATAAAATTAGTTCATAAATTTTCTACAGGCCAACCATAAGCCGCCGCCACTGCAGAAAATCCACCCCGATTCCCTCTCGCGCTCAGTCGAAACCTTCTCGCAATATATAATGATTTGTTTATTCAGCATGTGCATGCACAATAAATGTTAATCGACAGAAGTGATCTTCTTATTTTTCAAAAAATTTCAAAGGGTAATATAATGTAACAAAAGATTCTTGAGACTACAGTGTCGGAAATAAAAATAATAATTGTGGAGAAAATTTAATGATCATATTTTACTCATACATAAATTGAGATTGTCAGTTACCTTCTGTTAGGGGTGTAAACGAGTCGAGCTCGAGTCGAGCTTGGCAAAAATCCCAAACTCGAGCTCGAGCTCGAGCTAAATATTTCGAGCTCGAGCTCGAGCTCGTCGAGCTCACCCTGCTTGGCTCGAGCT